>OZ026527.1:73300830-74500830 GCA_964019695.1 Loripinus fragilis | reverse complement strand
CTTTGTTTATGCGAGAAGCGAAAGCCCTGGCGAGTTCATGCGTACATGCAGGCATGTTGGATCCTTCGCTACACGCCGATGTAATAAGAACGGTCATCTCGTGTGCTGACCAATTTGTAGTATTATTTTTTTGAGTGTGGACCATTATTTAATTCTTATTCAGTATTATAATTTGAATACATGTAGTTAAAATTAAAAAATTCGAAAAATTGTCAGAGCGTATATATCTAAACTAGGCAGTCTCGTTGTTATCCAAATTCATTCGAGATGCCTTTTTCTCACAATGGGCTTAAAACTACTACAAGTATAGATTGGTTCCCCACGTTGATAAAGCTCCACTTCCGCTACGCATATAACGTTTGGTAACTAGTAATTTTTTACAAGTAGAGAATCCCACTCATCCGACTGCGCATGCTCCAGAAAGAGCATCTGTTTACATCCTGGGTCAATTCCGCACATCAAAATGAGAAATGAACATGTACTGAAAACTGAGAAGATTTGCCGCACTTTCTTTTCGATACAAAGCCTTTCAAATATTGCTGTTATTGGTAATTTCGATTTTAATATTTTTTTTCAATGTCATTTATTTTGATGTGTAATTTTGACGGTAATTGCCCAAGTAGCGCAAGTGGTAGCGCTTTACCTTAACGAGGTAAGAGTCTAGAGATCGAATCCCACAATCCTAATTTTTTTTCTTCCGCATATGGTATTTTTTTCAAGTAGAGAACCTGCGCATGCTCCAGAAAGAGCGTCTGTTAACAAGCAAAGATGTTGAAAAAGTTCATAAATAGGCCAGGTATTATATGAATCCAGTGTGACCCAAATTCAATTATTTTTTTACTATATAAAAGGCACAGAAAGTGGACTGGGTGGGCCAGCTCATACTCACTTACTATCCAATGATGCAAACCATGTTTCAAGGTCACCAGTCTTGTGGTTCATGTAAAGAAGGTTTAAAGGGTATTCACTACCTAAAAATAGTATGTGAGCATGATCAGGAAATACCACAGTCACAAACAGCAGACAACCCCATGGCACTGCAAGGAAGAGACACACAACCATCAAGAGACACCAGGAAGACAAACTAATACATCCGTGGATCATCGTGGCTACAGCATGGGATAGAAATGTATAGAACTCCCGTAAAACAAAAATCTGCACCCTGCAGAGCGTGTCTGCATGGTCTGTGGAAAGAGCGCACAAGAGGTCCGAAGGATCGAATCCACAAAAAGATCAGACATCAACGCCAAAGCATTGCTCGCCAAATATGGGGGCATTAATGTAGAGAGTGGCGTTAGGCTTAAATGAAATATATGTGTGGTTCCTGTTGCCTACCTACCCTATTTTTTTAACCCTATATACCCTAAACAATAATATGGTCTTTGGAGAAAAAATGGGCACTTTTTCAATTTCTGTCACTATTTTCTTTGTTAAATGTTATAACAAAATTTAATAATTTCCCTACCTACCTACCCTAAATTTTCTTGGCATGAAACAGGAACCACACATATATTTCATTTAGGCCTTATGTGTAGAAACTGTTACTCGAAATTACAGAACCTCGATCAAAGATGTAGACTTTTTTATGAGGAGTGCCAACGAAATGCAAGGATAGTGATGCGTGCTAATACTAAAAGAATGATGCGCTCCTCTCCTCTCTCTGGACCACAAAAGAGAATTAACTTCTCAAAAACATCAACAAAGACACGCAAAACACAACGCAAAACACAATTGTTTAAAGAGAGTGCCACCCCTGAAAGTACCACACCCGAGGAAATTGGCCTTAAAGTGGATTTTGTTACTGGTAGGATGTGTTTCCAGGTTTTAAGTGACCCCCGTTTTTCTTTTTTTTAAACAGCTTTAAAATGATCTTAGAAGAATGCACACCGCTTAACTAAAACCTATGGATCCCCGGAGCCCCCCTCCTTCCTAAAAAATCACAAGTTATTGTGATAGCAATTAGCATTTGGATCCCCCCTTGGATGGACCTCCCCTGAAAATGTTGGACCCCCTCTGGATCCTTGGGAAAGTATAGTTTTCTCTGCAATAAAACCATTGCCCCCCCCCCTCTGTAAAATAAGCTGAGGACTAAAAAACGTCTCAGTCTGGACTCCCCCCCCCTGTCAAAAATTCCTGGATCCGCGTATGATATTATACATGCTTTAAAGTCATATTACGGGGGTCGCGCACATGCGTTCCTTTTTCGCCACGCTCCCTAACTGTGAATGATGACCATCCCGCCCCCTCCCCTAAAATATCCGCAATTTTATCATAGATCCCATAAAATATTTATTCAATCTGAACCCCCTAAAATTATTGAAATTAAAAGTTAGACCCCCTCCTTAAAAAAGGTCCGAGTCCACATAGGCTACGAAATATCAGAGTAACCCCCATCCGATCGGAAATCCCCGACACAGGCATGCACGGACCCAGAAAGTGTTGTTAGAGGGAGTCCAATTTATCTTTAACAACTTTTTTATGGTGAGAATCCAAATACCTTTCAAGGTGTATCATCATCGGCCAATTTCAATGGCGTTTCGCTAGCGGCCGAATTAATGGCCCAACATTGAATTCTGGCTTGCCTTTGAGATTTTCAAGTGGATCCAGACGAGTATTGCTAAATAAATCCTATAGCTTTGTGATTTTGCTGGGCCCGGAGCCCCGGCCCCCTCTGGATCCGCGCATGGATAGTTTTCCTCGTAACCTGGCTTATTTAATGAACATGAGACAGAGGGGCCGCGGGTTCGAGCTTCACAGGCGTCACTGCGTTGTGTCCTTGAGCAAGACACATTAATCATAGCTTAGTACCGGTTCAACCCAGGAAGACCCGTCCCTACATAACTGAAAGATTGTTGATGGGACGTAAGAATCAAATCAAACAAATCTCCTTCGCAATGCTGGTCCAATGTCATGTGCTCCGGAAACATAAACTTCTTTTAACACCAAACACATTATTCAGAATACAGGCACAGGAAATTTTGTAATAATATAGTGGTGTTTAATAATGAGAGAATGGTCGACATTGTTGCGTTGGTTCGATGTTGGTACAAGGTTGGTATGCGGCGACGCCCACATTTCCACCAACTACCAACGTGGGCCCAACGTATCTTTGCTATCTGTGTAGTGACCCCAAACACAAAATATGACGTCCGCTGATATTGTTCACGAATTCCAAGCATACTCGCACCTGGGTGAGAAAGGGGGGTGGGGGGGGGGGTACTCTGATATTTTCATACATACGTAGGCCCGGACCATTTTTGGGGTGAACTTTTTGGTGTTTTGTGATGACCCCAAAAGATATCCACAAAATCTTCATACCCCAAAAAATATTCATTTTTCTGAAAACCCTCAAAGGTATTGAAATTCAAAATTTGAACCCCAAAATGGTGCGAGCCCACGTATGAATGAAAATATTATAGTACCCCCCCCCCCCCACCCTCCACCCTCTCCTCGCAGATAGAAACAGGGGTCGGGGGCGTTCAGACTCAAATAACAGAAAAAACTCTGATAAGGGTGTTTTTTGTTGGTTTTTTTTTGCAACTATATTTTTTTACGGTTCAAAAATGGTCGAAACATTTATCGGAGGGGGGGGGGTGCAACTTTTTATTATTATTATTATTATTATTATTATTATTATTTTTTTTTTTTTTTTTTTGGGGGGGAGGGGTTTGGGGGTGCAAATCCTTATTTCTATAGAAACCTATATAACTTGTGATTTTTTTTTTGGGGGGGGGGGGGGGGTCCGGACCACCTATCCCTCTCTGGATTCGCGCATGGGTAAGAAATAAGTAATTGCCCACTTCCCTGTCACGGATTGAGTTTTCTGAAAGTCTCAGAAGGTTTACCGGCCGGCGCAGTCGGTAACATGTCTGACTACTGTTTTTTTTTTCGGGGATGGGGATGTGTGTGGGGGGGGGGGGGGGGCAAATGCTTATTTCCAACGAATCTTAAAGAACTTGTGATTATTATTTATTTTTTATGGGGGGGGGGGGTGTCCAGACCACCTATCCCCCTCTGGATCCGCACATCGGTTAAAAATAAGTAATTGCCCACTTCCCCGTCACGGATTGAGTTTTGTAGGTGCAAACTGAAAGTCTCATAAATGTTTCCCCTGTGAACATTTGAAATTCCAGAAAATAGTTGTACCGGGCCGCGTTGCGTCTGACATGCGGGGTAACTGTCTTTTTGTTTATTTTCGGGTGGCGGGGGATGCTTATTCTATAGAAACCCATAGAACATGTGATTTTTAGGGGGATGGGGGGGGGTAGGGTCCGGACCACCTAACCCCCTCTGGATCCACGCATCCAGTGTTGAGTTGGGGATGCTTATTTCTATAGGAACTTATAGAACTTGTATTTTTTCAGTTGCCATATTCCTGATAATAGAACAAAATAAACTTTATAAAAAAAATCCAATCCGCACGTACAATTGGGCCACTATCGGCCCGCCAACGAACCACCATCCGCAGGTGACGGTTCGTCGGCGGGCCGATAGTGGCTCGTGATGGGATGCTAGCTGGGAGCAGTTGTTTAAAAATCGCAAATGCACTTTTCATTCAATACCGCAGATGGACTCAAGACGTCACAGGTATTTTCCAATACTACGTATTTTTTCCATTACTACGTCAGTGTATATGCTATAAATAGACGCAATGGCGTTTACTAGTTACCTGTCTTAATATGCTGACAAGCTATTAAAGGGAGAGAACCAGTCTACTACAAGTATGTACAGGGGCAGACTTGATTTAGCTGTTCTCTTTACTCCTTCCACTCCGAACAGGCAGAACAGAAATCAAGTGCGCTGGAACATCTGTGCTGGCGTACGCCGGAGTACTCCGTCTCCCGAGGTGGTGTAGACAGAACAGTCACGTGACCTGTTCCAAAAAAGATGGCGGATCACAGCCTGCATGCGCGGAAATATTTTGTATCGCTTGATTTATTCCGGAGTACTCCAAAGTGCCCAGTTTTACTTGTTTATGTGGCTGTTCTGGCGTACACCCTGTACTCTAAAAATTGCTAAATCAAGTCCGCCCCAGGTATACAGCTGTAAAGCGTTTCACGGGTGAATAAATACACTCTGTCTTACCGATTTTTATATGGAAATGTCCGAGGGTGTGTCTTTGCTAAGAACCGCCCAGTCTCTCTTAACTGGACGGACTATATAAGGTGATCAATTTTTTGGCACCTGAGTACCTCTCCTCACTTGTACCACCAACTGTAGGTAATATAAGTCAATATAACTTGCGTAACGAGACGAACCTTCAGACAGTCCCTGCAAGATCCCAACAATACTACAACTCATTTCTCCCTTCAACCACGCGTATTTGGAACAGCCTTTCAGACGATATTAAGAACTCTCCATCGGTTGAATCCTTTAAACATAAACTCAACAGCAACATTACCAAACCACCACCTTTAGTTACTACTTTTCTGGTTCACGATTAGGACAAATATACCATGCCGCAAACGATTGAACTACTCACTGAGGTATCATCTTTTCCAGAAAAAACATCATTGATAATCCTGAATGAGGTGAGATTGAAAATACTTCACATTTTTTTCTTACACTGCAATCTCTATGGACAATTAAGGCATGCTTTGTTAGATAGAGTCTCGACCTACTGTCAACCAACTGTAAATGTTTTCTTATATGGTAATACTGATCTGACAGATGTTGAAAATGCAGAACTCTTTTCAGCTGTGCAAGATAATATATTAAAAACAAAACGTTTCTGCTAAAAAAAACAAAGGTACACATTGAAAGTTCTTATAATAGTTGCACACGCAATTAATCAAAACTAAGTATAAACCTAATATGATACTAATTTGCGGGTACGCATACGCCCAATAGTATTTTATTCAGAAATCTAATTGTTATGGATGAATTTAGTCCAACAAAAGACCACTGAAATTATGACTTTACATTCCATTCCCCGTGGAGCCCTCAGCAGCCAACTAGTACCCCTATCGCCAAACAGCTAAAAGTGCGACCATTATTCTCTACATGAATGACAATTACGACATGATAGTACAAATATTAGTAATGTGAACTCTTGGGATACAGATTCAAATAAGTCATTTGACTTTCTTCTGAATCCCATTTGTATAGTGGTTATATTGTAGTTGTATTCTGTGTTGTTTGTATACTTGACATATATTATACAAATAAAATAAAGTTTAAACCAAGGAACATAATTATGTAAGTAAGTAAGCAATGAATATTTTCCAAAAATTCTATATATATCACAGATAAACCCATGTTGTGTAGCTGCAGCAGACTCAAAGATCACAAGACGATGAATAAAGACTTCTTTAATTATGTAGTGGTAAGACAAATTGCATAATTGCCCAAAAAATATTAGTTTTCGGTAGTCTATTTCAACTTCTATGCTGTTAAGACCAATGAGCAAGTTAGCAACATCGGTACTAGTACTCATTGGAAGTGATTGCATTAGTTTGATACAGAAACGGTGTGATTTTTCTAATTCGGCCAGATGTTTAGGAAGAAGATCATCCCACAGTTCGCACCCGTACAATGCTTTCGGTAATACGATAGATTTATATAAGCATTTAGAGGTGGTGGTGTTAAAACTGTGTTCATGTATACCACAATTTACTAAACCAAGCATTGTTCCCCTTAATTTGTGTGAAGCCTCTTTAATATTGCTGTCGCAAGTCATAAACTTGTTAAGGTGGATACCTAAGTGTTTGTACTGGGTAGTTTCCTCCACATTTTCATACCTAAGCTCCCAGGATCTATTAGAATTTTGGTAGTCTGACAGCGACTCGTTGAATACTATAATTGCTGTTTTTAGAACGCTGTACAAATAGCGCCAATTGGCAGATTAGTCGTAACATATTCTTAACATTTGATCTAAACCAGCTTTTGAGAAAGAGACCAGTAGCATGTCATCAGCAACTGTCGGACATGAACAACTGATATCAATAAACCAAAAGCCGAGTTTAGAGTTTTCA
Organism: Loripinus fragilis; assembly: GCA_964019695.1. NCBI lineage: Eukaryota > Metazoa > Mollusca > Bivalvia > Lucinida > Lucinidae > Loripinus > Loripinus fragilis. The sequence continues at coordinate 74,493,856 of OZ026527.1, read as the reverse complement.
AGTTCATACATCAAACCATTTATATACATCAGGTATGCACATTGGGAGATAACTCTACCCTGACCAGTTCCTTGAAGAATTTTAAACCAGCCAGATTTTGTTCCATGATTTTTTACACAACATGATACATCTGAGTATAAGATGATTAAAACTTTCAGAATTGCTTTATCTAGGCCAGCATGATATAACTTATAAAACAACCCATTATGCCACACCTGGTCAAATGCCTTTTTCAACATCAAGAAAGCAAGTATAGAGTTTACTACCATTTTCTTTGGCAAAATATATTGATTCTTTTAATAAAAATGACGTCATTTGACATTCCAAGCCTTTTTTAAACCCGCCTTGTAAGGATGGAGTGGTGGTTACAATGTGCAAAATAAATTTATTCTTGTAACTAGTGTTCTCTCAAGAAGCTTAAGAATCACAGATGTTAACGTAATGGCTCTATAATTATCAGGGTCATTTTTCCCTTTTTTCCCACCTTTGAATAGAGTTACGATCACTCCTTTTTTTCATATCTGTAGGTGCATGTGAGAGCCTAATAATAGCATTGAATAATACTGCGAGGATACAATATAAGAACTCGCCTCCGTATAATATATGTTCTACAGTTAAGCCGTCGTAGCAAGAAGCTTTACCTTTATGCGCCAGACGGATAGCTGATTCCATCTTACAAGAACCATTGATGGGTGCGTCTAGATTATGTGTGCTGCCGAAAAGGTCTCTTTTGATTTGATTCATTTCATGATCAATCCTAGTTTTAAAGGCATCATCGTAAGCTTCAGACTCTGAAGGAGAGTAAAGCTTTTCAAAGTACCCAGCCCATTGTTCAGTTATATCAGCAGATGTGTTATAGTTTTGACCATTGAAAATAAGCTCAGTACCAGGTCCGCTGTTAGATTTACTGCGTTTTGCATTAACTAAACGCCAAAATAAATTAGAGTCGATTTCAGCAGCTCGGTCAATTTCTTCATTTTGGCTTTGTAGATACATGTCTACATATTTACGATGGACACGACGAAAATCGTGCTTCGCCATTTTATACTCGCGATAAGAGGTATTCATAGGATTTCGAGGTTTGCCTTCGGTTAACCAAGTTGCTCTTTTTAGTTTCATATTTGTGTGCAGATTTTGTAAATCGCAGTTCCAATAGGGCTTTAAAAATCATTTGAATTTCTTTTCTGGGGAACAACTTTTTGCAATTTTCTAGACTTTAAGTACTAAAGTAGAGTGTGGCTGGTCTATGCGTGTGTTTGATAAAAGAACTGATTCTGTTATGTTATTAAGAGCTTGGCTACCTTGCAGTGCCTGCTTATATGCTTGGACGGCGTCTTCATTTATCTTTTTTCCAATTTATATTGGGTAAATCAGACTGTGGGCACCTATAGACATGTCCCGGGTAGGCAAGTAAAGACAACATAATATGGGTACGGAAGCGTTAAAGGGCCACTGTCAACACGATAATTATCTCCGGCGTCGACATAAAATACTTGCCAAGATGCAAAACTTACGATCTTCTTGAGACAAATATGTGAAAATAACATGAACTTTTTGATCTTATTGATAACTATACATCTCAACACAAAAAATGTTTCGTGTCTAATTCAATAGTATTTATTGTAAATGTAGATAGAATATTAAATGAAAAATGTTATATTAATACAGTAGAAAAGTAATCATTCTTTACGACATTGTTTTATGAAAGAGCAAGAAAAATCTATCAAGTAGTAAAATTTATGTATAGAACCGAGAAGAATTTTCGTTCAAGTCGACAAATATTTGTTGAGAATATAGAATTGTGATACGTTTTATAGATAAAAGAGAAAAAGATCTTTGCTGTCGACAATAGCAGATCAGCAGTCTGTAATGTGCACGACCAGTGGTGAACAGTGATAATACTGCACACCTGTGGGTCGTGCAAATTTCGACAACCAGTCTTATAAATATTGACCTGCTATTATTGTTAAAAAAGATATTGTGATTTTAGGCAGATTTCTATGTTTTAAATTCTCCAAGCAGCCTCGCCACAGCATTGCATATCAGTAGCTGGACAATGTTTTATTAAAAAGTATCCAATTTGATTCAAACATACAAATGTACCATGTGATGAGCATTCTCATTAACTGACCATGACAGGCTGGACTGATGCTCAGCACAAACGGGTTGTTATGCCTGCCAGTTGTTATACAAAACTTGACATGATGCAGCCTTGTGGTCACTTGCTGGGCAAGGGCTGACCTTTTGGCTCTCTTTTATGTGATGTTTTCTTGTGCTATTCTAACTTTCCCATATGGTGTCCTTAGTCAGGTGTGGTATTTGATTTATGGACTCTTGATCTTCGCTTCTTCCTTACTTTTACCTTATGCATACGTTTACAAAGTTTGAACAAAATAAACTCTGCGGTTCAAGAGTAATGAGCATTTTCCCTGAAAGACCTCAAACGGTCAAAATGATGCTTGGCAAACCCTTGTCACCATTTCACACACTTTTCTCATACTGACCACAGACGGACAGATCATGAAGTCATGTGATTCGCTCAATTGGTGATTTAATCTTGTTATCAATCTGCGTCATCACGTGTCACTGAAACGGCTGCATAAACCTGACCATGTGCAAAATGTTTTCAAAAGTGCTTTAGTGTAGAAAATAGTATCATTGTATCGCTATATACTGAAATGCAAATCAGTGTTATGGTATTGCTACTTAGGAGGCTCAAAATCTCCATAGACGGATTATTCCCCAGTTGCTATTTTTAAAGTAAGTGAGTAATGCATACCGCATATTAACGCAAAACGCACTTTCAGCAGTGATGTGCCATCATGATAGCAGACAGGTCGATCTTTTAATATCGACGCATGTACAGACAAAGACTGACGGACTCATATAGTGTTGGAGACCCAAGGGTCATGCATACAATAGTAGAAACTCAATATTGTTTTGAACATATGCAAATGCAGAGAATGATAACTCTTCGAGTAACTTGCAACTACTGTACCTTAATATGTGAAGAGAAACTTTATTCTTTAGCATAAAAAGAAAGCGCAAATACTGACGACTCTTCTGTATTCTGCACATAATATTATTAATAGATAGAAAAGTACTGTCTGTATAACAAAAAATAATCGTCAAGAATGATAATATTTCCCGTTTTTCATATAATTTTATACATTTGATGTTATTTCTATGTTTTTCAAAAAGATTATTGTACTTAAATAGAAATCATTTATCATGTTGAGATATATAGTTATCAATAAGATCAAAAAGTTGATGTCAATTTCACATATTTGTCTCAAGAAGAGCATAAGTTTCGTATCTTGGCAAGTATTTTAAGCCGTCACTTGAGATAATTATCGTGTTGACAGTGGCCCTTTAACGCTTCCGTATATGGGTCGATGTCTTGAGACATTTAAGGCATCATCCTGCATTATCTCGCAAGACACAACGTATTGCACCTTCTATACCTGTATTATGATATGGTCGATTAAGGATTCATACCTACAATCGTATGGGAGCGCAGTGGCTCAGTGGTAGAGTGCTTGACTCGAGACCGAAGGGTAGCGGGTTCGAGCCTCACCGGCGTCACTGCGTTGTGGTCCTTGAGCAAGACACATTTATCCTAGCTTAGTACTGGTTAAACCCAGGAAGAACCGTCCCGCATAACTGAAAGATTGTTGAGTGGACGTAAAGAATCAAATCAAACAAACAAACAAAACCTACAATGGTATGATACAAAAGATGACTTCGCTCAAGTGCAGAAGTCTAAAGTGTTCACAGACACAAGATTATTTTCTTGCAAAAATGTACCAAATGATGAGGACCTACTATTCATTTTGCCAGGTTGACCATGAGAGGTCAAATACGCATTTATATCGCCCATCAGCACCACTGTACCCTTGTCAGAGTAGATTTGGATGATATTATATAATCGGTCCGTATAGTCTCTAAAAACAGCAATTGAATGGTTAGAGCATGGTAAATAAACTTGAAAAAAAAATGCGCACTCTGTTGGCGTAAGTTCATATCGAATACCCAATATTCTATCATCGTCGGTTGATAACGGAAACACTTTTTTGAATGTTTTTTATGCCACAAAATGGCAACATCCCCTTTACCAACTCGTCTTTTCCCAGGATACTTTAAATCATTATCAGACACTGCATAACTTATGTAATTGTTATCTATTTCGTTGAGAAAGTTTAGGTCTTTTCCATACAGCCAATGCTCAGAAATTCCGCATATATCTATACTTTTAAGATTTAAAGTATTACAGAGATAAGACGAGCTAGACATGATGCCTGTCGCATTCCAGGAAATTACGTTTAGGTTGTGTCTATTCATGTTTGAGTGAGATGATATCCAATGAACAAGTACTGTTTATATGCAAACTAAGAACTGACTAATATGCACGGTTTGACTCATTCTGTAATGGCGAGAAAGGGTTTTAGTCGTCAACATCTGACCTGCCATATTGATATTGTGTTTCTCTGTGCTTACTGCCACTACTGGCATTCTGACTGTAAGTGTTTGTTCGCTTCCTTTTGGGATATTCAAAGTCACATCATCTGAGCGCAAGTTTGCAGATTATGACATAAGACCTCTGTTGACGCTTATATTTGAGCCAGTGCATGAGATTTCCAACAATGTGGTATGTAAGACTAGCAAAGCCTCTGATCAGCCTGCACATACGCGCAGTCTGATCGGAGCTTTGCAAGTCGCTTGAGTATTATAGGATTGTTAAGCTACTGACTTAACATAATTTGGAGTTTCGCAGCTTAAAATAAGGCTGCAAAAGCTCATCAGAGCCAATTCATGTCAAAATGCCACATCAGTGGAAAACACATGTCGTGGCTCATTATTATTTCTGTTGCTTTTCCAGATGTATTTGCCTTCTAGCAATCTGAATCTGTATCCATGTACATCCGGTAAATACTAGTTAACCCTTAATGCGCCAATCACCAACAAAAGTCGTCTGCTTTTCTCGTCTGCTGAAATGTTTAAGAAGCCTCTATGGCAAACAGTGTGTACCAAGATCAGACTGCTCCTTCTGTTCTGGGTCCACGCTGTTTGCTTCTATACTTAATTAGTCAGTAATGTTAGGCAATTATTTGCAGCAGACGACTTCAGCAGACGACATTTTTAGACGCATTTTTTTGGCGCTTTAAGGGTTAATAATGGTGCCATTTAAAGCTTTTGGTTTGTGTTTACAATTTACTCATCTCCCGAGATTCAAAAAGAAAATACCATACCTAGAATATATTTGTTTCTTCTAGGCACCAATCTTACAATGATTCAACAGGTACTGAGAAAGGGGTATGTGCATTAAGGGGCTTTTTTGGTCCCCTATAGAGCCAAAAAACTGAAAGTTGCTTTTCACCAATTTATTTTGATTATTTATTGGAAGAATAACGGAAGTGTAAAATTGCGGCATTTGATTAAATTTTACCGTTGCTATGATAACAAAAAAGGCCGACAAAATAAGCTTATTGGTATCCTGGGTCAGGTGGTTTAAACAATGTTTATTTAGGTAAAGTGCATGATATACATAAATACAATGTTAAGATAGTAGGATCTGACGGTAAGCCAGTGGCTTCTTTAGATCATCTCCTAGAAATGTTATAAAATCTGCATTTTATATGATGGTTTTGGACGAGTTTAAACACGCAAAGATTATAACGAGAGAGAGAGAGAGAGAGAGAGAGAGAGAGAGAGACTCCTGTTTAGTGTTTAGAGGCAAAAAGCATAGTGCTATAGAATGACTGGCTCCAGATGTAGACGTATCAAAATTTTAACACTTATGAGAGTAAGATCAACCAAACCTATCAGACCTTATCAAAAACTCATGTACCTTTAGGAAAAGGGATTCGTTAAATTCATCTGATTGATTTTCACATCCAAACGAAAGGTCATTGCAAGTAAGATTGTCGAGATGAGCTGGCATATCTGAGTCTATCGAGTGAGTAAAGCAGACAAGCAAAAACGAAATGGTTACGACTCTCAAAGACACCGCACCGACAGAAGGGGCTAGGTACAATGTTCTTCCGGTGCAAGTCAGAGTTTAGGGAACTACATTCCATTTGTAGTCTTGCCTGTAGTATTTGACCTTTGCGTGTTCCAGCATTATAGAATTTTGGAGGAGATCTCAGATTCTTCTTGATTTTGTATTTAAACGAACCTACAGATGGTGCATCCTTTATGTCGTGTTGTCAGGTGTGGTACCTGATTGTATCGATTCCTGATCTTTGCAACCTTACTTAATTTAAAACAGAGAAAATGCCATTTTGTACCAAATTGATGGCTTTTAGAGACCAATTCTTTAAGAATTAGATATCAGCACAGCTAAATACCAAGAAATCCTTTTAATATGTTGTGTGCTGTGGTAATTCTAATATTCTGTTTAAATATAGTTTTGGTATTTGCTTGTGCTCTATGTTATTTTCTCTGTGAAACCACTCAATTTTGCCCTAAAATGATCAATTTCCAATTTTTAGCCTATTTTGGCGGTCATTTTTGTTACCATAGCAATGGCAAAAGTCAAAGTCATTTGAGACTTTAACACTTTGGTTATTGTTCTAATAAACGTATAAGAACAAATTGGTGAAAAGAATATATATCTAAGCCTCATAGGACGGGCAAAAATCGCCATAATGCATGTATCTCTTTTAAATGTGCGTGCTGCCGAACGATACCAAGTCGTGTGTAAAATATTTGAAGTTAATATTAAACCGTTTTTTTTAGACTATAATTTTCCACAAATAATTTGCTTGTAGAACGTGTTACCTCCATGCTTTCAGATGAATCGCTCATATGATAAGCTTTGCAAACTGACAGAATTTGGAGAAAATTAGATTTCTAAACAAGTTTTAGAAATGAATTTGACCGAAAGTTTGTTTATAAACATGATGAATTTTGCAAATCGATTGATATTTCTAACACAAGATGACCTCAATTTCAAACATTATTAGCTTTGCGCTGGTTTATGCAAGAGGCTATCAGAGCTATTTCCGCACAATTACACGGCAATCAGTTCTTTAAAATAGCTTTATTTTAGTAATAGCTATGATAACTTTTGCGAAGAGTCTGGACCAAGAGCTTCGTACCTGACTTGGAACCAAACTTTAGGACACCACTCTGATAGCATGTTCAATAAGAGTAGCGTTGATTTAAAGAAGCTTTAATGACCCAAACGAAGTCGAGGAAGAAAATTGAGCCGCGACATGGGATTTCCAACTATTTGACATTTTGACAAGCGTAGACTCAGACGAGCCTGTGCAGCCTTCTTTTAAGCTTAGAAACTCCAAATGACGTTCGGTCAGTAGTTTAACATTCATAGAATATTAAAACGAATAGCAAATGCTCTGATCAGTCTGTGCGTATGCGCAGGCTGGTCTGAGCCTTTGCTAAACGCACATATCACATTGTTAAAAATATCATGTCGCTCAATTTGTGTTAAACCTTATTGCATTCTGGTGAACGGGCCAATTTTAAACATTTCCTCTCGCTACTGTAGTAAGCGGTCATCTACGAGAGAAACATGACTTATTGCATATGCCTAAAATCATACTTCGGTGGCTAAGGCTGATGTCCGTTCTAAGGTGGTTGTTCAGTTTTTGTTGATTTAGTGTGTGCCGTGGGTTGGTATGCAGTGTGTGCTTGTGGTATTTCTCACTTACTTTTCGTAAACGTATGTGCCGTGTTTCAGTAAGGCTAGCGACCTAAATTCTTGCCGGAACCATCATCTATTCCAATTCTTTATTCGCACCAGCAGCGAAGGCTCTGGTTAGACAGTCTGATGGAAACGCTCGTCTGAGTCTACTAAAAGAGTATCTAAATCACATGTCATGAGCTATCTGAATAATGTTTATGTATTCAGGACAAACTGCTAGCTAAAATATAAATTAAAGATACGGATACCACGATGAAAGCTGTCCATGTGCAAACTATATTACCAGATTCCGAGGAGGAGGTGATGAGCTGGACCCACCGTGGCTCAACTTGAGGTTTTCTTTAGCTCTGACTATCTGTGAGTTATGAGCCATTTTCTTTGTTTCATCATGGCGTGTTAATTTGATTAGAGTGTTTCTCCATGATGATACATTGAATTAGTTAGATGGCCTCCATGCGAGCTGAATATTTCTTGTACTTCAACAACAGCAGAATCTAGGGCGAAGATTTGGTACCAGTAAAATGCATTTAAGCCCCCCCCCCCCCCCCCCCCGATGGCTTAGGCTGCTGTCGGTTCTGTTATTGTTGACCTCTTGTTTATTGTTACTCTTATTGTAGGAGTCTGTAATTGTTCTATGTTGTTGTTGTACATTACTTTATGTCCATTCTAGTATTGCAATCATCTTGATGGGGAAGAGAGAGCTGATTGCTTTGCTTAATTTGTCTTCCTGGTTTCTCGTGATGGTTGATTGGCTCTTCCTCGCGGTGCCAAGGGGTTGTCTGTGGTTTGTGATTGTGGTATTTCCTGATCATACTCACTTACTATTTTATTAGTTACTGTCATGCCAACCAAGAATGACAATGACGTAATATTTTGTTTACAATCGCTAAGTAAAACACTAAGATAAACGTGTAAACGTCACTTGAGCTAACGCAAATCGATAGATCACTTGTGTATTAATCCTACCATGCGGATAGGATTGATACACAAGTGATCTATCGATTCTAAGTCCCTGATAACTTTTTAAACAAAACATGACGACACTGTCACTCTTGGCTGGCAGGACAGTATGTTTATGTATTTCAGGACAAACTGCTTGCTAAGATAGAAGACAAAGACACGGATACCACGAGAAAAGCTGTCCTGGTGCAAAATATATCAGCAGATTCGGAGGAGGAGGTGAGGTCATAAGATGTTAAAGAGACTAAGTCTGCAACTATGAACATTTTTCGATTTTTTTTATTTTCTTTTTAATCATTTGTAAAAGTAGACTTAAGTTATGTTTTCTAACTATAAATCTGTTCACTATAGCTGAAAACTGCTCGAAAAGGTGAATTATATTATAAAAGCAGGTGTTTTTTTTCTCTTGTTGGTAATTATTTGCGTCCCACCAATAATTATAGACAGTTAATTTGAACATAAATGCTGCTGTTTTGATACTGATAATTTGTTAAGATTTACGAAATTGGTAAAATGTATACCTGAATTTTAGTTTTTTACTGTGTTTTTTGAAAAAAAGAAACATTAGTTCTAAAATTAAAAGATCAAAAGTTACAGACTATGCAGCTTTAACATAAGAAATGCTGCTTATTAATAGGCGGCTCTAGAAAATGGTCCTGACAACCTTGTTTATTCTTATTTGAGCCGTGACATGAGATTTCCAACAATGTGGTATGTGCGACTAGCAAAGGCTCTGACCAGCTTGCGCATTCGCGCAGACTGATCAGAGCCTTTGCTAGTCGCTTAAATTTCTATGACTGTTAAGCTACTACCAAACATCATTTGAAGTTTCTAAGCTGAACAGGAGGCTGCACAGGCTCGTCTGAGTCTACACTTGTCAAAATGCCACATTGTTGGAAATCACATGCATGGCTTAATTTTAGTCAGCAACGTATTTCACGGGCCGTACTTACCTCCCTCGTGAAGCAATTGAAAGCTTCACTTCTTGTGTTTTTCCAGGGATGGGTCCGGACCCTCAGCCCCCATCCCCTTCTGTATCCGCCCAACCCTTTGTAGATTGGCAAATATACAGTCCGACATAAGTTAAGCATCGCCTGAAAACGAAGGAAGCTTTCCAGTCATGAATATTTTCTTGTTTTAGTTATTAAAATTGATAAAGTGGTGACAATTTACAGCAAATAGTTTGACAAGGAAATGTCACAATGGCACATTTACACTGTAGACCAACCCACGAGAGTGTGAGGAAGTGTCAAATTACAATAGCCACCACATGAGATCAAGATGACACATCCTAGAAGAAATGCCATAGAACCCGACATTTTATCAGGATCTGCACTGTTTGCTAAGGCAAATCGATCTTTAAAAAAAGAAAAAAAGAAAAAAATGCATTTAAAACTATTTATTATAATTGATCCTGTGGCCTCCCAGTTTATACCACCCTTACCGCCTTTACCACAAAATATCTCGTGATGTGCAAGGTCTACACTGATGTAGGTGGTATAAAATAGTTATACCTTGTTTGTCGACCTGTACGTGAGATAATCCACTCGCTAGAGCTCTTGGATTATCTCCACGTACAGGCGGACAACCCATGGTATAACTATTACTTATACAATGGACTATCATGAGATTTACGGACAATCCCTTTGGTATGAAAATGGTAGGGGGCACATTCAATTCAGCATCACAACATAGACAAAGCGCAAGATCATATGCCATTTTCGGACTAAATGTGTGCTTTTTAGTGAAACATATGCCTTGAAGACCAATCGAGGCGGCGCAATGAGTACCACAAACATGTTATGTGGCGAAATAAAGAAATGTAATTAAAGACATTAATCCATTAAAATTTATTCCGAATAATAAAAAATAAAATGTAATACAAACCGCATTCAATAATGAATTGAGGCATTTCAATTTTGAAAGCCGATGAAATAAAATATGCCCTCTCCTCTTTTTTTATTAATGTGTGAAAAAGTAAGGGAGCATGATCAGAAAATACCATAATCACACACTGCAGACCAGCCCACGGCACCGCGAAGAAGAGCCACAGAACACTGACAGACACAAGACATCAGGAAGACAATTGAAGCAAAACAGCCAGCTCTCTATCTCTCTCTCTCTCTCTCTCTCTCTCTCTCTTGTCAAGATGATAGCAAGTTTATATTTGAATTCTGATATATACTGTCCTGCCAGCCAGGGGTGACAGTGACGTCATGTTTTGTTTACAAAGTTATCAGGGACTTAGAATCGATCGATCACTTGTGTGTTAATCCTATCCACAGGATAGGATTAATACACAAGTGATCTATCGATTCGCGTAAGCTCCAGTGAAGTGTACACGATAGCGCTTTACCTAGCGATTGTAAACAAAATATTACGTCACTGTCACTGTCACTGACAGTACTATACTTGTATAGTGGGTTTAAAGATAGATGCGAATTTTTGTAAACAAACACTGGTGAGTTTACCTTGATTTAGGGCGTGCAGGTAGTATCAGTTTAAAGCTATATGGAACCTACCATATGCGCGTGGAAGTGAATAGTCATGCTTTACCTGTTTATAAGAAACAAAGAATTTCCTCCTTACTATGCATCTTTGAAACTACTATATTTCAGTGTGTGATATGCATGAATGCAAAAGCCACCATGCAAACGTATCCATGCGGTCACAAGGTGATATGCCGAAAATGTTTTATCAAGACAATACAGGTATGGTATCCAAAACTATTTTCTATTTGAATATGTATGAATGTAGACAGAGAGATGCATGAAATAACTATCCAAAATAGTAAGTGAGTATGATCAGGAAATACCACAATCACAAACCGCAGACAACCCCATGGCACGGCGAGGAAAAGCCACTCAACCATTACGAGACATCAGGAAGACAAGAGTACATGTACACACCCCTAGCGCCCCGATAACAAGACACTAGAACACTGACGAATAAGTTATCTCTTGCTTGGCAAGATGTTTTAACCTTTTACCTCATAGAGACGCTTTTTTAAAAACACTTTTGCAAAAAGAACAAACCCAGATCAGGTACGAGCTGCCTGATCTGAGTGTGTTCTGTTTGCTTATATATATATGATTAGATATGATCATACACCAATGGACCTGACAAGTAATTTTTCTTGTTACTATGTACAAACGTGAAAGTGTATTTATATAATTATTCATAGTGGGTGGAGTGTAGCATGAATATTCATAAAGGAAAGGGTTAAACTTCTTCATCAAAAAAGAGTGATAATGACTGAAAATTGTCAAACATATAGATAACAGGCGTCGCCATTTGTCACCTAATGCCCCAGTCACACACACACTTACAGACTCCTACGGAGAGTTTCGGATCAAACCGCAGTTGTCCGCAGAAAAATTAGGGCGGGGCCTAATTTCTTGATGCGTTTGCAAGACGCAGTTACCTATAGTTGAGGGTAGTAACGGATCATTGCGGATAAATGCGAATGTCAGCGGATTGATGCGTCCCATTGGTCCGACACAATGCGGACAGATATCAATAGATACTGACTACATCCCTTTCATTACCTTCCCTTACCTTTAGATACGAGTAAATGCGAATGGACATCTTTAGATGCGGACTGTTGCGTTTACTTAGTGGATCTGATTGTGACGTTTGCAACCCTATCGTCCGTTCATCATATGTTTCTAAACATTATGCCTGGAAAGAAGAAGCAGCAAATGAGTAACATTGTCTGTAGAAGGCACACTCTCAACCTCAAACATCTCAACAGGATGACAACTATTCATCTAGCCAGTTCCTACGCCTCAGACATAGTCAGCAAGAGACAGCGGGTACTGAAGACGCAGATGTCACATAATCTAAGAAGAAGCCATTGCAAATATTATAATATGATAATCCATTTGTAGATTAAATAATATACAAATAAATTACACATACGCTGCTATATGACGACGGCTTTTGAGCAATATTAGGTAAGATTCTTGACAGTTAGGACTTTTATCTATACATGCAAATAAAAATATGTCATATGTTAAATAGAATATTGCATTTGCGACCACAAATTATTGAACTATACATCTGTAAATGATAAATGCTAACATCCTTGGCAGAGCCTCACACATTATCACGTTTCCTCATCTCATTTTAATAAATGCAAAAATTCATGAACACTCATGTTAAAATATCCATGTTTTAAATCTTACAACATACAGTCTTTTCTACATACACATTGTCCTGATATTCTTTTAGCCCATATGGCCAGTATGCCAAAGGCATTTTCAACACATCGTCTGACACGAGAAAGACGATAGTTGAAAACTCACTTTCCTGTTCCAGAGGCGCTGTAGCAAGGGGCTTCATCATCCACCCAAGGGGTCGTAACAATACGTATTTATCCGAGGGAGCGCAGTGGCTCAGTGGTAGAGTGCTTGACTCGAGACCGGAGGGCCGCGGGTTCGAGCCTCACCGGCGTCACGGCGTTGTTGTCCTTGAGCAAGACACATTTATCCTAGCTTAGTACTGGTTCAACCCAGGAAAACCCGTCCCTGTTTAACTGAAAGATTGTTGATGGGACGTTAAGAATCAAATCAAACAAAAAAACGTATTTATCCGCATATGAAAGCAGCTATTCGCAACTATCCGCAACGATCTGCGTGTATAGGTAAAATACGCCGAATGCGATAAGTAACTAAGCGGTACTAAAGGTAACGACCCGAATGAAACCATACCAGTACGCAGCTTTGGGTCGACTGCGGAATGATAGGTTTTGATACGTTTAGATGCGAATGAGATACGGTTAGGATACGAATAATTACGTATTCTGGCCTAGCGTTACGCATCATTGCGTTGTTTTCATCCGCAGAACTTTTTTGATATTTTTCAAAATTTGGGCGCGGACGGTAAGTTGCGGATGAGATACGAACTGTTACGTTCTCTGCGGATGTGATACGTATTGTTACGGAATGAACGGATAGTTGCGGACGGGCTTTACGTACCATCCGCAGGGTCCGTAAGTGTGTGTGTGACTGGGGCATAAGAAACAGGCGCTAGCAAGCAGACAACCAAATACATAGATGCAAGACTATTTTTTTTTAAAAGCAACCACACTCTCGCATCCTATGCGTGGGTGTGGTTGACCACATTTTACTGGCAAAATCTTCACTCTAAATTACGTTGTTGTTAAACGCATAATCTGTTTGTTTTCAAAAGAGGCTTTCTAGCGACTAAAGTTCGGTTTAAGAGTGCTAAACTAGAGATCAAAAGGTTGCTGGTTCATGACTCACTGGAGGCACTGTGTATAGTACTTGAACAAGACACTTTATTCATCCTCTACTTAGTACTGGTTCAACCCAGGAAAAAAAGGAAAGCGTCCCGACACGATACATTGTTTTAACTTGGACTTTAACCACAAAAACAGACAAACAAACAATACACATGCTGCTTCTGAGTGGCCCATGATTGGAATTAACTTTATCATACGACGTAATTGTTAGTCAGTGGATAACCAGGGGTAACAACCTACGTCATAGCGTGGGTGTTGTAAACACGTAGTATGACGCTATCTTTGATTTGCAAGGTTAGTTTTTCCCTTCGTAAATGACGTACAAATTAGTGTCTGTCAAAACTAAGCAGTGCAGGCGGTGCCTAACAGCACACTTGAACAGAATATACAATGGTCACGCCCAGAAATGCCGTTGCCTTTGTATACATTCACCCACAAAAATCGAAGTGGGTGACTGCTAAAATTATCCTCGTGTCTCCCGCTTCGATTCTTGTGGGTGAATGATTACAAAGGCAACGGCTTATCGGGGCGTGACCGTTATATATTCTGTTCAAGTGTGATGTTAGGCACCGCCTGCACTGCTTTGTTTGTACAGACACTCATTTGTTTCATTTTACGAAGGGGAAAACTGACCTTGTAAATCAAAGATGGCGCCGTACTACGTGTTTACAACATCAATAATATGACGTAGGTTGTTACCCTTGGATAACGTCATGTCGTAAATAATGTTATGATCACATGTCATAACACTTTCCGTGGGAGCAAGCAACGTCATGGCGACGTTTTTTAAAACCATGAACATTTTCATTGAAATAAACAAACTTTGAAGACGATAAAAACGCATTTAAAAGGTCATATGATAAACAGGATCTTACACTCGTGATCATGTCATATTAAAGTTATTAAAAATCGCCATAGGCTCGTTTAATAAATTTCATATGAAATGATGATTCGAATAAGATCGTCTGTTTATTCTCAAAGAAAATCAAAATAACTAAATGCCAGTAAACACAATTAGCTAAAGAAGACCACTGCTTGGACCCTTGCTCAGCCAAAGCCACCATTAGATACCAACTTAACCTGAATTTAAGCCATAGTGTAGCAGCATTAGATTATCTGTTAGTATTGATCTCGAAAAGATGGCTTTCACGTGACTCATTTTACAAACAAACTGAAATAACTCATCCTCTGCTTAATACTTTAGTATTGCCCAATATCACAGAACCATAGTTGACTGGGACGTTAGGCATCGAAATAAAAAAAAATGAATCTATAGTACAATTCCGTCTAGCTTTACTAACGAAATAACGCAGGAAAAGTTAAAAATCTGCAGTTGAAAAAAAACTTTTAAAATATTCGAGCTTGCAATTTTAAAGCATCAATCATCGCCTGTTTTTCATTAATGTTAAAATTGGCTCACATAGTGGCACACAAACTTAATCAGTGTTTCATTACACGGAATTAAAACGAATCAGATTACTACATTGAAATAGAATAAATAATGACTCTTAAGAAATAACGGAAGGCAGTAAAACCTTCCTGAGACTGATTGAATCATGCGTACCCATGCCATTGCAAAGGAACCATTACAAGTTAGTACTGCTAATACCTATGGTAATAATGTAGTTTATAGGCATCGGTTCCATATGGCTGCTTAGTTTGGTGTGTTTGTTGATTGGGATCATAGCAAGCTTCCTACGTAATACTGGTTACCTTAATTTCATAATAGACCCTGTAAGTCACGTTTATTGCTAACTCTAGCTCATATACATGTACTACTATTGAGTTGCCTATAATTTTGGCTTCATGCATTACTGAAATAAAATACATAACTGTTATAAAATATTTTAAAACAGTTTATGAGAGGAATGGTAAAGATCTGTTTCGGTTTTTTAAAAATTAAGGTGAGATTCTTAATAAATTAAAATCTAAATGTTTTCAGCATCTTTTTTGTCTTTATGAAATTTCTCTACCCTCTATAATATATTGCATTATAATCTAATCCAAAACAATTAACTGAATAAATTGAATAAACTTTTAACAGATAGTGCTCACTTTATTTGGCTTGTAATGAGAAATGCGCATGGTTCACTTCTGAACAACTTGAAAACTATAATTTGTGGGTCATAAATAGTAAGTGAGTATGATCAGGAAATACCACAATCACAAACTGCAGACTACCCCGTGGCACCGCGAGGAAGAGCCACTCAACCATCACGAGACACCAGGAAGACAAATTAAGCAAAGCAATCAGCTCTCTCTTCCCCATCAAGATGATTGCAATACTAGAATGGACATAAAGTAACGTACAACAAAACATAGAACAATTACAGACTCCCACAATA
This sequence comes from Loripinus fragilis, assembly GCA_964019695.1. NCBI lineage: Eukaryota > Metazoa > Mollusca > Bivalvia > Lucinida > Lucinidae > Loripinus > Loripinus fragilis. Next base: position 74,477,619 of record OZ026527.1, on the reverse strand, counting down.
GGAGTAACAATAAACAAAAAGTCGACAACAACAGAACCACCGCCTTAGAACGGACAGCAGCCTAAGCCTACGGGGGGCTTAAATGCATTTTACTGGTACCAAATCTTCGCCCTAGATTCTGCTGTTGTTGAAGTACAAGAAATGTTCAGCTCGCACGGAGGTCATCTATCTAATGCAATGTATCATCATGGAAAACACTCTAATCAAATTAACACTCCATGATGAAACAAAGAAAAGGGCTCATGACTCACAGATAGTCAGAGCTAAAGAAAACCTCAAGTTGAGCCACGGTGGGTCCAGCTACAGATAAGCATCAGGCACCAACCCACCGATTAAAGCTTTACGTCAGAGCCGTCATAGAGTCTGAGGCCTGACCCACCGTCGTGCAATTAAAGAGGAAACCATAGCTATTAACCGTGATTGGGTTTAAAACTAGGCATGCAGACTGTCGCATGATATCCAAATTATATCCAACCCTTATATAACGTTTTACTATCTTTTTGAATTGATCACTAAAATTAGGTTTTCCAACAATTCGTTTGAATTTATAGACTAAATCACCATGTCAGAAAGTTTGTGATATTCTCCACTATATTTTGGCAATACATTTATTATATGTAAACTTAAATTGTAGGTATTCCAATAATTACTAATTGTGCTCCTCTTGTTGCAGATTTATTTGTGTTTTGTACTGAGAGAGAGAAAGACTTCATGTTGTCTCTTTCTGACAATAATCAAACATATTTTATTGAAGCATTTAACTCTACTTCAAGATACCTAGAAAACTATTTCATTTATCAACTCCTATATGGAATAGAAGACTCCACTTGGCAGGAAAATAAAACATTATTGATATATGTACAACAGTTCTTAATCAGTTGTGGCAGGTCTTGTCAACGTAGGGAGCCCATTCAAGCCAGGGCTCACTAAATTTATCGGTTATTTGCCTGTAGCAGAATTTCAGTCAAACAATCTCTCTTTCTCTCTCTCTCTCTCTCCCTCTCTCTCTCTCTCTCTCTCTCTCTCTCTCTCTCTCTCTCTCTCTGTTGTTTGCATATATACTTTGTTAATTCCAATTATATACTTTGTATCCAACAGCATACCGCCTTTCAGGAGATGACTTTATTTTTGCACCCTTACTTACTTATATAGGCTCACGCTTACTGTCAAATCATTTCCACTCAACTGCCTTGTTATATTACTTGTATACTAGAGAATGGATAAGCTATGTTTAAACCAAGATATCTAGATGACTTGCTTAATATTGACAATCCTGTTTCTAAACGAATGGTTAGTCAGATATATCCCACTGAACTTCAGTTAAATAAAGCAAATTACTTTGATACTGAAACAATAATTTTTGTACTTGGACTTATATCCATAACGAATGGCACAACTTCATCTAAAATTTATGATATTTAATATGATTTCAACTTTGAAATAGTTAATTTTTTCATTTCGAGATGGAGATGACTACCTCGCCAACCTTTCTATGGTGTATACATTTCGAAACTTATTCGTTTTGCAAGAGTATGTTCTAATGCTAGTGATAGAAAACATTTTTTGACTTCTAAGCTATAAAAGCAAGGTTATCGATACCATTAACTTCGTAAAGCATTTTTTCTAAATTTTATCACAGACACACAGTTGATTGTTAAATTTACTTAAGGCCTTTGAAAACGCAACACTCCGACTAAATCATTTCTTTCTCAAACACTAAGGATGACAGAGCTTTTAGTTTGCCCTATAAAATCCATGGCTGTAAAGTTAATTAAAGGTACGGAAATAACAGCTTTTATAAAGCAGTGGTATGCGATTTCGAAGGACGCCAATTCAGCAGCAAGTGAACCCTCTTTAGGTTTGTTTCCTGACTCAACACATATGTGCCCTATGCTTCTTTCATGGTTACACAATCTTTATTGACAGTACGATATGCTCAAATTATTGCCATTTAAAGATGTCCCACCCACTCTGATTACTTCAGTCTAGCAATAAAATTCAACATATTTAGACTGTGAAAGTTTTATTTATTTCCGTTCTGTTTTGTATCTGATAAAATTACGCCGTGAATCACGTTTCTTCTGCATTGTGCAAGTGAAGTTAACGTGAGTTTTGAAGACGTTTTCAATCACGTGACAAAGTATTTCCTGGCATGCTTTACATAAAATCGTAACCGCCGTATGCTTGCAAGTAAGTAGTCAGTGTCAAAATCACGAGTGTACATAAAAGTAACTTGTGGAGTATTTTCTTAAAATGAACTGTAAACTGATGTTTTCAATTGATGTTTATTTTCAACATATTGACGTGATCAATTACTGCTGATTAGAAAAAATTACCTTTTGCCGGAAAATTGCAAAACTATGGTGATGCGTTTTCAAAGTCCTCTAGTATATAATATTGGTTAAAAAACTCTTCTACAAAAAATACATGTAATTTCGAAACATGTATTTTATGGTGATTTAGTTTATAAATCTAAATGAATTATTTGAAAAATAGTAAGTGAGTATGATCAGGAAATACCACAATCACAAACTGCAGACAACCCCGTGGCACCGCAAGGAAGAGCCGCTCAACCATCACAAGACACCAGGAAGACAAATTAAGCAAAGCAATCAGCTCTCTCTTCCCCATCAAGATGATTGCAATACTAGAATGGACATAAAGTAACGTACAACAAAACATTGAAAAATTACAGACTCCCACAATGGGAGTAACAATAAACAAAAAGTCAACAACAACAGAACCACCGCCTTAGAATGGACAGCAGCCTAAGCCTACGGGGACTTAAGTGCATTTTACTGGTACCAAATCTTCGCCCTAGATTCTGTTGTTGTTGAAGTACAAGAAATGTTCAGCTCCCATGGAGGCCATCTAACTAATGCAATGTATCATCATGGAAAACACTCTAATCAAATTAACACTCCATAATGAAACAAAGAAAAGGGCTCATGACTCACAGATAGTCAGAGCTAAAGAAAACCTCAAAGTGAGCCACGGTGGGTCCTGCTACAGATAAGCATCAGGCAACAACCCACTGATTAAAGCTTTACGTCAGAGCCGTCATAGAGTCTGAGGCCTGACCCACCGTCGTGCAATGAAAGAGCCTAATATTAGTGATCATTTAAAAGGATAATTGAACGTTTTAAAAAAGTGGGATACAACATGTCTTTCATGCAACAGTCTGCATGCCTGGTTGTCAACCCAATCACGGTTTATAGCTATGGTTTCCCCTTTTGGGTTAGGCTTCCGAGTGAATAATGGCCCTGACGTAAAGCTTTAAGTCGTTGGTTGGTGACTAGTCATTTTCTTCGGCTGCGCCCACCATTGCTCTACTTAGGGTGTTCTTTAGCCCTGACTATTTGTGAGTCATGAGCCATTTCCTTTGTTTCGAGTTACTTTGATTAGATTGTTTCTCTGTGGTGATGACAGATTCTAGGGCGAATACTTTGCACCAATCAAATGCATTTGAGCCCAACACCCACGCACAATTCTTTCAAGAATGTGATGATACTATATTAACAACATATTTTTTTGAGCCGTTGCATGAGATTTCCAACAACTTGACATTTGACAAGTGTAGATTCAGACATGTCTGTGCAGCCTTCCTTTAAGCTTAGAAACTCATATGTTGTTTGGTCAGTAGCTGAACATTCATAGAATATTCAAGTGACTAGCAAAGGCTCTGATCAGACTGTACGAATGCGCAGGCTGGTCTGAGGCTTTGCTGGTCGCACATACCACATTGTTGGATTTCTCATGTCGCGGCTCAATTATATTTTTGTTATAAAATGCATTTGGTAGTTTTAAGTTGCTGTTACACTAGAACAAATATGCACAGCTTTCATATTTTGTACATTTCACGCATTTGTTCATGTAAAATTAAATTATATATAGGTTCGTACATTTATTGAATTTATTAAACGAGTTGAGGAAAAGAGATAAAAGGCGAGGCTCATCGAGCATTTTATCTCTTTTTCGCAACTCGTTTAATAAATTCAATAATACAGGAGTATGACATTATAATTAAATTAAAAATCGCATTTTTGGCGTGAAAACGTCAAGAGTGTGTCATCTTTTACGCAACGTTGTAATGGACGTCATTACGTAACGTTACATGTACTTAATCTGTAAATCACAAACGGTTAATCGATTTTATTGCATGGCGTTATATCACTCCCAGGCACGATGGCATGTGATAAACGCATATCTGGCTCAGACGCTTTACATTACTGAGACTAACCTGATCGCTTCTTTCCAAATCATTCTTTCTCATGACTTGGCATTTGATTGACGTTTTGCAATTCTATTAGGAACATAAATTTTAAAAAATATCAAATTGGATTTTTCTATTTCTATCAAAGGCTTTTGTAACACGGAAAACTACTTTATACGAGATTAAAAGCTATATCGCCTTTCTATGAATCAGACTATCTTAAGTAAATGATGTCTCTGACTGTCGCAATTGTATTGATTTTACATCTGTTTTACGTCTGTTTCCAAGAAACCTTATTTGGCGGTTTTGTGGTTTCTCATAATAGAGACTTTTCCTATTTAGCGATCCACTGATGATGAATGTAACAGGAATTACATGATCGTGTCAGATAAAAAAGGACACCTGGACCCGGAATTACAATTCCTCCTTAAAGATAAGGAAGACTTAAGTTAAGTATTGATTTTTCAGGATGCGTAAAATAACGTTTCAAACTGATTACAATCAAAATAGTTTCATTTTTCCTGAAGATCACAATAATATCTATGACCACATGTATCGCATCGATTCAGGCAATTAATTTAGCATTTAATATACAATGTAGCATGTTGAATTATCAATACTTAACTTAAGTCTTCCTTAACTTTAAGGAAGCATTGTTATTCCAGGCCCAGGCCAATGAATATTTTGGTACCACATATTATGAAATAGCGAGTGTGACCAGGAAATGCTTTAATTAAAGAAAGTAAGGTGCAAAGATCAGGAATCGATACAATCAAGTACCGCACCTGACCCAGGATACCAATGGGAAAGTGACACACTCACTGTTAGACACCACAAACGAGAGCCAAGAGGTCAGCCCTTTCCCAGCAGGTGATCACAAGGCACAAATAAACAGACGCGCACAAAGGCACATCACACACAATACAGAAAAAAACATAAACGATCCAAAAAAGAAGTACCGCCTTGGAACGGTCAGTTAAATATTTTCCTGGAGGGTTTAAAGGACTGACCTCTTGGCTCTCGTTTGCGGTGTCCAACTGTGAGTTTGTCACTTTCCCATTGGTATCCTCGGTCAGGTGTGGTACTTGATTGTATCGATTCCTGATCTTTGCACCCTTACTTATCTTAAACCGATTTCACGGCGCAAACCTCACTGCAGGGCCCAGAATCACAAATGCCTCCTTAGGGTTAAGGAAAACTTAAATTAAGTATTGATTTTTCAGGATGCGGAAAATAACGTTTCAAACTGATTAAAATCAAAATGGTTTCATTTTTTCTGTAGATTGACCACAAGTACTGCATCGAGTCTGGCAATTTATTAAGCATTACGGGCATTTAATTTAACATGTTGAAATATCAATACTCTACTTAAGTCTCCCTAAACTTTAAGGAGCCATTGTAATTCTGGGCCCAGATCAACCAACCGTGACGGAGAGATCCAGAACACAGACATTCATATGGGCCTCGTTGCGAGAAAACCTGTCTTTGGAGGTTTGCGAGAACACAAATGAACATTTTTGTTTGTTTGAAGATGTTACTGGCTAGCGTGATATAAGAATAAACCTCAAAAGTTTTGATTCCATCGGACTCGTCGTTTTTGCTACTTAGGCTACAGACTGAAGGATTTAAATAGTGAGTCGGTTTACTCAGAGGTATTACAAAAATGTTGCGATGGTTTCTTGTTTACTGAGGCGTAAGACATACATGTACATTTCTGCTGTTGAAGGATTGAAAATTCTGTGTTCATAGTAGTAAGGGGCTGAAGTATACTGTTCAAAAAAAGAAACTTTTTTTTAAAACGTTGACAAACTTATCAAAAATGAAATTTATGAGTATCTTGACACATATAATTTACAGAAATATTAATATCTATGCAATAAATTTATTATTGCCTCTTTACGCTTCACTGATTTCCGTCAGGTGGACAAATGACGAAATCTGATTGTTGTGTTATTATTTCCCTCTAGATAAATGTATGTGCCCAGTGGGCTTAATTATGTTATCCTCTGCTGCTGTTGTATAAAATATTAGTTTTGATTATATTGAAGCACTTAAGCTTAGAGCTGTATGAGGTCTTAAGATTCTTATTTCCGTTTTCCTGACCGAGTTGATAAAGTAAGGACCAAATTTTATTTATAATCAATTTATCTGAATAAGCTATGTCAAACTAACAGTTCAGCAAAAATTTCATCAAAACCGGACAAAAAATAACAATATTGTGGAATTTTCTTGGAAAAATTGTAAGTAAAAATGTTTGGGGAAGATCAAAGGGTTTCCTCGATCTTACCAAGAAAAAATGATATTGCTAATTTTGTTAAGTGTGCGACTACAATACGATTAGTAGCTTTAATATTCACTATATCGTTATTATTTTCTGTACTTACTTAAGCCAATCACAATTGTGGTAGTACATGGTAGAGATAATCTATAAAATGGACAAACCATATAAAAGGGATGATTATCTAGGAAGTCCATGAAAACATGGTTGAAATTCTTGTTGAGGAACCCTCTTTTTAATTTAATGTAAAAAAAAGTTCGATGACTGATTTGAAGTGAGACAAGAAGAGCACTAATAATTGACTCATGGTCAGGAGGCCCCAAAACAGATTGAAGCGATGCACTGTTTGGTAATAAATAGGGTATATTTTTAGGAATGAATATGATATTTATTTCACCTCGTGAAGAAAAAAGAATGTATATTTAATTCGTGGCTTCACATTTTGGAATGAATATGTCATGATTTATCTTGTTTACCTCATCGGGGACGTTTCTAATATTCCTAATACATTTTATCATAATTTTCAAGGGACGTTAGAGTATTTGCATAGTTGAAAAAACCCAGTATTTAGTGCAGATTTATAATTGAAAATGTGCACTTACGGAATCGTCATAACAACTTTCCGATATTGTTTTTCGTAACATATATGTTATATTTACGAAACCTTTGCGTTGCTACGAGTGCCTGTGAGCAATGCAAAACAGTGTGGTCTTCCAAATCTGAAATCACCGACCTTGGAGCTGGGGTTAAGAAAATATTAAATTCAGCATATCTTGACAATTGTATTACAAAAATGCCCCTTACGATCCAATTAAGCAAATGAATACCCACATTTTGTGCTTTAGACCGCTTATAAGTTTGAAAATCCAAAGTGGACGGTGAAAGCCGAGGTAATCAAACTATATTCTATATTTGCACATGTACTTTAGGGAATAAGGTAGAAATCCGAAAAATCAAGACCACTGGATCAGCTGATAGAGATGTCCTGGTTATTTACTCAGGTCATGGCTAAATGACATATGATAACAAATAGCAGCTTTGGAATCTGGTGGAAGTGCGGTCAGAGCAATAGATTGTCTATTGCAAATTTATACTTGTCTTAAAGGTAAACTTACTTCCAATAGTGCTTGACTAATATCAAAGTATGTTTCCTTAACGAACCAAACCAAATGTTATTATCAGATGATTATGTAAAACTAAACAAGAAATGGGTGTTTAGGGCATACTCGTAGAGTATTTAAATGCCGTTTTGTGCCTAGGTTTTATAAAAAAAAAAACTCTTTCAAGCATGCATAAGCTTCATCAGATATCTCTACAGCTAGACCCAGCTGGAAATTTGTTAAAAACTTGCTGTAACAGTACAGGGGGCATTCAAACTGTCTGTATAAAGATAGATCCTTCTGGTGAGGAGATTCTGTACCTTGTTCATAGAAGTTCATGTAAAATACAACCTTTTAGATATTTTCACATTTTCGCAAGTGATAATATTTTTTTTTTTGAAATATATATTATATTCAATAAATATTTTCCTTGCATTTTATTACTTTTTATGTAATAAACATTAATAAGGCATGTAACATCCGAACACATTACAGACATAATGGGTATCAGTATTTGGTCTGTTCATGCTGTTCAGGAGACAACCTTGGATTAAGCGAATTCATCAGTAATTGTAATTTGCCTGGATCAAAATAAGCAACACAAGAGATAAAATTATCCTCACCAAGTGTCAACACCAAGCCGCAAAATTTCCCAATGGAGGTTATCTCAACTATGTTTTATTTTAGTAGAATTTTGATTTATGATTTGCTTTTGTCCCTTTTACAGATTATTACCACCCTGTAGCGTCAAAATTATACCATCTGCTTATGAGAACACAGCTTTATTTTGATCTACACACCTCACGACACACATTTTGTCAAATATGAGTAGCGTCCGTCATAAGATGCTAGAGTAGTTGGTCCTTGACCTTACATCCCACGGTCAAATTGGCAATTGGAAACATTTGTTTCACCTACAAACCATAGGCAGTCATTGTGCAAAATATGGACACCCTCGATAAAAATCTATAGGAGGGGTTTACAAGCGACAGAGCAGATTTTATGTATATTTGACCTTGATCTTTGACCCCAACATCATATTGGTGCTCTGAAATCTTCCTTAAAATTCAGACAATATAAACTTTCATTGAGCGAAATAGTAACACCGTCGAGGAAAAATGAGAGTAATATGGGCTGACCTAACCATAACATAAATCTTAAGTATATTTGACCTTGACCTTTGAAATCAAGGTCATAGCGATAATCTGACACTTTGTTGTCATCTGCACACAATAATCAATTACTGTGCCAAATATGAACACTATGTGCAAAATACATTGCGGAGGTAGCGTCTCAAGCAATTAACCAACTGGCGGACGTTCAGATGGACAGACAGATGCATGGACTTACGGATGAGACTGATTATAGTATACCAGACTTTAAAAAACAACAACACAAAAACGTGGACATAATTTGTCAAAATCCCACAAAATGACACACATAAAATCAAAATTTAAAAAAAAGAAGCTTAATTTGTGTTGTTCAGTATACTTCAGCCTCCAGCAAGCACATGCCCATTGTATCAAACCCTTCAGCGGCCGAATTGTGTAATGTAGGCATGTTTCTTAAATATGTAATGTTGTACGCTGTAGTAAAGCGAAATTGATTTAAGAGGGATATTTCTGCTATTTTACTAATTTAGATTAAGAATAGGTCCTGCAAAAATGACAAGAATACAATTCCAAATATGCTATATACTATGCAAATATTACTATACATTACATTTTCATATATTGGTAAGTCAATTGAGTGTAATTAGACTGTGTCCACTAAAAAGTATTACATGATATCAATATGAACATAACAATGTCAAATATGCCAAAATGCAGTGTACTATACGCATAGCACATTCAAATAGAAAATGTAGCATCAATAATTTTGGTTAGTATAGTTCTTCAAAGTATGCTTCAGCATGCTAAAATGTATAATTGGTGACAGTTATACTTATTACATAAACAAATATGCCAACAACAGAGTGTTTTATGTGCAAGAGTGAAAATATTTCTCAAGGAGTATATCTTTTTTGTGTAGTATACTTGAGTCTCCACCAATCGTTTGCACAAGGTTTTCAACTCTTCAACGTCAGAATTGTACAGGGTACATATTGTCTGTTAAGAAGTAATAATTTTCGTCATGTTATACCTTTGAGTAAAACGACGTCGATTTTTAGAGGGATATTTTCCGCTCAGTTTGTAACCACCTAAACGTCAACAATATAAGACAAAGACTTTTAGCAGGTGCAATGCTATTTACGCTTTATTATCAGCGACACGGCATTGAATTTTTCAGCGATTATTCATTATCACCAGACGTCACCGTCTGTCTTTGAGAATTGAAAAAAAGTATTATGCAACCAAATAGATGTTTAAACTCTCACATTGAAACCGGAAGTGTACAGTAGTCGTAAAACAATAATCGCCAAAAATGGACTAATCAAGTTCTACTGTGTTTAGCCTATTGTGTTCAAATAAAATTAAGCGCATTTAACAATTTTACCAGGAAATACTGGTGAATTTCAAAAATCTCGATTTTTTTTAAATGCAACATTTTGAAAATGCGTAAAAATCCACAATGAGCAAAGTTTCAATTGTTCGGTGTTTTTTTCCTGTCGTACAGACTAGTTTGTAACCACCTAAACGTCAATTTTATAAAACCTACTCTCAAAACCATTTTTTCTTACAAAAATTCGATTTTTGCATTTTTAACCAAAAAAACTTTGAAGTAAAATAAAACTGTTCAAAAGCACTGCTAACGTTTGCCCATAAAATGTGCATATACATGTATAGGCAAAATATCATTTCAATTTTATAACGTTTGGTCAGAAATAATGAGTTTGAAAAGTGACCGATTAGAACTTGGTTTTAGTATACATGGGAGATGTGGTGTAATGATTAGTAACTTAATGAAACAAACCATTTCATTTGAAGTAACTCAAGACTGACATAACACCATGTAATGAGCATGGCCATCGTCGGGCAAATGTTATTCGTCTAGGACCAAGGGAACCTATCCAGATATCTGATTATGTCGTACTTGGGGCAGGATTATGTTTTCTTTACGAATAAGAGAAAACAACACCTGAAAGAACACTTTTGATATAAAAGCCACGACATGTGATTTCCAACAATGTGGCATTTTGACAAGTGAAGACTCAGACGAGCCTATGCAGCCTCCTTTTAAGCTTAGAAACTCCAAATGCTGTTCGGTCAGTAGCTCAACACTCATATAATATTCAAGCGATGATCAGACTGCGCGTATGCGGAGGCTGATCTGAGGCTTTGCTGGTCGCACATACCACATTGTTGGAAATCTCATGCACTGGCTCATATGTTAGCCTCGCAACTTACAGCGAAAACGTAAAATATTGACTACAGAGCAAAGCATGACTGTCTATTCAAACCAATTCTACTGTTTATAAAGACCGCCTTTGTTTGTTTCGTTATTTTTTGGCTCGCTAAAGAGAACCATATATTAATAAAAAATCTTTGAGTAATCTCGCAAGTGTCTGAAGTTACTGAACTTATTGAAGATACAAATAAAACCGGAAACTAATGTTAGGTAACTGCATTTTCCAGTATTTAGCTCTCTAATGTATGCATGGAACACGGGCTTATTTCCTTATCTGAACCAAACGTGTTTGTGCCTTATCATGTGACTCTGACGTATGTTAGCCGACCCGTCGGAGTTACTCGTCCCTTTGTAATGACATTTTTGCCATTCACTTATTAGCCAGTGCATGAGATTTCCAACAATGTGGTGTGTGCGACCAGCAAAGCCTCAGATCAGCCGGCGCATACGCGCAGTCTGATTAGAGCCTTTGCTTGTCGCTTGAATATTATATGAGTGTTAAGCTACTGACCGAACATCATTTAGAGTTTCTAAGCTGAACAGGAGGCTGCACAGGCTCGTCTGAGTCTACATTTAACTAAATGCCACATTGTTGGAAATCACATGTTGTGGCTCTTATAATGGAAACAAATTAAGCCGAATGTACTTGCCTCACCTTCTCTATAGGGCGAGCCAATTTCCAATTTTAGGGGTGCTGGGTGGTAGCTATCATATTTTGTTTTTCAAATATTAATAGAACATTATGTCAGCAAACAATGGAGACCCTGACCAGACACCGTAATCTGCTGTGTCTGATCTGGGTCTGCACTGATAAAAGCGTATGAATTATTGAATAAATTGGTAGCTCGGCTATATAGTTACAATATTTCTTAAAGTTATAACGTACTTGAGCTTGAGTGAGACAAAATTCCATATTAGACCTTGGTTACAGCTGCCATGGTCTATTTATTTTTTTTTAAATTGTAGTCTATAAAAACATTCAATTGATCAGGCCAAGTAAATATCTCTGACAAGTTCGAGTTTGGAAAAAAAGGCTACTAACCTGTACCCTTTTTACCTACGATTTGCCTAACATATACGTAAGTTTCATTGTTTAATCTTACAGTTACATCTATTGCTGAGAAAGGGCTGACCACTTGGCTCTCGTTTGTGATGTCTATTTGCGAATTTGTCACTTTCCCATTGGTATCCTGGGTCAGGTGTGGTGCTTGATTGTATCGATTCCTGGTCGTTGCCCTCTTTCTTTCTTTATAGTTTTTTTGTCATTGATTACAATTAAATGTTTTTAAACATTTCCCCCGCCTAAGGGCGTGGTAAATATCTCACTTTTTAATTATTCACATCAATTTAACAACAAAATATTCTGCAAGTACATTATATTCCATCCCCCACTTCACTGTGGGCTAGGCTAATGTCCTCTCTCGAATGCGGTGATTATGTTGTTGCTAATTCATTGTTTGCTGTTGCTTATATTTTGTGTCAGGATGTTTTTTGGGTCCTTGTTTTGTGGTGCGGGTCAGTCTGCCCATTTATTGTCGAGGAAGAGGATGCTGGTTGCCGTATGTCTGTATTTGTACGGTTTCTCTTTCTCACGGTGTCTTGGGTTTGTCTGCAATTTGTGATTGCATTTTTTGCTTAATCATACTCACTTCCTTTTGTTTAAACATATTTTATTTCAACTTGGTAAGATATAGAAGATTTAACATGAGAGCTCATGTTTTATTAAATTTATTAAACGAGTTGGGGAACAAAGATAAAATGCGAGGCTTGCCGCAACGAGTTTAATAAATTCAATAATACTAGAGCACGACTGTAAAATTCTATTTATCATATGACAAATACTTTGAAATCTCATTTCTGGCGTAAAACGTTATAATTTTGTCATTATGTACGCAAAGTTGTTTTGGACGTCATAACGCTTCCCGTAACTCTATAAACCACTTGGAGTTTATCGATTTTATTGCATGGCGTTATTTCACTCCCAGACGCGACGTCATGATATGGCATATTATGATAAACATTTATATATAAGTTACAGAATGTAAAAGGATTAGAACGAAAGCTAGAAGCTTATAATAAGTTGTTCATCTCCTAACAATAATCAATTGCAAATATAATGGCGTTCATTGTTTTTAGCTGTTGTTGATTGTTACTCCCGAATATCATCGTTCATTACGTTAACATGACTATACAGCGAATATGCTTATGCTACGTCTTCATAAAATGGCAGTGTTATTGTGCAGTTATTCATTTCATTATGTGCACTAATCAGCACTTCGTTATGGAGGTTCAGACAGTTTAGCATGTATAGTTCTTGCACGGGCGTGTTCAAGCAATAATATAGAATAAAACAAACAACTTAATAACAAAAAGCTGTGAAAAAAGAGAAAAATGCAAGCTAGTCGTCGTTTGGTATTGCTCATTTAAACATAAGAAATAGAAAAATGCCAAAACTGTTTGATGAGATTTGGATACTGACAAAAAAGATGAAGATGAGTGAGTAGACCTGGCCTCTTGAGTTCATTCTCAGACTCAAAATAAAGCGCAATGATTTGCTGCTTGCGGACACGTGTCAGCAGACGGCCAATCATTGCGCTTTATTTTGAGTCGGAGACTGCACTCAAGTTTTATAACCTGTAAGCCTGGAGAGCGAATTCTGAAACAGAAGGTGGGGTATGTTATGATGCTTAAAATGCTCACGTATTTTTCTGTGATTAATAGGCTAGTGTTTCATATATTCATTCAACTGTGCCTACATTTCCTAACTTATAGGGACCCGAGGGTAATGGAAAGTATTTGATAATAACTGTACCATCTCATAATGTGATTCTCCATCAGTGCTCTCAGTACTTTGATCATTGATTTGTTGTCTTTTTTTTGCTTCTGTTTTATATCTGGACATGAAACTAGATCGAAGATGTAAATGTAAGATAAAATAATGAAACTTACGTAGATGTTAGGAGAATCATTGAAGGAAAAAAGGGTATAGGCTTGAATTCAGTCTGACCATGTGCTTACGGTGAACATTTCGTCAATCTAAAAATGTATCCCCTCCTTTGGTAGTGGTTTTGTAGTTGCTAGGTATTTGGTGAAAAGGGACAGGGTTTTGTTAACATGTTATGCGAGGAGTTCGTGTTTACTACTGAGGTGAGTTTAACAATGCGAGTGCTCGCCGAGCGCTCGTTGATTGGTACCTATCTTTATTCATAATGTGTAAAGCCTGGCATCAGTACAACGAGCGCCCGAGAGCGCTCGCATTATTGAACTCGCCTGTGGTTCTGTTATGTGCTATTTCATGTCCCTTGTCTTTGGAAATCATTTCACTTATAAAGAAATAGCCGGTTGCTTTGTCTAACTTTAAATTTAGTTAGCGCGCGCGCGCGCGTGCGTGTGTGTGTGTGTGTGTGTGTGTGTGATGATTATCTGTGATCATTATAATGCCTCTCCCTCTTTATGCTATGTACGAGGGATGTTCCAAATGTTCTGATCTTTACCTTGTCGCTTTGTTAAAAAACATCCATAAGAGGCATTCTATGTACCATTCAAAAGCACTGTATTTTACCTTTATAATGATGTTGGTTAATATTTTCTCGTTGTACTGTTTAGGGAGCGCAGTGGCTCAGTGGTAGAGTGTTTGACACCAGACCGCAGGGCCGCGGGTTCGAGCCTCACCGGCGTCACTGCGTTGTGGTCCTTGAGCAAGACACATTTATCCTAGCTTAGTACTGGTTCAACCCAGGATGACCCGTCCTTATATTACTGAAAGATTGTTGATGGGACGTAAAGAAACAAATCAAACAAATAAATCGTTGTACTGTTTCGTTTAATAATAACAACATATTATATATCGCCCGCTCTATACCACTGACCTGTTCTCATGTTATAGAATTATGATAATATTTGAATCTGAATAAGTAAGGAGGCAAAGATCAGGAATCGATGCAGTCAAGTACCATACCCGATCCAGGACACCAGACGGGAAAGTGACAAAACACAACAAAACACCACACACGATTGAGCAAAGAGGTTTGCCCTTTCCCAGCAGGTGACCACAAAGCAGCATTGAACAGACAAGAAAGCGTGACAAACACGGAACATAAATAATAAGAATGGCCCACAAAAGAAGTATTGCCTTGGATGGGTCAGTAAAAAAATACTGGAGGGTTTAAACTAGTTTCACAGAGCAAACCCCACCCTTAATTCAGATGTGGATCAAGACATATAGATGTTGTGTTTGCATGAAAGATCCCTAACTTATCTATGAATTATATCCTAGAACATATAAATCAAAATATAAAAAGGAGATAAAGCAAAGATAAGGACTCAACAGTAAATAAAACTTAATACCGGGGCAAAAGAAATGCAACAGTTAAACCCCGGTGGGCCCGACAACAGCCAAAGCACCAGGCCCCAAACATCTCATCAATAGATAAGTCTTTAAGTCAGAACCGTCAAAGAGTCTGCAGTACGATCCGCCGGTGTGCAATTAAAGAGGAAAGCAAAGTTGCCAACCGTGATTGGGTTGACTACCAAGCATGCAGTCTGTTGCTATACATTAATGGTATAGCCAATCTTTTTATCAGTTAAATCGAAAAGAATATAAATACATGTGGGGAAAACTGGTGTTGTTTTTTTAAACGATGAATAAGAATGTTTTAGACTTTGGTCGTGGATAGAATGTTTTATCTTAAGCATGTTATCATGTTACACATTCTATCCTGTGTGGGCTGTTCATTGATTGTATTGGGACGCGCGTATATAGTCATCTAGACGTGTGCAGTCGTTTCAGTTAAGTTTTATCCTGATTATACTATTATATACATTTTCTCTTCTCTTATACCCCAATGAAAGCTAAAACTGTTTGAAAGAGTTAAAGTGCTATTAGAGAAGATAATTTCTTGTTAGTATGAGGTATTGCCTGAGTATAGGCACATTTCAACTGTTTGGATGGTTTCTAGTCTAATGGTCATCAAGGGACCATATTATTATGTCAAGCTAAACTCACCATGACGCCGGTGAGGCTCGAACCCGCGGCCCTTCGGTCTCGAGTCAAGCACTCTACCACTAAGCCACTGCGCTCCCGCATCGCTTATCGGAGTGATATAACAACATGCATTAAATTTGATAAACCACTAGTGGCTTACAGGTTTTAGGCGACGTAATGAATGACGACCATAAAAACATTGCGTATATGACAAAATCATGACATTTTCAAATCATAACGTGATTACAAAATAATTTGAACGCTATTTGATAAATATAATCTTACATTCGTGCTCCTGTAATATTGAATTTATTAAACTCGCTGCAAAAAAGCGATACAATATCGCTTTCCCCAGCATGTTTAATAAATTCAATAAAACCTGGGCACTCCTGTAAGATTCTCTATTGTATACTTATCTACTAAAGAAACCTGACACATACTATGTCTCATTTTTGGTAGTAAATGAATACGATGCATACATGTCTTTCCATTGCGTAAAGTTGAACAAAGGTAGACGATGATGCACTGAGATTATTTGAAAAGATAAACTAATTTCAGACGTCAGCTATCAAAACGTCACGTCACCCCTAAAATCATTTTTTGCAAGAACAAAGATGAAACTCATATTTCACCAGAAATCGCTTTAGTGCGATTTTTGTTATTTCATTGAGATCTTCTGGGCATACATGCATTGTTTAACTCAAAAAGCCTATTCTTAACGTCAACTTTACGTTATCAGCGTATTATGAGCTTTTAAAAAGCACTTCTACTTTATCGACTCTTTTTTTCATTTTGTATGATGTTTGGAATGTATTCTGACAATGTTTCAGTCCTTTTGAACTCCGTAGCTGTCACCTACGTCCATTTAGCGATGTCGAGCGTTACAATTACATGCTGATATGTGTATACTGCAAAGCTTGAAATTTATACGCGAATAAAGTAAAGTGTAGCCAATTGGCACTATAACAAAGTTGACAGCACACACTAGTTGACAATAAACGGCTAATATCCATAGTTTATGTTGTTTCTTAATTGAAGTTAAATTTGGTTTATTCCGCTTTGATCCTTTAACGTGACGTGAAACATAAGTTCTGATTCTTGATAATGCATTCTCTTACAATAATTGGTTGACTCCAAGTCATTTCAGTTTCAAAAAATTGAATAAACATAGGGAAAAACACTGCCATTTAGACAACGTTGAAAACACTTCTTAAAACCTACATATCATACGTCACTGCAAGAAATTGCAAATTCGTAAAATGCACTTTTGTCTGTACTGGTATTGATTGACCTTGCATACATGAAAAAAGTTTTCAAAACATATCTTGACATACACTCCCGAGGCAAATAAATACGGTGTTTATGACGTCGTGACGTCACGTTTAATATTTGATAAATATATTTTTTCGAAGAACACTTTCTAATGTCTTGTTATTAAAAAATAAGCATAACGGCTTAGATCTTTAATTTGTTATTTACGAGTTTGAAGCAAGTAAAAAGTGCCAGGTTTCTTTAGTATTTAAGAGTAGATAACATTGTAAGGAATTAGTTGATACCCTGATAAACGTCGCGTACTTGGGTGTATGTCCTTGATCTGCACTGATTGCTAATATAAATGGGTTAATGTGTTCTAGCATGATTCAAGCAATTAGATGACATGTGCTTTTAGAGAAGGCTCAGTTCAGTCTGGACATAAATAAACCATAAATAGTAAGTGAGTATGATCAGGAAATACCACAATCACAAAATGCAGACAGCCCCGTGGCACCGAGGAAGAGCAACACAACAATCACGAGACACCAGGAAGACAAACAAAGTAAAGCAAACAGCTCTCTCTTCCCCCTAAAGATAATTGCAAAACTAGCAGGGACACAAAGTAACGCACAACAAAACATAGAAAAATTACAGAATGCCACAATGGGAGTAACAATCAACAACGAATCATCAACAACACAACCACCGCCTTAGAACAGACAGCAGCCAAAGCCACTTTGGGACTTGAATGCATCTTACTGGTAGCAAATCTTCGCCCTAGATTCTGCTGTCGTTGAAGCACAAAAGTATTAATTTTGCATGGAGGATTCCTAACTACTGCAATGTATCATCATAGGGAAACAGGTCAATCAAATTAACGCACTATGATGAACAAAGGAAAGAGCTCACGACTCACAGATAGTCAGCAAGTCAGATCAAGGTTTGATCCGGCGTCCAGCAAAACGTATAAGTTGGCATGTGCGCCCATCGAAGACTCAGATGAGCCTGATCATCCGCGTCATCTGATCAAAGTATTCGATGAACGCTCTATGGGTAGCCAGGAGTCCAGCGTCTCTTCAGGTGGACAACTCGGACTCTGATCAAACTACACGGATGCGCAGACTTATTTTAATCTTTGATATACGCATATACCAACATGTGCCTTGTTCTGGATGATAATTTAAGCTGGTCAATGTAAATGTTGTCATTTGTCTTAATTATAATTATACTTTCTTACATTTGCAGGTTGCAGTGTCACAAAGATGTCTCCCACTTAAATGTGTAATCTGCAGAACCCGGATTTTGGATATTAGACAATCATCAGACATTAAACTTCCGACAGCCAAACGGTCAAGGACACCACTTTCAATTGGAGGGCCTAGATTTGGGAAACACTCTAAAGTTTATGCAAAGTAGAATTTCAATCAATTGGAGGACTGGCTTATCAAACCATAAGCTATTTTCGTTTCGTAACAGCACAGTACATCGAATAACTTGTATTAAGCAATGGTATTGACGTGACTTCCGTAACTCTCTTTTCGCACGTGCATGCGTTTTGTGGATATTGTACCAGCAATAGCGAGTGAAATAAAGGGGTGGGTCTGTGCTCGATATGGGAGTTTTACGTTTGAGCGGATCCATAATACGAAAGAGCAGATTTATTTTTACGAAAGAGCGGAGAACCATAAGGCAAAAGAGCGGCTGTTTGAATCATTCAAATGAGCGAATTTTCTAGGTAAACATTAAGATGCAGGGGCAGATCAGGGATTCTTGGAAAGGGGGTTCATATGCATAAAAGATGTTGATTTCGCTTTCTGGATTTTATCTCTTCTTAAATATTCTAAGAAAATGAAATAAATTGGTCTCATTGAGACCAAATTATTTCAATTTCATAGAATATTTATTAGTTGGAAGGGTGGGGGTGAACCCCCTGAACTCCCCCTGAATTTGCCACTGTAACGCGCTCCAAATCACCTATTAAGGACTGAGAAATGTTGGCCATTACAGGTAATACATGTACAACTGAGCGAATACTTATTTAAAGGCCATTACCTGGAAAATTTGCTCATTTGAATGTTTTATCCATCCGCTCTTTTTACTGTATGGTTCTCCGCTCATTTCATACTCCGTCACGGTATGATTTCCGCTCAAACGTAATTCGCCCCTCGATATTTATCAGATAGACTTGTGAAGTGGAATAAAACACGTGCATAATGTTTATCTATACTCCTCCACTGATGGAGGAGTCTTATAAGACGTTGAACCTTTAAATAGTATATATACTAGGCAAAAAAAAAACGCCGCATATAAAACTTACATTGTATATGGGGGTCTTTCACCAATCTCTAGCAAACGATTTATCACAGTTTGAGCGCTGATGTTAGGATTATGAGTTCCTGGGGTTGTGCTAGCTATCATTGTCACCGGACGAAATTGATTCAGCAGTTTAAACCTCCGTTTTTTATCGATCTTGACGTCGCGTCATTAGGCGATGACGTAATGAATGCGCACGGTCTGATATTGTTCCAATTCATCAGAAAAGTTTCCTAAGACGTTCAATAATCCTTGCATGGCATCGAAATGGTTGGGCTTTCACCGATGGCGTCACGTTAGCCTGTAACATTCTTATCGTCTTTTCGCGTTCAACATGTGTCCATTTTGGCATCGTAAATAAGCAATGTGCAACTTTTAATTTTAAAGTTTTGAAATGTTTTCAAGCTAATTGGATATTAGACTAGTGATTTCAGTAGTAATTACATGTGTTAATCGAAATAAAATGAATGTGCACGTGAAAAACTTGAAAATAAAAAGGTAGCCAGTACACTCGTTTGGCTTGACTGACCTCAATGAAACAATGAGAATAATGTGAGGCAGGAATAGTAGCGAAACATAGATAGCAGATGAAAATTTGTAACTCTCATTAACGCGCAATATTTTTAATCTTTGTATGCGGCGTTTCTTTTTTGGCCTAGTATATATTAACTTATTATATAGATATTAACTTAGTTTATAGTAGATAAGAAAGAAAACTCTTTAAAAGATCATGCCATTGGTGTACCGGCTTTAAATACCTTGAACACATTATCTGACTTTCGATGATACAGATTCCATGAATTGATAAACGCAGTGCGTGATTTTCAGCTTCATCACATTATACGCAACATGGCTTGTGTTTATCTGTACGTGTGTTAGTCGCAAACCAGCATGCGTATCCGTGCAAACCTTATGAATACTTGTTTTGTGAATAACAACCGAAAAGTCAGCTTGCAAATGTCTCGAAACAATAATGGTTGTGTTTTCCTCATTACTCATTTATTTCGTTCACAACGGAGTACTTGCAGAGGCATAGCGTCCACTAACTCATCATTCTGGCCTCCTCTTTTTGGGACATACACAAACATTGCTGACCTAAATCAGACGTTGCAAAATCAGCGACTTATCAGGATATTTACTGCTTGCTAACACAATGCTGTATTACACTTTTGCATAAATGTGGAAAATGCCCTACAAAAGCTCTAAAAGTCCAAGAGTATTTGTTCAGTGGGTACGCAAGGGAAAGTGGTAAACGCATAGGATAATAACTGAGAAGTGTACCGTCGTCGCTGTATTAAAATTAAAGCTATGTCTTTTAAAGCGCATTGTTTTTTCCTATTTTTTTTCAATGGTTAAAAAGGGGGAAAAATATTTCTTATCTTGTGTCGATACTTACTGAGGAAAAAATCATATTTTCACGATCTATAATTTGCTTTGTCCTTTTTGACTTTTACCATACATGAATGAATATGAAATTGTAATCAAATGCATGGTCGGATCCAGAAAGTGTTGTCAGAGGGGTCCAACTCTTACAACCTATTTTCTTTAAGTTAAAGAGGGGAAGAGAAAGGATCCTCGGGCAACCATTAGCCCACCAGATCCGTGCATGCAATGTCTCCTCCTAAATGCATTACACTCATATATTGTACACCTTAAAGAAATAATTTAATCAGAATGACACATTCCAGTGACTCTGTTATGCTTATCATAGTGCTATTAATAGTTATTTTGTACTTTGTGAGAGTTAAATATATTATGTGATACAAACCATTACCTTTTTGTGCTTGTAACCATGCTATAAAAACTTTATTGCATACCTTTTGTGTGACGCCAAACTGTATATTATAATATGTAAATATCATTGCAGTAAGTCAAAGTGGTTGTTGATATGTTATGTAAACCTAATTGCATACACCTTTATCGACGTAAAACCGCACAGTATGATATGTAAAATACTATTATTGTCGATGAGGGCTAATTATCATGCTATGTAAAATGGTAAGTGAGTATAATCAGGAAATACCACATTCACACACTGCAGACCAACCCACGGCACCGTGCGGAAGAGCCAGAGAACATTAATAGTAACAAGACATAAGTAAGACAATTAAAGCAAAGCAACCAGCTCTCTCATCTTCGTCAGGATGATTGCCAAACTAGAAAGGACACGAGCATACCAAAACAAAGACCTACACAGAAGCCCTACAAAGAATGAGGAACATAAAACAATATATCAACAACGACAGAACCACCGCCTTACTGACCTGCCAACCAAGAGTGACAGTGACGTAATATTGTGTTTACAACTGCTTAATTAAACACTAACGTATACAATGCCAATCGATAGATCACTTGTGTAATAAACCCCACTGTGGATAGGACTAATACACAAGTAATCTATCAATTATAATTCCGTGATAACTTTGTAAACAAAACATGACGTCACTGTCACTCATGGCTGGCAGGACATTAGATGTGTTTATGTATTGGTCATTTTGTTCTCTATTATGCGGCCACATATTTTGCTATGTTTTTTATTTCAACAACCAATTGCGCCAAATAAAAACAAATACCCACCAATTGTATTGTTTTTTCAGGAAGAAGTAGTATACATACCAATATAGACTGGCAATCGTCCAAACAGTAGAAATATTATTTTCTAAATCTAACACATTATACCAAGAAGAAATTATCCTCTCTAATAGCACTTTAACTCTTTCAGACTGTTTGCAATCGTCCAAACAGTAGAAATATTATTTTCTAAATCAGCACATCATACTAAGAAGAAATTATCCTCTCTAATAGCACTTTAACGCTTTCAGACTGTTTGCATTCAATTCACTTCAGATTCTTTGAAAATTCAGTAAGATAAGTATTTGAGAGTTACTTGTTTCCATAAAAATATAAAATCTAATTGAATGGACTGCACAAGTCGAATACCAATATCAATCTAAGGACTTCCCCCATGTTATGAAAACCTAATTTTATACACCTTTTATGGCACTTAACCGAACAAGGTAACCATGAAAACTTGCACAAAATATTCAATGTAAAATCAATACTGTGTTACCCATTGAGCCAGTGCATGAGATTTCCAACAATGTGGCATTTTGACATGTGAAGACTCAGATGCGCCTGTGCAGCCTCCTTTTAAGCTTAGCAACTCCAAATGGTGTTCAGTCAGTAGCTTAACAATCATAGAATACTCAAGCGACTAGCAAATGCTCTGATCAGACTGCGTGTATGCGCAGGCTGATCTGAGGCTTTGCTGGTCGCACATACCACATTGTTGGAAATCTCATGCACTGGCTCAAATCTATTATAATAATAGCCTAATTTCATTTACATTTGTGTCATCTAACTGTATGATTTGAACACACCATTACTGTGAGTCCTTGTGGTTGTAACCAGTTTGTCAAAACCGAATTGTTTGCTTTTAAACAAACAATCAGTATGGTATGAATCTAACATTGCTAAAGTTTCTAGTGCTTGTAACTTGTTGCAAAAATATAATTTCTTACATCTTAAATGACATTAAACTGTACAGTATAATAAATACACGTCATTACTGTAAGAGTTAGTGCTCGTAACTGTGTTATGAGCGCCTTACTGCAAACACCTTGTATATCATTGGACTATGCGCTATGATACAGATATAATATTACTGTAAGTCCTTGTGCATGTTAATGAGATTTCAAAGTAATTTATTGGCATCTGATAAATATAATCTAACATTCGTACTCCTGTAATATTGAAATTAATAAACTCGTAGCGAAAAATAGATAAAATGCTCTTTTCATAAATTCAATCAAGCATGAGCACTCGTGTAAGATTCTCTGTAAAATTTAGGATTTCTAATTTGTGTTTGATAAAATTGTTATTGGTAGATGACCATAATCTTCCTTAAAGTCATTGTCATAGTCTCTCTTGAATGATAAGCAGCAACTTTCTACAATCTGCAATACAATGCAAAAACAAAATTGTAATACAATGTAACTCATATGATTATGTAGATTCTGACATCTCGTTCCAGGTCAAACTTCGTGATTAGAAAAGCAATAAAAGACTACTAAAGTAAATTCGCTATTTTGAGACAGCTGTGTACACAAAAACGCTGCAGCTATACTTGATTATACCAAATTGCTGACAATATGTAATGTTAATTGGAACAAAATGCCCGCCTGTATACTAAAAAAGTTATATTTTTCGTTATCTTAACTACCATGAATATTAGAAAATGTTGTGTGTATGTTTATATGCCATTGTGATAAAATGTTAGAATGCACAGTAATAAAAAACTGAATCTGAATTGTGTATGTCTTGTTTGAGATATTTAATTTGGTCCTAACGCTTGCATCACTACAGTTCTAAAAGGGCATGGAAATAGTTTTGGGTCAAACGAGATGGCTCATCAAGATCTACACTGTTTGCTTACGTCTTTATCTTTTTTGCTGGTTGTTTTCAGGATTTGTCTAACAGCTCTTTTTAACATAAGGACACTTCTAAAATTTTAAGTGGAAGAGTTTACGTAGGGTGAAAAGCGTTAAACATACTATTATTTCAATACCATATTCATATCATCCTTGCTGCCAGAGTTAGACCGTGTTAATGGCCTGCTTGCCATATGAACAGAATACAGAATAAGCAATGCGAAAGAAACACTTTTCCGATTTCCGTTAAGTCATATACATGCACAGCTATCCAAAACTATACATGTTTTTGTGTCTGACTCATCATTGAATCTGTGACATACTGATTGTCATAGCGAAAGATCTGACGAGATAGCGAAAGATCTGACCTCACAGTCACAGTCTCGCAAGAACATTTCCTGCTCGGCTATATGAAAAGTAAAAGTATCTTATAAGCTGGCGCAATTTGAATGTCAGCTTGGACTTAAATGTTTTGCGAACCGATGCACTTGTTGATATTTGCGTCAACCACGAGGGTCATTAATCATAAATGGTGCATAAAATGCCAGCTAGTTTAACAAAATGTGAGAATGAACAGGAAATGCCTAAATTAGCCCAAAACACCACGACGAAGAGACATATAAAACTAGCAGCTACTCAACAACAAAACACAATCATAGCAAAACAACCTCTCTCTACAGCTGCTTTCCAAAATTTTTATAGATAGCGATTTTTGTCATAATTATTTACATACCCTATACATGTTTGCGTGTTTGTTATAAACATATGCTTTGTTTGATGTATGATTTTTTTCTGCCAATACACGATTGATATATCTAGTTAAAGTGAGCAACAATATTGATTGTTCTTGGAGATTTTCTGTATCAAGTTTTAACTTCTGAAAAAGTTGTATATATTTTTAGTAAATCAAAGTTGCTTATCAAAACTCTATTTCAAATTAACAGCTAATAAGGAGAGCAGCAAAGAACACTATGGTGGTCATCTATAATGTCATGTGTACTAAGCATTGTAAATATACTTTGAGAATTGAAGCTATCGAGTGTATCAACAATTAATCACTTGATTGACTTGGGTGTATGAGCACTAGCGGGTTGTACAAATTTTATAACTTAACAAAATGACTTTTAAAATATAATTTAAGCGCAATTTTAGATGTTCAAAATTTATGCTACATAGTAAGTGCCCTTTATTAGGAGAAAGACCAAATGGAAAGTACTGCCAAACAGTTAGAATGGATCACGTGGGTTTGAAATTGTATTAAAATTGGGAAATGTCAAACTTTTAAGATGAATCAACACTCCAAACATATTCTAATCGAAAACCCAGAATGTCTGGTATCTGAAACACGAAAATGTTTATCCACATAACATTGATTGGTGTGTAAAAAATCACAGGAAGTCGTAGATAGGGTGCTATCTCATGACTATTAAAGGGGTCCCCCAACTTAAGCTTGTAAATGAAATAATCACCAATATGTCATGAGATAGCCCCCTATCTACGACTCCCTGTGGATTTTTTACACACCAATCAATGTAATGTGGATAAAAATTTTCGTGTTTCAGATGCCAGACATTCTGGGTTTCCAATTAAAATAGGTTTGGAGCGCTGATTCATCTTAAAAGTTTGATATTTCCCAATTTTAATACAATTTCAAACCTGCTTTGTCCATTCTAATTGTTTGGCAGTACTTTCCATTTGGTCTTTCTCCTAATAAAGGGCACTTACTATGTAGCATCAATTTTGAACATCCAAAATTGCGCTTAAATTATCTTTTAAAAGTCATTTTGTTAAATTATAAAATTTATACATCCCGCTAGTGCACATACACCCAAGTCAATTAAGTGATTAATTGTTGATACACTCGATAGCTTCAATTCTCAAAGTATATTTACAATGCTTAGTACACATGACATTATAGATGACCACCATAGTGTTCTTTGCTGCTCTCCTTATTAGCCCTTAATTTGAAATAGCGTTTTGATAAGCAGCTTTGATTTACTAAAAATATATACAACTTTTCAGAAGTTAAAACTTGATACAAAAAATCTCCAAGAACAATCAATATTGTTGCTGACTATAACTAGATATATCAATCGTGTATTGGCAGAAAAAAACATACATCAAACAAAGCATATGTTTATAACAAACACGCAAACAAGTATAGGGTATGTAAATAATTATGACAAAAATCGCTATCTATAAAATTTTTGGAAAGCAGCTGTACATTAGTGAAATGATTGCAAAACTACAAACAATGGGAGCAACACTTAACAATGAACAACAAAACCATCGCCTGTACATGAGATGCACCATTGTATTGCAAACCCAACAAAATAACCAGCGCACCTAGCATAGACTCAGATAAATGAACCGTGACACGTGGTTTCCAACAACGTGGCATTTTGACAAGTGTAGACTCAAACGAACCTGTACACCATTCTTCAAAGCTTAGAAACCTCAAATGATGTTCGGTCAGTAGCTTACAGTCATATAGTATTTAAGCGACTAGCAAAGGCTCTGATCAGTCTGCGCGTATGCCTTTGCCGGTCGCACTACCACATTGTTGGAAATCTCATGCCATGGCTCAAATCAAGTATTCATCCAGTCTTCCGTGCATGGGGAACATATAAGTCCATGGATACCCAGGTAGATCACTTTGGATGCTAAAAGTCAGTGAGAATGATCAGTAAATTGAACAATATACAATCAAAAGACTGCAGATACACTCATGGCACCGTGAGTACACAGACAACTACAACACAATTAAACTCAGGCAAACAGCTCTTTCTTCCTTTGCAAATGATTGCATAGCTAGAAAGGACACCAAGAACCACCTCATAAAACTAAGACCTGACACAATTAGCGATTATCTTGCTGATGAAGAGAGAGAGAGAGAGAGAGAGAGAGAGAGAGAGAGAGAGAGAGAGAGAGAGACGGATGCTTTGCTTTAACTGTGACTTTGCTATCTATATAGCATCACCTAGTGGACCTATACCAAAATATATTCTTAAAAGGGTATCCCTTGGAAGCAAAGACTGCACCAACGAACTGAAACTAGAGTGTGCATATTTCATGGGCCAGACTAGCTAGTTTCTGCCATTTAGGCGTCATCAGTGACCCTCTAATAGTTTCAAAGTTCCACAAGTTTGGTAGAATTATAGCCCTGGGGCCAAAAATAGTCCCGCCCTGGGGGCAATTGTTTTACATAGGCTTATACTGGGAAAACATGCAAAAATCTTCGAGGCCTAGACTACTGATATTCGGAATGTAGCATCATCTAGTGGACCGCTACCAAAGTTTTACAAATTATAGTCCTTCGGCAAAAACGGCTCCACCCCGAGCATCACATGTTGGCTTATATAGAGAAAAAGTGAAAAAAATCTTCTTGTCTAAAACCGCAAGGCCTAGAGCCTTGATAATTGGTATGTAGCGTCACCTAGTAGACCTTTACCAAGTTTGTTCAATTATATCCTAAAAATGGCCCGCCCTGTGGGTCAAATGTTTTACATAGGCTTATATAGGGCAAACATGAAAACACCTTCTTGTCTGAAACCACAAGGCCTAGAGCCGTAGTATTTGGTATACATCATCACCTAGTGGACCTCTACCATGTTTGTTCAAATTATAGCCCTAGGGCTAAAATGGCCCTGATCTGGGGGTTAATTGTTTTACATAGGCTTATTGGGGGAAATGTGAAAAATCGTCTTGTCTGAAACCACAGGGCCTAGAGCCTTGATATTTTAGTATGTAGCATCACCTAGTGGACCTCTACAAGTTTATTCAAATAATGTCCCTAGGGTCAAAAATGGCCCGCCGGGCGGTCATATGTTTTATATAGGATTATATAGGGACAAGAAAAAAATCTCATTCTCTGAAACCACAAAGCCTAGAGCCTTTATATGTGTTATGTAACATCACCTAGTTGACCTCTTCCAAGTATGTTAAAAAATTTGACCCTAGGGCACAAAATTGCCCCCCCCCCCCCTGAGGGTCACATCTTTCGCAGAGGCCCATCTAGGGAAAACATAAAAAACATTCTTGTTGGAAACCACAAGGGCTAGAGCCTTAATATTTGGTATGTAGAAAATGTTTGTATGTGGTTGGGGGGAGGGGGTAGGATCTTGTTATGCGCTCAAAGACTATACTACAGGAGAGACCAGCTTGATTGCCCTCCACCTAATGGTTTAAATCATAACCTTTCACCGAACAAGACTGGTGCACATAGTAAAGGTGAGCAATTCAGGGCCACTATGGCCCTCTTGTTTATACCCCCATGTGGTATCCTGTGTCAGGTGTGGTACTTAATTGTATCGTTTCTTGATCTTGCCGTCTTTTGTTCTTTCACAAATTTGGCTTTGCGTTACGACCCATCCAATCCCCGCTCCCAAACATATGAAGCGTGTTTACATGCAAAAGGATGTTTTGGAGCTCGTAGGGAATAATTTAAAAAATATATTTTCCGTATCTTGTCTATATGTTTTATATAAAAAGTGACAATTTCAGCCCTAAAATAGTTAAAAAAAGAACATAATACAAAGACTGACAACGGACCTCTATATGAAGATTGAAACATTTGAAAACCTTTATTGTTTTAGTTTTGTTTGTTTGTTTGTTTTGTTTACAAATCCGCAGACAGCGACATTATTTCTGCCAGGTCTCTTGGCATGGTTTCATTTTTTTAATATTTTACCAGCTTTACCAAGAAGGACTGAAATCCATATTGACATTAACTTCAACATATGCATCTGCTTTTATGTGGGAAGCTATATGTTCAATTTGTATATGTTGAAAAGAAATGGTACCCAGTCAGCTTGTGCCATTGCAGCCAACCCATAGGAGAATTAACAGCAAACAACTTATGTTGATATTCTACGTAAAGACACTAGGCTCAAGACTGTAGAAGAGATAGCACACTGCATGATTGACCGTGATGAGTGGCAAGTCATGTTAACCTGAGGACGTCAACGGTAGCTGGCGATTCGACAGGAGTGAGTGAGTGAGTTATATGTTTGACAACTCCAAATAAAATACTAAGATGCTGTTTTAAATGTTGGATATATTTGTATCTACTTTGTACATTAATGTCAAAATGTCTTAGCTCTGTCTGGCTGGTATGTTCATATCTGAAATTATGAAATATAGATTAATATAAAATATATTTGTTGAATAAATATTTGATTAAATATTTAATTGTAATTGGGCGGGTCAGCCCTGCATCTTTGCTATTAACATATATGTTGGTAAAACTGCTATGTTTTATTTTAACTCGCATCCCTCTTTCGCCCATTAAAGAAGATTTTCTTATTCCGTCCACTTCACACTACACACAAGTTGAAAACACACATATTCCCATACACAAGTACATCTACATGCACCTTATTTAGCCTGGAATACTTTGGCTACTGCTGACTAAACTAGTTTTATGTGAAACATGCTGTGGACGCTTTCAATGCTTCCATGGGACATCAAACAAGAATCAAACAAGAATCAAACAAGGCTATGGCAGTGAAGCCCCTATGTCATTAACCACCCCAAAGATGCAGTAAAAAGGGAAATATCACTTAAGACTTGGCATGTCATAACTGCTTAATACACAAAAAAGTTATTAAAGATATTCAAACAAAGATTAAATCAATGTATTAACAGTAATGGCACCACACAGTCACATTGATAAGAGTTGGATAAGTCAACAAACGACGATATTAATAAACTGCGAACTTATAATACTTTCAAATCGATTTTGAACAAGAACAATATGTAACTTTGAACAATTTTGAGAAGCCGCCGTGGTGTAGGGGATAAACCTATGTCTTGTAAACCAGGGGTCGCAGGTTCGATTCCCGGCTTCTCCCAGTCTGTCGGATGAGACTTTAAGCCGTTGCCCCGTCCTCTGAGACGCTTTAAAACCAGAACCACTACCAGTTGAGCCTTCGGGAGTTCCTGGACATAGAACCACAAAAAGCATAAATCCACCCGGCCAGTACTGGTACAGCCAAGGAACACGGCCACAAAAATAAAATTTTGACTGGAGAAAAATTGTGTCACAGTTGCTAATAATCGCCAGTAAATTATACTGTATATAAACTAATATCGCTCCACGGTTGTACTGTTTCTTTTGTAACAATGTAATTAAAATTCTGTGATAAACGAGCTACTCGTTCACGTTCTTGTGAAATTTTCATTGTCAGATTGTACATTCATTTAAGGAACATTTTTCAAAGTTGAATAAATAAGATAATCTTGATTCACTTATCAGAACTGCATAGTTTAATACATTTAATCGGCTGATGGGTGTGGAATATACACATATTGCCAGAGAACCACAATATTGTACAATTATTGACTCAAATGAGGTATACATGAGAATTTATTTACCTAAAAAGTGATATTTACCCAGGCTACAAGACGTAGAGCAATGTCAAAGTTACTTTTAAGTGTAGATAAATCTTTATGTATACCTATATTGATGTCTGTTACGATGTATAATGTAAGGAACAACAGAATCAGTGATGGTTGCTTTTACGCACAAATATGCAAAGGTTTAGGTATGCACCTGGTCACCTATACGAACCGTGATACAGTACTTTTTCTACTATTAGTCCAATATAAGGGCGGTTTGTCTGAGATGAAATTCATTGTGTCTTTATCTAGTAACGCTTGCATGATTTTGTTACTTTTCTTGAAGATCTTGGAGATCTTGTGCACTTCTCACTATATAAAGGGTGGAATTGCCCATTCTTGTTAGGGGACATTATAAAGATACCGTAGCGAGGAACGATATAGAGACGCTATTCATTATCATAAAAAGGTATGTGAAGTTATATATATTTGACTGTGTTGAAAGTGTACATGACAGGGCTATGGCAATTTGTGTTATTGCATTGAATCGCGATGTCTCTGGCAGGTCACATTGTATTGAAATAATAAGTCACTCGTTTTCTATTTTTGTCGTCTGTTGAATTGGCCAGCATTCCGTGTACGGGTTCTATTGGGTGTTATCAATATCGTCCCATTTTTTTGGCGAAAATAGCGATTATTACGCACTTGCGTATTAATCTACGCACATGCGTAGTGCCTAAAAATCTTTTGGGACCGTTCTTGCAGTTATAGTAAAGCTGTCGGGATGGACTTGAAGGGTATTTCGGCCAAAGGTGGTCGCAGGCCATGTCGGGTCTGCACATAAAATCAAAACTGTATGATGGAAGATTTACTGGAGACCCATAGGTGAATAAACAATTTTAGCAGCTAGGTTTTAAGTTGTTGTGATTTAAATTGCGTTGTTTGAAAGGCGATTTAACTGCCAGTGATAGTCAACTTTCTGTAGCGACCTGTATGTGTCACATCAAGTTATATCAAACGCATATAAGAATAAGGGTTAGGTGCATACACTACAACACACTTACATAAATAAGGTGATAGCTGACATGTATGTTAAGAGATTAGGTAGGGTTTTTTTTTCACCAAAATACATGTAGAAATATTGTACGTGTTCATGCATAAAACAGCAGAATGTAATCTCTAAATATTGATGAGAATATGTTTGAAGAGGGGTCATAATTAGCTGTTTACAACTGATGCGTTAAACAAGTACGAAATTAGCACGTGGGCAGGCTGATGTCCGACATAAACGTCCAAACGTTACGTCGGCACCAGGCTGTTCAACGTTTTCCAGGAATTTCAAGAGAATTGGTATCAGTATTTGTAAACCTCGAAACTATCTAGATTACGTGACCTGAAAGGGAAAAAAGGCCACGGGTTCTTGATGTTTCGGCTGCAATAACGTCTCAAACCAGGGTGACGTTACGACAGCGTACTGAAAATTTTGTAACGTATGGGTTTGTTCGTTTGTCATTGTTTTTTGCAAAATTATCTCTGATTTGTGTCCCCTCCTACGTTGGAGGCCAAATGTTGGTGAACCACAGAATCTAGTACCTGAGGGCACTTAGTAGCTGTCCCCCTCAGGCCACGAACAGCGTGGGATCAGGTCCCAATATTCGCGACTATCTACGTAGCCAGAACGAGTTGTTAGCCAACCGGCTGGAATTGTGATAAATAAACTTGACGTCCCAATATGGAGAGACAATCAAAACCATCTTATAAGAAATCCTATATAGATAAATTTGACGTCCAAATACGGAGAGACGATCAAAACCATCTTATAAGAAATCCCATATAAATAAATTTGAAGTCCCAATACGGAGAGACGATCATAACCATGGCCAAGAAGATATAGCATTCGCGAAACGTGTAGACTAAAGAAAGTACTCAACACTGCGATACTTAAGTACCAAAGGGCCCAGTTTTTTTTTCTTAGAGCTTGGATTATATGTGAATCATATTTTTTACGTCTCTTATTTCTGACAAGTTGATGTACATCTAGAGCAGGACACTCTAAGATTGATTCTATGCTCAGATGAAAAAGTTTAGTCAGTACACACACTGTGTGCAATAATTTTGCTAGTCAGTCTTGATAATGACAAAAACCTTACTCAACAAGAAATTATTTTAATTTCCTATAAATGTGAACATTTGCAATAAAAAAAAATGAAAATAAACCCCTTTTCTTAATCAAAATCACTCAAAGCAGTTAATATCAAAATTCAAATTTCAAAACTCAAAAATCAGTCTAGCGCGTATAGACGGAAATTCTCGTACCGTTGCATGTCTAAAGCCTTTAAGAAGTTTCCAAGCGGCCATGAAGCGACTACGTCAGGTTGACATCACTATGACCCCTACTTCAAGTTGCGTCGTTATCCGTGATTTACCTGACCAAGGTTTGTCATTTTTACTGCCAGACTGTCGAACACGTATTTACAGACGATAAATTATTCGTTCATTACGTCCAAAACTACGTGGCACATCAGCAACACGTGTGCATGCTTCAAGAAGTCCAAACCCGGTATTTCTGTAATTTGTCGATAGGCTGGACGGCGACTTAAGATTGCGAACACTGATTTTTTTCCGGATTTTTGCAATAGGAGCAACTCTCTTTCAATATCGAACAGCTTATGAGAAAATAACCCTGTCAGTTTACCGCAGCACGTGCACACCATGTATTTTGAAATTTGTTTGATACAGTCTGATAGAGGCATTTTTGTCACACAATGAACAGCTTCATGTAAAGTTACGATAAGACAACTCATGTATACAATTTGACAATGATATATCCAGTATTGTTGATTTTATGAGAAATCATAAATACTGACTAAACTTTTTCTT
Organism: Loripinus fragilis; assembly: GCA_964019695.1. NCBI lineage: Eukaryota > Metazoa > Mollusca > Bivalvia > Lucinida > Lucinidae > Loripinus > Loripinus fragilis. The sequence goes on along the minus strand of OZ026527.1, from coordinate 74,444,480 downwards.
CTGAGTATAAATGAAATTATCTTAGAGTGGCAACTTGCCCTAGTAAAGGATGGTCAACTAGCCAGAAATAATAGCGTAGGTGGCGTCATTGTATTATTAATGTGTTGTTGATGTATTTTTAGTACATAAAGTACTGAAAAGTTATTACTAGTTGTGTGCATTATTTTTCCCTGGTAGCATCATCATCGCATAAAGGAATTTTCAATAAGATTTCCCCTCTTCCTTCCTGACCGGCTTTATGTTGCAACAATTGTGTCAGAAGTGGGATTTTGAGGTTTTATTGGCAAATTTCTCTGCTTTGACGTTGCTACAGGCGCACACTAGTAGGTTTTTATCACAAGAAAAGTTGTGAGTGTCAACACACAGTACTGATTGCATGCGTTCCCCTGTGATGAAGTGCGACACATGCAAATAAGTCATCACGTAACACTCTGAGGGGGACCCATATTTTCTTGTCCTGTGGATTGCCAGTAGGGTATAAAACCTATGGAAAATTTGTCAGAGTTTAATCATTAGACTTGTCTACCTTTGTTTGACCCATATAATTGTGTATTGGCTTATGCCCTGTATTCCTATTAATTAAGGATACTGATGTGGAAAATCTCATATCGTCTGAGGGTACTAATGATTTAAATCACCTCAGTGACGTCATAGTGTGGGACGCCACTCAACTGATTTCTATTATTAGAAGAAGTCCATAGAAAGATTATTTTTTGTCAATTATTATGTCTTGCTATGACAAATGACTGTTGACTTGACTGTAATGCGTTTATATTAATATCGCGTAGTTACACATTACTTGACGTAAATACGAAAAATGAATGACGGTTTTGTTTTGTTTTTGTAGTCAAGTACGTTTAGTGAAGGCCTATGTAAGGTTGATATATATCCTAGGCACCTTTAAGTGATCCCTTATACGTTGTACTTACGTTACTTATATGTGACGTCATTTAAATCCCTTGTAAAATTATTAGTTTACCAGCGCGAGCGTTGGTTAGCCTATACCTATTTAAAAGGGACAAAGCGAACCCTTATTTATTTTCAACAGTATAGTTGATTTATACTATTCCCAACAATAGGCTAAAATGGATAAACATATTTCAGTAGCAAGGGAATAAGGCTATGAAGGGCAAGAACTAAGGGATTATCTTAAGAGGCAACAAGATTTAGAAAGGGAGGAAAGGGTGGCCCAAAGGGAATATGAAAGAGAGAAAAGGGAGACTGATCAAAAAGAAAAGGATAGAGAATTAGAAAAAATAAAAATTGAGGCCGAGCACAAGGATAAGGAAATGGAAATGGAAAAATTAAAAATTGAGGCGAAGTGGAACTCAAAAAGATCGAGGCCCAAAGAGAAAAGTTCAAATCCTAGGAGTCCAAAGCTTCCATACTTTGACGAACATACAGATAAGATGGATAGCTATTTAACTAGGTTCAAAAGTTATGTCATTTCAAATAAATGGGACCCGTCTATGTGGGCATCATACCTAAGTGCATTATTAAAGGGACGCGCTTTGGAAGTCTTCGTTAGGCTTTCCAAACATGACCAGTCAGATTATGGTCAGATTAAGGAGGCTCTGCTAACTAATTTCGACCTCACCGAACGATCTTTTTGTAAGAAGTTTAGGGATTGTAGGCCTGAGAAAGCCGAAACTTTTAGACAATTTAGCGGTAGGCTAGCGAGCTACCTAGATAAATGGTTAGGTTTGGCTAAGGTCGAAAAGACCTATGAGGCAGTTTGTGATTTTTTGGCCCGAGACCAGTTCCTCCACTGTTGCAGTCATGAACTTTATTTGTATCTCAAACCTAAGCCGTTTAAAGTCCAGGGTGAGTTAGCCCATGAGGCGGATTTGTTCGCTGATGCAAGGGGTGGATTTCCCGGATGCGTCGCAAAAGGGCAACGTGAAACTAAAAGTCAATTTACGCATACTTACGGAAACCAGGTTGTTCGAAAACCAAGTATTTCTTGCAAGATTTGTGGTAAAGCCCATCAAACACATAACTGTTGGCACAACAAGAGTAAGAGGGTGTCAGCTGCTGCGGAAATAGCATCAAGTGCCGAATTTAATTCTCCGAATCAAGGGGGAAAATGGCAAAATAGGGGTTGCAATTTGAATCAAGGCCGTAATAATTACCGTTGGAATCAGTCAGCTCCCGGTAGGAATTCCAATAGGAACTATAATAATGATAAAGTCGACCGTCAGCTCAACCTTTGTAAAGTAAAGGGGGAACAAAGTCGGGATAAGTAAATGCATAGCGTGTATCATGCTAAAATGCACGACCCAATTGACAATTATAGGGAGAATCCCCATAAGGATAGCAAGAGTACTTGCTATTTTTTTAAATCTAGATTGCCGACGGCGGTAGGTACCATGAATGGGAAGGAGGTCAGAGTTTTAAGAGATACGGGTTGTACGGTGTAGTAGTTAGAAGGGACCTAGTATACGATGAGCAAATGTTAGGGAAAGAATTAGATGTAACTCTTATTAATGAGTTTAAACTGAAATACCCAGTGGCGCGTATAAGCGTGGAATGTCCATTTTTTAATGGCATCACCGAAGCCTTATGCTTGGAGGATACTTTGTATGATCTAGTTATAGGTAATATGGACGGATCGAAGTTGCCAGATATGTCACATTTGGCGGCAGGCGTAGTTACTAGGTCAAAAGCTTCAAAGCTTCCATACTTTGACGAACATACAGATAAGATGGATAGCTATTTAACTAGGTTCAAAAGTTATGTCATTTCAAATAAATGGGACCCGTCTATGTGGGCATCATACCTAAGTGCATTATTAAAGGGACGCGCTTTGGAAGTCTTCGTTAGGCTTTCCAAACATGACCAGTCAGATTATGGTCAGATTAAGGAGGCTCTGCTAACTAATTTCGACCTCACCGAACGATCTTTTTGTAAGAAGTTTAGGGATTGTAGGCCTGAGAAAGCCGAAACTTTTAGACAATTTAGCGGTAGGCTAGCGAGCTACCTAGATAAATGGTTAGGTTTGGCTAAGGTCGAAAAGACCTATGAGGCAGTTTGTGATTTTTTGGCCCGAGACCAGTTCCTCCACTGTTGCAGTCATGAACTTTATTTGTATCTCAAACCTAAGCCGTTTAAAGTCCAGGGTGAGTTAGCCCATGAGGCGGATTTGTTCGCTGATGCAAGGGGTGGATTTCCCGGATGCGTCGCAAAAGGGCAACGTGAAACTAAAAGTCAATTTACGCATACTTACGGAAACCAGGTTGTTCGAAAACCAAGTATTTCTTGCAAGATTTGTGGTAAAGCCCATCAAACACATAACTGTTGGCACAACAAGAGTAAGAGGGTGTCAGCTGCTGCGGAAATAGCATCAAGTGCCGAATTTAATTCTCCGAATCAAGGGGGAAAATGGCAAAATAGGGGTTGCAATTTGAATCAAGGCCGTAATAATTACCGTTGGAATCAGTCAGCTCCCGGTAGGAATTCCAATAGGAACTATAATAATGATAAAGTCGACCGTCAGCTCAACCTTTGTAAAGTAAAGGGGGAACAAAGTCGGGATAAGTAAATGCATAGCGTGTATCATGCTAAAATGCACGACCCAATTGACAATTATAGGGAGAATCCCCATAAGGATAGCAAGAGTACTTGCTATTTTTTTAAATCTAGATTGCCGACGGCGGTAGGTACCATGAATGGGAAGGAGGTCAGAGTTTTAAGAGATACGGGTTGTACGGTGTAGTAGTTAGAAGGGACCTAGTATACGATGAGCAAATGTTAGGGAAAGAATTAGATGTAACTCTTATTAATGAGTTTAAACTGAAATACCCAGTGGCGCGTATAAGCGTGGAATGTCCATTTTTTAATGGCATCACCGAAGCCTTATGCTTGGAGGATACTTTGTATGATCTAGTTATAGGTAATATGGACGGATCGAAGTTGCCAGATATGTCACATTTGGCGGCAGGCGTAGTTACTAGGTCACAAGAAAAAGAAGACGAGCGGGTATATAAGAAACTTAAAGTCCCAGATCAGATTATCAGCAGTGATAGGAAGGCAATTGAGTTGGATCAGGCATCAGATCCAAAGCTCTCGAATATACGAAAGCGAGTCAGTTAGGCAACGTAACCATGAGTTGGGGCATACACCGAGGAGAAACGAAATTTATAATGAAGAAAGGTTTAATCTATCGGCAGTTTACTTTGCGTGGTAAAACTACTTCGCAGCTAGTTGTACCTTCTAGTCTGACCGCTAAGGTTATGACTTTGGCCCATGAATCAATCATGGCAGTCATTTAGGCATTTGAAAGACGATTGATCAAGTAGTGGCAGAATTTTTCTGGCCAGGCGAATGCGGTGACGTGACACGTTTCTGTAAATCATGCGACATATGTCAAAGAACCGTTCAAAAAGGCAGGGTAGCAAAGGCGCCTTTAGGTCGGCTACCATTAATCGATACTCCTTTTAAGTGTGTAGCAGTAGACATTCTAGGACCAATTGAGCCCCGCTCGAACAACAGATCAAGATACATTTTAACAATGATGGATTACGCGACACCTTATCCTGAGGCCATTGCATTACCTAGTAATGAGACCGAGCGCGTAGCAGAAGCGTTAGCCGAAATGTTTAGTAGGGTAGGCGTACCTGATGAAATGTTAATGGACTGTGGGTCACAACTCACGTCTGAGATTATGAAGGAGGTAGCAAGACTGCTGTCATTACAGCAGCTAACTACGTCAGCATTTCATGCTCAATGTAGTGGTTTATTAGAACGATCACACGCAGCGCTTAAACAAATGTTGCGAAGGATGTGCGCTGAACGCCCAAAGGATTGGGATAGGTATCTTCCTGCACTCTTATTTGCAGTTAGGGAAAAACCTCAAGAATCTTTAGGATTTTTGCCTTTTGAATTATTGTATGGACGAAATGTACGTGGTCCAATGGCAATTTTAAGAGAATTATGGACAGACGAAGTTGAAGATGAAGAGGTTTGCTCAACTATTGATTACGTGATAAATTTTAGAAAACGTCTCCAACATACTTGTAATTTGGCAATGAAGAATTTACAAAAAGTGCAAGGGAAACAAAAGGCGTATTACAATTGACGAGCGAAACCTCGTTCTTTCAAAGTGGAAGATAAAGTTTTATTGTTACTCCCCACCGATAGCAATAAGCTATTATTACAATGGCGGGGACAGTTTGAGATAGTAGAAGTGTTAAACAGTGTTGACTACCGTGTAAACGTAAACGGTTACATCCATACATATCATGCCAATATTTTGAGGTTCTATGTTGAACGAAAAACTGAAGCATCTCACTGCTTGTTATCCGCCAAAGCGAGCATTCCGTTAAGGGATGAGGAGGACAACGAAAGTGATGAGAATTCACTAGAGGACTGTACGTTTCCTTTTAATAAGAAATTTGAGACGTATCTAGATGTTAGTATCTCAGACGAACTTACAGACGAACAGAGAAAAGAGGTCAGAGAATTACTGGCCAAATAAACCGACTGATGTACTGACCAGTATACCAGGCAAGACCGAATTATTGGAGCATGATATCAAATTATCAACTGCAGAACCTGTTAGGTCTAAAGGTTACCCTATACCATATAAAACCAGAGAGATAATGGAATCTGAAATTGATGAGATGATCGAGCTAGGCGTGATCGAACCTTTGATCTCTCCTTACTCTTCACCCATTGTGTAAGTTCAAAAAAAGATGGGTCTGTTAGATTCTGTATTGACTTCCGCAAGCTTAACAAGGTTACAGAATTCGATGCGGAACCTATGCCGAATATGGAGGAAGTTATTAATAGAATGTCATGGCAAAGGTTTCATTCACGAATGGATCTGTGTAAAGGATATTGGCAATTAGGCCTCAGCAAAAGGTCATGGCCATATACAGCCTTTGAAACACCTAAGGGGTTATTCCAGTTAAAACCATGCCTTTCTGTTTAGTTAACGCGGGGGCTTCTTTTTGCTGTCTTATAAGCATAGTATTGCAAGGTCTGAGAAATGTCTATAGTTTCATATATGACATGTGGATTTTCACGGAAACTTGGAAAAAACATTTAAAATCCATACAAGCTACTTTGGATAGGTTGTGGGCTGCTAAACTTACTGCAAAACACTCCAAGTGCAAAATAGGGTACAGCAAAATTGAATGCCTAGGCTACAATATTCAAGACCAAACATTAAGGCCCAAAGATGACAAGATACAGGCTGTTAAAGATGCACAAACGCCCATTATTAAGAACCATTACTAAGAAACAAGTCCGAGGTTTTTTGGGTTTAGCTGGGTTCTATCGGAAATTCATCCCTAATTTCTCTGAGATCGCAGCACCTTTAACAATCTAACAAAGAAAGATCGCCCAAACCGCATTAAGGACTGGCTAAGTCATCACGAAAAGTCTTTTCAAACATTGAAAAGTCGTCTTACATCCTCCGCTATTCTGAGATTGCCTGTTTTTAATGAAGGAAAACCATTCATACTTAGGTCAGACGCGTCCGATATAGGAATCGGAGCTGTATTGCTGCAAGAATTTGAGGGGGGAAGGTAAATTGCCAATTGCCTACACTAGTAAAAAGTTGTTACCCCGGGAAAGAAATTACTCAGTAATTGAAAAGGAATGCTTGGCAATTATTTGGGCAATTGAAAAGTTCAGGAAATATCTTTTTGGGGAAGAATTTATCCTGGAATGTAATCACAAACCCCTAGCATTCATGCAGACTGCTATGGCATTAAACCCCAGAATTATGCGTTGGGCATTAAAGCTCCAACCATACAGTTTTAAGATTGTGGCAATCCGAAGACAAGACAATATGGGGGCAGACTATCTCTCCAGGTAGTCCACCATTTAAGTCGCACATGTATATATGTTGTATAATATATTTATTCTGTATTGTTCCTTCTTTTCTACATTGTGCATCGTAAGAAAAAGTCATTCCTTTTCCTCCCAAAAGGAAGGGCCTTTGTTACGATGTATAATGTAAGGAACAACAGAATCAGTGAAGGTTGCGTATACTCACAAATACGCAAAGGTTTAGGTATGCACCTGGTCACCTATACGAACCGTGATACCGTACCTTTTCTTCTATTAGTCCAATATAAGGGCGGTTTGTCTGAGATGTATTTCATTGTGTCTTTATCTAGTAACGCTTGCATGATTTTGTTACTTTTCTTGAAGATCTTGGAGATCTTGTGCACTTCTCACTATATAAAGGGTGGAATTGACCATTCTTGTTAGGGGACATTATAAAGATACTGTAGCGAGGTACGATATAGAGACGTTATTCATTATTATAGAAAGGTACTTGAAGTTATATATATTTGACTGTGTTGAAATTGTACATCACAGGGCTATGGCGATTTGTGTTATTGCATTGAATCGCGATGTCTCTGGCAGGTCACATTGTATTGAAATAAAAAGTCACTCGTTTTCTATTTTTGTCGTCTGTTGAATCGGCCAGCATTCTGTGTACGGATTCTATCGGGTGTTATCAATAATGTCCCGTTTTTTTGACAAAAATAGCGATTGTTACGCACTTGCGTATTAATCTACGCACATGCGTAGTGCCTAAAAATCTTTCGGGACAGTTCTTGCGGCTACAGTAAAGCTGTCTGGATGGACTCAAAGGGTTATTTTGGCCAAAGGTGGTCGCTGGCCATGTCGGGTGTGCACATAGAACCATAATTGTTTTTTTCACCAAAATACATGTAGAAATATTGTACATGCATAAAACAGCAGAATGTAATCTCTCAATATTGATGTAAATATGTTTGAATAGGGGTCATAATTAGCTGTTTACAACTGATACGTTATACAAATACGAAATTAGTGCTTGGGCTGGGTGATGTCTGATGTAAACGTCCAAACGTTACGTCGGCACCACGCTGTTCAACGTTTTCCTGGAATTTCAAGAGAATTTGTATCAGTATTTGTAAACCTCGAAACTATCTAGATAACGTGACCTGAAAGGGAAAAAAAGGCCACAGGTTCTTGATGTTTCGGCTGCGATAGCGTCTCAAACCAGGGTGACGTTTTCGACAGCGTACTGGAAATTTTTGTAACGTATGGGTTTGTTCGTTTGTCATAGGAGATATTGCTTAGCGCTGACATAGGCCAGTCACTAAAAATACTTCTCTATTACACATTTTGAGTGTAGATATTTAGGAGAGCCGGTCCATCCTAACCGCATGGGAGCGGTTAGCCATACATCCACGGGTGAGGGCTAATCGCGCACTTTTAGGGGTAGGCTGTAATTTAAAAAAAAAAATAAGACCACTGAAATTATTTTATTTTTGTAAACTTGAAACAAACAACTCCATTATTGACGCAACAGAGTGATTCTGAGATTCTAAAAGTAGATTGTTTTTTGCAGAATTATCTCTGATTTGTGTCCCCTCCTACGTTGGAGGCCAAATGTTGGTGAACCACAGAATCTAGTACCTGAGGGCACTTAGTAGCTGTCCCCTCAGGCCACGAACTGCGTGGGATCAGGTCCCAATATTCGCGACTATCTACGTAGCCAGAACAAGTTGTAAGCCAACCGGCTGGAATTGTGATAAATAAACTTGACGTCCCAATATGGAGAGACAATCAAAACCATCTTATAAGAAATCCCATATAAATAAATTTGATGTTCCAATACGGAGAGACGATCAAAACCATGGCCAAGAAGATATAGTGTTCACAAAAAGCGTAGACTAAAGAAAAGTACTCAACACCGCAATACTTAAGTACCAAAGGGCCCAGTTTTTTTTCTTAGAGCTTGGATTGTATGTGAATCAATTTCTTTACGTCTCTTATTTCTGACTTGTTGACTTACATCTAGAGCAGGACACTCTAAGATTGATTCTAATTGAAATGATCTTAGAGTAGCAACTTGCCCTAGTATAGGATGGTCAACTAGCCAGAAATAATAGCGTACGTGGAGTCATTGTATTATTAATGTGTTGTCGATGTTTTTTTAGTACATAAAGTACTGAAAAGTTATTACTAGTTGTGCGCATTATTTTTCCCTGGTAGCATCATCATCGCATAAAGGAATTTTCCAATAAGATTTCCCCTCTTCCTTCCTGACGGGCTTTATGTCGTAACAATGTCACTGTCAATGAAAATATTCTACCAAACTTTTGTCACTTATTTTGTATTGTTGAAAATAAAAAAAAGAGGGCAAAAATCAAAAATTGATACAATTAGGCACCACACCTGCCTGACCCAGGATATCAATGGGAAAGTGACAGCTTCACAATAAGACATCACAATCGAGAGCCAAGAGGTCAGCCTTTTCCCAGCATGTGACCACATGGCATCAATAAACAGATGCGCAGAAAAGCATATCAAAAACAAGACAGAAATAACAAAAATGATCCACAGAAGTAGCACCGCCTTGGAACGATCAGGTAAAATAGTTTACTAGAGGGCTTAAACCTGTTTAACGGTGCACCAACATCACCCTTAGTTCTGTTGTGGATCAAGACACATAGGTGTTTGGTTTGCATGAAAGACCCCTAACTTATCAATGCATCATTTCTTAGAATATATGAATCAAGATACAAAAAGGAGATATAGCAAAGATTAGGACGCAATAAAAAATAAAACTGAATACCGGACAGGCAAAGCATCAGGCCCCTACCATCTCATCAATAAGTCTTTAAGTCAAAATCATCATAGTGTCTGAAGTCTTACCCACTGGCGTGCAATTAAAGAGGAAAGCAAAGTTGCCAACCGTGATTGGGTTGACCACCAAGCATGCAGTCTGTTGCAATACATGATTGTTATTATAATAGTCATTTTTTTATAATTGGAAATTATTTCAATGACCTGCGCTGAAACTTAACTCAGAGCCAACAATCTTCTTCAATTTAACACCAAGTCACCATAGAATTCAGGTTCTGAAAGTCCATGGCGCAAGAGAGATTTAAGTCCAACATGGAATTTAGATATCAAATCATAGTATCGTCTATAAACATTTAAGAAGTTTCCGAGTTAGCAAATTATTGTGAGTGTGGAAGTCAGCAACATGGCTAGATGCTCTAGCAAAGCAAATAGTTGAGAGATATAGACTCCATAGGATATAGAGCGAGGAACATCACCATCTAAAAATGGGAACTTAACTATTTCAAAATCAAAGTCGTCACGGTTATCATAAATTTGGTAAAACAATATCATTAGAAATTGACAAACGCAAATCTAAAAACGCGTCTTTGGTATCAGAGGTATTAGCTTTATTACGCTGGAGCTCTGAAGGGTACATTTGGCTTACCATATTGTCAAAAAAACATTATAAATGTTTAGAATATCGTCCAAATATCTGGATGCAGTGTTGAAAGCATCAATAATATCAGCCTACTTATTATCAGAGAGAAACATCATAAAGTCCGTCTCGTTACAAAACAGGAATAATTCAGTAATCAGAGGAGCACAATTAGTGCCCATAGGAATCCCAACTACTTGTTGATACAACATGGCCTCCATGCGAGCTGAACATTTCTTGTACTTCAACAACAGCAGAATCTAGGGCGAAGATTTGGTACCAGTCAAATGCATTTAAGCCCCCCGGTGGCTAAGGCTGCTGTCTGTTCTAAGGCGGTGGTTCTGTTGTTGTTGACTTTTTGTTTATTGTTACTCCCATTGTGGGCGTCTGTAATTGTTCTATGTTTTGATGTACGTTACTATATGTCCATTCTAGCATTGCAATCATCTTGATGGGGGAGAGAGAGCTGGTTACTTTACTTGGTTTGCCTTCCTGATGTGATGGTCGAGCGGCTCTTCCTTGTGGTGCCACGGGGTTGTCTGTGGTTTGTGATTGTGGTATTTCCTGATCATACTTATTTACTATTTTTGGTGCCAAATGAAATAAAACAATTGTCCAGCAAAAAGGTCAGTGCATCACACACATTTTGACAAGAACATGCATGATATTTTTTAGGGTATTACGAAGTAAAAAAATGCGTTTCTGTCATTACATGCATGGTAAGGAGAGCCTTCTCTATTTTCTTGTATTTTACAAGATTGAATCCTTGGATGATAATTAATATCACTGTAAGTTATCCTTTGACCCCTCTTGTATTTCGCTTTGTCAAGATCAGATCTAGGGATACACATACATTGTTTACAAACAAAACAAAACAGGTATTCGAGAACCTTTTTTCAATTGTATTCCATTTAATGCACTCATTCATTTACCCTAGCATTCGATTTCTCTAGTAGAACTGGACTCAGTCTCCAGTTAAAACAGTTATAACGATTGAAAGTCTGACTGGACAATAAATGCAGTAATGTTATAACTTAATTATAAATTAAGAGTTAATATTTACATTTCACACACACGCCTTTTTTTAGTCTATATATAGTTTACTGATATTTAAGCGCAGACATCTTTTTTGCTATCTTGTTGTGAACATTTATAACTATTTTGTCAAATTTATGTATACATTTGTTGTGACCTAGTATGAATCTTTTGTTATATCAAATTATGTATGACGAGAATATGTAGAGTTTAAGTCAATACAATATACGTTGTGTTCTGTTATGTTCTATTTTAATCATTTCAACCTAAGGACTTTCTCACAAGTTTTAACAAATGTAGTAAAATATTTTAATGTAGTAATTTGAATTTTGAAATGTATATAAGTTCTTTGAATGTGGAATGAAAATCATAAAACACTTTTGTTACATTTTATTTATTCAAATAAAATTAAACATACAAACACAGAAAATTCCTTTTAAAACTCATAAAAGATATCTAACTTACCTGTTGGGAGGAGCAACTCATGCTAATTTCATGTATCCCATGCTAATTTCATACTCATAATTCGCATGCTTTTTTAGCTCCCTAAACAAATATTAACATTCTGAAGCTAGTTGGAGCTGGTTTTTATCCTATTTCAACCTGTAGCCCATTTAGGACCAGTTTTCATGTAGATAAAGAGATTTAACAAAGTGGGCCAATAAGGATTCCAAATTCTCTCCAGTCATATAACAAACTGATTTTTGCCGTCTTTCTTACGTTGTCTATCAAATGGTTTTACAAAGAAGATCAACGTAAGATGTTAGTAATTATTAATATTTATTCAGCCTATCAGGTATAAGTCTCACAGTGTCAGATATTATTTTGAATATGCTATTATCTCCCTTTGACTTTACATGTCAGATTTCTTTTCATTCCTTTTTTCATTACATACTTTAATCTTCCTATATATGTCATGTTTGTTCTGTTAAAAACTTCATAGTCGTGACATTATTTGTAACTTGTAAATAATTTACCTGCATATAAACCAGTAAATTATATTTTGATAAGTATCACATTGTCGACCAACGATATCTCGGACAAGTTTTATGCGGATGTGTAGACTCGCAATAGTTTCCATTTCATAGGGATGTAGATAATGACTCGGACAGCCATTCATAATCTGGCCACGTTGAATAGGTCAGCATGTGCGATTACAGGAGGCTTCGACATATTTGCATTATATGAAAGCACTGAGAACTCATTGGCAAGGCAGTATAAACTGTAAGCGAGTATGACCTGGCACACTGCAGACAAACCCACGGCATCGCGAGGAAGAGCCACAGAACACTAACAGTCACACGACATCAAGAATACAATTACATTAACGCAACAAGCTCTCTGTTCCTCGGCAAAATAACTGCAAAACTAAAAAATGCACCAAGTACTGCTTAACAAAACAATGACCAAGCACATAGGTCCCTCAAACAATATAAGCAGCCATGAAGCATGTGCGGATCCAGAGGGGGGGCAGGGGGTCCGCACCCCATGAAGAAGTCACAAAAATATAGGGTTTCTTAGCAATACTGGTCTGGATCCCCTGAAAATCACAAAGCTGCAAAGCCAACATTCAATGTTGAGTCATCATCAGCACACCAGCGAAACGCCATTTAGATGGCGTCTCGCAGGTGGGTCGATGATGGTCCGCTTATAGTGGTATTTGGATCCTCCCTCCCTTCATCAACTTAAAAACCCGTCAAAGTTGGACCCCTGACAAAACTTTCTGGAACCGCACATGTGAAGAAATGAATAAACAACAGCAAAACCAACGCCTTAAAATGGATAGTAGCCGAAGCCACAGTGTGTGTGTGTGTTAGTATGGGGGGGGGGGGGTTAAATGCGTTTTACTGGCACCAGATCTTCGCCCTAGATTCTGTTGTTATTAAAATATAAAACAAGTGTTTAGCTCGCATTGAGGCTTCCGAACTTATGCAATGCCTCATCGCAGAGAATTAATCTTATCAAATTAACATTCTATGATCATGACTCACAGAAAAGGTTGCTACTTACCAGTTATCTCAGGCCTCCCTCTACTGACACAATGACTCGCACTCTTCATGTGTTTTAAAGTTGTTTTCGTTTCCGCCACATCCACTATATGTAAATTCCTTGCATATTCCTAATCGTTTATTGTAATAGTATCTTGGAATATTTGCTTTACATCTACCCTTTCTCTTCGGATCAAGACAGACAGCATCTGAAAATAGTGTGTAATACATCATAGTGTACATTTCGCAGCAATTGATACTTTTGAAGAAAACACACACACACACACACACACACACACACACACTGAGAGAGAGAGAGGGGTAGAGAGAGAGAGAGAGAGAGAGAGAGAGAGAGAGAACGAGAGAGGGAATAAGCTTATGTTTGAGAATTCATACCATTTCCTGTTCATCTGCCCAAGGTATGCAAATGTTAGAGAAAAATATTTGCCAGAAAATCTTAATAACTACACAGCAAGGGATCTTTTGCAAGAAGTGCAATTCAATACAGTTCACGAAAATGAGACACTGCTCGAAAACGTTCAAATATTTATTATAAAAACTGGAAGGTTTGACAGATGGAGCGATGCAATGTCATATTATTAGACACATTGGGGAGTAGCAACATATGGCGGATGTAAACTCTCTCTCTCTCTCTCTCTCTCTTGTATCCAAACTTGTATTTATCACACAAATATGTTGACATCGCCATTCTTACGTACTACTGTGTGATCCAATTTGTAGCAGGAGATGACTTATAATATACCGATTGCTTACTGCCAGATTCTGTATCGTGATAATCTTGCATTGTAATATACTTGCCAAAATACAAATAAAATATTGCTTAAACCAAGCGTATGCCTTTTCATGTTATGTCTTTGGCATACTCATAGAGGATCTTTCACGAGTAATCATTTAATATGACATTCATTAAAGAGCCTATGGCGAGTTTAATAAATTTGATTTGAAATGATCACGAGTGTACGTTTTGTGTTCATATGACCTTTTACATGCGATTGAATCGCCGATAAAGTTTCTTTATTTCATTGTAAATTTGCATTGTTGTATTGGACGTCGTCATGGCGTTACTCTGACCCGCTGAAAGTGTTATGTACAAATGTAACGTGTGGTCATAACATAATTATTACATGACGTTATCCACTGAATACGATTTTGATTTTTGTCTACTTATAGAATGTGTGATGTGGAGTGCATACCTCTACTAGGACACATTGACTGACATTCTGCTAGAGTGATAAAATTGTTTTCATTTCCTTTGCATCCTCCATAGGTGAAGTTTCCACAGAGGTTCGTTTCTATATTGTAATAGTATCTTGGTTTAGATGCCAGACATGGGCCTTCTTCCTTTGGCTGTAAGCAGACATCTGAAAACATGAGAGCATCATATTTGTCATTGTGAAAAGTCAACACGGTATGGAAGCGTATAGGTACACGGAGCAATATGTGATCTTCGCTGTAAATAGTATCCAAATACGCAGCTACAATACGATATCGTTTACAAATAAACACATTCAGTCTAATTATGTTCTCCTGTCTTTAAGTGTATGAACCATGATAAATTGAGTGTAAGAATAAATTTGTCAACAGTTGGAAAAGCAAATTCAATCTACTGTCGTGCCAACCAAGAGTGACAGTGGCGTTATATTTTGTTTACAATTGTTAAGTAAAACATTAACTTGTACGCTCCACTTAAGCTAACTCGAATCGATAGATCACTTGTATATTAATCCTATCCGCATTAATACACAAGTGATCTATCGATTATAAGTCCCTGATAACTTTCTAAATAAAACATGACTTCACTGTCACCTTTGGCTGGCAGGGTAGTAGTTTCATTCAAAACGCCAGACGAAAGACAAAAACACGTATAAATTTTCCTAATTATCAACATAAAAGTGCAGAAAGAGTTTCGCATACAATGCCCTGGGATGGTATGTGATACTGTTAATTCGGAAATTTTCGCGAGGACTTTATTTTCGCGAAACTTCGCATATATAAGTTTCGTGAAAGTAAAACCCTCGCGAAATGGCAAAATTTCTCTGTTAATGATACAGGTAACAGTTGCCTTAGTCGTGAATTTTGCACATCACTAATATGTCTTTGAATACTATCCGCGAAAAAAAATTCCCGCGAAAATTTCCAAATCTACAGTATGTGAATGTAGTATTTCCTTGTCAAACGTATATGTTGTGTATGGTTAAATGCTTGAAAAAGACAGAAACCAACACACATTGATGGTATCGAGTCCCAATATAATCAAGCACAGGTGTTTACCACGACACATAAAAGTAAGTAAGAAGGCAAAGATCAGGAATCGATACAATCAAGTACCACATAATTTATACCGAGTCAACGTCAGGTGAGATTGTCTGGACAATATACTTTGTTTGTTTGATTTAATGAGGGCCTAAAAATTAATGAATAATCCTATTTTTTAATGAATTGAAGAAAAAATTAATGAATAATGAATAATCAGATTTCTTTGCCACCTTTCATACTTTTAATGAATAATTAGTCTTATTTTAATGAATAACCCAAACATTTAATGAGATGAATAATGGGCTAAACTTTTAATGAAACGTGAATACCAGGTCACCGTCCAGACCCTTTAGAATGTATATACGCTGATCTTATATGGGTAAAAGTTAAAAAGAGTACCCAAGATAACAGAGCAATATTTATAAAATGAAACCCATGTCACTTACCAGCAAGGCGACATTCTGCATGCAGCCATTGGACAGACAAAAGCAAGAAGGCATACCATATGTTACTGCTCATAATGAGAAACTTCTTTGACCACTTAATTCAAAGTTGATAGAGCTTCCGTATATATATATATCTTATGGATAGATTGGACACGGGAAAATGTACATTATGATTGCAACATGCTAATCTACCTTGATTAACCTAGGGAAAATGGCGACATATGGATATCCCGCTCATAAGTCAATGGAACTTTAAAACATCTTCATAAAACGTGATAGTTTTTGTTCATGGCCTATGGCTGCCTTATGTATGCAAAGAGGTTGGTCTTCATATATGTGTATGCCTTTAGTTAAGAGTGCGTACCAAAGAATTAATTGTAATTTTACTGGAGGGCTTAAACCAGTTTTATGGCGCCAACCTCACACTTGATTCTTATGTGGACCAGGACATATTTGGGAAAGTGACAAAACAACACAAACAACAGCCAAGGGGTCAGCCCTTTCCAAACAGGTGACCACAAGGCTACAAAGAACAGAAAAGACATCATAACACACACCAACATGAAGCATAACTTTCAAAAACGATCCACAAAAGAAGCACTGCCTTGGAACGGTCAGTAAAAATACTTTTACTGGAGGGCTTAAACCGGATTAACGGCGCCAACCTCATCCTTAATTCAGATGTTGATCAAGACACATAGATATTTGGTTTGCATGAAAGATCCCTAACTTATCAATGCATCATCTCCTAAAACATATAAATCAAGATATAACAAGGAGATTAAGCAAGGATAAGGACTCAACAGTAAATTAAACTGAATACTGGAGCAAAAGAAATCCAACAGGTAAACCCCGGTGGGCCCGACAAACAGCCAAAGCATCAGGCCCCTACTATCTCATCAATAGATAAGTCTTTAAGTCGGAACCGTCATAGAGTCTGAAGTCCGACCCACCGGCGTGCAATTAAAGAGGAAAGCAAAGTTGCCAACTGTGATTGGGTTGACCACCAAGCATGCAGTCTGTTGCAATACATTAATGTTAGAGCCAATCTTTTTATAATGGTAAATTATTTTAATGAACTGCACTGACAAATTATTAGAGCCAACAATCCTCTTCAATTTCTACACCAAGTCACCATAGAAATCAGGTTCAGAAAGTCCTTGGCGCAAGAGAGATTTAAGTCCAACTTGGAATTTAGAAATCAAATCATAGTATCGTCTATAAAATTTTTAAAATGTTTTGCAAAGTTTATGATACCGATAGCCTTGTTTAAGAAGTTTCTGAGTTAACAATTTATTGCGAGTGTTGAAGTCAGCAATATAGCTAGATGCTCTAGCAAAACGAATGAAGTGAGAGATATAGACTCCATAGGATGTAGAACGAGGAACATCACCATCTAAAAATGGGAAATTGACAATTTCAAAATCAAAGTCGTCACGTTTATCATAAATTTTAGTAGAAACAATATCATTAGAAATTGACAAATGCAAGTCTAAAAATGCGGCTTCGGTATCAGAGGCATTGGCTTTATTCAGTTGGAGCTCTGAAGGGTATATTTGACTAACCATCTTGTCAAAATAAACATTATTAATATTTAAAATATCGTCCAAATATCTGGAAGTAGTGTTAAACGCATCAATAACATCAGCCTGCTTATCATCAGAAAGAGACATCATAAAGTCCCTCTCATAACAAAACAGGAATAAATCTGCAAGCAGGGGAGCACAATTAGTGTCCATAGGAATCCTGACTACTTGTCTATAGAGCTTGGTGCCAAATCGAATAAAATGTTGTCCAACAAAAAGGTCAGCGCATCACATACATTTTGGCACGACCATGCATGATATTTATTAGGTTTTTCTGAAGTAAAAAATGCATTTCTGTAATTACATGTAAGCTAAGGAGAGCCTTCTCTCTGGAAGGTTCTTTCAATAAGATCAATAAGTTTATCTTTAATTAAATTATGAGGCAAAGTAGTGTAAAGAGTAGAAAAATCATAAGTAGACAAACTGGTCGCATTGAAATCTCTAGCTTTAAGTTTATCTAAAATTTCACCTGAATTTTTAATAGACCAAAATAGGTTTTTACCGGATCTCTCATATATCTTTTCACAATATTTGATAACATGTTTTTAAATAGCTGTAAGACACGATGTTAACAATTTTGAAAGTTCTGTTGTTGTACAAGAACTAGAATTAGCAATAAATCTTGCTTTATAGGGTTTTTATGGAGTTTAGGTAACCAGTACAACGTAGGAACTTTGTCTTAATTTTCTTTAGCTTTGACACCAAACTGTAGGGCTGTATGACAACCATGCCCATCAACAAGCACCTTTTCACTTAAAAGAAGGCTGCAGTTTATAGGCATTAGTGTCAACAAGCTCACGCTTAAGAGTATTAATATAATACAATCGTCAAACAAATACAACATTGTTAGCAGCTTTATCTGCTGGAACCAAAACATAGTTCATATGAAAATCCTGGATACCTCGTTTAAGATGACGAAAAGAAGATTTAGGTTTAAGGGGCAAAAGATGTGTATTACGAGAGTAAAATGAAATACGAGATCAATAATTTTAAAAATGTTAATCTCCCAAGGCGGCACTTTTTTGTGGATCATTTGTTTTTTTGTGTCTTGTGTTTCTCATGCTTTCGCGTCTGTTCATTGCTGCCTTGTGGTCACCTGCTGGGAAAGGGTTAACCTCTAGGCTCTTTTTTGCGATGTTTAATTGTGTTTTTGTCACTTTCCCATGTGGTATCCTCGGTCAGGTGTGGTACATGATTGTATCGATCCCTGATCTTTGCCGCCTTTTTTACTGTGTGTAATTGTAACAACTGGAACTGTGATTTAAAAAAACAGGCCATAATTCTTTTAAGCATGTATCGCACCTAACATACCTTTTGAATCAACATAATCGTCATTCTTGATACCGATGCAATGTTGTTTTTGGTTTGTTTTTGTTTGTTTGTTTATTTGTTTTTACTTCACTTTAACACTGTTCAAATGCATAAATGCTGGTCATTTTCTTTCTTTCTTTCTACAATACTGGCTTAGATCAAACTTAAGCATTACGCCAGGGAGTGCTAATTTTGAAATTTTGATAAAAATAAAAAAAAATAAAAATAAAAAAAACATAAAAAGCACAAAAACTTTTGGCTGAATTTTTATTAAAATAAGGAGTGCCTTCAATTTCTCTGAGGACTGGATATTGGCCACAGAAGGAGGCAGACTATTCCAATGTGGAATAATTCGGGCGAAAAAAGAATTCTTCAGGGCATCACTGAAGTCTGGTGTCTGCGATATATGTGATGACCTGGTAGTTTTCAAACTGTGAGCAGGGTCATATACTTGTCTGTTTCAATAGGCACTGCTCCACCATGAATCTTGTGAAGGAGAAGCAATGAGGACCGGAACATCTGTGCCTCAAGAGATGGCCATTTAAATCTCATCTAGCATTTCACCGGCAGTACTCGTGTTTCACCATCTCCTGCAGGTCCAGCGGGCTGCTGTCCTCTGAACTTTCTCAATCTGATTAATCTGAAGTTTCGAGTAAGGGCTCCAAATTGGTTCTGTCTACTCTAGTTTAGGCCTAACCGACGCTTTGTATGCAACTTCCTTAGTACTCCTAAGCTCAAAAGCCAAGTTCCTGTGAAAGAAACCAAGTGTCTTAGTTGCTTTGGAAGAGTTTCTGAGACATGCTGACCCCAATCCATGTTATCCAAGGTATTTACTGACTGAACATTTTCCAAAGTTTGATTGTGTAATGAGTAGTGGAAGAGAATTTGCTTGTGGTGCTGATGCCCAGTCTATCTTATTGAGTGACATTTGGCTACGTTAAACTTCATTTGCCAATCGGCTTCTCACTGCCCTAAGCTGGTGAGGTCTTCTTGTAAGGTCAAACAATCCTGAAGTGAATGTATTTATCTATACAGGACACAGTCGTCTGCCAACAGGCAAACAGAAGACCTGATGTCATCAGGCAGATCATTTATGAAAATGAGGAACAGAACGGGACCTAGGACAGATTCCTGAGGCTTCCGGATAGCACTGGGACTGGATCTGAGGCTCGGCCATCTTAAACAACTTGTTGAGTGCGCCCAGAGAGCTATGAGTTGATCCACTCATGGGTGGGTCCTCTAGTCCCATAATATTCCAATTTGTATAATAGCCTCCTGTGTGGAACCTTGTCAAAGGCCTTAGCCAAATCCATTATGATTAAATCTGTCTGCTTGTGCCCACGTTTCACAGCCCCCTCCAGGTTGCTGATGATGTCGTGCACAGACTGGACCAACTGGGTTTCGCAAGACCTCTGACTTCGGAAACCATGCTGACAGTCGGCAAGTATTCTATCGAAAGGCTAAGTGTAAATTGATGTTGCTTACTAAAATATGTTCTAAGGTTTTGCAGTACATACTTGTGAGCGATACCGGCCTGTAGTTAGCAGCATCGTATTTTTCAACCTTTTTAAAGACCAGAGAAGCATTTGCTTGTTGCAATTCATCTGGTACATTGCTCCGAGCTAAAGACTCATTGAAGATGCGTGCCAGTACTGGAGAGATCTCAATGCTCCACTCTTTAAGCACTCTGGCATTCAGTCCATCCAGGCCAGAGGTTTATGGACATTTAGTCCGTCCAACAGTTTGGCGATCCGAAAGTCTGTTATGTCCCCTTGGAGGAAAACGGACTAGCTCCTTTCGAGGTCGAGTCAGAGTCGTCATTTCTTTCTGTTAAGATATAAATGTACGTGCATTGTTGCGCGTGTACACTCACTAAGTAGATGCATTATAGTATTTGAAAATATGGCCAGTTTTATTCAATTATAGTCCCACCCATATTCATTGGTTGAAATTATTTCGAATATAAGGGTTGATAGGTAGTAAGTTTTAATTTCATTCAGCTTTTAAAAGTACATTATGTAAGCAAACAGTGCAGAGCCTGATCAGACGCCACGTTGTGTGGTGTCTGATCAGGTTCTGCACTATTTGCCGATGGCCCATATAAACGAACGATTGGCTTAAATGGTATGTAATCAAAACGCAGTCATGGGTAGTTTATAAGATACTGAGGATAAACGTTAGACCTTGAATACCATGGTAAGTATAAAATTCCTTTTTTATCATCCTGCCATTTATTCATAAAATGAACGTAGGATCGTTGATATATGTATATATTTACTAGTCCATATTGTGGCTATGACCTTACTTCATGTACATTTGTATCCTCATCTTTGGCAAAAATGTATGGGTCAAAACCTTTAACATGTGAAAAACAATGGAAGATCAATTATTCACTGATAAGCGTTAACGCAAATAAAGCGTTTAATACTGTCAACGTATTTACTGTTGTTTTCTCCATTGACATTTTAAAGTTCATTTTTATTAAAATGATATCGAAATCAATAATTTATGCTATGGGTAATAATGAAATTTGCCATATGTTTTTTTGAAAACAAATCAATAAAGACTGTTATAAACATACGACCAATGGGATAGCAAATGATTTCTGGAAATTGTCTTGCCTGCATATATATATCCCAACTCGATCATCAATGGGAGCACAGTAAAATGTTATCCTACACATCTTCATTTTAAGCATTCTGCATTTTCGAATTATATTATTGTGTTGTCCAATCTTAATTACAATAAGTTTGCTGAGCTTAATAAATAAGTGCTGCAGTCGGAAGATAAGTAAATTTGACGTCAGAGCATGTTGACAGTTGTGATACGTATACAGCGTCACTTGTTTTAAACGGCAACAGTATCGTTAACAGACTGAATATCATATTTCGTCTTTATACGTTTATCAGAGTGCATTAATAAAAGATACTGCGTTTAGTATAATGCTAAGTTGGTACATGTACATGTACGTTGTGTTTATGATACATACCTTCCATTACTTTTGTAAGATAAATAAGAAGGCAAAGATCAGGAATCGATACAATCAAGTACCACACCTGACCAGGACACCACCACATGAGAAAGTGACAACAACACAAAGTAAGATAGAGGGCAAAGATCAGGAATCGATACAATTAAGTACCACGACTGACCCAGGATACCGATGGAAAAGAAGCAAACTCACAATTAGACATCACAAACGAGAGCCGAGAGATCAGCCCTTTCCCAGCAGGTGACCACACGGCATCAATACACAGACGCGCATGAAAGCATAACAAACACAAGACAGAAATAACATGAATGATCCAGAAAAGAAGTAGCGCATTGTAACGGTCAGTAAAAAACATTTTACTGGAGGGCTTAAACCAGTTTCACGGCGCCAACCTCGCCCTTTATTCTGATGTGTACCATGATACATTGGGAAAGTGACAAAACACAACAAACACGACAGCCAAGAGGTCAGCCCTTGTCCATCAGGTGACAACAGGGCTACAAGCAATAGACACCACAGCATAACATACCACCGCAGCACAACACACATCACAACACAGCACAACATACACAAGACGAAATCATATACAAGAGAGCCAAGAGGTTAGCCCTTTCCCAGCAGGTGACCACACGGCTGCAATTAAAAGGCAAGAAAGCATGGCAGACACGAAACATACTGTGTCTCGTAAATAACAAAAAGGATCCAAATTTTAAATGCAATTTGCTTATTTCATCTACAGAATAGCCATTATTGCTAAAAAAAACATTTAAAAAAGCATAATGACGGTACACTCAAGATGAGCGTCTACAATCTAATGCCCCAGGATATTTCCAAAGTAAACCATAGTATATTGGCAGTTTAGGAAGAATGCTCACAAAAGAAATGAGCCGAGACATGAGATTTCCAACAATGTGGTATGTGCGACCAGCAAATGCTCAGACCAGTCTCAGAGCCTTTGCTAGTCGCTTGAATATTCTACGACGGTTAAGCTACTGACCGAACATCATTTGTAGTTTATAAGTTTTAAAGGAGGCTGCATAGGATCATCTGAGTCTATTCATGTCAAATGTGACATTGTTGGAACTCTAATGTAGCGGGTCAAATGCTTTTGAAAACGCACAATATTAAAATGATGAGTTACATGACGAGACTAACGCCTGTACATTTAGATCGTTCAAGACAAAGCTGCAGTTACTCACTTTAAACATCACCTGATCACAATGACGTCAATAGTAGACTTGTGTGATCGTTTTTTATAAACGTCGTAAAGCGTTTTCGAAATGTTACCACAGGCACTTATCTTGAAGAGGAGGAGAGAGCTGGTTGCTTTGTTTTTACTGTCTTACGGATGTCTTGTTACTGTAAATGTTCTGTGGTTCTTCCTCACGGTGCCAAGGGTTGATCTGCAGTGTGCATTTGTGTGATCATACACACTTACTTTTTGAGTGATCGGTTTTCATAAACTTCGTAAAGCATTTTTTCAAAATGTTACCAGTGCACTCAGGGTTGATTGTTAAATGAGCCAGTGCATGAGCTTTCCAACAGTAATGTATGTGCGACCAGCAAAGCCTCAGATCAGCCGGCGAAATACGCGCAGTCTGATCAAAGCCTTTGCAAGTCGTTTGAATATTCTATGATTATTAAGCTACTGACTGAACACCATTTGGAGTTTCTAAGCTTAAAAGTAGGCTATAGAGGCTCGTCCGAGTCTACACTTGTCAAAATGTTAAATTGTTGGAAATCTCATGCCGCGGCTCAATAATACAATATCTTTAAAACATATTCTGCAACAAGACATATCAGAGACAATATTTTATGATGATTTAGGTTATAAATTCTAAAGTATAATTGTTGGAAAGCCAAAGTTTAGTATTCGATTGAAACAGATAAAAAAAAACTCTATAAAAAGTGGGATATAACATAGATACCAAGTGACCGTCTGTATACCAGGTAGTAAACCCAATCATGGTTTATAGCAATAGTTTCCTCTTTAGATATACGACGGTGGGCCCGGCATTTGACTAAATGACGGCTCTGTCGTAAATGTTTATTGGTATATTGATGTCTGATGCTTGGCTGGCCCCCTTGGCTCAACTTTATGTTTCTTTGTTAGCCCCGCCTATTTGTGACTCATGAGCTCTTTCTTTGTTTCCTCATAGTGTGTTGTTCTCAGTGGTACGTTAGAAAGTTTCTATGCGAACTAAACAATTTTGTGTTTTAATAACACAGAATCTAGGGCGACGGATTGTCCAGTGAAATGCAGTAACATGTGAAGCCCCAAGCGTATTTGGCTGATGTCCGTTTTAAGGCGGTGGTTCTGTTTTTTATTGATTCATTCATTGTTTTGTGTTGCTACCATTGTTCGTGGGGAATTTAGGTTTGGTATTTTGTTTGGTTATGCTGTACTTAGTATCATTTATAGTTCTGCGAGCATCTTGCTGAGAAGGAGGCTGTTGGTGCTTTACTTGAATTGTCTTCCTGATGTCTTGTACCTGTTGGTTTTCTGTGTCTCTTTCTCAGGGTGTCATTTGTTAGAATATAGTGTTTGAGTGTGGTATTTCAAGGTCATACTCACCTAGTTTTGGTAATACTCACCTACTCTTCGTCCGTCGTCCATTGTGCATCGCCTGATGCCTGGGTGTTCTACTAATGCTTGTGGTAGGATAATAAACATGCGCGGATCCCGAAAGTTTTATCAGAAGGGGTTCAACTGCGACAATGTTGTTTTTTTAATAAATGAGGGGAGATGAGGTGAGAGAGGATTCAAGTACCACTATAAGCAGGCCATCATCGGTTCACCAGCGAAAGGCCATTTCAATGGCGTCTTGCCGGCGGGTCGATGATGGTCCGACATTGAATGCTGGCTTGGTAGGTTTTTGATTTTTCAGGGGATTCGAACCACTATTGTTAAGGAACTGTGATTTTTTCAGTAGGGGCTGCAGACACCCTGCCCCGCCCCCACTGGATCCGCGCATGGAGAAATTAATGTTGTTTTCTCCATCGGTATAGGATAGAGGGTTTGTAATGACAAACACTATATGGTTAGTCTCTGAAGAGAAAGTCTGGGTGGGATGAAAAAGGTTTAGTTGGATATTGTGGCGTATGGGAATGGAGGTACACGAGGCCTAGGAATATTAATTCATTTTTGTTGCTGGTTTATTCGCACTGTATATCTTTAATTAGTATGCGGATATCAGTTTGGAATAAATCAGCTTACTTATTCAAAAATATAGCACATATGTCACCAAACTAATTATCCCCTTATCCTAACTATCAACTGAGCTACACGTACAAGCGTATGGAAAAACGTATTGTGTGGTCAATGCAATGACATTGCTTAGCTATTGCTGCTGTTGTTTCGGATTTCTATTGTTTGCACCGATTTATATAAGAAACATTTAGTTAAGGGACCTCGGGCAGTCTTAATGAAGGATTGTCAATGAAAATAGTCAGAAAAAAGTTTCAAAGAAAATGATATTTTCCAGGAAAAGATAGTAGGTTCAACTCTCTAATTATCCGCAAAAAGTTTTTTTTTCTCATTAGACAAGTACCAACTAAAAATATGGGTTGAAAATCTGTTTTTAGGAAAAAGAAAACATTTTACTGGACCCCTGGTGACCAAACAAATCATTTAGCTTTACATTTCACATATCATATAAAAATGGCATGATTGGTCACGGGAGGGGGGCTGTCAAAATGCTCAAAGATAATTTATTATAACACGTATTAGGATCTAATATGGTACAAACCTGTTGGTAAATATCAATTTACAGTGGCATGTACCAGGGCTTAAGTTATGGTTGCGTACCAAGAAATTAATTATCTTATTTCTCAACCAAAGCATATGTTGTGGGTACTTTAGCATCCGTTAGTACAGTACAAACGCATCCGTTAATATAAACATCGACAATAACGTTGCGTAACTGTAAACCCGCTTATAGTAACTTACCGTTAGTGTAACATTGACAGTAACGGGAGCGATCTCTCCCGTTATTGTCAACGTTTACACTAACGAGAGCTTGTGACGATAATATGTACGATATCAACGCTTTTTGCAAACGATGTCGTTTTTTATTTCCTAACGTTCAATGATAGATTTTGGGGTCCTTAAAAAGATATGGCAAAATTATTTAACTATGAAATATAGGTCAGAGTGACCTGTATTGATTTTAGGATATATATATATTCTTTATTTCCTCCAAGTTCAGGAGAGCATACATAATACATACAGTTTCAAATTACAAAGAAAATACAACAGTAATAAACAAAAGAACTGAACGAATTTACAGAAGTTACTAGAAAAAGGAAGAAAATGGCAAAACAAGCCACTCTTATGACAAGAGCCAGTCCCTACAGATAACCAAATTACGTTCTGTGTCAATAAAAATGACCATGGCGACTCATTTTATCAGTCAACCAACAGAGTCGACACTAAGCACTGATACCATATCGACGCCTCTCAGAAGACACACTACGTCGGAACAACGTCAAATCTGCGTTGATGTGACGTCATTTTGTAACATCCACGTCGACACGACGCCGCTCCGACGCTGTATGCTTACTGAGCTAAAACAATTTATACTTTTAAACATAATTGCACTCTTGAAGTAATCGAAATGGTGCAAAAATATAAATTTGTTAGAATATTATCAGCATTTGACCCATTTACCTCCTTAAAGCCTACTCTTGGCGAAACGAAATCCAAGCGTAAACAGAAGGGTTCAGGGAAGGTATATGCATACACTTTACAAGCACAAAAGTTTAGCACCCATCGCTTAAGCGACCAACTTAGGCCCAAACGTGTCTGCGTATCTATGTAGTCTCATCAGAACCTTCGCTACTCGCATATTGCTGAATAAACATGGTAGCAGACGAAGGTCCAAGAAAGGTACATATACAGTATAAAGTAAACGCTGTTGGGCATCTGAACAGTTACGACTGGTGGTATGACTAAATGATATGCTTTAAGTTACCTCATCACTGCACAACAATATTCTATCTAACACAGAGCATCTACGCATATTCAACCACGTATGCACGCGTGTTCGTGCGCACGTGAGTGCGTATGCACTGACACACTGTGCTAATGACTTAGTGCATTTTCGTTGTATAGCAAACGTACCCTGCGACAGATCTATTTACAGAGCGAGAACAAGGTTTTGATTTAGTTTGCACAGTGATATAACAAATAATTTTAAGCAATCTCTGATGTCATCTATATTTGATAATAGAGCATGGCAGCCTGAAAAAAGCAACACTAGCTGCTCATCTGTAGGCAACGCTATGTACAGGTTAAAAAAAACCAGGCCAAATCGAATTATTAATTTTCTCCACAGGTATTCCCTGAATTCTTCTGTGCATCTACAGAACATTAGCAAGTGCTTTGTCTGAGCAGCATTTTCTTGACCACACTTGTGACATGCATAATATCTCGCACCAGTAAACATGTTACCAAGCAGATGAGCAGCCAGTCGAGCATATTTAGAATAGTTTGGTGATTCTTTACAAATATCCCATAACATATACGGTGTACTTGAATTATGTATTGTCAGAAACTTTTTAAATGACATAGAATTGGTGGACTTCACTTGGTATTGCTGCCGAGTGAAGATGGCCAATTTCTCACGTATTATACTCTTCCATCTGTACTTATTTAAAAAGTTTCCAGTTACAATAAACTGCTCTAGGCTATGAATTAAAGAATACTTCCCTAGTATTCGATATATATCTGGAATAAATCCCCTTTGGAGATGGCTATTTTTAGTATAATGACTGAGCCTATGCATAAATATTTGCTTTATAGTACAGTCGCTAGGCAGGCGACACAACTGACCCCAAAACACCATTTTTCTGTAATCAATTTCAAGCTCTATCGAGTTTAAGCCTAAACGTGACATGGTTACATCTGTATCAGTATTTCTCGGGAGACTTTGCATAAATTTAACACAAAAACGATGAGCTCTCTCTAGTGTTGAGAGCTGAGTAGGGGACAGTTGCGACCAAACCTCGCATCCATACAAAGCTTTAGGCAACACAATCGATTTATAAATGTGCTTGGCTGTAAGAGGGGTAAACCCATCCTCATGCAGCCCGCAGTTTACTAAACTTAGAAAGGTGGTTTTTAGCTTCGTACTGGCTTCTTTTGTTACAGTATTAAGAGCCATGTCGCTTTCGATTGTAATGCCTAAATGCTTATATTGGCTTGTTTCGGGTACTTTCTGCTCACCAAGTTTCCATATTCGAGAAGGCATTAGTTGATTAGACAATTTTTCATTAAACACCATAACAGAGCTCTTAATGGGATTATACTCGTATCCCCATTTTAAGGCATATTCAAAACAAATACGCAGCATTTTTTCCAAGGCTGCCTTCGAAAATGAAATCAAAACCATATCGTCCGCCACAGTTGGGCAACAACAGCTTATATGATAATAACACATTCCTAGTTTAGAGTTCTCTAGCTCATACATTAGATCATTTATAAAGAGCAAGTAAAATGGAGGGGAAATAACTCTTCCTTGTCCAGTACCTCTTAACACGGAAAACCAACCTGATTTACAATTTTGACATTAAACACAACTTTTCATACCAGTGAAAAGATTTTGGAATACTTTGAATATCCGCTTATTTATGCCAGATCTGTACAGTTTATAGAAAAGACCATCGTGCCAAACACAGTCAAATGCCTTTTTGACATCTAAGAAACAGACATATAGCTTACTACTGTTTTCCTTTGCATGAAAGACTAATTCTCGTAACATAAATGAAGTCATAAGGCAACCAAAATTCTTTTGAAAGCCACCTTGAAGATGATGTATTTGTGGACGGATATTATCATACAGTTCAATTCTTGTTAATAGAATCCTTTCTAGTAATTTCGTAACAACGGGGGTCAGTGTGATAGCTCTATAGCTGTCTGGGTTATCCCTCTTTTTCCGCCCACCCTTAAACAATGAAATAATCACCCCTTTTTTCATTTCTCTTGGTGCAAAGGAAAACTGTAGAACTGCATTGAAAAGCTTTGCCAATAAATTATATAAGAAGTCCCCGCCAAATATAATATGTTCATAAGTGATCCCATCTTCACCCGCAGCTTTTCCCCTATGTGCTAAGCGAGCAGCTGCTTGTACCTCATCTGCGGTTATAATTGGACACTCAGTGAGAGAAGATTCATCAGCTAGAGACTCATTGATGTTGCGCATCTCTCTAGTGATATGACATTTAAACTCATCATCAAAACTACCTTCGTGTCTGCCATATAGCGTTTCAAAGTGTTTGGCCCATCCATCTGCAACCTCTTGCGGGGTAGATACGATTCTACCATTAAAATTTAATTCAGAACCTGAGAAAGAATTAGATTTCTTTCGTCTAGAGTTGACATGTCGCCAAAACAAGTCACTATTTACTTCTGCTAACCTATCAATTTCTTCAATTTGCTTTTTCATATACACCTGCACATAAAAACGATGCTTTCGTCTAAATAGTGCTTTAGCCAATTTATACATTTTGTAAGTGGGGTGGATATTTCCCCTTAGCTTACCATGAGTTATCCATTCTGCCCGCTTTTGTTTCATATCACTATGCAGTGAGCTTAACTCATTGTTCCAGTACGGTTTTAAAAATGGCTTGAATCGCTTTAGAGGAAAACATAGTTTAGCGGAAGCGTTTACTTCATTTACCAGTGTCAAATATGCTCGTGTGATGTCATCATTCGAGCCTATTTCACCCTGGTCTAAATCCAACAAAACCTTATTATTATGTAATGAGCATTGATACGTGTCAATTTGATCAGAATTTGCATTTTTCCAGTTTATACTCTGTTCACAAACCGGAGATACAATCTGCTGTTGATTTTGTGGTAGCTTCAGTTGACAAAAGGCAGGACGATGTCTGGACACATTTAAACAGTCATCTTCACATATCTCACAGCTCTCAACCCAATCAAGCTTATCACTGGGTATGATAATGTGATCAAGGAGCGATTCGTACCTACCATCATAAGAGACATATGACGATTTAGCGCCCGAACAAATGTCTAACGTATTTACAGATACACAGTTATTGTCTTGCATAAAGTCCCGAAAATAAGACAACCTACCTGTTGCATGTGCGTGTATAGAGGTTGGTGCCATATTAACATTCATATCCCCCATTAAAACTACAGTACCTTTTTCAGAGTACAAACTCATAATATTTCTTAAACGGTCAATATAATCTCTATATGAAGAGATGGGGTGATTACTACACGGCAAATATACTTGAAAAAAATAGAAAGAGCAATTGTGATTTAAAACAAATTTTACACCAAAAATCCTGTCATCGTCGAAAAATAAGGGCACTATATTCGCATTGTGCTTCTTATGCCATAATATGGCCACGCCCCCTTTACCGACCCGTCGTCGACCTGGAATACGTAACGAGAAATCAGAAACAGCGTGGCAATGATAGTTACTATCGATTTGATTTTAAAAGTGCAAATCTTTTTCGTATAGCCAGTGTTCTGCTATTCCGCATATGTCTATATTCTTCTTATATAAAGCTTGACATAAGTATGATGAGCTTGACATTATTCCTGTAGCATTCCACGTAAGTATTCTTAAATGTTGATTGGGTGTACCCATTAAAGTGAGATTAAAGTACCCCTTTTAATAACTTACAGTGAGCTTAACCTGGAATCAATCCAGATTTGCCCCATCCCTCAGTGGTGAGAATGGGTTATACTAATCAACGTCGGAACGGCCATAATAATTATACCGTGCACGCTGGTTGAAGTCGCGTCTGTTTCTTGATCTATCATCGGTACGGTCATACCATGGTCGACAGATAACGCCACGAGGCCAAAATCTCGAACTTTCAATCAGATGAGTATACTCATTGTCTTCAACATTTAGCCTAATAACGACCGAATCTCTGTCCCTTCTGCTCCGCCAAATGCTTACCCATGTGACTGTTAGACCGTGTCGCTTGCGGACATACTGTTCAATCGCACTTTCCGTTATGCCTGACGTAAAGCCCCCCAAATAATAACGTTTGGGCCTTTTCCTAATGTATTTGATAAAGTCTTCATCCTCAATACTTCCCACTTCGGACAAAACGGTTGCACTTTCAAGGTGCGCTGCGTCGACGTTTTGGCGCGATTGAAAGCTGGTACGTACGGGAATGTTTTAGCATTTACTGACGACAGACTACCATCGGGCGCGCGTACTGGTAGTAGCGTTCTTGACGCATTATCATACCCAGTATATGAAGAGGCGCCCTCAGATACATCAAAGACACGATGGGAAAATTGGCCTATTTCTTTTCTATTTCTGCCTGACCCAGAATATGTGCCAGCTACCTCGCTGTACAAGGCAGTATGTACAGCAGTGGTGGGAGACTGTGGCGAAACTATACTATCCTGGACTCTAGTAACAGTATTCATGGTATGACAATTATCTGTGCCTGTCTCATTACGTGATAGCTCCACCACAGGGCTATTCACATGAGATGGAATATTTACATTGGGTCGATGTTCGACAGCCTCTGCCAGCCACACGTCACTTTGGTTCATCTGACCTACAGAGGTGTTCATCAATGCCGTCTGTGGGTTGCAGGCAGTTGTGTCTGCCTCCTCCCCACAGACAGCATTTTGAACTGGTGCCAGACCCTCATTATTTCCACACTGATTATCAACTGAAACAGAACAAGATTCTGACACATTACTATTAGCATCACTATGCACAGAGATTTGAGGGTTTGCACCCGTCAGCTCCGACACACCACATCAGCTTACTTCAACAGACTGCAAATTACTCATACCATTAGTACCAGTATCAGAATGCTGCGATTTCCTGTTTTTCTTGGAAGAAGATGCAGGCTTAGCTGATGAAGTGTGCCGTACTGACGCGAGCGAATCCTCAAATAAATCAACAGTATCTTCCAAAGTTTTCATGTTCTGTCTCATTAAGCGAAATTCATTTTTCAGCTGAACCACACCCATGGATTTGTCCGATTCTATACGTTCTGTAGCTAGCTTTATATCAGTCATAAATTTACTCATCGTTGTAGACAATAGATGGAAGTCAGATTTTAGTGAAGCAATAGACAGTTTAAGCGCCTGTATTTCCGAAGAACGAGTTGACTCAATAGCAACATGCTTTTGTTTGGTATTTAACAGTTCAGCTTTCACAGTAATCATGTCATGGATCAAAGATTTGATCTCAGCAGAATATTCACAGTGTTGTATCGTACTGTTGCCACGAACGGGAGTTGACACTGCTCGAGTAGCACGACCAGGACGTATCATATCTTTCATATCGGAGTAGTTACCACCTTCCATTATAGACATCAAGGTATGTATGTCATTTGCAAGTTTCACTGCAACTGTATCCCCATTGCGCGTGATGACTCTACGTTTGAGTTCGCACTGTAAGCCATATGGAAAAGTGTCACTCTCTCTGATCTCTTCAAATAGCGTTTTGCGATAGTTTTCTAGAGTTACTTCGCACGCTGCCTCATTCAGCAGGACTCTATTTACAAACATTTCTTTAGGCAAGTCCCTATAGAGAACTACCAGTTTATTGAACACTTGCTGTGCTTGAGTCGCCATATCTATCACAAGTTCAGTATTACCATTTCTGAAACTATCATCACTAGATTCATATTCTGCCTTAACGAACGGGACCTTTACATCCGTTAAGGCACCATCCCCATTTTTAATCACAGCTGGAGATAGTTCTGTAAAAACAGGAGTATTATCAATGGTATCTTCCATCGTTCATGTATTCACCACCAGAAACCTTTCACGTTGATACTGTACGCCCATGGACCGTAAGCAAGTTAAATCATGCGTGACGAAAATTCGGCTATATTCCAACTCTATTTAAACCGTTATTCTGAACTTCGGTTAACCATAGGGCCTTCAGGGCAATGTTAGTGGGCACCTGTGTATATTAGGCAAATCTTTTGTTCTCTTTGTTAGGAATATATTGAATTTATGAAATAAATGAAAAATTCAAAAAGTACCACATTTTGCGAATCCTCAAATCCACAATCCGAAAGAACAATTAAAACCACATGTCCATGAGAAATTTTAACACAAAAATGTCAATATTTATCACTAAATTTGCCAAAAAACATTCCTGCAAATTTTTACACGACCAAGCTGAACCATATCACGTGATAATTCTTACTTGCAATAAACAAGTAATTAGTATCATATTCATCGGCCAATTTAATCATTTTTGATGTATTAAATAGGCCTATTATTGAAAAGGCCCAAAGTATCGACATGTATCTCGAAGTTTACTGCAAAGCGCTAATGTTAGCAAACGGGAATGATTCAAATGAGACACCATACTCATAATATCTCATTTGGGTCTGTTCTATCTACTAATGTCATATTTTTGCAGAACATACAGGTTGCTAATGTCATATTTGCATGTCACGGTTCTGCAGTTGTAGATATACCTAAATATGGCCAATGTAATCGACCCTAGATCTAGAAAGCACAGTTGAATTTATCAATAGCGCTCCCTTGTTTTTCGTTCTTCGTCTTTCGTTTTTCGACATTCGAATACGGATCGAATATCATTCGAAATCCTATTTTGACATTCCAACTGGGGCCGAATATCGAATTTTGACAAATCCTATTTTGATATTTGAATTGGGACCGACTATCACATTTTGACATTCAAAACAAACTTATTTCGCCTTGCTAAAGAGACACAGTCTTTCGTTTTTAAAACTTTGAGAAAAGTCACTTCAAACTGAACGTTTGCATGGGCATTTAAATGGCATAACCCTAACTAGAATTAAATTTTGGTGGAGAATGGCTCTGATATCTGCAGCTTTTGTTAGTGTGAAATTACCCTTTCAGTGCCAATTTTTGTACTGTCAGCGCAAAACATGTGGGATAGAGATTGTGGCTGGATCCAAGTTTAGCACGTTGATTTGATTACGTTGACGGTTTTCAATTGTGTGTACAGCTGTATTTAGCGACCATAAGGGGAATGCGCAGAAAGGAAAGGCATTGGAACCTGCATCAAGTTCTGATGAAGAACTTTGCAATAAAGCTCTCTGCATTCAATTTGCGTGAAGTAACACAACAGAGGATTTGGCATGCATTTTCACTTTTACGGACGATATAACTTTGTGTGTTCCACAAATACTCTTACTTGAATTCAAGTCATTTCAATGCGTAAGTTTTAGATATAAAGATAGCATAAGCAGTAAATCGTAGCTTAACGCATTAATTAATACCACTGATCTGTATATCAGTAATGAAGAAAGCAAAGATCAGGAATCGATACAATCAAATACCACACCTGACCCAGGACATCATATGGGAAAGTGACGAAACACACAAAAACATCACATACAATAGAGCTAAGAGGTCATTCTTTTCCCAGCAGGTGACTACAAGGCTGTAAGGAACAGACAAGACAGTATGAACACAAATAACAAAAAACGATCCACAAAAGAAGCACCGCCTTGAAACGGTCAGTAAGAAAATTACTGGAGGATTTAAATATGTTTGACTGTACCATCGTCACCCTTATTTCTGATGTGGACAAAGACACACTTTATTTATATCATTTTATGTTCACTAGGGGACTAATTTAAAGAAGATTATCAAAAACACGCAGAATTCCGTCTGATCCCAGCAGCATATATAAAACTTATTTATATTAAGTAGGAAGATTAAATTTTATTACTCGTTCTAAATCTATAATCATTTTTTGTAATTAAAATAATCATTAAATAATAATCGGCAAAGACGACGTCCGCGGAAACTTTAGAAAAGCACACCAGTAAAGAATGTGTCGATTAACCCATTTATGTCTAATGTATTTTTCCATCCTTATCATTTGAACGAGTCCATTTCTAATTTTAGGGTTGCTGGGTGGTATTTTTTTAATTCAACTTTCAAAAGAAGCTTCTGTAAGCAAACAGCGGAGAACCTGATCAGACGCCACGTTCTGAGGCGTCTGATCTGGGTATGTACTGTTTGTCTACGTCCCATAAAAAGGACGCTAGGCTTATATCGGTTAAGTAACATACAAGGTTGCATTACGTATTGAATTTCCATCGCAGTTTCTATCAAATGATTTTCTATTATTTCTACCATTCGCTAAAGCTATTAAATTCTTGCAAAAGCAGGAACTGTCTGGTCATAACTAACTCTTTAAACTCTTTCATTCAACTAAAACTACGTTTATAAGTTTACTATTTTATTTCTCTTTGTTTACACATGTCAAAATGCCACACTGTTGGAAATCACATGTTGCGGCTCATTTTATTTCTTTTTATTTTTCTACGTTGTTTATTTATATAATGGAGTCAGTGTGTGGTAAAAGAAACGAAATGCCATCTGCGCCCAGCGATGATTGAGAGCAGCCTGGGCATCCGCCATGTAAGATTAGAGTTCTGGCTGGGCTAAAACAAAAGCTAGGTTCCTAAATTTCTGGTTGAGCGCCCAATACAGACTCTGGTTAAACTTGGCGGATGCCAATGCTGATCTTGTGTCTTCGTTGGGATGTTTGTTTGTATGTGATAGTCATCTTCACTGTTTGGTATTAATAAAGTATGTGAAGGCTTTGCATGGAATTTTTATCAATCACTGCCTCATCGATCAAGATAAGGCAAATCCTTTGAGGCTAAAATTGTAAATATTTTCTTGCCTTACCAATCATTTATAACACTTGTTTTGGGTGCTCATAAGAACCGTCTCATTGAGACGGTTCTTTTGAGTACCCACAACTTGGTTTGGGTTGAATAATAAGAAATAATATTTGTTGATTATGCACTTCTATCAACATATCATATGTGCCATCTAACAGATGTACCAGATCCAATGAATTCTAGCCTAGAATATCATTGGAATTAATTTTTCCTATACATGGATCTATATATACATCAATATTATGTGGAATCTATTCGCTTGTTTTGTTCTCTATTGAAATTAAAGAACATATATATTATACAGAATACATATAAACAGCTTATTTTACGTATAAGATGTATAAAGTGCACAAACAAATTTCTGCCTGCGTGCTGGTAGTATTATGTGTGAG
This sequence comes from Loripinus fragilis, assembly GCA_964019695.1. Lineage (NCBI taxonomy): Eukaryota > Metazoa > Mollusca > Bivalvia > Lucinida > Lucinidae > Loripinus > Loripinus fragilis. Next base: position 74,408,557 of record OZ026527.1, on the reverse strand, counting down.
TAGGTTTGCTTTGCCGTGTTGCATAAATATGTCAGTTGCAATTTTAATGGACAGATCGCCTCGTGATCTTCCATTTATTATCAATCGAACAATTGGAGTAATCAACATCGGGATGGAAAAAGCGCGGGAAATAGTGAAGGACAGCGTGAATCTGAAGTTCATTCTCCGTTACGCTGATGTTCCAACATGTTCGTCTTTAAAGTTCGGCGCTCTGGCAGCGGAAGTGTACCACGACAACGAGATGCACGCCATTATTGGACCAGGTAAGCCACTTGATTTCATTTCGTCGGTGGTTTGCGAACAACACAGGAGCAGACCAGCCTTTGCATCCGCACAGTCTGATCAGCGCCTTTGTTATTCGCTTTTTGAAAAGAAACGTATGTAATCTTGCTACAGGTGAAATTTCAATTCTCTAGCTAGTCTCTGTAGCTAATGAGACTGGTTTGAAACTTGCTTTGTCGGAAACCCCGAAGACAGGTTTTCCCGCGACGAGGCCCATTTAATTTTGATACTGTTTGTGCCAGTTTGGTGTCATTTTTTCATACGCGGATCTAAAAAAGGTTTAGTGGGGGTGGGGGCGGGGCCAGGATGTAGGTCTAACAACCCTTTTAGCCATTAACTTATTTTACAAAGGGGAGAGAGGGTCCAATCTCGAGGGAGGTCGTACAGTATTTCTCAAGACGACCCAGCGTACAATTAAAATTGGGTCATAATTGGCCCAAAAAGGAAGTGAGTATGATTAGGAAATAACACACACACAAACTGCAGACCCACTTACGGCATCGCAAGGAAGAGCCACTGGACATTTACAGTAATAAGACATCCGCAAGACAATAAATGTAAAACAACCAGCTCTCCCTTCCTCGTCATGATGATTACAAAAAGTAGAATGGATATGAAGTAATGCATACCAAAACAAAGGCGAATACAGAACCCCCACACTGATTGCTGGCTGTGTAGCTTTGTGATTTTTCATGGGTCCAGATTAGTATTACTAAGGAACCCTATAGCTTTTAAATCATTATTTTCCGCGGAGGAGGGTCCGCTGCCCTAGTACCTTCTCTCCATCCGCGCTTGTTTCCTGCCGCATCGCTCTTGTGTCTCATCACATACATAGCATATTTTGCGTAATTTTTGACGCAATTACTTTAATCTACAATTGAATGGGGGTCTAGCTCTAACAACCTGTTTTAGTGATCAACGTTTATTACTGAGAGGAGAGAGGGCCCAACTGCTTCTCCGTACAATGTAACAGTATTCCTAGGAAAACCCAGCATACAATTCAAATCGGGTATTTATTGGCCTGTCAGCGAAAAGCCGTTTCATTGGCTTTTCGCTGGCGGGCCGACGATGGTCCAACACTGAATGCTGGCTAGGTAGCTTTTTGATTTTAAAAATATTTAAATTCCTATAACAACTGAACTTTAGTAAAAAAAAAAAACAGTTGCATGAACATGAACTACAATTATCCGACTACAGTAATTTGAAGTATTGTGACCCAAAAGCACAAATTTCTAGTAAGAAAATATGCAGCAGTATGTATGTATATTGTATTTGTTAAATAATAATTATACGAGGAGTTTTTACTAATATCTAAAGGTAACGTATTATACTTGGCTGTTGCATGGTAAATGCACATGTTTATAAAGAGCTAACAGACATCAAATTTTGTAATATATAATGTGGCTAAGAAAAGCTTAATGTACAAAGCTCTCTCTCTCTCTCTCTCTCTCTCTCTCTCTCTCTACAAGTCTTTTGGTAACCCATGGTTAAGTAAACAATAGTAATATATTTGAAAGTAAGTAATGCATACATGTACAACAGTTACGCAAGCGTACATCATTTAGCCTTATTGACAGTTCGTTACACTGACTTAAGTTACTGTAAGGCAATATGCAATTAGTAGGAAATGTGACTTTTCTGGACTAAATAACTTTTCTTTTCACTATTGTAGCGAATAGCCTACTATGAAGTTGTGTTTACCCCATAAATAAACATGTTTTGCAAGACCCGCGACATGAGATTTCCAACAATGTGGTATGTGCGACCTGCAAAGACTCCGACCAGTATGCGCATACGTGCAGTCTGACCAGAGCCTTTGCTAGTCGCTTGAGTATTCTATTGAGTGTTAAGCTACTGACCGAACATCATTTGGAGTTTCTTAGCTTAAAAAGAGGCTACACAGGCTCTCCTGAGTCTACACTTTTCAAAATGCTAGATTGTTGGAAATCACATGTCGCGGCTCATTTGTGCAATATCTGTTTTCACATTTCTGAAACATAAATACTAACTGAGGATATAGTCTAAAATTCTGCTACGTTCCGGCCACTTTTTCCAATTTTTGAATCTCTGGGTCTTCTACTATATTGACTTACGTGGATAATACATTTTAAATAATAATCTGTTTAAAATGTGCCTAATAGTTCTTTCAACAAGGACACTTTGCAAGGTTTGAGAGGCCTTCGTGCCTAACTATGCAGACTTTCTCTACATGCCTCTAATACTTTCAAAAAGAGCACAATATAGATCCCTATAATTCTCTCAGTTAGCTGTTACAATCGGAAGCCGCGACATGAGCTTTCCAGCAATGTGGTATGTGCGACCAGCAAAGCCTTAGACCAGCCTGCGCATATGCGCAGTCTGATCAGAGCCTTTGCTGGTCACTTGAGTATTCTATGAGTGTTAAGCTACTGACCGAACATTATTTGAGTTTCTTAGCTTAAAAGGAGGCTACACAGACAAAAATGAAATTGTTCTATATTCTATACATTTCCGTCGGTTGCAAACCTTTCTTTATGTTTAAAAGATTGGTGATGGCTTACATATCATTTGTTTGTGTACGCCAATACTCGTATGTTTATATACACAGCGGAGAATCACGTAATTTAAAACGGGAAATCCCCATACGATAAAGATAAACAGATAACTTAGAAAATGTATGAAAACTTGCTAATCTCATAAGATAAAACTATCTGATTTATAATATATTGTTTTATAATGTTGAGCCCTTATCTTTGCTTTATCTCCTTTTTATATTTTGATTTATATGTTCTAGGAGATGACGCATTGATAAGTTAGGGGTCTTTCATGCAAACCAAACATCTATGTGTCTTGACATCTGAACTAAGGGTGAGGTTGTCGCGCCGTGAAACCGGTTCAAGCCCTCCGGTAAAATATTTTACTAACCGTTCCAAGACGGTGCTTAATTTGTGGATCATTTATGTTATTTCTGTCTTGTATTTGTTATGCTTCCGTGCGCGTCTTTTTTATTGATGCCTTGTGGTCACCTACTGGAAAAGGGCTGACCTTTTGGTTCTCGTTTGTGATTTCTATTTGTGAAGTTGTCATTTTCACATTGGTATCCTGGGTCGGGTGTGGTGCTTGATTGTTATCGATTCCTTATCGTTGCCCTCTTTCTTATTTATAACTTATTGACGACAATTAGTAAAAGAAAATTTGCTCCTTATTAATTTTTTAATCAGATTTTCGTTAGAAAATCGCATGAGATGAGCATAGGTACGTACTTTTATAAGTTACCTGCTTCAAATCTGATGAAAATTAGAGGACATATCAGGGGAAGGCTTACTCTATCGTAGGGAGTTTCCTGGATGTTTCACATTTTAAATCAAATAATTCTCCGCCGTGTAGATAACTCTTACTTGAATAAAACACCACAAGGCTATCTTTGTAAATCAGTAGAGCACTCCCTTAATTAAAGAATATTCGTATATAAATTGTAAAAAGAAGAGAAAAAAATCACACACAAAAAACAATCAAACAGACAATAGGGTCAAGTAACCCTTGACCGCATACCTGAGGTTTGTTTACAAGTTCTTATATAGATGTATATGCTCTGCGCAAAGTAAGAATCTGGACAATTCCGGAATCGCTCTGCGCAAAATGAGAATTCCTAAATTGGCGGATAAGTGAGAATTCTTACTTTGCGCGGTTCAATTCCGGAATTGTCCGTGCGCAAAGTGAGAATCGGGACAAAGTGAGAATCGTATATTCGTAATATGTTTTGCGGCTAAAATTGATATGGAACAGAGGTGTCCAAACTTTTACAAAGTAGTACACTTGCATGTTCGCCTTTAAGGGTATGGTTATCGTTAATCAGCTGAGATGATAAAGGGGTAAACGGTTTTATGGCAGGGGGACGGGGTACAAATTCTAACTTTATTGTGAGAAAAGAGTTAATATTTACGGTATGTCTGACTACCAACTTCGATGCATGTATGCCGAATGCTGTGGGTTCATACTAATGTCCGCATCGGCAATGTGCATACGCGTGGGCATGCCAGCGTGTTCTGCTCGTCCTTTTGTTCATCAATCCGTTGCATCTGCTCGTCTGTCTGTGTGTCTTATAATTGTATATCATTGTGCTCGTCGTTTTATCTTCTTCCCGCCAATTGTCTGATATTCCGTCTGTTTGTCCGTCTGCATGTCTGTCTGTATCTATGTACACATGTACCTATGTAGGGACGAGCGTACTAGTGGAATGCTGTAGACATCGAAATTTTGAATTGATTTGACAGATACCTTGTATGGTTTGAGTGTTCACCGGACACTCATTTCATTTTTTTTCTTGTCGCGGTTCAAACGACGACATTGACGGTATGCGCACCTTTTTATGCGAAAACTGTGTTTACGATCGCCAAAAAAGTACACATATATTTGTGAGCGATAACATTGTACTATTCCACAACTCGTTTATGACAGTGACGAAAGGTAAATCTGATACCTCACACTTTGCACTAAAACATATTATGACCTCACTGTCGGACCTCCTTGCTTTCTAGAACATGAGCTTTACGTTGAAATTAGAATTTTGGATTGATCTTGATTTTCGGTATTCGAGATTAAAGAAAAAGATTATTGGATTCAGATTCTAAAGTTGAATGTTGTATTCAGTTTGACATTCTATATTCGAGATTTAAAAACAAATAATATTGTTGAATTGAGTTTGATAATCGATATTCGCGAGTAAAAATGTGAATATTAAATATCGAGCATCAAACCAATTTTGGTTAAACAGTATTTAAATTTGTTTTCTAATGCACCTCTAAACGGATAACGAAGACCCTGATCAGGCCGACATACATGGGGGCTGATGACTAGCTTGGGCCTAAATTACCTAACGTTTAAAGGTCATCGAAGATCCCGAGCAGCCAAACTCAGAGTGCCGGCTGACCTTTGTCTCGCAGCTCGGACCCAGTAATGTTTATTGGGTCCGAGCTCACAGGTCTTTTGGTAAATTTGGTAGTTTCTAATAAACACCGGTAAACAGGAGACATTTGGAGACAATAACGAAACTCCGCCCACTGTAGAGAGATTAACTGACCATGTGACCTTCATGCCACGCCTTACGCATCGCTTCATTGGTTCCAGTTATTTTATTCTCATACCTAAATTATTTTAATCATGTCTCAAAAAAAGAAGTAACGAAAATAGCAATAAAGATAAATAAATGCTAAATAGAAAAAAATATATTTTAGCAAGCTGTACAGAATGCCGATATATTTGCACTAAAATTATTTTGAAGAATTCTAGGATTTTATTTGTTCGATTCTTTTGCCATTTACTGAAAAATTTAATAAGATAAAAGAAAAAATATCTAACAACATTGTATCTAAAACTTGGGTTCATAAATTTTGACTCCTCAATGGTGATTGAAATGGCAGTGTAAACCCTGATCAAATTGCATTATAATTAGCGCTTAGACTCTACGATAAGGCATATCTATCGGAATTTTTAGGTTAAATGCGGAAAATGATCATAAAAAATCTGTCATAAGCAAATATTCAAGCTGTTGGCCTTTTCAAGTCAGCTAAATGGGTTTGAAATCACTTGTACTTTAAATAAAACTACACTCAAAAAGCTTAATTTCTTTAAAAAATTGAATTATACATTTTTGAACCCAAAAATCGTGAAGTGATAGAAAACTAGTTAAAAGCGTCGCTTAATTTTAGCACATTGAAAGGCACATATTTGGGCAGATTTCATTTCAATATCATAATAATTGGGGCGTCAGAAAAATGAAATTGAAAAGTGGCCACATAACTTCTGTTCAGTGTATACCGTTTACAATAGAATCGGATAATCTCTGTCAAACTTCCCAGGATACACTTAAAATCGGGGGCACTACCGGCCTGTCAGCGAAACGCCATCCGAATGGCGCTTCGCTGGCGGGCCGATGGTGGCCCGCGATTAGATTCTGGCTGGGTTTACTCTCGGATCATATATCAAATAAAAACAAGCTAATCTGTAGTAATGCGCAACGATAAATATGAATGGACAATCCTGCATGCATAATAAAACAAATAGGATAGACCAAACCTTGTGAGTAGAATTCAAAGTAGTATTTGATTTAAAATCTGATATTATTTTTCTTGTGATGATTTCATTGTGTTTTAAGAGAGAGGATTATCGCTCGTACATGCGAATAAACCACACATAAACTTGCGTATTGCACCGGCATGGATATGCACTGTGTGCGTTGCGTGATATATGATGATAAACAAGTTACATTGGAATATCAATGAGAGGCGCCATATGAAATGATGAAGCCAACATTATGTATCGAGTTCATTTTCTCTTTTCGGCACCATTTCGTCTACCCAGTACATCCATCCGTCCGTCTTAGACAAACTCTCAAAATATTATTTAATTTACTGACTTCTCGGATAAATGATATTTATGTTTTCATCAAAAGGTTAAAAAAGTTCGTGTTGTTTTCCTTTTCATAATCGTTCTCTCTCTCTCTATCTCTTTCTCTCTCTCTGGCTGCAACGTGTTATGATGATTCTTCTCACGGACAGCCGTTTTATTTTAAGTCAAAATTTTTCTGACATCATCTATAACTAGTGATGCCCGGAAAACTGTTGAATAAAGAACTTATCTCTCTCTCTCTCTCTCTCTCTCTCTCTCTCTCTCTCTCTCTCTCAAAACTGGCGCATTTGATACATATTAAGTGATAGCCGGATTAACCCAGCTCAATATACCCCCCCTCTCTCTATCTCTCTCTCTCTCTCTCTCTCTCTCTCTCTCTCTCAAATAGTCAGATGCAGGATAATCCCAGTGATGCAGAACATGCAAACAGTGCAAACAAAATGCAATTTGTTTGAAGTGGCTGCCGTCGGGTTATATTTGAGTTTGAAATGAGAAAACACCTCTCTGCAAACGGTCAAAGTTAAAATGGGACTCCCATGCATGTTCACCACATTCTCACTTTGTCCAGCCCATTCCTACTTTGCGCAGGGCCTGGTTATAGCAAAATTCGATAAAATACCCCTTGCGCAATTCTAGAAAGGTCCTGTACAATTCCGGAATCGGCGGACAAAGTAGGAATTCTCAGATTGCGCGGGTACAATTCCGGAATTGTACCGATTCTCACTTTGCGCTGAACATATATAATGGAAACTGATCCCCGAGCGTCAGGCCATTTTGGACCCAAATGACATGACAAAGATTTCCCTACTTTTCCAAATGTCGTTTAAGAATGCACGGATTCGCACACTAGGAGGGAATTGGCATTCCATAAAATTGTATGGTAAGTTGTTGCAACTTTCAGGAGGAAAAACAGAGACTATAATAATGAAAACAGTATGTTTTTTTCCTGCAAGCAAACCTAATCGTAATATCGCTTGGCTAAATAACTACGTATAATGCATGTGCTGATTTTATTTCGCACAGGCTGTATATTGTGTATGATTTCTTCGCCAGTAGACCTTCAAAGAAACAAAATGTAGCAATGATATTGACACGACAGTAAACGTGCTTGACAATACAAAAATGGTGAGTTAACTCGCCTTTTCCTCATTTCAAACGACAATTAGCAATGACAATGGATGTATTCTGTATTTTCGAGTCGTCAGTAGGCTATGATTTATGTTTAGTTTAAACATATTTTATTGCCAATTTTTTATACAGCAATGGGGTTGGGTCACAAGTTCTCACAACCTTAGTTACGACCCTTCCCCTATGATTTATGTTTGTGGCAGTATGGTTTGTAACAATTGTGTAAACTGATGTCTCATTGTTACGATGCTTGCCAATTAAACTGGCAAATACATCATATAAGATCATGCCTTTCTTTCGTGTTCATTCACGGATTGATAGCCATAATTAAAACATGACAAGACATTCATTGAAGCTTATGCGAAATTAAAACGTACTTTTAAGTAATAAGTCAAAGGAAGCAAGCAAAACAGTAGATGTAATCAAAACTATGATTACATACAGAAATAGACACTTCGTTAATACACGTCAACATGCACTAATAGACTAATTGTATACGCTAAAACATTAATGGAACTTTTAAGCTGACCTTGAATACATTGATCTAAGGCATAAATTCATTTCGTGTATGATATTTTGTACTTTTTTTATTGAGTAACAACAAATTAGAACACGCATATTTATACGAAAAGTTTACTTTTTTAACATGTTTTTGGTATTTTGAAAGTATTGGCTATAACGAGTGCATCTAGTTTTCAACAGTCCTTTGGTACAAATTTGCTAAGCGACCCAAATAATACTGAAGTACCAGAGATAAGGCCATTTTTAACTATACGTGCATCTTTTTTGCATAAAAAATCGCACTTTCCGCAAATTGTATTTACAGATCTTTTAAATATTAGTTAACAGTTATTAGCTAAACATGTAACATTTTGTCTCTTTAAGTGACGTTATTTATGCCTAAAATGGCAATGAACATTATTGTGAAGACGAGCCAGAAGTTGAACTTATAAACTTTCAAAATTATCCCTTTACTAGAATTTATAAAGAAGCGAGTGAGTATGGCCATGATATTCTTGCACACCGCTTAGGATATCTGAGATTTTACGCTGGGATATAAAATCATATCTTACCCATGATATCTTACCCAGGGGCCGGAATTACAATGCCTCCTTAGAGTTAAGGAAGACTTAAGTTAAGTATTGATTCTTCAGGATGCGAAAAATAACGTTTAAGACTGATTAAAATCAAAAGAGTTTTAATTTTTCTGAAGATAACAATGATATCTTTGACCACAAATACCACATCGATCCAGGCAATTTATTTAGCATTTAATATAGCATGTTGAAATATCAATACTTAACTAAAGTCTTGCTTAACTTTAAGGAGGCATTGTAATTCCAGGCCCAGGACGTTAAGCAACGTCGACATGAAAAATTGCATCTTAGTGTATTCAGGGAATTTGGGAAGCTTATTTTACAATAATTAATTAAATAAAAACATAAAAAAACAATGGTGAGCAGGAAAAAGAATCTATCATGAGTGTGAGGGTAGGATAGAGAATTCCATCCATCGGGATCACCGTTTGTCATCACTCAGCAAGCCTCGTGATATCAAACGGCGAACCTCGGGACGGATTTTTCTATCCTACCCTCTCACTTATGATAGATTCTTATATTCCACAATCACAGACTACAGGCCAACCCATGAGATACAGAACATAACTGGCTACCTGACTGCAAACAGACAGTTAAAGTAAAGCAACCAGCTTTCCCTTCCTCGGCCAGTTAAGTTGTCTAAGGACAGTCGTTCATTTAAGAATCTATCATGAGTGAGAAAGTAAAATAGAAAAATCCGTCCCGAGAATCGCCGTTTGGCTTTTTCTATCCTAACCTCACACGAATAATGGATTATTTCTAGCTCACAACTAAGTACTGCAATTTTCTTGAAAGGACAAAAAAGGCTTCCAGAAAATCCTAAATTCGCGTGCGATCGACGTGCGGCTGTTCGTTGTTTATCTTTCCCTAGAGCTGGTGCGGTAATGTGAGATAAATAGAATTATCTCACACGGAAATCCCGATCTGGTGTGCGAGAAAGTTTGTCTAAGGACAGTCGTTCATTTTTTTAATGGCATACTGCAAGCTTTTGGGTTTCACTTTCTATATTTCTGTATTTGGGCTTTGTATATCTTTCACCCATGCTAGCCACGATATTTTCATACAATAATGTTTTTACCAGGATGTTCCAATGCCGTGGCAACAGTATCGAGACTAGCAGCGTCATGGGAACTACCACATATCACCTATGGTGGCACTGCAGAAGAACTTGGGGACAAGACAGAATTCAGGATGCTGACGAGACTCGCTTACAATATGAATGCATTTGCTAAGTTCTACCTGGAAGTATTTAATGTATAGTACCCTTTTCTATCGTTAATCTCAAGAAGATCTAGCCATAGCCAACCGTCAGAAATGACCAGGAAACGGAAACCTGAGCCATTTAAAATGAAATGGTTTCAAAGGTTGTTCAATTCCTGCGATTGCAAAACTAAATAGAACTACATTGAAACCTGTCTTAAGCGGTCACACAAAAAGAAGACCAAACAATGCTTTTCAAGACCGATTGTCGCTTTATGCTGGTCAAAAGTATTGCAGGGCGCATTCTGAAATACTGTCGACCTTCATTAAGCCACCATTTGTCATTAAGATCTTTGTTTTGTATTTTTGAGTGGCCGCTTAAGACAGGTTTTCTGTAGCATATGCTTTAATCAGTAAATATTTTGAACCTGGTGTCAGCTAAGTAATAAGGTTGCAAAGATCAGGAATCGATACAATCAAGTACCACACCTGACCCAGGATACCAATGGGAAAGTGACAAACTCACAGAAGACACCACAAACGAGAGCCAAGAGGTCAGCCCTTTCCCAGCAGGTGACCACAAAGCACATATAAACAGACGCGCACAAAACATAGCCAACACAGAACAAAAACATAAAAGATCCACAAAAGAAGTACCGCCTTGGAACGGTCAGTAAAATATTTTACTGGAGGGCTTAAACCGGTTTAACGGCGCCAACCTCACCCTTAATTCAGATGTGGATCGAGACACATAAATATTTGGTTTGCATGAAAGACCCCTAACTTATCAATGCATCATCTCCTAAAACATATAAATCAAGATATAACAAGGAGATAAAGCAAGGATAAGGACTCAACAGTAAATTAAACTGAATACTGGAGCAAAAGAAATCCAACAGGTAAACCCCGGAGGGCCCGACAAACAGCCAAAGCATCAGGCCCCTGCCATCTCATCAATAGATAAGTCTTAAAGTCGGAACCATCATAGAGTCTGAAGTCCGACCCACCGGCGTGCAATTAAAGAGGAAACTAAAGTTGCCAACCGTGATTGGGTTGACTACCAAGCATGCAGTCTGTTGCAATACATTAATGTTATAGCCAATCTTTTTATAATGGGAAATTATTTTAATGAACTGCGCTGAAAAATAATAATATATATTATATTATAACCATATTATTATTAAGTCTTAAAAGTGCACGTAAAATGTGAACCAGCATTCCAAAAAATACTTACTTATAGATAAACGAAAATGCAAGTGGTTATGAATAGGAAATGCCACCATCACAGACGACCAGCATATGACACAACGAAAACGAGGCATAGAAAACGTATAGTCACACGACAGCAAATACGCATATAGAGTAAAGCACACAGCTGCCTTTTCCGCATCGAGACTCAATAAAACACTCTTATCTGGAGGCCTGAAGTGGTAAATGAGCTCTGTAATTTCTGTGTTTCAAGGTTTAACGTGACCCCTGTTATATGCCCATTATTTCTTATTGGTGACTTAAATTGAAAAATAAAATCCAGAAATGAATTTAGATATAGACAGCGTAGATAGATATATTTTTCTCAATTATATTTGATCTTTTGTTTGGCTTGAATAAGATGGACTTTTGCTCCTCCTCTTTGGATGAGTCCCCAAGTGTACCTTATCGATATATACTATGCACAGAAAGTTTAGCAATATCTAATGTTTCGCATCTTTTTTGTCCTCAGCTTTATGCATTGCCGATCAGTTTCGATTGCAATGACGAGAACAGGATCTTAGGCAAATGAAACCACGAAATTTCAGACGCCATCCTTTAAATAAGCATTGCAGAAGGGGTCAGTAAGCAAAAATCACACCCGTTGTAAGTAATGCTAAAAAGTAAAGCATGTGATTTTTCGTTTTGTGATCTTTCATCTTCCTCATGTATCATACGCCTATAAAAAGCTATTAATTATGTGACTGATGTGATAGAGATTTCATGCTAAAAAATCAGCTGCCATCAATGACGTCAAAACGTAGTCATCATTTGATTAAACTTCTAATGTTACATGAACTTGGCATTTCAATTCAACAGAGAATCTGTTTACAAAGATATCATATGCATACAATGTATCTCATCCTATGGTTGATTGAAACCTTAAGTTACTGAAAATGGTACGACGCATTCGCGAGATAAGGGTGACGTTAGATTTTATCTTTCGGCTCGTGCACTGTAGTAGTGAAGATGTTTCATTCAACAGTATTTGTCTGAATGTGCTGGAAGGCATCAAAGAGTTTTTACTTGCTAATGTGGTTCAGGAAAACCCGACTAGAAACACCGTTTAAAGGCGATAACGTAAAAGCATTAGTAAAAACGTCAAATTGTGAAAAATTGGTCCTTTATTTCTCTGAGAAAGGTCAGAAAATTGCAGCATTTGCTATTCTTTTTGGGTTTTCAGCGACCAAACAATCATTGAAAATGGTTTCGGCTTCCCCCAATGATCAGAAATACCCATGTTACCCGCTAGTCTTAAAACAAAGAAACAAAGAAAAGGGCTCATGCCTCACAGATAGTCGGAGCTAAAAAAAAACTCAAGTTGAGCCACCGTGGGTCCAGTTACAGATAAGCATTAGGCACCAACCCACCGATTAAAGTTTTACGTCAGAGCCGTCATAGAGTCTGAGGCCTGACCCACCGTCGTGCAATTAAAGAGGAAACCATAGCTATAAACCGTGATTGGGTTTAAAACTAGGCATGCAGACTGTCGCATGATATCCAAGTTATATCCAACCCTTATATAACGATTTACTATCATTTTGAATTGATCACTAAAATTAGGTTTTCCAACAATTCGTTTGAATTTATAAACTAATTCACCTTAAACCTGGAATCACAGTAGTGAGTGTGACAATTTCTTGCATTATTGTTGTATATATTCAAATGATTTATACATAAAGGTGTCTTTTTCGTCATACCAATAAGTCAATTTGTTAGTAACAATACGTAGTAAAAGTATAACCTTTTCCCCCTTTTTAATTTTTTTTCTAGGCTTTCGAATGGATAGATATAGCTAGTATTGTTAGTAACAATGCATACTAAAAGTATAACCTTTCCCCCTTTTAAATCTCCAAGGCTTTCCAATGGACAGATATAGCGAATATTGTTAGTAACAATGCATATTAAAAGGATAACCTTTTCCCTTTTTTTAAATCTCCTAGGATTTCCAATGGACAGATATAGCGAATATTGTTAGTTACGATACATATTAAAAGTATAACCATTTCCCCTTTTTTAAATCTCATAGGCTTTCTACTGGACAGATATAGCGAATATTGTTAGTTTCAATACATATTAAAAGTATAGCCTTTTCCCCTTTTTTAAATGTTCTAGGCTTTCCAATGGACAGATGTAGCGAATATTGTTAGTTACAATACATATTAAAAGGATAACATTTTCCTATGTTTTAAATTTCCTAGGCTTTCCAATGGACAGATATAGCGAAATCCAATATATATATTTAGTAACAATACATATTAAAAGTATAACCTTTTCTCACTTTTTTAAATCTCCTAGGCTTTCCAATGGACAGATATAGCGATTATCTATGACGTTTCTTCTCATCTTGGAACATTGGCAGGAAAGAGTTTGCAGGTAGGGTATTACATTAATTCAATATAATATCAGATTATAATTTGGCCACGTAGCGCAGTCGGTAACGTGTCTGGCAACAGCTGCGTGTCTGACTGCATATACAAGGATCGCGAGTTAGATCCTGGTCCGGTCCCATACTTTAGTGGAGATTGATCATGAAATAATTTCTGCGGTCATTCTCCTTCCTTCTGCTGAATCATTCAAGAAGGGTGCTTGTCAATTACAAGCGAAAGTATGTGAACGAAGTACTGGTAGGCCTTGAGCTGGCTATAGACCCCCCCCCCCAAGGGTGAATTTTGTACACTATGATTTCCTAGAGCTACATTATATAAGCCACAAAATAGAATATGTTAGCCCTATGAGAGTGGCAGCGTTAACGTGTAAGATCACGTTACGTACATTACCCGCAAAATAGCATTAAACGTTCCTGAAAATGTCTCCAACATGACATGTTCGTACTTATCTGCATGCTAGTATAGGTGTATGCACTTCTTATAACACAGTAACATATTTTAGTTTTCATCTTATAAATGTCTTGAGTTATTACCGTTATAGTGTTTCACATGTTAATTTTTAGTATCAGTATAGCAGTTATTGACATATTCATGTATTACATTTGTCAGTCAATATAGCAAATCATAAGGCTGCTACTTAATTGAATTGTAGTTCCTATTATGGTCGCTTAAATTATTTTACAGTCCCATATTACTACGTTACCCTCAAAATAGCATTAAACATTCAAGATAATGATTTCAATATGACCTGATCTTGCATAAATGCATGATGGCACAGGTTTATGTACTTCTTATAACACAATTCCAATTTTAAGTATTTATTTTTTAAAAAAATGCACAGGGTTATAACCATTATATACGTTACCAAGTGTTAAATACATTATTTATGAGTGTCTGCATGGCAGTTTTGACTACACATGTATTAAATCTGTCAGTGAATATAGCAAATTCATAAGGCTGCTACAATAATAAATTGAAGTTCTTAATTATGGTCGCCTAAACTATTATTATAATGTGATCTATCAAATAGTGGGTATATTCGTTATGTTGGTTGTTAGGAATATCGAATTTTCATTGCCTTATTCATTCAGGTGGTTCTAAAAAGTACACAAAGTCTATGTATGGAGCAGAAATAAGTAAATATTTTACAGTGTTTACTTTACAACCGTGAGCAATAACATATTACTGCATATACGACTTAACAATGTGCATGTCCCTATGTGCCGATATTGGTGCAACAAATGAGCAGCATCGCAGGAAAACAGCTTTATTGCATATACGAACAGCAAACGTTCAGGCGAGTCTGGTCATCTGAACAGTCTCGCCAGAACCTTCACTTTTTGGTCACATGAACAGTAGGCCATGGTTAACCGTCAGTCAAAGAAATTTCTCATGCACACTGGAACATTGATGTTACATACTGTCTAAGAGAAACACTCAATCTGAAGACTTCAGAAATTACTTGGAAACGTACCAATCAAATCAGAAGTTCTGAAAGGCAGTCATGGTAACACAGCTCAGTTCTGGGCAAGGTATATGGATATAATTCAGATGGTGTTGGCACTGACCAGAGCTACTAAGGAAACAACTTTAAATTGCATCAGCCCTGTATGCCTTGTACCCAATGTTCTTTGCGTATTATCACACCAACTACGCACAATATGTACCTGTGTACCTGGTAACTCAGCTGGCATTGTCTGATATATATCCAAGATACAACGAACTTCTGGAAAACAATGAGTTTAGTGTGTCATAATTCATCCGTTTTAAAACCTATTGGCTTTCACAACCCGATCAAATGCAACAAGCTAAAACCTTTTGTGGCTTGCGAGGTCCAGAAGAAATTGACCAGTTCACAAAACTAAACCAGCCAGATAAAAGCTGAAAGGAATATTTCCTCTGCAAAAGAGTCACAAAAATTGGAATTCCTTTAGACATCTCTGTGTGATAATGGGGTTACCATGTTCGACATTCGAAAACTCAAAAAAGTAAATAAGATAGAAACACAATGTTTGCAGTTTACATAAGGTACAAAAAACCTCTTCAATAATATATTAAATAAGGTAACAGATTCTTATTTCAAAAAAAGACGGACTATATTCGATTTGTTAATCATCTATATAGGGTTAATGAAAAATTGTGACATATGTAACACTGGGTGCAAACATTTTTGTTTTCAAAGGTCCATATCTCTTTAATACTATAACAAATACGTAAACACATTCTTATTTCAAAATAAAATAAGACAGACTATAGTAGATTCATTAATCATTTATATAGGGTTAATGAACATTTGTAAAATACGTAACACAGGGGGCAACCTGTTTTCCTTCAAAAGTCCATACCTGCGACGCAGTAATAGCTTACTTCGATGATATAGCCAATTGGAAATCTTACTTCATTGTTTTTACTTTTCAGAAGTCATATAATTTACACAATTATGAAAAATTTTGAGAGGTAATGTATTTAACAGGCTTTTAGAAAATAACACTGGCATTTCCAGAGAGCTAGCATATTGCAAAATCCGTGCAAGATGAATTTGATGAAGATTAATAAGCTGTATGGGGAAAATCCTTTTCATCCTTAGGAAATATGCGAAGAGCTGCTAGCTTGGCAAGAAACTGCTCTATAATTTCTACCTGATGGGTTTTCTTTGATCTTTAAATGTTTTACTTATATATAACAGTATATGTAACACACTTTCCATATGTTTTTGTAAACCATATTGATGTCTCTATAGAAGGCGAGAGGGTTTATGGTATTCTTTGTTTTGAGTTATTTCCTCGGCAAAGGAGCCACAGAATTTCATTAGACATTTTTGTGTGATATGGGGTTTCCATGTATAACATTCAATAACTCATAAAAAAGATTATAAGATAGAAACATAATCGTTGCAGTTTTGAAAATGTAAATAAACACTCAATAATATGATAACAAATTGGTGAACATATTCTTATTTCTTGAATTTTTAAGACAAACAATACTATAATTATTAATCAATTAAAATGGGTTTAGTGAAAAATTGTAACATACGCTACATCTGGAGCGACCAGATTTGTTTTCAAAGGCTCATATCTGTGGCTCAGTAATTGCTTACTTCGATGATATAACCAATTTGGAAATATTTCATTATCGTTTGCACTTTTCTGAAGTCTTATAATGTATGTGACTGATCAAATATTTTGTGGGGTAACGTATGTAACAGGCTATTGCAGGTTAACGCTGCAATTGCCAGAGGGCTTACATGTTGCAAATTCCTTGCAAGACACTGGGCTATACGAAAAATATGGTCTACAAAAGTCACCTTGCGGGGGAGGTAAACCATACCTAGCCAGTGGCCTATGGCTAACTGTTTGTTCAAGCTTGCCCAGGAAAAGTGTGGTTAGTTGAACGGACCATCCCGCCATGACCATAGCTGTTGACTTGGGACGTAAGCAATAGAACAAATAAAGCAAAATATTGTATTACTTTCTCTGAAGGTCGATGTTGTCTTAGCAAACAGTGCAGACCCTGATGAAATTTCATCTGAGTCTTCACTCTTTGCCAAAGTACCTACCCATTTAGGGGTTTCCTATCTCCAAAGGATTAACTCAATAGATCATCGGTATTTACCCCCGTTGTTTATCTTTGGAGATTATAAATTGGTTACCTGATGAGGTTTGCTATATGTAGTTATGACTAAGCAAACAGTGTAACTCATGGTCAATCATACTTAGAATCAAACCTATATGGTTATACCACACTTTCAGATATATGTAAGTAATAAAAAGGTAATTTACTTATTTCTTATCCTAAAAATATGTAAGGTATAAAAGACAGGCTTGTAATCAAGGCCAAAATTCTTAATTTCTGCAACAAGGCGAGTAAGTAAGTATGATCAGAAAATACCACAATCACAGTTACTGTTTGAAAATGTTAACATACATCCATTCATGGGATTTAGGTATTTATAGTGCCATGAACGGATTTATGTAAACATTTTCAAACAGTACATCGCTTCAGTGCTATAGTGTTCTAAGTGACATTTTGGTCAAAAATGAGTTATGCATACCGTTGGAAAGGGGATCAAATGTTCTATCTACTGGTGAAGGTTTCATTTGCCTATCTCCTCCCAGTAAGCTTAAAATCGCTGTGCGTTTCTGTTCTATCTACAAAAAGACAATTTCGTTCAGTGCTATAGTGTTCTAAGTGATTTTAATCCAATGGCCAATGATGATTATGTCACGTGACTGGGTGAGTTCAGTGTCAAACTGTTCTATCTACATAAAGTCACTTCTCTTGGAGAAATTGCTAAAACTTGCAGTTACCTCCCTTACATAAATTTAAATATCCTGAATTGATGCCGTTTGCCGGTCTTATGACGAACTAATGGCTATATCGGCTACTTTTAGGTCCAAAAAATTCGCTCAGTCAAAATTATAACGCAAATTGATCCATGGATAGAATAATAAGCTGTAGAAACAGATTACCTCCCTTACACATATCTAAACTGCTTTAATTGAAGTAATTTGGCGATCTTATTACAAATCAATGGTTAAATCTGCTCTTTTTAGGGCCGAATAATCAGTTCAGTCTAAAATATTATACAAATTGACCCCATTGACAGAAAAAATAACTGTAGAAACAGATTACCTCCCTTGCATAAATTTTAATGGCATAATCCGTGCGGTTTGTTACTGTTATGCCAAATAAATGACTAAATCTGTTACTTTTAGGTACAAATAATCATTTCTGATCAGACTAGTATATAAATTGACTCCATAAACATAATAATAAGATGTAGGAACATATAGAACACTATAGCACTGAACGTGGAAGGCGGTTTTCAGGGCAAAATGTTCTATCTGCAAACGGTAAAATGCCCGTAAATTCCATATTACTGTAAAGAATTCTTCAAACCAAAGTCATTTACACTGTATGTATATATTTTAACCCTCTAGTATAATTCAAAGGTCTGTGATAAATAAGACATCAAAAATCAGGATGCTAAAATTTTCAAACTCATTTTTCTCAAAACTTGTGCAATGGTAGATAGAACACTATAGCACTGAAGCGACGAGTAATACATGTACATGTATTGATGTTCTACTCTTTTCTTTGGACATAACAATGCATGCTACAAACGTTAGTCATATCCGAATGTTCGGTTATCGTACTACACTGATCCTGGGGAAGCTCCGTAGTTATGAATCAGTATAGTGTGTATCCGTAACTGACTATTGTCCTACATATTAGATTTCACTACAGCTGGTGCCAGGGACTGTGTGGCGGCGGTAGAACATCCCCCTGCCCTTCACTATAGTGTAGATTTTATTTTATTGTCCTTGATTTAAATATATTTATTAATACAATACAATTCATTAGAATGGAGCAAGAGCGTATCGAGTTACATGTACATGTATTATCCTTAACTAAAATAGTGCGACAAAGTGTACAAGGCAATGACTTCAATTTCGCATAATACAAATTCATGGGCTAAAATGACAATTCCATCAAGCTGACTGCATTTAACAAAGGCACAAATCACACTATTTTACAATTTAGTCCCGCTCATAAAAAACATGACTGTCAGCCATATTAACCACGTTTCGCTGGTGGGCAGATGATGGCCCGCTTGTACATGCTTACTGGGGTTGCATTTTGTTGTCATACTCACATTCATTTAGATGCAATTATTCATACCCATTTATGAATTTAAAACAATGTGTTGGTAAATATGTCACCTACATTGTATTTGTTTTTCAGAAAAGTTTTATCGAGGCTAGCATTAAATCTCACGAAATAGAATTTTCCTCTAAGGCATCTGACTTAGACAGTGAAATAGTGGAAGCAGTGGCGAGTGCCAGGAAGGTGTCGAGAGGTAACTTGGAAAGTGCATGACTTTGTGTTAAACTTACAGAAATGTTCTTTAATTAAAGATTTCGAGGCTGACTTTCCATAGAAACATACCCCCATAAAAACTCAGCCTCATAGTACCTAACTGCGCAGAGAGTATAATGGCTCAAACTTTTTGTCTTTAGTTAATACAATATATAGCACGGTCCATATATCGAAATAAAGGACCCGTGCTAAAGACAAATGACCATTTAAACTTGAAATGATTAATGCTTTAAATTTCTTAAGTTAATGATGAGGCGTATTTTGGTCAGTAGTTTTTGTAGTCAACCCAATCACGGTTGGCAACTTTGCTTTCCTCTTTAATTGCACGCCGGTGGGTCGGACTTTAGACTCTATGATGGTTCCGACTTAAAGACTTATCTATTGATGAGATGGTAGGGGCCTGATGCTTTGGCTGTTTGTCGGGCCCACCGGGGTTTACCTGTTGGATTTCTTTTGCTCCGGTATTCAGTTTAATTTACTGTTGAGTCCTTATCCTTGCTTTATCTCCTTGTTAAATCTTGATTTATATGTTTTAGGAGATGATGCATTGATAAGTTAGGGGTCTTTCATGCAAACCAAATATCTATGTGTCTTGATCCACATCTGAATTAAGGGTGAGGTTGGCGCCGTTAAACCGGTTTAAGCCCTCCAGTAAAATATTTTACTGACCGTTCCAAGGCGGTACTTCTTTTGTGGATCTTTTATGTTTTTGTTCTGTCTTGTGTTTGCTATGTCTGTGTGCGTCTATTTATATGTGCTTTGTGGTCACCTGCTGGGAAAGGGCTGAGCTCTTGGCTCTCGTTTGTGGTGTCTTCTGTGAGTTTGTCACTTTCCCATTGGTATCCTGGGTCAGGTGTGGTACTTGATTGTATCGATTCCTGATCTTTGCACCTTTACTTACTTTGAGTGTAGCATTTCCTGGCCATAGCCATTTGTTTATCAAATTTTCACCAATGAAACTACTCATTAAAGAGACTAGGTCTGTAACCATGAACATTTTTCGAAAAAAAATCTTTTCTTTTTAAATCATTTGTAAAAATAGAATTAAGTTATGTTTTCAAAATAAACATGTTCAGTACAGCTGAAAACTGAATGGAAAAGTGAATTATCTGATAAAAACAGGTTTTTTTCTCTTGTAACTAATTATTTACGTCCCTCCAATAATTTTAGACTGTCGATTTTTAACATAAATGCTGTTGTTTTGATAGTGATAATTTGTTATGATTTACGAAAATGGTGAAATGTTTACCTGAATTTGAGCATTTTTTTTTCTGTATTCTTTGAAAAAAAGAAACTATTTCTAAAATTAGAAGATCAAAAGTTACAGACTATGCAGCTTTAAATAGTCGTATAACAATGTCAATAAAATAGTGTGTGTGCCTAGCGAACCCTTAGCTCAGTTCGGAAATTTGCATTGTAGCTGTTCTCTAAAAGGTTAATCAAGACCAAAGCGGGAGATATATAGTTGGCAGATAGGTAGTTATATGCATCGCAAAACTGTGATGAGTGCCATAATCACACTCGCACTGGTCCATTTTAAAAACTCTAGACCTAAGGTGCCGTTTGTCTGAAGCATACTGAAATATTAGAACTATAGTAAATGCTTTATGTACCTATGCTGATGGATTGTTGGACTTTAAAGATACGCAACGTGAATGAATCCTTCTCACATAAATATATATGCAATAAAGAAAGTTGTAAACTTGTTGGGATATCATATCAGTTTATCACATGACGACGCGTCTGGGAGTGATATAACGCCATGCAATAAAATCGATAAACTTCTAGTGGTTTACATATTTTGGTAACGTAATGAAATGGCGTCCATTATAAAGTTGCGAAAAAGATGGATGAATCTTGACGTTCAAAACTGCGATTTTTTAAGCAATTCTAATGTCATGTGATAAATATAATCTAATATTCATGCTCTTGTATTATTGAAATTATTAAACTCGTTTCGAAAAAGCGATAAAAATGTTCGACAAGCCTCGCATTTAACTGCTTTTCCTCAACTTGTTTAATAAATTCAATAAAACATAAGCACTCATGTAAGATCCTCTATATAGAGTCCTGTCTTTCCCGGTAAAGCTGAAAAATAATGTTGAAAATATTCAAACCACGGGCCACCATTTCTACCATGATCAGAAAATGTTACAACCACACACTGCAGACTAGCCCCAGGTACCGTGAGGAAGCGATACAGAACACTAACAGCCACACTACACTTAAAGTAAAGTAACCAGTTCTCTTTATCTCCGCAAGGGGTGATTGCTAAACTAGAAAGTGTATGTTTTTAAACTCATGCGATACATTATCACAGAGAAATAATTAATTCAAATTAACATACAATGATGAAATTAGAAAAGAGAGTTTGAGTCACAGGCAGTCAGAGCTATAGAATTGTGAGTTTTCAACAACAAAAAATACCTTTAAAAATTGCCTCTCCACATGTACCAGTTATAATTCAGCCGCGACATGAGATTTCCAACAATGTGGCGTTTTGACATACTCGTAAATACACTCAGACGTGCTTGTGCAGCCTCCTTTTAAGCTTAGAAACTCCAAAATCTGTTCAGTCAGTAGCTTAAAGAACACTCGTAGAATATTCAAGGGACTAGCTAATGCTCTGATCAGACTGCGCGTACGCACAGGCTGGTTTGAGCCTTTGCTGGTCGCACAGTCTCATGTCGCGGCTCATATGGTTATTTTGCCCCTCTACAATATTGTGTAAATAAAAATCCAAATGTATTTTGCCAAATCTTTCATGACTCAGCTGACAACATAATTAAAAGAAAAACTTAACGTGTATAATTTATATTGTATCATTTTGCTGCTCTGCTTGCGCTAAATCGAAATGTACAGGATATGAAAAAAATATACAAGTTTCATACTACTTCATAAGCATGCAGGCTAGATAAACTCTATGAGAAGCATTATATCAAAGTCATGACTCCATAAGTTCTAAGGGTTCATTTGAACACTTAGTAGGTTTCTATACCTCTGCAAAATTAACCTGATCCTGACCTTTATGCATGAATAGATTATTACGGTATTAACATTGAATATATAGTTTTTCGTGATGGATCGGTATGTTTCGAGCAATTTCGGAAATAAACGTCTTGGTACAATTGCGAGGAGATCCGTTGATAACTCAATGAAGTTGTACTTTTCACGGTAGTCGTGTGGTTAGTCAGAATAGTTCCAGATACGTAAATTGTGGGTTCGAATCCTCTTCGACCCAACTTTTTTTTATTTCATATTTCTTTGTTTTCATGTCAAATGAATGCACAAAAAGACAAAACATGTAAGTTCACGCTCTCTTTGAAAATGTAATGACTGACAACTTCTTGATGCTTGGAGTTAGAATTTAGTTTGCAAATAAAAGATCTACACCTGTGCTCTTGGCTCTAAAGCAAAATATATCAGTTATAGCAGTCGAAGCATTTCTCTAAAGAGCAGCAAGGAGGTCCAGATATGAGCCACGACATAAGATTTCCAACAATGTGGTATGTGCGACAAGCAAAGGCTCAGACCAGCATGCGCATACGCACAGTCTGATCAGAGCCTTTGCTAGTCGCTTGAATATTCTATGGCTGGTAAGCTACTGAATGAACAGAATTTAGTTTCAATTCTTAAAAGGAGGGTGCACAGGCTCACCTGTGCCTATTTGTGTCAAAATGCCACATTGTTGGAAATCTCATGTCGCAGCTCATATTTTAAAAACTGAAGAGATGACAGGCGATAGTTGAAGAACAGTGTTACGGATCCGACGGGAGAATGTTGGTGTCACCAAAGAGATCAAATTTATTAAAATAGAGAAACGATATTGCAAAAGGAGAAAATTTAATAAAAACAAAAACAATTGTCTTTTCAATAGTTACAATAATAAATGTCGCTGACGGGATTCGAACTAACAATGCAGAGCTTAAAATATATGTGAGTAGTAATAGATGGCACTATGGCACAATTTTTTTAAGCCTGAAAAGAACTTAGAATTTTTCAGGCTAAAAAATTGTGCCATAGATGCCTATCCTGGTAAGCTTGAGTGACTAGCTGTGAATAACTTAGTTTATTTTTAGGACTATTCTGATTGGGCCTATGATTGTGATAGTTTCCTGGTCATATTCACTGGTTGGGGTGTGATTATGATATTTTCCTGGGCTGTTGGGAATTTTTGAGGGGAATAAAGGTCCTGCTGTGGTGATATATAAAATAACTTAGTTAAATTCAGCTTTGAAGATAACTTAGTCATTTTAGGGGGTATAGTATGTGGTGATATATGGTGTGTGTAATAGTCAAGGCTACTAAGCACCATGCGTCTTAGAGTCTCTTGGTCAATCAAGACCTCAACTCCTAGAGGCATCACTCTGTAGCGTTAACTAGTGTAATTATTTAGCAAGTTTAGTGGTATTCTTTCTAGGGAAGTGGTAGCCCTGAAAAGGGCTGTTTGTTGATTGTCTTGGTGATTTTTAGCATTTCCTATTAGTAATTATAATTTTCTTAGTTGCTTTTCCAACTCCTATGTTTTGACTGGTGTCTTGATCATTTGTCGTAATGTCAAGTCTTATGGGAATCTGGATGGATGGCATCTCTAAAGGTTGCTGCTGTGCACGTTGCTGAGACAATTCTTCTAAGTTCTTCACTCTAGATCTTAACTCATTTAGTTCCTTGAGTAAGACTTCAATGACTTGAGTCTTTGACTGTTGTTTTTGCAGCATCTGTTGAACAGGTTGAGGTATATACGCTGAGGGTGTTTGCGGCGTATAATACTGTTGTGTCGTATCGCTAGCAAATGTCTCATTCACAGCTGATAGCAAAAGGTCAGGATTGTTGATCATATCATCTATTGTCAGTGATGGCTCCATGATTATGAATGGTGAAAGTGTAGTGTGTTCAAGCCTTTTATACTTGTCAAGCGGATTGACCTAGTTTAAAGTTCCCGTGTTTCAAGAAATCAAGTCAACTCTGATTGGGTGAAAATAAATGAACTGACCAATCAGTGTATTGTTGCTCTCTCTAGCGTAGGAGTTCAATGTAGGTCAATCCCTTTGAAAACAATAAAAGCTCGTTTCAAAACTCAAATTTGTATTCTGTTTTTGTGTTAAACAACAACAACGAAATGGCTTGCAATTTGGATTCGCGTTTGGAGCAATTGGAGGAGCAGGGCAAGACTATGGTTGATGCTACCAGGAGGTTACTGGAGACGGTGAATGCTGTGAAGGATACAGGTGAACTTCTTCTGCAAATAATTGAGAATCATCAGAAGATGTTGGAGATGAGTCGGAGGGTAGAAAATTTGATAAATGATGCGAAAATGGAAGTGAAGGTTGAAAGTATCAGTGACGAGGAGGAAGATTGGGGGGATAATTCTTCCCCCACACCTCATCCTTCTGAGGATTGGGATGCGGAGGCAGACCATCCACCTTTCTACATTCCAGTGAGAAGAACTATAACTGTAGAACAATGGGCTGTGCGATTCCCTGCCTGTGGTGGCAGACCAAGCAGATGCCCCTGCTCCTAAATTTTTGCCTCTGTGGTAATATAACCACCAAACCGGCCCTTTTCAGGGCCACTCATTTCTTCAAGAAAGAATAACTTAATATGTTGCACTTAGTTTTGTATGTAAGGCTATGCCTAAGATATGTGTGATTGTAGTATTTCCTAACCATGTTCACAGTAATGGGGTGATTATGGCGTGATCTTTAAATGGACCAATGAACTGTAAGTTGCTCTCTCTAGCGGAGGAGTAGAATATAGGTCAATCCACTTATCCAATTATATAACCCAGCGTACTTTGTGTCTCTCTTAAAAAATGAAGTTCTTTGAAAAATTCAGTTTGACTAAGTTGTGTACTGCTTTGCAGCGAAAAGATTGGAAAGAGGTGGAGAGACAGCAAAATAAGTTGGGATTAGAACAATTTCTTGCACGTAGAGGGATTGGTTCCAGAAAGCCTGTAGCCATTGTTCAACCTATATTAAAATCTTCAAAGTAAGAAATATTTTGTTACTTAGGAGACTTTAAAAAAACAAACAGTCCTTTTCAGGGCTACTCAATTAGTTTCGTTAAAGAATAACCTCCAAATAAAAACAAACACAATTTCAACACCGTAATTTTAATTAAATCCAAAAAACACTATTGAGAATCACTATAAATCCTTTAAGTCCAGTCTTTATTGAATATGCACTATAGAGTCACTGTCTGGTTCATCATGAGAAATCGCTTTAACTCAGTTTTCCGCCACCATCTCTGTACAGGATCGAGGTGAGTGAGAGTCTGATTTACAAATGAAACAATATGGTTTCTTTCCTGTCTTTGTACGGATGGCTGTCTTCTTTGAACGAGTATCCAAGCGTCTTCTCTTAGGACTGATATCAGATATATCTGGTTCAGGAGCCTTTCGTTTCCTTGAAGGCTTCGCTGTAGATACTGAAGACTCAGTCTGTTGCTTCTCTGTAGATATAGAAGATTGTTGAGATGTAAAATCCTCTTCTCTCTTAGGACAATTTGGAGCCCAATGATCTGCAAGTCCACAGATATAAAATTGTCCATATGCAGGCTTCTTCTTAGCTGTGGACATCTGTTGTTCTCTTAATTTCTTAGCCTCTGGACAATCTCCAATCCAATGTCCCGTATCATGACAATGGTGACATTCTCCATAAGGTGGCCTCAACTTGTCTTGTTGTCTCAAACTATCTTCTAATGGTTGCATCAAAGCTTGTTCCTCTTGAGATAAAGGTTTCTTCAGTGATACACAATGATAGTAGATGCTCTTCTTATCATAGACTTTAGCCATCCTTGGATCTCTACTGTTTGCCATCTTTACTCTTCAAAAGTCAGAAGTGAAATGATTCTCTCTCACTGGTGTCCACCTATTTATAGTCCGGAAATAGTTTTGTCTCTTCTATGATTGTAGAGAAATTCGATCACACTTGGATTGTCAGCGACACATCTTTTCCAATTCTCAAATGTAATCAGTGTCTCTTTTTCCATCAAATAACTGATACTGATCCACCAAAGTCTCTTGAAATCTTCAAAAGTTTCAGGACTATTGAGTTTCTGTTGAATCTCTTCCAAAGTGATCTCATCATGAGAAAATAAGATGTAAATGCAGAACAATAATCTTCTATAAGGTCTGAACTTCAATATCTTGGAAAGTGGAATTTCCAAATATTTCTTCTCTCTTGCTTCTTCCATGATGTTGAACTCAGATATGATGATCAAAATTACTTGATCATTCTTTTTATATCGTGATCAAGCTATCTATGTTTGAAATGAGATCTTCATAATCCATATCTTCTTCTTCTGAGGCTTGTTGAATTTCTTTCAATACTGCTTCGATGTGAGAAATCACACTTTCGCTGTTTGCCACATAAGTTAACCAATCCATATAGGTGACAGGAGTGTCATCAATGATTCTCAACATCTCTCGAGCATTACGTTTAGTCCAAAATCTGAATGTATCAAATGTCTCAAATCGGTTTAACCAGTTCTTGATTCCTGCTCTCGTTTTCAAAAACTTGGCACTGGATGGTTCTAATGATAAGATGTGGTCTAAAGTTATTTTGTAGACATCAAAATGTAAAATTTGATCTAAGCACACGGGTAGACTTTTGGTGATCGTATACATATTCAGTTATTCAGCAGATAATCAGATTCACAACTTGGAAACTTCAAAATAATTTGTGGCTCTATCTGTCTTGGAGTGTAATGTCCAATGGCAACGTTATATGAATCTGGTCTGTTTATATACCTAATCAGTTCACTGGTTATAAAGTGGTTAATCCCCGCAGCTGTTAAAGATGCCACAGATAAAGATACATCTTGAGTATTCCATGCAGACAATAACCATTGGACCTGATGCTTAGGAGTTTCTTCCTTTAAGTACAAGCATCCATAAAACTTATTACTGTCATAGATAATTCCATTCAAAAAATACTTGATATCTGTGTCACGAGTACGAATAGAGTAAAGTTTATCCACTGTCAAATTCTTCATTCTTACAACCCAAACACGAGCTTTATCAATACTGTGAAATTTGGAGTAATGTATCTTTAGCATCTCCGTATGAAATCTTAAGCGCATCTTACCAGGAAGATTTAGTAATTCGTCCATGCTTAGAAGTAGTTGGCCTAGTTCTTGGTGATAGATGTCCTGAGATTTAGTCTCTAAAGCATTTGACAAGCGTCTCAACCTAAGTTTAAACCATCCTTCTTGAATTTGCTTCCTGAATCCTAACCCTTTAGCTGAATTGTACATCGAATAAGTCCATATCATATGTTGTATTTCTATCGGTAGTTGATATGCCATAACTGAATTGCTCTCTTTATGTGTTACCTGCAGATGAATTAGTTTTAATGTGATAAGATGGCAATTGTTCTAAGCTTTTATAGGGTGCAAATATTTTGAAAATCGGTCCAGGCAAACTCAAGTTATTGGAAAAATATGATTTTACTTTTTAGAAATCCAGTTCTTGCTTTTTCATGCCAATAAATGATCTCCCTTGAATAAGAAAATTTTAACGGTAAAAAATATGCAAAATTTGTAATATCTCGGGTATTTTTTATCCAATTGACTTCAAATTTTTACCATAAGATAGCTCTTATATTCAAGTTATCGATTTTTTATACTATAAAGGCATGATAACTATTATGGGATGGTGTATGCAAATTTGAGACACCATTTCAAACTCATTATGTTATCGGATTACTTTATATATGAATCGCAAATAATTGCTTATTAAGTCAGTAGAGATATAGTTTGAACAAAAATAACTGACCACTGGTACTCTATAGTCCGCCGAGGCCCGTAGAGAAGCTTTGTGCTTCAGAAACTGTTGAATATGCATTTAAAAAGGTAGAGCAGCTTCGGCTGTTTAAGGGCGCCAACCTTTGGGTTGGAGTAGCTCCGCCTCAAATTCTCTGGTCCATAGAGACATGCAGGAATTTGACTTGTATTCGAGACAGTTTCAATCGCCAGGGATTCCGAGGTTAGGATAGTACTGGGGGAGTAATGGTGCTGTTTATACAGTGCCTGATACTTCTTGCAAATTTTCAAAAATTGTAGTCTCGCCTGCACTTTAGACCTAGCTAAAAATATGTAGTCTCGCCTGATACTTTAGGCCTAGCAAAAAAAACATGTAGTCTCGCCTGACACTTTAGGTCTAACAAGATAAATGTGATCTAGCCTGCCAGCTTAGGCCTAGCTAAAAATATGTAGTCTCGCCTGCACTTTAGACCTAGTAAAATAATATGTAGTCTCGCCTGCAAATCTGAGTCCTGTAAAAAATCATGTAGTCTCGCCTGACACATTGTGAAAAAAATCAAGTACTGAGTCTCAACGGTGAAATTTCAACTGTTGATTTCAGAAAAAATCTGGGTTTTTCCAGTATAAATTGAGCTCGCATTCCCATTCCAGCCTCATTTCACTACAGAACTTCGAACAGTCAAGATGGTTAAACGACAGAGAGATAATACCCCACCCACTTCTGATGATAAAGACCCTCAACCTAAATTGGTAGATTATTCAGACACAGAGAGCTCAGATGATGAAGATGATATTAGATCACCACCAAGGAAAAGAAGAGCTATGACTATGTATTCAGACTATGAAGATGATGAAGATTTGACTTCTTATTATACTATCAAGGCAGTCAACGAGAAGAAGTCTAGATTATTTCGAGCTCAAGGGAAAGAGTTTCAACTCAACATCAAGACTTTCCATGACAATGTTTCGCCATATCAATTTATATCACGATTGTTTGATCAGCTGGTTGAAGACATCAAAGAAAGATGCCAGATGGAATCCAATGACAAGATGGGGATGACTATTTTGCATTCTGGATTGAAACTGGGAGTGTTTGTGACTTGGAGAGATGTCTCAGCTATGACTGGAGAAGCTGTGTTAGAAGAGATTATGAAAGTGCTCCAGTCCAATGAAAACTTCAGGATTAATGACGGACAGATGACTATTCAAGTCACAGTGGTGAGACTTCCAGTGGGCAGCGGACGTAAACCATTACATGCTGGTCTATACTTTGAGTCAGAAAATATGAGTATCAACAAAAGAAGTATTATACAGATCAACAACACCAAAGATGTGATGTGTATGGCGAGAGTTGTGGTGGTGGGGAAATGCAATGCGGACAAAGAAGAAACTGAGTCTTGGAAGAAGAATTGGCACACTATGAGACAATCAAATCGACCTATGCAGACCAGAGAAGCCATGAAGTTATTGGATCAAGCCAAGATTCCGCATACTAAGCCTTGTGGTATTGAGGAATACAAGAAGATTCAATCTGTACTTGCTCCCAAGTACTTGATTAAAGTCCATTCTCAGTATCCTAAAGATGGACTGATATTCCCACTTCAATTCAAGAAGAAGCCTGAGACGAGAGTTATCCATATTTACTTTAATGGAGTTGATCACTATGATGCGATTACCAAGGTGACAGGATTTCTTGGTGCTAGCTATTACTGCGGGTATTGTGATGTTGGATATACAAACAGAGGTGCCCATAGATGTGCTGATGGATGTGAAGATTGCTATAGTGACATTCCTTGTATTCATGGTGAAAAGGTACGCTGTATGGACTGTAAAAGGACTTTTCGTAGTAGAGACTGTTTTGCCAAGCATAAGGCAATGAAATCTAAGCAGCATAAATCTATTTGTCATCTTGTGTATAATTGTGGTAAATGTAATTTTAGGATTGTGGGCAATAAAAAAAAACATGTATGTCCAGGACGGAGAAAATGTAGGAATTGTAAAGAGATTGTTGGACCCAATCATCAATGCTATATTCAAAGTTATGAATGTAAATCGGAGATGACTGAAAATGAAGGAGAAGAAGAGGTTTCTCAACCTAAGAAATATCGTTTCATCTTCTTTGATTTCGAGTCAAATCAAGAAACTGGTACACATCAAGTGAATTTCTGTGTTGCTCATAAAGCGTGTGATGATTGCATGGATTTGTCCATAGATGAATTGTTCAACACAAACAGGTCTGAGAGAATTTATCTTTGAAGGCATAGATACTTTACCACAATTTTGCAATTGGATTTTAGGAGATGAGAATAAAGGAGTGACATGTATTGCACATAATTTTGGAGGATACGATGGTCAGTTCATCTTACACTTTATCTTAGAATATGGTACAGTGAAACCTGAAGTGATCATGAATGGAAATACTATACTTAGAATGAAAGTAGGACGTGTCACATTCCTTGATTCTTATCAGTTTTTGCATATGAGACTGGCTAATTTCCCAGATACTTTTGGCTTGACAGAGATGAAGAAAGGTTACTTTCCTCATCTTGCAAATACACTGGCAAATCAAAAGTATGTGGGACCTTACTTTCCTGTGGACATGTACAATCCTGGTCAGATGTCTGTCAAGGATCGTGAGGTATTTTTAGCATGGCATAAAGTGAAAATTGAGAGTGGTGCTATATTTGACTTCAGACAGGAGATGGAAGAATACTGTCGTAGTGATGTAGATATTCTAAGACGAGGATGTGCTTGTTTCAGACAAGAATTGATCAACATTAGTGGACTTGATCCTTTGTCTGAAGCTTGCACTATCGCTCAAGCTTGTTCAAAAGTATGGAGAAAGAATCATATGCCTGAAAACAGTATTGCCATCATCCCACCTGAAGGTTATCCTAATCAAAAGAATTACTCTATCAAAGCTGTAAGATGGATTCAAAGTGAAGCTAAGGAACGTGGTATTGAAATCAAACATGCATTGAATGGTGGTGAACAAAGAATCAATGGACATTATGTGGATGGCTACCATGAAGAATCTCGAACAGTATTTGAATTCTATGGATGTTACTGGCATGGATGTCCTACTCATTTTCCAGACAGAAACAGAGTTCAACATCATCAGTGTTTGACAATGCATCAGTTGTATATTTTGACTGTTGGCAAGAGTGAAGAGTTACGAAAAGCAGGATATCAGGTGGTGGAGCTTTGGGAATTTGACTATGACAAGAGATACAAGGAAGATCCAGACTTTAGATCTTTGGTGGACTCAGAATTTACAAACTTAGACCCTTTGAGGCCAAGAGATGCTTTATTTGGTGGAAGGACTAACTCAACCAAACTCTATCAGGAAATCGATGAATCCTCCAATGAAGAAATCAAGTACATCGATGTGTGTTCACTCTATCCAACTATTTGCAAGTACGGACAGTTTCCACTTGGACATCCTACCATCTATTCTCAAGAGAATATTGATAAAGACAACATCAGACAGTACTGTGGATTGATAAAGTGTAAAGTGTTACCACCCACCAATTTGTACCATCATGTACTTCCACAGAAATGCAGTCAGAAATTGATGTTTCCATTGTGTAGAAGTTGTGCTGAAAAGACAGATCCTCATATGAGATGTACTCATTTACAAGAAGAAGATAGAAGTTTTACAGGGACCTGGGTCACTATCGAATTGTTTGCTGCATTGGACAGAGGGTACAAGTTATTGGATGTGTATGAAGTCTGGCATTTCTCAGAGACTACTCAGTATGACAGAGAATCTGGAGAAGAAGGGATCTTTGCTGGCTATATCAAAACATTTCTGAGAATCAAGCAAGAATCAAGTGGCTATCCTGATTGGTGCAAGACTGAGCAAGATAAGATCAAGTTCAAGCAAGATTACTTTGAAGCTGAAGGAACCAGATTGGAGAATGTTGAGAAGAATAAAGGAATGAGAGCTATTGCCAAGATCATGTTAAACAGTCTCTGGGGAAAATTGGCACAGCGAGATAATATGACCAAGACAGAATATTTTTCAGAACCTGCCAAGTCCTTTGACCTGGTGACAAATCCAAACAAGTTTGTCAAGAATGTGGACATTTGCAGAGAAAATCTTCTACTGGTCAACTGGGACGATACAGAATCTAGTGTGGAGCTGCATGCTTGCAGTAATGTGATTGTCGCAGCCTTCGTCACTGCTCAAGCCAGATTGAAGTTGTATGAACCCTTGGAAAAGCTGAATGAACGTGTACTCTACTTTGATACAGACTCTATCATTTACTATCACAAACCCCATTTATGGAATCCTACTATTGTCAACAACAGACTTGGAGAATGGACAGATGAAGTGCCCAATGCTAGAATTGTGAAATTTGTTGGAATGGGACCGAAGAACTATGGCTATGAATTTGTGGACAAGGGTGGAAAGAGGAAATCAACTTGCAAAGTGAAAGGACTCACTCTAGATTACAATACATCTCAAGTCATTCACTTTGATCGGATGCTAAACTTGGTGAAGGGAGATAGGAAAGACTTCAGAGATACTGTCAACTACAATAGGATCAGAAAACATAAGGACAAGACTGTGACCACTGAATTGCAATCCAAGACGTATTGGTTTACTTATACTAAACGTGTCATTATTGGAGATGGATATACTGTTCCTTATGGGTATTTGGCATAGGTAGAGTAGTTCTGATGATCATGTATTATTTCTGATAGTCATGAATTGAACTGTGACTGGTGTATTGTACAGGTGTTTTTATGTATTAAACTGTTTTTTAATTATGTATTAAACTGTTGGTTCATGTTCATTAAAATTTGAGTATAAATAAAGTTGTCTTTGTTATTTTTTTCACAGTTAACCATGGCACTTTCTACACACCAGTTGGACTCAAATCAAGATATTGGAAGTTTTTTTTTTAAACATCCTTCTAATATTTTTATTTCTGGCCCAAGTGGATCGGGTAAAACTGAATTTGTTAAAAAGATGATTGAGTTTAAAGGAGATTTATTTGATATTTTATCCCAATGTATTGTTTGGTGTTACAAGGAATGGCAAACATCTTATAATATCTTACAAGAGCGTGAGGGGTCAAACATCAAATTTATTCAAGGTATTCCCGATGATGAAGATGAAATTGTCACTGATCCTAGTGCAACGCACTTGGTGATTTTTGATGACATGTTAGGAGATAAAGATGAAGAAAAAATTAAGTTATGGTTTACAAGAAAAGGACATCATAGAAACACAAGTGTGGTGTACATCACTCAAAATTTATTTCAACAAAGTAAATCTTCTCGCACCATCAGTTTGAATGCTCATTATTTAGTTTTATTTCAAAGTCCAAGAGATAAGATGCGAATCAAAGTATTAGCAAATCAACGTCAAGCTCCACATATGATTCATGCATTTAACGATGCCACATCTATACCTCATGGATACTTATTGGTCGATTTGAAACCAAATACACCTGATTATCTTAGATTCAGAACACATATTTTTCAAAACTGGTTTACAAAATCAGATCAACAAGGACCTGTTGTCTATTTTCCAGGAGTATAAAAAGGTGTGTTTGAGTTCAAATCCATCATTTGTGTCAAAATGGCTCAACGAACATCAGCTAATCTGATACGTGCTCTGTATAATTTAAGCAGAGAAAATGATAGTCATAAAAGAAAATCACTCTTAAATGCAGGTTTAATTGAAATGATCAAATGGTTTTCTTTGGCAGCTCGAAAAATTGTCCAGGGTAAGATGAAATTACCTAAACAAACTCAAAAATTTATGGATAGACATCAGGATGATGTTCGAAAATTAGCAAGTGCAATTGTTGATCCTGAAGTCAAACGTAGTATCATTTTAAAACCTGGAGGTGGTGGATTCTTTGGTGGTGTGATCATTCGAAGTCTGATTCGATGGGATGGAAATAAGTTGATGAGAAAATTTAATAATAAAACTAAAAGACCTAAGAAAAAATCAGTGAAAAACCAAGAAAACAGAAAAAAGAAAGGTTGATGATCGTTTTGTAACAAAACGTAAATGTAAAAGTCCTGCTTCATGGCAAAATTTAGGTCTTGATTCTCCAAAAACAAATGCAAGACGATCGTCCATAAATTTAGCAAGATTTACTCCTTTGAGAGCACAAGATTTGTTAAAAAGACATGGATTTGGTGCTACCATGCACATGTTAAATCCAAACAAATATCCATCGCCACCTCATTCTGAACGTCGACGACTTCATTTTTAAAAAAAACTATAAAAGGACTGTACATCAAAGTGTTGAACACACTCATAAACATGGCTGTAACAACAACACGTCTTAGAAAATTGCAAAAGAAATGAGAAAAAAGTCTCTGATTAAAACTTATGGTACATTTTTAGAAGGATTGACTGACTCATTTATCCAATAAGTATCGTAAGAAAATGATTCAAGAATCTCCAAAAGAAGTCATTGATTGTGTAGGGGAATGTTGCATCAATCTTATAAAAGGCAATGTACGTCTGACAAATGCTCAAAAGAATCAGTTACGAGCTAGAAAGCAACATATACGTTTACTGAGTTCTAAGCAAGTTCCACTTGACACAAAAAAGAAAATTATTAATCAGAAAGGTGGAGCCTTGTTAGGATTATTGTTAAAACCATTAATTGCTCCTATCATAGGTTCTGTCTTGGGTGAAATTATCAAAAAATAAAATATGGATGGTCGTAAAATGGCTATTGTGCCATTTAAACTTTGGGGAGACATGAAACGATGGAAAGAGGAACAAATTCAAAAACCTAGACTGCCTCCCAATCCTAATGTATCTGCCACAGCCAGTCTTCAAAGAGACTTATCTTCTGTCATGGCCAATGAAGATTTGTCTGAAGCTGAAAAATCTCAATTGTATGGCCAGACCTTGCACAAATTTAAAACGGCTCATCAAAAAGCTTTAAAAGAAACAACTCTTTTTTCACCATCTGACCCTAGTTCTTCCAAAATGAATCAATTGGTCATAGATAGTGTGCCTTCCGCCATGAAACGTAAAGCTCAGCTTTTAGTTTCACTTCTAAAAAATAACCCAAATGTGTCCTGGGAAGATGATGGTACAGTCAAACTTTATGGCAAATCTATTCCAGGGTCTAATATTATTGATTTGGTCAATGCTGTCATCAGACATCGTAAAGGCAGTGAACCTACAGGTTGGCAAGCTTTTGCAGAAGGTTTAAGAGACATGAATATTCCCCAAGATGTGATTGGAAGTAGGGAAAGGTGGGACTGGATGCTTCGTGCTCCAGAAACTCCTGAAATGGATTATATCACTCCCAAACAAAAACGCACTATCAGAAAAACAGCAAGTCGTATTCCTGTTTCTGTCAGGTCTGCAAAGAGTTTGGGTGTTAGGAAACGTATCAAAGACCATTTTTCATCCCCTGCACTTTTATCTGCCACCAAAAAACGTATAAAAGAAGAGTTTTCTTCTCCATGGCTCAGTTACAATGAAGCTTGAACAGTTGTATTACAATCCTAAAAGTCCTGCTGTGTATGCAGGTGAACAAGCTTTGTACAAACTTGCTAAACAATCATCCAAAAAAGTAAAACTTCAAGATATTAGAGACTGGTTAAGAAAACAACAAACTTATACTTTACATAAACCTATCCGTAAAAAGTTTTTGCGACGCAAAACGGTAGTGGCTGGAATTGATACTCAATGGCAAGCAGATTTGGTAGACTTATCAAAATTATCAAAGTTCAATGACAAACATAGATATTTACTTTGCATCATAGATGTCTTTTCAAAATATGCATGGGTGGTACCTATTAAAGATAAAACTGGAAAAACCTTAGTAATTGTTTTCAAATCTGTGTTAAAAAGTGGACGAAGTCCAAAAAGTTTGCAAACAGATAAAGGAACTGAATTCAAAAGAATAGAATTTCAAAATTTCTTGAAAACTAAGAAGATTCATTTCTTCACTACTGAAAATTCTGAAACCAAAGCCAGTATTGTCGAACGTTTCCAAAGAACTTTGAAAACTCGCATGTGGAAATATTTTACTTATCATCGCACTTTGAGATATGTAGATTAGTACATGGTTACAATCACGCTTATCATCGAAGTATTAAATGTGCACCTGTGTCTGTGACTCTTAAAAATGAACCACAGGTGTCAGAAAACTTATATGGAAAATCAAATTCTAAAAAAGTCAAACCAAAATTCAAAGTGAATGATTTTGTACGCATCAATAAAACAAAACGTACATTTGATAAAGGCTATTTACCAAACTGGACTCAAGAATTTTTTCAAATTTTAGCAGTGGTCAAAACTCAGACTCCTATCACCTATAAAATAAAAGATCTTGAGGGTGAATTAGTCAAAGGCACTTTCTATTCACACGAGTTACAACGTGTAGAGAAAGAGCAAATTTACGAAATTGATTCTTTTTTAGATCACAGAAAACGTAAAATAGGAAAAAAGTGGGTGAAAGAAATTAAAGTTCACTGGAAAGGTTACCCTTCAAAATTTGACAGTTGGATTTAAGAATCTGATCTTGTATAAAAGCATGAAAATGGATCTCAGAGGATCATTTGTACGTGGTGACACTGCTTCAGTACAATCTGCAGAAAGTCGTGATCGAATTGTTAAAAATCGTTTCACTTTTTTTGCTCAGATCATTGTTGTATACATGATCATTATCACATCATTAGTTCAAATCAGTCTGAGAAGTCCAGATAAAGAATTGTGGTTAATTTTACTCAGTAGTTCTATTGGTTACATACTACCATCCCCAGGTTTAAAATTTAGAAAACAAACTAATCCAATTTCTGCTGACGAAACAGATTTGCCCAAACTCAAACCATGAACAACTTTTCTTTGACACTCTTGAGTGATAGTTCACTCTGTACTTTTTCAAAAAATACGCAATGTGACTTTAAAGTGAAATTAGATCATTCCATACAAATTGAAAAAGATAATTGGGAAGTAGGTTTGGTAGAAGTCATAACTCCAACTGAAGTAAATAATATCACAAAAGAAAACAATTATGTGATCATAAGGTTTACTGATAGAAAAATGTGTGAAGACATTGATAACTGTACAAAGTATGTATCATATGTAGACCAAAAAATTTATATCCAAAATGGTTATTATGCTTCTCCACGCCATTTGGTTGAAGAAATTCAAAAAAAGTATCAATTTTCGATATGGACTGACACTTAAAAATAGCAATGCTACCATTTCAATCACTTATGGTGAAAACAGTGCTCGAGTCAAACTTGATGTTCAAGATCCTACGAAAGTCAAAATTATTTTTCCAAAGGCAATTGCAGAAATATTAGATGCAGATAGAAATTATTTTGATAAACCATTAGGAAATGATAAATACATTTTCAGATATGGTGTGGATTTGAATACAAAAATTCACCAACTTTACATTTACTCTGATTTAGCAAGCTATACATTTATTGGTGATGTTACTGCACCTATCTTGAGAGTGTTGCCATTTGAAAGTAAAAGAGAAAACAATCATTTACATCAAGAATTTGTCAATGTACACTATGTACCGGTGGCAAAATCTTTCATAGATCAGGTGCACATTAGTATAAAAGGTGATACAGGTGAAAATGTGCCATTTATCTCTGGGAAAACGTTAGTGAAACTACATTTTCGACAGAAGGAATAATGTTGAAACAATCGAGAAGTATTATGTCTCTTCAATCTGGGAAAGGAGACTTTCCCGTGTACAGGGGCATTTTAAGACAATATGGCAATGGTTTAGGATCCATTTTTAAAGCTGCATTGAGAACAGTAATTCCAATTTTAAAACCTGTCGCAAAAGCAAGTTTAAAAAGCGTGAAAAAAGTAGCTAAAGATCAAGGGGTTCAAGCTCTAAAAGACATTGTAGGTGGTGAAAATGTAAAAAAGTTTTAAAACAAAGAGGAAAAACAGCTTTGAAATCTTTTGGTCAGTCTACTATAAATCAGCTGGCTATAAATTCAACTCAAAAACGCAAAAAGCCTCAGTCTCAATCTAGACACCGAACTGTTAAGAGGGGTTTTAAAAGCAGAGCAAAAAAGTTTAATCCTATTAAACGTCTGGTATTTGAAAAAGATATATTTGACGAAAAATGATTCAACAAGGTTCTTGCGATTGCACTAAAACGGAATTGGATATGGAATCCATTCCACCCACCATGACTACCATGCAAGGCACTCAGTGGAATGATTATCATCCCATCGCTTCTCTCGATAGTCATCATGCACCCATTGAATTTCTAATTCCACCTCACACCGAGTTTTACAGTGATTTGTCTCAAGCTTATCTGTATATCAAATTCAGAATCTTACAGCAAACGGGTGAAGATCTTGAAACTGATGCAAAAGTATTTCCAATTAACAACTTTTTTCACAGTATGTTCAGTGGCATCGATTTGTATATCAACAATAAATTGATCACAAATAATTCAGACACGTATCCATACAGAGCATACCTTGAAAATTTGTTTTCTTATGGTTCTGATGTCAAAGAAAATCAACTAAAAGCAGCAGAATTTTGGTCCGAGGATAAACCTGGAGCTTTTGAAGATATTACAAATAAATGTATCACTGATCGTGGCAAACGCATAGCAAAAAGCATATCCGTGGAGCTTCATGGTAAATTACATTTGGATCTTGCTATGCAAGAGAAGTATTTACCTAATGGCTTAGAATTCAAACTTAGACTTAATCGATCATCTCCTCAGTTTTGTTTGATGAGTGATAATTCTCCTGCAAAAATCAAAATTGATACCGCTATCTTGAGAGTACGAAATGTACAGCTTCTACCTGCCATTAGCAATGAACTGAATCAAACTATTGCTCATCATAATGCTAATCAGAAGAGTTGAAGTCAAAACTTTTACAATCAGTAGTGGCACAAGATCTAAAATTGAAGACCATCTTCTCACAGGTCAACTTCCAAAACGAGTTTTTATTGGTTTAGTAACGAATGAGGCATTTAATGGGACTTTGGAAACTAATCCTTTCTTTTTCCAACATTTCAATCTAAGTAAAATGGATGTCACTTGTGATGGACATAGTGTCTATGGAAAACCATTTGAACCTAGATTTGGAAATGATCAGTATCTCAGGTCTTTCCTATCTGTTTACCAAGCATTAGCAAGTCAGAATCAGGTCCAAAATTGCAATATTGATTATGAAGATTACAAAGGAGGTTACTGCTTTCTGGGATATGATTTGACACCAGATCAAGCAGCCGATCAGTCTCATTTGCACCCTATAAAAACTGGGAATCTCAGATTGGAGCTTCAGTTTGCAACATCACTTGATAAGACAATCAACGTGATTGTGTATGCAGAGTTTGACAACCTTATAGAAATCAACGGACTTAGAGAAGTTACCACAGATTACTAAAGATGAATGCAGGATACTTCATTGAACAGGACTTGATGTACCAAACAGATGCATACAGTGCAACAGTCCAGCCATCAGATGAGAAGAGTACCTTACAGAAAGAAGTAGACGACAATGAGGATATCGATTGTCTTATGAAGACTCTTCTAAAACAAGCTATATTGACTTGTCTAAAGATGGCAGTTGGAGACTGTGCGAAGCATGAATGTCATGGATGCAAAATGAACCACCCTAGTCAGAAATACCACGATATCTGTCTATGGACTTCTCCAAGAGAATGGATTGAAAATTATGGATGTCATGATCCAGCCTTAGAGGGCCTTAACAACTACGATGTGATGAAAGACTTTGACGATAGAATCTGGAACTATCTGTATGGCGACAGTTTGCGACACCCTATGGACTTTACAACAGGGATCAATCACCTGACGCCAGAAGAAAATCAAGAAGCCTATAAAAACTGGCAGTACTTCAAGAAAAATCAAAGTGACTTAACAGAACAGTGGAAGACGTACTGGGGCAAGAAACTCATAGAATCCTATGAAGAAAAGCAAACTGAAGAAAACGAGAAGAACCCAGAAACAGAATAAAAATGAACACTGTTGAACTAATCAAAGTCATAAACAATATACCTGTGAAAGGAGAAGTATGTGCCAAGGATTTACTACCAGAGAAGAAACCACTGAATATGAAGGCTAACATTGTAAATACAGATATATCCACAGATCCAGGAGAACATTGGGTGGCTATCTACTTCAGAAGGGTCAAGTTATCTACTTCGATTCATATGGAAGACCACCAGAAGAGCAATATGTTCTACCCTTTATTGAAAGAAACTCTTCAAGATGGATCCATAACAAAGAATGTTTACAGAGTCCATGGAGCAAAGTATGTGGAATTTGGTGTATCTACATCATTCACCAGCTCAACAAAGGACTAGATCTATACACAGCCATTCATCAAGAACTATATGGAACTGGAGATGATTTATACCAGAATGACAGAGATATCGAGATGTGGTTCATCTATAACTATGCCAGAGTCATCCTATCCAAGAATGGAATGAGACGCATGGCTCCTCCTGACTTTTTATTCAAACACAGAATACAGACTTGTAAATGTCATAATTATTCACATCACCTTTCAAAGAAGTATCCTAAGTATAATATGTTGTAAATATGTTAAAGCTGCATAGTCTGTAACTTTTGATCTTTTAATTTTTGAAATAATGTTTCTATTTTT
Source organism: Loripinus fragilis (assembly GCA_964019695.1). Classification (NCBI taxonomy): domain Eukaryota; kingdom Metazoa; phylum Mollusca; class Bivalvia; order Lucinida; family Lucinidae; genus Loripinus; species Loripinus fragilis. The sequence goes on along the minus strand of OZ026527.1, from coordinate 74,367,561 downwards.
CAAGAACACAGTAAAAAACTAAAATTCAGGTATACATTTTACCACTTTCGTAAATCTTTACAAATTATCAGTATCAAAACAACAGCATTTATGTTAAAACTTACCTGTCTATAATTATTGGAGGGACGCAAATAATTACCAATAAGAGAAAAACACACCTGTTTTATAAGATAATTCACTTTTCCGTGCAGTTTTCAGCTATAGTGAACAGATTTATTGTGAAAACTTAACTTAATTCTGCTTTTACAAATGATTTAAAAAGAAAATAATTTTTTTCGAAAAATGCTCAAAGTTACAGAGTATGCAGCTTTAAGGGAAATTATTGTAAACAATGAACAGAGGGACGGCCCTAATCCTCTGTCATTGTAATCAGTTATAGTTAGCGGGGCAATAAAGTTATAGAAATGTTCACCAGTCTTTGTTGTTCTTTTCATTAAAAAATCAGTAGTAGTAAGCTTGAGACGGCTAGCTATACACTAGTTAACGCTACAGAGTGATGCCTCTAGGAGTTGAGGTCTTGATTGACCAAGAGACTCTAAGACGCATGGTGCTTAGTAGCCTTGACTATTACACACACCATATATCACCACATACTATACCCCCTAAAATGACTAAGTTATCTTCAAAGCTGAATTTTACTAAGTTATTTTATATATCACCACAGCAGGACCTTTATTCCCCTCAAAAATGACTAAGTTATTTCCCAACAGCCCAGGAAACTATCATAATCACACCCCAACCAGTGAATATGACCAGGAAACTATCACAATCATAGGCCCAATCAGAATAGTCCTAAAAATAAACTAAGTTATTCACAGCTAGTCACTCAAGCTTACCAGGATAGGCATCTATGGCACAAATTTTTAGCCTGAAAAATTCTAAGTTCTTTTCAGGCTTAAAAAACAATTGTGCCATAGTGCCATCCATTACTACTTATGTGCAATATTCACGTGTCCTCCCCACTGAGCCACGCAGGTAACTGATAGCCCACTGAACATTATAGCGGTATATATATCTTTTGTGTTAAAAAGTATCACGTGCATTCTCGTATTAGTTATACGATGAACGCCGAAGATATATTTAGAAGCTCAATCGGCTGTGAAATTATGTTAATGATAAAGGCCAGAATCAAGGTATATGAGAGAAAAAAGATATTGCACTTGGAAACTTCATATTATGCTCATTGCACCCGTACATCTAGAAACCTCCTTTAAAGGATAACAATGTGAATATATATTTTCTCACAGAAAAGGCAAATGATTTCTTAATAAGAAGATAAAAGCAAGTTGAGAGTTGTTGTGTTCCTTCTTGGTATGGTGGAAAATGATGAAAATATTCAGACAGCTATTCCTATGTACTGTAAATTCGGAAATTTTCGTGAGAATTTTATGTTCGCGAATAGCGATAAAACACATATTTGTGGCGTTGAAAATTCGTGATAAGGGCGTGATATATCAGTAAACGACAGAGTGATTTCGCCAATTCGTGAGGATTTTATTTCCTCGAAACTTCGCATATGCGAAGTTTTGCGAAAATAAAACCCTCGCGAAAATTTCCGAATTTACAGTATGATTTGATATAAGACCTTAATGCACTTGCGAAAACCTCTGATGACCGACAGGCCACGGGTTCGAGCCTCACCGGCGTCTCTGCGTTGTGGTCCATGAACAAGACACATTTATCCTAGCTTAGTACTGGTTAACCCAGGAGGACCCGTCCCTGTTTAACTGAAAGATTGTTGATGGGACGAAAAGAATCAAATCAAACAAACAAACAAACAAAACCTCTGATAAAACAATTTATATAATATAACTAGGATGTATAAAGCTTACAAGGAATGCTCTTTAAAATTGCACATGATTATAAAAGATTATGTTGTCTGTAATTGTAAGTATTATTATGAAAGCCATTTTAATGCAGTAGTTTTAATTTTCGAGGTCATGTGGGATTCGTTTGTTAAGCAGATTGTTTTTTGCAAAACGTCAGATCAGGCGTAAGTAGAATGAATCTCCTTTAAATTTGTAGAAGCCATTTTACGTGATATTACTTGTGTAATGGATCGAGACTGTTGACATGCATGTTGGATAAAAGCAAAAATATTTTCATTCAGCTGTCTTGTGAATAAAGCTGTGTTCGCACCCAGCATTTGTTAGGTAATTCATAACTACGCTAACAGCGGGATGAATCAGACAGCCTTGCAAATGGGTCACTATTTTAGCATAGGACATACTTCACTAAATAGGAGAAGAATTGATCAACTTAATCATCCCCTGGCACAAAACAAAACCAGGCCCTAACAATAGCCCCAAAACAATTGGAGCAATAACAGACATTAAATAAACAACAGCAGAACCACCGCGCTGAATAAACAACAGCTGAAGCCACTGAAGGGCTTAACCCTTTATGCGCCAATCGCAACAAAAATCCTCTGCTTTTCTTGTCTGCTGAAATGTTAAGAAGCTTCTATGACAAACAGTGAGGATCCAGATCAGACTGCTCCTGTCTGTTCTGGTCACACACTGTTTACATCTCTTCTTAATTTGTCAGTAATGTTATTATAAGGAAATTATTTGCAGCAGACGACTTCAGCAGACGACTTCAGCAGACGACATTTTCAGATCCATTTGTTTTCGCGGCGCTTTAAGCTATTTTACAAGCTAAATCTTCACCCATGATTCTGCTATTGTAAAACCATAACAAGAGTTTAGTTCTCATGTAGGCTTCCTAACTTATGGAATGTTTCATCACAGGAAATCAGCTAAATCAACGAACAAATTGTGATGAAACAAATAAAATGGCCATCAACATACAGAATGTCAGAGTTAAAGAAAACTGCCATTTAAGCCATGGTGTGCCCAGTCCCACCGGTAGGCTCTACGGCTTACAGTTCTAAATCGATGATTCTGTTGTTGTTTATCCATTGTGTGTTGCTGCTCCCACTGTGTATGTGCGTGTGGGTGGGGAGAGTGTTGGCTTCTTGTTTTGTTGTTTGGCCCTTGGTGTCCTGTCAGGTTCGGTAACCATCTTGCTGAAGAAGAGAGAGCTGGTTACTTTTTTTAATTGTGTTGTGGCTGTCAGTGTTCTGTGTCTCTTCCTCAGAGTACCATGGGTTGGTCTGTAGCCTGTGATTATTGCACTTCTTTGCTCGGCTCACTGACCTTTTAAAGGTTTCTCTTTGCCTCCTATTCATAGGGCCAGTTAATGCAAAACAAGTTGCATACAAGTGCGATTATTTCTAATCCATCAGTCTAAACATATGTTTTTGGTGCTCAAAAGAACCGTCTCATCGAGACGGTTTGAGCACCCAAAACATATGAGTACCCACAACATATGTTTTGGTTAAGGAATAAGAAACATAATTTTTAGTTACGCACTATTATCTGGGGCCTGCTTCTTGTTTGAATAATTATGCGTTCTTCATAAAAGATACAGCTTAGGAAATAAACAGGACGGTCTGTGACAAGATAAAAGTAAACCGAACTATTTAGAGACTCGTAATAGCTTTCATTTGTCTTTATCTGACAGCTTTTAAGTTTGTACACAATCATGGTATTTAGTTTAATAGTTAACAAGAATTTTATTGGGAGATATGTCAATCCTTTACACTTAAAATGCCGACAAAAATGCATGTGGAAAAAGCGTCAGCTTAACTCGTCTGCTAACTATATTGACTTATTTAAGTATATAATTAAGCAGCGTGGTGCACTTATGTCTGATCTTGGTCCGCACTGTTTGTCGTAGAGGCTTCATAAATATTTCAGCAGACGGCAAAAGCAGACGACTTTTGTTGTGACTGATGCTTAAAGGGTTAATGTAATTGGCTGAGATTGACTTTTAACATGGAAGAAAAGGAAATATAACACCAGGCGTTATGATTTAAAGTTGCATGCATCATCCGTGCAACGTCGTTGGAGAAACTGTTTTTGTTGCATTTAAACAACAATCGTTCAGGTCAGATTGCGCATACACACAGTCTGATCAGCAGTTTTGGTGTTTGCTAACTGAAAAGTACAATAACAAAACATATGCTATATCCCAAATATTAATATCTAAATCGTATAATGAGGCAGAGATGATAATAATAATCCTTAGAACTCAAATATTTTGTCGTTAAAACGTCTGTTTCTGTGTCTGCTGCATACGTTCAGTATCACTTCAGACCAGATGTTTCCATAGAAGCAAACAAAATGAACCTTGACCAGACTGCTACCGTGAGCTCAGTTTGGTTCTCACGGTACATATGTTTTCTATGTTGAGGCTATCTTAGAATATAAGCAGACGTGAAGAGCAGACGACAAAAGTCATGACTGGTGGAAGAAGTGTTAACTAGTACTAACTAGTAATGTGTTCCTCCAAAGAGGGGTTTCTCGTGGAGAGGCCCGTAGAGTTGTCTTGGGAATGATAAACTATTCTTATTTCTAAAGGTTATATTCGTGCCATATTAGATATACAACCTAATAATATCTGGCTCAGAAAAATACATGTTAATTGCTGCTGAGAATATTAACCAAAACAAAAGTTGATGCAAATATGGAGACCAGACCCAAAGTTTATCAAACCTTTTTTGAGCATGGCATTTATCATGCTGATATTAAAATAAACGCTAATAATTGTGGACGAAATGCCAACAATGGTTGGATTAATTTCAATCGTTAAAATTTTAACATTTGTTAACATGGTAAATCCAACATCTGAGAAAAAAGCATTTTAGTTTTTATAAGCAGTTAAAATTCCATGCTCAGTTGAGTTGAGCATGACAAAATTTTATTACCTTGGTATATATTCTTCTCGTACAGCTTGAAATAATATTGAGAGAATCATTTCACGCCAACAATGTGATTGTTCTACAGTATACAACAATGCAAACACCAGGTTAGCAAAAAGGTTATTCATGTCCTCAAATTTGAAAATATATACATTGTGTAGGCTAGGTCCTCGTGTTTCAACACCGCTTGGCAATTCGAGATGTTTAAAAGAGTACAATAATCAGGTGGCCCACAATTTAAGAAATAAGCCCTTTTTGGTTGGTTGTTTACAGCAAAAATTAGACTGTTCCCAGACTAACTGATAATTTTATCATATAGAAAAAAATATGCAACACCTCTTTAATTCAGTGCTATTTAATAATATTCTATATCCATGACAAGGCTGTACAGCCAAGAAGGGAGATTCATCATAGAAAAGTCTTGTCAATTAGCAGTAATTTACCTTGAACTCAGGGTCTGAAGCCAGGCTACGCAGAAATGCTCACCAGCCGCTTTGTTATTCCGTTTAAGGAGTAAATAATAAATAAGCTTGCTGCACTTAAAATTTAAGTGGATTGCTAGTATCTGAGGGTCTGGAAGGGGGGGTCTGGTATTCACTATTCATTGAAAATTTAGCCAATTATTCATCTCCTTAAAATTTGCTTTATTCATTAAAATAAGACCAATTATTCATTAAAAGTAAGATAGGTGGCAAAGGTATCTGATTATTCACTTTTCATTAATTTTTTCTTCAATTCTTTAAAAAAAACAGGATTATTCATTATTTATTATGGCCTCATTATTCACTATTCATTATTTTTTGGGCTCATTATTCACTATTCATTATAAAAAAGGTCATTATCAACTAATCATTATACCCCATCCAGACCCTCTAGTATATATGTTGAAATTTAATCTGCAGCTAGTGTTAATATTGATTCTAATTTTCTGTTTTTGCTTCAGTGTTTCTGGTAAACTGTCACGGTGATCTATTGAGGAAGATAGCCCTAACGGCACAACGTTCTGGTATAGCACGAGGAGAATACAGCATCATCTTCTTCTTGTCTGATCCTCTCAGTTCCTTCATTGGAAACTATCACTGGGAAAGAGGAGACAACTTAGATATTGTAAGAGTTAACCCTTTTCATGCTGAACATGCTCTTTCTTCAGCGAGTTGTCTAGAAAAATACTACAGTAAAACATGTGTTAAACGACCACTCAAAAATAGACAAAACAAAGATCTTAATGACAAATATTAGCTTAATGAAGGTCCCCTTGGAGCATTCCGCAATACTTTTGACCTGCATTTAGCGATGATTTGTCTTAGAAAACAATGTTAGGTCTTTTTAGAGTGGCCGTTATACACAGGTTTTACTGTAGAAAGGACACAAAAAACACGGAAGAAACAAAACCTACCACCCATCCACGAGTGTGTCTGACCAGGAAGTGCCATAAAGACAGATTACAGAGCAGACATTGGCATCATGAGGAAGTGATACAAGACGAAATACATAAACCAATACTCATAGGTGCAAACCACAAACCAGGAAAAGACACTAAAACCTAAACACAATAAATGAAACAACAAATATTATGAAATGACAGCAACAGAAAAAGAATGACAACCGCGTTACCAGGAGGGGGTGCTGATATGAGCCAGTGCATGAGATTTCCAACAATGTGGTATGTGCGACCAGCAAAGCCTCAGATCAGCCTGCGCATACGCGCAGTCCGATCAGAGCCTTTGCTAGTCGCTTGAGTATTCTATGAATGTTAAGCTACTGACTGAACACCATTTGGAGTTTCTAAGCTTAAAAGGAGGCTGCAGGGGCTCGTCTGAGTCTACACATGTCAAAATACCACATTGTTGGAAATCACATGTCACGGCTCAATTATATAGTTCACCTGCCAAGTTTTCAACATGATTTTGCCTCTTAAATTGCCATATATTATGTAAAAGTAAGAAAGAGGGCAAAGATCAGGAATATATACAATCAAGCACCACACCCGACCAAGCCAAGTACTTGTGTGAACAGCCTCTCATAAACGATAAGGTAGATTGTTTACATGATTTGAATATTGAAAACGTGATAAAGTGAGTCAACTTCCAGATTTTTTTGTAATATGTATCTAATTGAAATTAGCGCAAAAGCTGGCCTATGCATACTTGGTCACAATAAAGTATGGAATAGTTTCTATAGCCTTTGACGTGTTAAGGTCGATGAAAGAATACGTTTGATTCATGCTGGTTATAACAGTTATGAAGCACTTCATATGTTTGCAATATGTAACATTTTGTATACTCAGAAAAACAATTGAAGGCTATCATACTTTTTACATTTGAGTAAATAGTTTGCAGACAAAGTATTTTTGAATTTTATCGAACTACCAATCTGAAATTCAGCAAAATGCAAAATGAAATTTACGGGTCATTTATTACTATACAGTTCTCCGCCAAATGTAACAACCCTCTTTACCAAAAGTTCACAAGCGATACAATTTGTGGTACTTAATGGTATCGATTCCTGACCTTTGCACCCTTAATTACTTTTATATTTTTGCTGCAAACTTGACCTGGTTATTGCTTAGTTTCTAATTCCGACCATATGGAAGTGTTTTCCATCCGTCACTGCACCTAATAATGCGACCATTTCTTCGAAAAAAATGTGCAGATATGGAATACCTTATCCAATATTAAAAAAGATTGGCAGGAAAACATTGACAGCGTCTACAAAAGTGGTTGTCATACTTTTGACTGAGAGCCAACAATGGTTTTGGAGGCAACCATTATGGAATACAAAACGATAAAAATGGGATAGAATCATTTTTAATGTTTGCGACTTTACAGTATAGAGTGTTAAACCATTTGAAACTGTACTATATTCCACACATTGAAGCGTGACTTAAATTAAACACCAATTTTAATTTCAGATATGTTGAACTATGAACTGCATGTATTGTATTGAATGTTTGAGATCAAATCTAATCTAAATATCCTTCAATCGTTTTTCTATTTACAGGTTTGCTTAGACAATGGAGATGTAGTTCACAACATAAATCCATATTTTTGTTTCTTGACAAAGGCCAAGTGTCCGAAAATTTGAAACGGAGTAAAAATAGTGTTTTGTAGCATTTTGATTTACTAAATGAGGCCAAGAGGTTATAAAACTGTTTCTTATGGACAGTGCAAATTGACGTGCAGTCTGCGATTGTGGTATATACTGATCACGCTCACTTACTTTTAAAACTTTGTTCAAACTAAAATGCGGAAACAATATTTTGCCTGCTTTACATCTCTAAATTGTGTTTTATCCTGCTAATATATCTTAAAATACCATCAATTTCTGTTTAACATTTTAAAGGCCCTGTCACACTACGACGTATAGCACCAACCTATGCCGACGTATAAAAAATTCAGCAAGTATATTGGTGTACGCTGAATACGTTAGAAATAACTTTTTAACACGTTACGAATACGCTATACATGTTGTACTATTTTTTTTATTTTTTTTTGTTGCTTTACGTCCCAAGTCAACAGCTATGGTCATTGCGGGACGGTCAGTTCACCTAACCACACTTTTCCTTGACAAGCTTGAACAAGCAGTTCACCAGTACTTCGTGCACATACTTTCGCTTGTATATATGTAGTACGGTGGTATACATTGACATACGGACAAGAGGTCCAACATTTTGTGCATCCATAAAAAAATTACAGTGTCTGCGAACGTACTGCTTCTATACGTTAGGCATACGCTAGATGTACGCAGAAGGTAAGTTATGCATACGTTACGGTACGCTAGCACCAACGTATGCGGACGTATTATAATTAAACAAGTACGTTGTTGTTCGCTGAATGCGTTAGAGATAAGCTTTAAACACGTTACGAATACGCCACTGTACGTTGGTATACGTTGTCATACGGCAAATAGATCTCAAAATGTTGTACTTGCATAAAAAATCTTCAGCATATGCCGACGTATTGCTTATACGTTAGGCATAGGTTAAATGTACGCAAGGGTAAGTTATGCATACGTTAAGGTACGTTAGCACCAACGTGTGAGGACGTATGAAAATTCAACAAGTACGTTTGTGCGCGCTGAATAAGTTAGAGATACGTTTTCAATACGTTACGAACACGCTACAGTACGTTGGTATACGTTGTCATATGACAAAGTGGTCCTAAAATTGTGTACTGTTTTATACGTTTGACATAAGTTAGATGTACGCTAAATGTATGTTATGCATACGTTAACGTACGTTATATGTACAATTCAGCATACGTTAGACGTTCGTTGTGCATAAGTTTCTCATAAGTGAAGAACGCTAGTGATACGCTGGGCATACGCTGAAACAAGTATAAGTTATGTTACGTCGGGAATAAGTTGTGAATAAGTTACTCATAAGTTAGATATACGTTCTATGTTCGTTTCGCGTACGCTTTGCATAAGTTAAGAGAGAGGCTTCCTCCGATATTTTATTAGATTTCAGCGTATGCCAGCGTACTAGATATATATTTCATACGTCGGCATACGTTGGCTAAAACGTTATAGTGTGACAGGGCTTTAACCAGGACCAATGTCATGCTTAGTTGAGTTGAGCATAAACATAAATTGTATAACCCGTGCTTGTTAACGATTACTTGTAGGAGGCCAAGGCAGCGTTTGAAGCAGTGATGGTAATTCGTCCACGCCGACCAGTGACAGCTGACTTCTTAGAAATAGAAAATCTTGTGAAAGAACAAGCTTTTACTCTTTACAATTTTAAGTGGAAGCCAGATGCAGAGGTAATCAAAGGTGTCCAGATAAAATTGAGCCAGTGCATGCGATTTCCAAAAATGTGGCATTTAGACATGTGTAGGCTCAGACGAGCCTGTGCAGCCTCCTTTTAGGCTTAGAAACTCCAAATGATGTTCTGTCAGTAGCTTAAGAATCATAAAATACTAAAAAAATTAGCAAAGGCTATGATCAGACTGTGCATATGCGCAGGCTGGTCAAGACCTATGCTGCTCGCACATATCACATTGTTGGAAATCTCATGTCATGGCTCGTATTATTTTACATATTAATCAGCTCATACAAACGATTGGTACTTATCACATTTGCGAGGTGAGTCTAAATGTTATACAACCTGAATATGATGCTTCCAACGGAATAGCAAATACATGTAAAATAACAGTGGGTTAAAGTATTGAAGCTCTTGTGTAGAACCTGTCCTTTGGAGTAAAGCTCGAAATAATGCTTGGGCCACCATGACTGCCAAAATTTTGATTTATCTACAAAAGAATACAACGACAAAATTGCAATATATCGCTAATATCCGCCATAGGTAGATTTGCAATCGGAAATCCAGATGTACTCTTTTCATTCTGACAATATATTTAAAAAATAAAATAAATTTCAGAGTTCTAATTGTTTTTTTATTAAAGTTGCAGAGAACGTACGATGTATGAAACATGAGATAGAGAAAATGGTTGCTATTTTATATTTGACACATTTTTCGTCTGTGTCGTTGTCATCCACGGTGTCACACTTTTGGTTTCTGATCAAAACGTTTTGAAGGGATGCATCAATTTAATTCAAACATATAGAATTGGTACATCATTATAACATACAGGTTCATTTTGAATTTGGAGATCATCTGCACATTTTTGACTGAGCAATCACCCTTCTTTGACTTAGGTTTTAGCTAATACAAAAGCTCTACTATCTTTTTTGGATTGAACTTCATATTTTCCCAAAGCATTTAATCTGACAACCTCTCACTATAGATAACCTTTTGGTAGTAAGGCAAACCTAGTATGCCTTGAGCAGACTGTTCCGAAGAGAGCAGACTGATCTGGACCCACAGTGTTTGGAGAACACTCACATCAACTATAATACTTCTATTAGTGGTAGACGAAAATCATGATTAAGAGCGCGCCAAGAATAGCTATCTACACCGCCTGTTCTCTCTTTGTTGTTTCCCCTTTTTGTTGTTTTTGTATATACTGTCATGCTAGCCAAGAGTGACGGTCACGTATTGTTTGTTTACAATTGTTGAGTAAAACATCGGCTTGTGCACTACACATGAGCTGATGCGAAACGATATATCACTTGTGTATTAATCCTATCCAGTAAATAGGATTAATACACAAGAGATAAATATATTCTTTGTCCTTGGAAACGTTGTAAACGGGGCATGGCGTCACTGTCACTCCTGGCTGGCAGGACAGTACATGTTTTTGTTGGTGGACAGCAAAATAAATTGCTCAAAGTAGTTACTTTAAATATTTATGCCAGCTCAGGATAGCTTGCTGATCATTTTTAATATAAACTAACCCGGTAGCGAGGGTATTGTAACCATGTGTGAGGGCCATTAAGGCGGATCGGCCTGCACAGCAGATGCAGACCGGTCTGCACCCATGTCGGTCACCGAATATCGAACGCCAGTTTGTTTTGCTCCGCCTGGAATAACTCATTTAGCTTATCAGTGATACAGGTGAACAGAAACCAAAAGATGCAACCTTTTTCATTCTAAGTAATAATAAATTACTTACTTTTAGCCCATGCAGCGGATAACATCGCCCGAAACATCAAGCATGGCCACCTCTGAGTGACATCCTTTTTATATCTGGGTCAAATATCCCAACACTTTGCACGTGGCTAGAGGTTTATTCGCTTCACTGACCACAAATACTACAGACGGAATGTGGTGTACTCTTATCATACCTGTTCGCTTGATATTCCTGTAGCATTTGTCTCCCTTTGGCCAAATAAACAATTTTCTGAACAACAAGCTCGGAGGGGTTCACCATCTTGAGTATTATAAGACGAAAACAGAGAGTGTCTGTGTCGGCATGTATTGATATACAGACCGACATGTGCGCTCTCTGTTTTAATAGACAAACTCAACATAAATACATGTACCCATCTTTCGGAACTAGGTAAAGATTTCAATGTTGTCAAACATGCAGTTTAATAATAAAATTACAATTGCTTCTAATAATAAGAATTATCACACTAAAAATATGCTGGGAAATTATTTATTTGTAATTACTCAATTATATATTTTGGTCTGCACATTCTCCCAAAAAAACAATATTTTCTAATACCACCTTTGCTGTCATGTATGTTAATATGTTATTCCTTGTATGTCATGTACATGACTTAAGAGAATAAACGTTTTGACTGTCTGTCTGTCTGTCTGGTACTGATTGCCCAGTGCCTGTAGATAAACACGATTGTTGCAAAAATGTAACCCCATCCCCTGACCTATTAGGTGGGGTCAAGAGAAAAATATTTAAATTTTGCAGTAACCAAGTCAGTTGTCAATATTTTACCTACACCTTGCATGCATCCAACGATACGATTGATATGAAAAATATTAAATAGAATGTTAGTTCGAAGGCCTCGGTCTGGTCCCCTGGTTGGACTTAGGGGGTAGGCCAGAGGCCTAAATTAATTATTTTCAGAATATGATCGTGTATCACATCAAATTAAAGGAAATGGCGTATGCAGCAACATGGTAGCAAATATTTTGCCATTAGACACACCCTCGACCCCAGGGGTGAGATCAAAATGTCAAAACATTTTTTCTGAAAGTAGTCATGTTGCCAAATTAAAATATATCATAGAGCACTACGTATACTCTGTCCTGATTCACACCCTCAGCCCCTGGGTCGGAGTCAAAAGGTGAAAAAAATTCTGAAGTGGTCATGTTGGTTATCAAATTAAAGGGCATGGGTCGTTGGGTACGATGCAAGCTCATTGTCTGTCCTTACACAAAGCCTTGACCCACGGGGCCGGGTCAAAAAGGTCAAAACATGTTTTCTGAATGTGGTTAAGAAGAAAATAAATTAAAGCAAAGTAATAAGGTTGCAAAGATCAGGAATCGATACAATCAAGTACCACACCTGACCCAGGATACCAATGGGAAAGTGACAAACTCACAGAAGACACCACAAACGAGAGCCAAGAGGTCAGCCCTTTCCCAGCAGGTGACCACAAAGCACATATAAACAGACGCGCACAAAACATAGCCAACACAAGACAGAACAAAAACATAAAAGATCCACAAAAGAAGTACCGCCTTGGAACGGTCAGTAAAATATTTTACTGGAGGGCTTAAACCGGTTTAACGGCGCCAACCTCACCCTTAATTCAGATGTGGATCAAGACACATTAATATTTGGTTTGCATGAAAGACCCCTAACTTATCAATGCATCATCTCCTAAAACATATAAATCAAGATATAACAAGGAGATAAAGCAAGGATAAGGACTCAACAGTAAATTAAACTGAATACCGGAGCAAAAGAAATCCAACAGGTAAACCCCGGAGGGCCTGACAAACAGCCAAAGCATCAGGCCTCTACCATCTCATCAATAGATAAGTCTTTAAGTCGGAACCATCATAGAGTCTGAAGTCCGACCCACCGGCGTGCAATTAAAGAGGAAACTAAAGTTGCCAACCGTGATTGGGTTGACTACCAAGCATGCAGTCTGTTGCAATACATTAATGTTATAGCCAATCTTTTTATAATGGGAAACTATTTTAATGAACTGCGCTGAAAAATTATTAGAGCCAACAATCTTCTTCAACTTATACACCAAGTCACCATAGAAATCAGGTTCCTAAAGTCCTTGGCGCAAGAGAGATTTAAGTCCAACTTGGAATTTAGAAATCAAATCATAGTATCGTCTATAAAATTTTGAAAATGTTTTGCGAAGTTTATGATACCGATAGCCCTGTTTAAGAAGTTTCTGAGTTAACAATTTATTGCGAGTGTTGAAGTCAGTAACATAGCTAGATGCTCTAGCAAAACGAATGAGTTGAGAGATATAGACTCTATAGGATGTAGAACGAGGAACATCACCATCTAAAAATGGGAAATTGACAATTTCAAAATCAAAGTCGTCACGTTTATCATAAATTTTGGTAGAAACAATATCATTATCAAAACAAGTTTATACCAACATAGATGCAAACACTTTGACCTTACTCACACCTCTAACCTCTGGGTTGGGTTGGCAGGTTATATATTGAAATTGTACAGTAATTATATTTTTCATTGAATTAAGCACTAAAATAGCTGACATGCTCTTAATTATGATCTGTATGATTCCCAAGGTGAACCTAGGCTTGGAGAAAGCTAATTTGTGTTTTGGGGATCTAAATTCGATGAACTAGCCTAAGGGTGAGATTGGTACCGTGAAACTAGTTCAAGCCCTCCTGTAAAACTATTTTTACTGATCCGTCCAAGGTGGAACTTCTTTTGTGGATCATTTTTTGTTATTTATGTTTCGTGTTTGTAATGCTTTATTGTCTGTCCATTGCAGCTGTTTGGAAACCTGCTGGGAAAAAGTTGGCCTCTTCATTCTCTTGTATGTTATGTTAAATTTTGCTTTTGTCACTTTCCCATGTGGTATTCTGGGTCAGGTGTGACACTTGATTGTATCGATTCCTGAATTTTTGCCTCTTTACTTACTTTGTTTGAATACGGTTTTGCCAGGCAACACATCCGATTCTCTGAATTCTAGTTGCATTAGAGCTAGCTCACGCCATGTTGGTATTAATCACATATGCATTAAGTTACTTTTTTCAGCATGGACTGTATCTTTTTCTGTGACCATACATTTGGCATGGAGCAACAAACGCTCTGGCGTGCCTGCATCCTTGCTGTGTAGATGCTGAAGCTAAAGTAAGCATTGGCTGCTTGACAAAATGTCCTTCACAAAATAACATGCACTGATGTACTCGTATATTTATGTTATTGCAGATGGGGATATTCAATATTGCGCAGTATGACTCATTTGTCTTCTATGCCAATGCCATTAAAAGCGTTATGGCAGCCGGGCATGATCCAAGAATCAGCGAACATGTGCAGAGCCAACTATGGAACAGAACGTTCCCAGGTTTGCATTATAATGTTATTTGCAACTCTTAATGCATTAATACATTAATGCAAGTATCTATTCAACAGTCTCGCCTGCATTATGTACTCAACTTCTTGTTATTGGGAGAAAGAAATGATAACATGTTTAAAGGAGTAATGTGGTTTAGTAGTTACACGATATCAATGTATAAGGTCAAGATTGTCATCTAAACTGAACAACTATAGTCGTAGCTACATAAATTAATCTGAATTGATATTCCTGTAGCATTTGTCTCCAATGTGGTGTCTACTGTGAGTTTGTCACTTTCCCATTGGTATCCTGGGTCAGGTGTGGTACTTGATTGTATCGATTCCTGATCTTTGCACCCTTACTTACTTTTAAAAGAGTCAGATCCTTTTTAAAAAAGTAAAACTAAATATAAAAGTAAGTAAAGGTGCAAAGAACAGGGATCGATGCAATCAAGTGCCACATCTGACCAAGGATACCAATGGGAAAGTGACAAACTCACAGTTAGACACCACAAACGAGAGCCAAGAGGTCAGCTCTTTCCCAGCAGGTAACTACAAGGCACATATAAACAGACGCGCACAAAGGCATAGCAATAGCAAGACAGAAAACTATAAAAGATCCACAAAAGAAGAACCACCTTGGAACGGTCAGTAAAATATTTTACTGGAGGGCTTAAACAGGTTTCACAGCGCGCCAACCTCACCCTTAATTCAGATGTGGATCAACACACATAGATATTTGGTTTGCATGATAGACCATAACTTATCAATGCATCATCACCTAGAATACATAAATTAAAATATAACAAGGAGATAAAGCAAAGACCAGGACTCAATAGTTAATAAAACTGACCCTCTGTTTTATTCAAAAGTAAGTGAGTATGACTTAGAGATTTTGTTTGATTTGATGTTTTATGTCCCAGTCCAAAGCTATTTTCATTTCCAGACGGTCAGTTCACCTAGTGCTCGCACATTCTTCTGAGCAAGCCATGACTAAGCGATTAACCAGTACTATGTGCTCGTACTTCCGCTTGTAGCTAACAACAACCCTTCTTGAATCCGGAGAACGACGTAGCGATTATTTCATGATTAATCTTCACAAATGTACGGTAACGGGCCAAACTCATGACCTCTGGATCAGCAGTTGGGCTCGGTACTGACTGAGCTACGAGGCTCAGCTGTGGCCTAGATATGCCAAGACTACAGATCGGAGATTGACCCACTGCACTGCAAGTAAAAGACACAGAGCACAGAACACAGCAAGCCATATAACAATTAAAGCCAAGCTACTTGCTATCTCGATTGTTAAACTAGATAGGACAGTACCAAAACAACTCTTTAAAATAGACCAACACAAGCACTACACAAAGGTGGCAGCATTTAGTATGTTAAAGATAATTACTTTAACTTGGCTTTTAGCTCTTCTGTAGCAGGGTATAACAGATCCAGCATTCCATGGTGATTTAGTTTACAAAATAAAAATGAAGATTGGAAAGCCAGAAAACTAGTTTAAGCCATATAGTAAATATTTTTATTGACCAATTCAAGGCCATGCTTCTTTTGTGGATCCTTCTTTGTGTTGTGTTTCCTGCCTGTCATGCTTTGCAGCTTTGTGGTCACCTGCTGGAAAAAGGGCTAACCTCTTGGCTCTCTTGTATGTGATGTTTTTTGTGTATTTTGTGGTGTCCTGGGTCTGGTGTTGAACTTGATTGTATCGATTCTTGATCTTGTTTACGTTTATTTCATATTAATTTATAAGCAAGTGTAATATTACAAGTGAATGTTCAAATGCAGTTTACCCAAATGTATTTCTGCACTGCAAAAGTGTAAACATATTTAGTCAAGTAAATCTTACATATCAGTTTGAAGAACTGATGTAAGATTATTTTTGAAATGTTCAGTAAAGTACATCTTGAATACTTTGCAATCTAACACTAATGCATAAAAGGCAAATCAACCTTATATATCGAATACTATTTTAACTGCTTTTGTGCAAACACAGTCTGCGATTTGTTTATTTTCAGGGCATCTTTTTAGCTTGAAGGAATAGTACAGGTCTCTTTATTGTGACTAGTTAGCTTATTTACCTCTCGTTATAAACAGGTCATTGATAGGTTAAGGATCTTTCATGCAAACCAAACATCTATGTGTCCTGATCCACGTCTAAACTAAGGGTGAGGTTGGCGCCGTGAAACTAGTTTAAGCCCTCCAGTAATTTTTTTCTGACCATTCCAAGGTGATGCTTCTTTTGTGGATCGTTTTTGTTATTTATGTTAGTTTTTGGCCTGCTTTTTTGTCTGTTCAATGCGGCAGCGGGGTCATCTGCTGGGAAAAGGCTAACCTCTTGGCTCTTTTGTGTGTGGAGTTTTTTGTTGTGTTTTGTCAATTTCACATGTGGTGTCCTGGGTCGGGTGTGGTACTTGGCTTTATTGATTCCTGATCGTTGCCTCCTTACTTACTATGTTCATTTGCTATTCTTTGAAAAGCAATTTATGCAGGTTATGTGTCTTAAAATGTACATAAAAACCTGTATTGAGATTTTTTTATCTCATTCATAACCTATTTTGCTTTTATTTCAGGCATTGCAGGTACAACTTTTGTAAATACTAAAGGAGACAGAGAAACAGACTTTACCTTACTCGACATGGATCCCGAGACTGGAAAATACCAGGTTGTACCCTGAATAGAAACAATAATCATTTATAGCACATGAACAATACTAGGAATATCCATGTAACACAATGCCTGAAAAGGTTTGAATGCAAAGTGAGAAATGTAGATATGAATATGAAAGTTTGTTGTTTTTCACACAGTTCATATATTGTATATTCTTTCAAAGCATCCACATCCACGTAGCTTCGTTTCAGTGCAGTCATTTTGAACCAGTAAATGGATTATTATCTACTTGCACAGATACATTGTTGGGAGGGCGGAAAAAGTTAACTACGTTTTGGTGACGCATCGGAATTTGAAATATCCCAAAAAGGGTTTATATGTACGTCATCTCGAACCAACAAACTTTATATTAGGTTTTACTGTGATACAATTAAAAATTGATTAGATTTTAGCGACCATGACCTAATATGCAAAGTCACCATTCTTCTATAAAGACTGCAACAGACCAATCACTTCCGCACACTATCTTGTAAACAAGTTGGGAATTTTGAGCAAACTTGCATAAATACATCGCTAAGAAAGGGTTTATTTTATTTTCAAGGTCACACCATCACTTTTAAATGTCAAATTTCAACCCAAATAGGGTGTCAGAATGTTATCTCTTGAATGGAAAAAAACGGATTCATGCCTTACTTTATATTATATTACATTGTTTTATTGTGGCTCAATACGAAGTTAATGAGACTTTGACCGAATTTTATGAGGTCACCTCTTATCAAGATTGTAAAAGAAAATAACCTTTTTGGCACACTATCTTCTGAACTAGGGCTTAATTTCGACCAAACCTCCATAGATAAATTGTTGGGAGGAGGGAAATAGTTAATAAGCTTTTGGTAACCTTGATCTTATTTTCAAGATCGCAATCCTATAAAAAAATAGTAAGTGAGTATGATCAGGAAATACCAAAATCACTAACCACAGACAACCCCATGACACCGCAAGGAAGAGCCGCTCATCTATCACTAGACACAAGGAAGACAAATTAAGCAAAGCAACCAGCCCCCTCTTCCCCATCAAGATGATTGAAATACTAGAATGCACATAAAGTAACGCACAACAAAACATAGAACAATTACAGACTCTCACAATGGGAGTAACAATAAATAAAAAGTCAACAAGAACAGAACCATCGCCTTAGAACGGACAGCAACCTAAGCCACCGGGGGTTTAAATGCATTTTACTGGTACCAAATCATCGCCCTAGATTCTGCTGTTTTTGAAGTACAAGAAATGTAAAGTTCGCAAAGATGCCATCTAACTAATGTAATGTACCATCATGGAGACACACTCTAATCACATTAACACACCATGATGAAACAAAGAAAATGGCTCCTGACTCACAGATAGTCAGAGCTAAAGAAAACCTCAAGTTAAGCAACCGTGGGTCCAGCTACAGATAAGTATCAGGCACCAACCTACCGAATAATTCTTTACGTCTGAGCTGTCATAGAGTATGAGGCCTGACCCACAGTCATGCAAATAAAGAGGAAACCATAACTGTAAATCGTGATTGGGCTTGAAACTAGGCATGCAGACTGTCGCATGATATCCAAGTTATATCCAACCCTTATATAATGTGTTACTATCTTTTTGAATTGATCACTATAATTAGGTTTTCCAACAATTCGTATTAAAGATTGTACAAATAAGATCTACCTTATGAACCAGTTGTGGATTTTTACAATACTTTCATAGATACATTGTTTGGAGGGTGGAAAAGAGTTAATTAGATTTTGGTGACCTTATTTTCCAGATAAAACCAGCATTTTGCAATTTCAATTGTTGACCTAAATTGTGTTTCTGCATGCTGTCTCTTGAAATAAATGATGGGTTTCAGACATTCTGTATATATTGTATCATTGTGATGCAAACGTTAGCTGATTAGAATTTGGGTAATCATGCTTGCTGGCTCAAATTAACTGTAGTGGGGACATGTTTTACCTTTAAAACACTGCTTGTATTTTAAAAAAAATATTTGTACAGAGCAACTAGTTTTCAGCTAAAACTGGTATCAAAAAGTAGACTGACCAAATCACCAATACCAGCAGTTTAAGATTTTTAACAGTGCTCTTTCATCTCTCTGACTGAATGTTTAAGGCAATGTGATTTTGTTGGGGACACGAGTTGTCGTGCTGGTACTCAGAGTTGCCATCAATGCAATGGCCAAATTGGAAAAAAAACATTGAACCTATATTTGACCAACGTATCGTTAGCCGGTCAAACTAAGTGGTACGATTCATTCCGTTGTTTGGTCGTAAATGATGCCCTCGATATCTATTGTACTGCTGGACCGTTGAAGTCCACGTTGGGACACCTAGGTGTAAGCGCACTGTCTGTCCTGGCCAGCTAAATCCCTTTCTAAACAGAATGATTGCAAAACTAGAACCGACATTAAGAACTAAACAACACAACAATAACTGAATTCAAACACAACAGGAGCAAAGGCATTGAACAAACTACTGAATCAACGCCTTACAACAGACACCATTCGAGACCAACTCCTAATAATGGGGAAAACTCACCCTAGATATTGCTGTTGTTAAACATATACAGTGAGCAATAAGTTAAATTCCTGAAAAAGTTGAAAATTAGATATTAAATTGTGACTTGAATGATAGGGCTTGTAAGGAAGCTATCAGTGAATGTAGAAAGTCTAGATTGAGCTATTGAAACATTACATAATGTCATTTTTCTCATTCCAGGTTGTTGCTCAACACTTAGGTCATATTAATATCTTTGAACTATTACCCAGTGTGCCTATTCACTGGCCAAATAACGGATCTTTCCATCCAAATACCCCAGCATGTGGCTTTGTTGGAGAACTTTGTAGCTCATTTGGTAAGTTCTCCTGTCTTTTGTGTCATTGTGAATGTAACTTAACATAATACTATTATACTTCTACCAAGACCTCTAAGTAATGACCATCGATTTGTTCAATGTATTTACCGTTACATTCACGCCTCAAAGCGTTTTGTGGAAGTATAGATGAGAACATTAAATTTATCCACATCATAATTTAGGGTGAGGTTGGTACTGTTAAACATGTTTAATTTTAATGACCGCTGAGGCGGTGTTGTTGTTTTTTGTTTTGTTTTTGTGTTTGTTCTGTTAGTTTTTTTTAATTGTTTTTGCTTTTTGTGTTTCGTGTTTGTCTTTGTTATACTGTAGTTACTGTTCCTTGCAGCCTTGTGATCACCTGCTGGGAAAGGGTTGTCCTTTTGGTCCTCTTGTGTTTGAAGTTCTCTTGTGTTTTTGTAACTTTCCCATATGGTGTCCAGGGTCAGGTATGGTACTAGATTGTATTGATTCCTGATCTATCCCTTCTTTCTTACTTTTATACAGTTCTTAAAACACTGCTGATCCCAATCAGTTGGCTCCTGATAAAATCATCTGACCAGTATCCATACTGTTTTCCATTACGAAAACAAATTATGCTTATAACTAAAATGCTGCATATTAACAGAATAAAGATAGGGGAAGGTGGTGGTGCATAAATATACGAGGGGGGTTTAATATGTAATGAAAACAGCCCAGTATATCCCAAAGTTTTATATTTACACACTTCATAATTACTTTTATTTAAAAATCTGTTTCTTGGCTAAATGAATGTAAAATTGCAGTTGTCGAGCTCCTTACCTAATTTACACAAGCCACTTTCAAGACAGGGTACTGAAGTAGACTGCGATATGAAATAAAAGCAGATAACTTCATGAACGAGGGATGTTTTCAGTCTGCTTCTTCGTGTGGTAAATATCCATATATTGGTGAGTTATACCTGCCAATTTATTTGATATTACTTTTATATTCTATGAAATACTAAGGCTGTCATTTTGGTTAAAATCCTCCTTGATGCTACATTTTCTGGCTATCCATTGACAGAGTCGTTTTTGCGTGGACGAATACATAGCGAAAACTTATACGGAAATCATTGGTAACATTTTTTTCTGGTCGCTTTGATGTTTATTTGCAAGTAATACAGCGGATTTTAAAATTTCCATATTCAATCTCACTCATAAAGTACCCCCAAGTACGTCATTTGAAATAAGAAAATCACTTAAAAGAATGCAATCTCTGGATTACTCTGAAATGGATCAGACAAAATACCGCGTTTCATCGATGTTTGCATTCGGATGCATTATTTGGACATTGTTACACGTATTTACATGTGCATAATCTGGCTGCCTAATTTCAGACAATAAAATTATAGGAAACGAAAATGGTATACCACTCAGATGAGATACTACTAGATGTTGGTTTCAGTTTAACTGGTCTGCTGCCTATGTACTGTGTGTGTTAAAACTTCGATAAAATCAAAATTGTCCTTTCCTGGTACAAAGTCACATTTCCGATTTTTAAGAACCGTGCGCATTTTAGTGTTACGTCCATTGCTTTAAACGACGTCAACGTAAGAGGGGGTAACGTAATAAACCCGATTGCACGAGAAACCGGTAGCGTTAAAAATTTGTATCTTTACAGCAGATAAAGGGGATATCAGTCAGAAAACTATGGATATGTGACTCATGCATGTTAAATGTTTGTTTTAGAAAATACAGCATGCCGTTCTACCTTTGTTAAAACGAGTCTTAACAATTTGGAGGAAAATATATGCAGTGTATATTAGTGTGCTTTATATACCCCCGGTACGAAGTATATAGGGGGTATATAGTTTTTGCCTTTTCTGTTATTATGTTTGTCTGTTTGTCTGTCTGTCTGTCTGTAAACTTTTTTTCCGTCAAATATTTCTCAGCAACTACTTGAGTTAGGACTCTGAAATTTGGTACAAAGCTTGATAGTGATGAGTTGTATTGTGTAACAAAAGAACAGCCACATATTGCTTATCAGTCCCTTTATTTGTTCATTTCTCTTTCTCTCCAATGGAAATTTCTGTCACAGATTTCTCAGCTCCTATTGGAGTCAGTGTTTTCAAATTTTGTATACATCTTCAGGATGGCAAAGTGTACTGTGTAAATGAAAATTAAGATGCTAATCCTCATTTTGCCTTCTTTTTTCAATTTTTCATTTTTTCCTTCTTTCTCTCTTATATAATACATATGGACATTTTTTCTGTCAAAGATTTCTCAGCAACCACTTGAGTTAGGACTCTGAAATTTGGTACAAAGCTTGATAGTGATAAGTTGTATTTGGTTATAAAAGAAGAGCCACATATTGCTTATCAGTCCCTTTATTTGTTCATTTTTCTTTCTCTCCAATGGAAATTTCTGTCACAGATTTCTCAGTTCCTATTGGAGTCAGTGTTTTCAAATTTCGTATACATCTTCAGGATGGCAAAGTGTACTGTGTAAATGGAAATTAAGATGCTAATCCTCATTTTGCCTTCTTTTTTCAAATTTTCATTTTTTCCTTCTTTCACTCTTATATAATACATATAGACATTTTTTCTGTCAAAGATTTCTCAGCAACTACTTGAGTTAGGATTCTGAAATTTGGTACAAAGCTTGATAGTGATAAGTTGTATTGTGTAACAAAGGAACAGCCACATATTGCTTATCAGTCCCTTTATTTATTCATTTTTCTTTCTCTCCAATGAAAATTTCTGTCATAGATCTCTCGGCTCTTCTGAAGTGTTACATTCTCTGATGGCTACCGCCGGGGGTATGTGAGCTTTGCTCACTTCTTGCTATATTTAAAAAGTGTGTAACTTATTAAATTTGGAAAGGTAAAATAATGTTTCATGCACCATTTTAATGGCGACGCTTTGATCTTTCGTTTGGCATATGGCATAAGTTCCTAACGCGTTTGTGGATGGAGTTATGACTTGGTTTTCATTACATATTGAACCCCCCTCGTATTCATCGTTCCAAAGGTTTATAATGCCAAATATTTGATCAAAAAGTAAGTGAGTTTGATCAGGGAATACAACATTCACACAATGCAGACCAACCTACAGCACCACGAGGAAGAGCAGCAGAACATTAACGGCAACAATACACTATGATGACAATTAACGCAAAGCAACCAGGTCTCTCTTTTTTGTCGAGATTATTGCAAAGCTAGAAAGGACACAAAGTAATGCATATCAAAACAAAGACCAAGCAGAGAACTTCCACAAACGATGGGAGGTACATAAAATAATTAATCAACAACAACGGACAGCAGCCTAATTCACAGGGGAGGGGGGGGGGGGTAAATTTATTTTACATGCGCCAAATATTTGCCCTAGATTTTGTTGTTGTTAAACGATAAAACGTGTTAAGCTCGCATGGAGGTTTCCTTACTAATGCAATTCATCATCACTAGGAAACAATATAATCAAATTAACACACTTTGGTGAAACAAAGAAATTAATATGACTAGGAAATGTCTAAATTATAGGCCAACCTTTGACACGAAATGAAAATAACTAGAAAACAGACACATATACACATACCAGTGAGAATATAGTCAGCAAAGTTGTCATTTAGCTTCTCATTCAGTGGGATTATTGCCATTATTTACAATATAAATAATCAATCAATGGAATATCTCATTTTGTATTAATGCTATCATTTCTCCTGCATGCGATAAAGAACGCACCTTTAATTAAGTGTATGGTGTATTTAGCTGTATGATGGAAGAAATGTAGCCACCAAATCATCCAAACATAATAACATTAACCCAATATGGCAAATGTACTGGTTAGGGATGTACAGCTGCTACCCAACACAAAATCCTCAAGCAACAATCCCTGTATAAGTAAAAACAGATCCCGCAAAATCGTTTAGCTCACACAGAAGTTTTCTAATGTATACACTGCATAAAACTAAATTGCAAAAACAGGAACACACACACACACACACACACACACACAATATGTTCAACAGCAATAAATAAAAAAGAAACGCCACATTAGAACTGACAGCAGTACAAATCTCTGGGAAATTTACATTTGTTGGACTTCACAAAGTGTTGCCCTAGATTCTGCAGTTGTTAAATGCATATGTTGTTCAGCTCATAAATATTGTTCCTTGTTTATTTAATGTGTGATCACAGAACGACCATCACATCAAGTTTACCCACTGTTCAGAAACAAAGAAAATGTCTGATTACTCACATAGCTAATGAAAGCCACTAGTTGAGCCGTGTTGTGCGCAGCCTAATACTTACCTCATGTACAACACATTTACAATTGTTTGTTAAACAAAGGTGAGTATGACTAGGAATGCCACAATCACACACTGAAATGAATAGACACAGAACACTAACAGTCACGCGACAACAAGAACACACAGTAAAGCAATCAGCTGTGTTTCTCAATATGATGATTGTAAAACTAGAAAAAACTATGTACTGCATTGCAAGACAGGAACCAAACGCAAAACCTACACAAGTCATTAACAACAGAGCCACCAACTTATTAAAAACGTAGTAAAAGCCAATTAATTTTTGAATGATGCCATAATTAGGTTCCAAATGCGGCATAAATGCATTTTAAACCTAATTATGGCATCATTCAAACATTAATTTTGTCTTATTGCAAATTAGGCCATCGCAAAAAACATTGGCTTCTCTCACACAAAGAACTATACTTGGTCACATTCATTCGAAAAATGTTTTTTTCTATCTGGTGCTAGAGTATGTGAAAGATACACGAATATATGGATCTACAACTAATCATATTGTTCTTATCAGAGAGAACTAAATAATTTAGACTGCTTTTGGAGATTACTTGTATAGCTAAGAGTAAACGTTTGGATTTGGACTGAATAAGTAATTATATCATATGTTCTTGAGCGTGTGTACTGGCCCAGTGCATGAGCTCCCGTTTCTTATCTAATCAGAGAGCAACCAAAGATCATACAAGTTTGAGTATTCGTGCTAACTGACCAGAGCATTTGCAGCTCGCATACACAAAGTAAAGGTGTATATATAGGTTCATACCAAATTTCGAACCTCTACTTATGGTGAATACGTCACTGTGGGCAATTGTTAGAGGCATTTGCTTACGTTGGATATTAAAGTATTGAAACGTCATGCACTTGCCAATATAAGGTTCAATTATACAAACATTTTCATATCAAGGTGGGCGTGACTTCAAAGGGCCAAACGTATATTTTGTAGGTAAACAAAATGTTCTTATGTGTAAATTAACATGTTTTGATCAGCATTTTGTGTGTATCAAACAATTTTCAATAATATGTTTACAGTAATTCATACATGTCTTCTTCCGCTTTTCAGTCTTTCCATTGGCTGGTAGCATTGCTCTGGGATTTACTGCTGTGGTCATTTGTATTATTGTTATTGGTTCAATCTTCTTCTGGTAAATATATTTTAGTCTTTTTATGTCCAGATGATTGTAGCCCTTTTTATGTTGATACATATGGTTTGCAATTGTCCATTTCGTATTTTAACGGTTTGCTGTTCTATAAAATGATGCAGTTCTGTCCCTCCTTTGCCTTAAGCAAAGCCGATTTATGCTGTATTTTATCTGTGTCTTCGGTGTTTGCTAAAATAAATGTTTAGGGGTTTACTGTGCACAAAGTGTTAAAGATAACAAGTTTCAATATTTAGCAATACTTTTAACATATATCTTACGTTGAATCAAAATCAAGTGTAGTGTGTATGCATTACGCGGAATGGTTCTAATAAGCAAACAGTCACAATCTATATAACTTTTCAACGACACAAAAATCAGTTGAACAAAGTTGTTTTTTGAGTTTACATTTGTAAGCTATGCACTATTTGTTTTACCCTAGGTTATCAATTGATGTTAAATAATGGACATAAAGATGGTACAAAATATAGTGTAAATGCCTTTATTGTAAGGAATGTAAGTAAAGTATGACCAGAGAATACCAAAATCTCACACTGCATACCAACCTAAGGCACTGCGGGGAAGAACTCAGAGCTCTAATAGTCACAATACATCAGCACCCAAAGGAAGAGCCACAGAACACTAACAATCACAAGACTTCAAGAAGACAATAAAAGTAAAGCAACCAGCCAAGATGGTTGCAAAACTAAAGAGGACAATACTGCATAACAAGACAAGGACCAAATACAACCCAAACAATGGGAGAAGCAGTGGACAATTAATCAGCAACAACATAACCTCATCACAATGATACAACAGGCGGTGTTGATGCCGTTAATGTTACTTTATTCATTTTGATTTCGTAAGGATTGACGACACTACGTTATGGACATACAGCATTATACCTTTGCATTTTATAGACCTTATTATGATACGAATATATCAGTTGAGAGCTATGTCTAGATTGTCTCAACATAATCGTAGTAAATGACTTGACCTTCCATATGGTCTGTGATTTTTGATTTTTCATGAGTGATACTCACTAGTTTTGCAATTCTAATCATCCAACTAACGGTCATACTCACTTACTTCTTACAACAATATGGAACAGTATGACTCTTCCTTCAATTCTCTCCTTGCTAGCGGCGACTTTTGTCGTCTGCTGATAGCTTTTGCAAACCATTTTGACCCAGATCAGGACCAACGAGACGTACGTCCTGATATGGATCCAAACCTATTAACAGACGGACAGTGCTTCTAAAAGAATTGTTAGAAACTGTTCCTGAAACAAATGTGTGCAAAGGGTTAAATTGTTTAAGCAATCGAGTTTTACTATTTATACGCAACAAAAAAGAGATGCATACAGCAACATTTCCCTTGTTTTTAAAGAATAACAATAAATTCAGTTTTTTTATGTTTATGCTGATCTTAAGTGTGTTAATTGAACAGTGTATCCTATGAATTTTACACATTGAGATTCAATACACTTTTTGTAAATCATAAAAGACCAGGGTAGGGGTCATTTTTAATTGTAACATAATGTTTTATTAGATGTGTGTCCTCTGTCAGCCCACATACAGGCAGTGCACCCGCGATGCATCAACCCAATAATGATTCTGATGTCATTCTGGGACACGAAGCAACGTGGTGATCATTTGAGCATATGTTCTAACATCACGATGGCATCTGACATTACGCCCTTAAATGTCCAAAACATGTTAAATCGGTACCAGATCAGGACTTCTAGCTGGTCATGATAGCGATGTTCTAATGTTTGAGTATATCTCTGGACAAGCTTGCTACAGTCTTCTCATAGAACGGTTTTGCATTTTAACAGATGTTTATAAGCACAGAAACAATATCAACTAAAATGCCATTTGAACAGTAGGGTTGATTAAGCGCGAGCAAAAGTTACTAATCATTTGAAATTTTTTAATGTTCCATGCAAGGTACAGGTATTCATGTATGTCATACTGAAGTTTCGTTGCAAACCGACTGGTAGTAAGGATTTTATTGAACCTAAAAGGTAAACTGAATGGTAAAAGGTTACTGTATGCGTTTCTCTGTTGCCAGGTATAATTGTTTTACTTCTCTAGGCGTGTACGATCTGAAGCCACACTATACAGTGAGTGGTGGCGGGTGAAATGGCAAGATGTGCAGCTTCAAGCAAAATCTATATCAACTTCAACATATAGCAGGGTAGGTACACAAGGTATTTGTAATGGTGGCGCTAAACGCATCTTTTTTTTCACAAGGTAAACTGATATATTAGTCTCGAAATCAGTTTGTGTTTTTCTAATAGGCGTCAGATAGTATAAAAAATAGATAGTACTGTATGGAACTATACTAGACCATGATCAGAGTATATGTGAAACGAACCATAGCAACGAAACTTCAGATTCATACCTCATTTGATTAGATATTTCCTTGAGCACATGTGGAGCTAATGATAGTGCCTATATTAAAAACAAAATAATATTCACCCAATTGATGGCACAAATCATGAGGCAGGTTAAAAATATGAACTTGTATACTCCACTGGTGTAAGCAAATCTCACAACAAATGTGCTCCATAGGATAAGTAGGATAACATAATGGACATATGGACAGAAAGAGGAAATCCCAATATTTCATAGGCTTTAAAAAAGATTTGGGCATAATTACAGAAAATATGATTCCTTGTAAAGCTGGTAAGCTTTGTACATATAGCAAGAGTCAATAACAATAAACCAAACCTTTTTAAAAAAAACACGAGAATAAATACAGAAATAATATTATTCCTGGTAATGTCTGTGTGACTTAATATATCATAATTCAACATTTCTTCTTTTCTGACTTCTCTTATAATTAAATTGTGTCTGTGCTCAATGGAAATATATCAAAAGACGTATCCAGTGAGTGCATAAACCATTATTTTCTTGACACATGAAAACTTTAGAAAGAAAAGTTGGCTCATTTTTGCACTAGGAAGGCTTCATTATGGTTTTTATTGGACAGTGTGACCACAGTATTGGTGGGACACTATCACCCCTAAAATATATAGATGTAGTTTGACAGCTTTGCTCCAGTCGCACCTTAACTATGTGTTACGCCCTTGTTAAAATTTTCTATCTAAGAAATACCTCCTTCATTATGGCCTGAGAATTGAGGATAAATCCATCTGAACCCAATATTCTTGCACTATTTTTTACGAGAATAAAATAAAAAAAGATCCACGTAGTGGATGGCCTCTTTTGAATTTGGCATTTTCCACAGTTAAAAGAAGTGTTTCATCTATAATTTATGATAAACAGGGTTATTTTAATTTTGATATATCCTCGACAAAAATAAACACATACCATAACTTAATGCCGTTCAATTAACTTTTTGAGCATCATTTAATGTAATCAATAAAATCGTTAGTACGTGTTGGTTTGTAACGAAACTTCAGTATGACATCAATGAATAACCTTACGTGTACCATACATGATAAAAAATGGACAACCGCAACCTATAAATCACTTATCAATGCCTCTAATTAACCTTCCTGTTCACATGACATTTCGACTGTACAGTGTATCTGTTTCTCTGACGTCTGTTTATATGCAAAACCGTGCTATGCCAAGACTATAGCTCGCTTGTTCAGAGACTTACTCAAAAATCAGGACATCTTTATTCTATCGCAGCCAGCTGGACGCCTTGATCTGGTACAGGTTGAACATGTTTGGGACATTTTAGGACGTCAGGTCTCATCATTATGTTAGAGCACTTTCTCAAATGATTACTGTGTTGCTTTGTGAATGGGCAGCAATCCCTCAGAATGACATTAGAATAATTTTTGGTTTGATGAGTCGCTGGTGCACTGAGTGTGAACGGGCTGACAGGTGCAGTACCTCTAATCAAACATTCTAAGAAATTAAAAATGGTCCCTACCCTGTTGTTTTACAATTTACAAAAAGTGCATCGAATCATTTATATAGGGAAACAACCTTGACTAGATGATTTTCGAAAATACAAAGTCGAATTACTTACTTGACTCGTATACATGTATTTAACCTTATGAGGCAATGATGTTTGATAATCACTAAGGATCATGTTGACCTTTGACCTTTCAGCAAACGTAGCTTTATTTATGTTATTGCAAACACACATTTTTAGAAGTCAGAGGGACAATTAAAGTCTAATTTTACATTTAATATACTTTAAATTAGACAACTTTAATATGACTAAAATGTCTATGTAAGGAAGAAGGCAAAAATCAGGAATCGATATAATCAAATACCACACCTGACCCAGGACACCATATGACAAAGTGACAAAACATAAGAAAACATCACATACAAGAGAGACAAGAGGTCAGTCCTTTCTGAGCAGGCAGTCACAAGGCTGCAAGGAACAGACAAGACAGTATGACATATAAACACGTTGCACAAATAACTAAATAACAGTGTCTTACATGCTATGTTAGGTAAAAAACTATTCAAATATCTTCGTCTCTGAAATTAATAGAAGAATCAGCCTTTGGCTTGGTATGTCTCAAAGATATGGGCTGTATGATGTTCGTTCAAAAGTGTATCTAAGGTTGAACTTGAAATTGTTAAACGTTATGTTAAGGTCATCTACAGTCTTGTGACTCAGAGCCAGGTAAGTGCTTCAAGATTTAAGTATTTTGGTTTATAACTTGATTTAGAAATACCATTGCATAGATAAGGTTTCATTACCTCACATAAATCATGATGTGTATATGGCATAGCAATGCAAATAACATACTATTGTGTGCATAGTCAAAAATGACTGCAAACGTGTGTGTTTAATATTCTTGAAGTGATTTAATACAACAAAAATCATACAAGTAAACATGTTTGGTGTACGTTGCGAACAGGTACACTCAGTGGTCATGGGTAAGTTCCCCAATCAGCTTACCAGAAATACAAAAAATATGGTCTGAAACAATGGTCTTTTCTAGCCAATTCAGAAGATTTCCCAAAATGATAGTTGCCAAGGATAAATAATCAGGGTGTATATTTACGTCATCACCAATATGTATGATGTCATCAGCTGCTGACATGGAGATATTGCGCATCACAAAAATTGGTTCCATTTCTTCAAAAAAGATAGCAGGTGTTGGAACAATGCAGTAAAAATGTCAGATTGTAATATTTTTATCATATTTGAGGTTATATTTTTACAGAACATTTATATTTTAAGAAAAACTATCCTAAAAGCTTGTATAAAAGTTTGGTTACCCATTATAACGCAAACATAGGCTCAAGGGTTAGGTATTGCTGGGTGTTGTCTTTTCAGTATGAAAGAATGAAACATTTAAAGACGTATTGCTACAAACAAACATAGAACATATTGATAGTTGTTACGAAGTTTTCAAGTTGAAATCATTTGATAACTTCATTATGTGGTTCAGTGGTACAAATAACACCCCACCCTCAACAAGGCAGTGAATAAATTAGGAAGATGTAAACTCATCTTGTTCTCAGCTCACAATTATACAATCTTAGCAACATTATCACCAAAAATATATAGAAAATAAGCAATGTCTATAGTCCTGGATAAATGGAAGAAGAATAGGACTCAACCTAAATTTCCAAACGATTTCAGAAATCACAGGTGATCGAAATTAATAACACCCACAACCGCTAGATGATATTATTTCTATCATAATCTAGCATTATTAAGTTGAATATTAACCAATGGTGATATGTTCAAAATTTGATATAATTTGCATTTCTTGTTTTCAAGAAATCAAAATTTTAAATGAACATATACGTAAACTTTTGCAAATGAAGCAATGCCATCCATTTTGGAGACTCATCCATGGCCACTGTGTATGGTGTAAATAAGCTGATTAAATTTGCTTTCCAAATGGTGTATTCTTAATTGTCATTTCAGCATAGCGATGACTCAACCTCAAGTCCACCCATGTCATCAGCTTTCAAAATGAGGGGCATATATAAGGTAAACTACAAAGCATATAGATGTCTAGCTGCTATCATAATGAACATAAGAAAGTAGGTAAAGATCTGAAATCGATACAATCAAGTACCACACCTGACCCAGGGCACCACATGTGAAAGTGACAAAATCACAAGAAAATATCACATACTAGAGAGGCAAGAGGTTAGCCTTTCTAAGCAGGTGACCACAAGGCTACAATGATCAGAAAGCATGACAAACATGAAGCATAAATAACAGAAAGGATCCACAAAAGAAGCACCGCATTGGAATGGTCAGTTAAACATACTATGCTGGAAGGCTTAAACCAGTATTATGGTACCAACCCCACCCTTATATCTGATGTGGATCAAGACAAATAAATGGTTGGTTCAATAAGTTTTTAATTATTATTATTTAATCATTTATTTTCAATGTTTTCTATGAAACTGCTTGGTTCATTAATATACATTTAGGAACCCATTTCATACGATTTGAAACATAAGAAAATGTCTTCAGTAATCACAGCAATAAATTGCATATGTGTGAAACTTTTCAATAAAAGGGTACTAATAATACCACTTAAAAAGTTATTAAATGCATTTATTTAAAAATGTACTCAAAACGATAACTGTCATTTCATTTTGATACTTAATGAATGTATATTTGCTAGAACCTTCAATAAAATAAGTTAGGATTACATTTAAATCATGTTAATGCGTTTCGTTTAAAAACTCATTTGAGACATTGTGACGTCAGGTGTGGTACTTTATTGTATCGATTCCTGATCTTTGCACCCTTACTTACTTTTATTAACAACAATAATTGTTTTAATCTCCAGGCTGAGTGATTAAATTTACTCTGATATAGCGCATTTATTGAGAGAAAATACCTAGGATGGTTTATTGAATAAGGTTTTCTCAATTTGCATTTGATCTTGGTATTTGGTCTTTCATGCGAACCAAACATCTATTTGTCTTGATCCACATCAGAAGTAAGGGTGAAGTTGGTACCATAAAACTAGTTGAAGCCCTCCACTAAAATATTTTTACTGACCGTTTCCAGGCGGTGCTTCTTTTGTGGATCCTTTCTTATCTATGTTTCGTGTCTGTCATGCTGTCTTGTCTGTTTATTGGAGCCTTGTTGTCATCTGCTGGGAAAGGGCTGGCCTCTTTGCTCTCTTGTGTGTGATGTTTTCTTGTGTTTTTGTCCTTTTCTGAGCAGATCTGACAAATGCGATTTGTAATTACTGATTATGAAAATAGTGGTTTCTGAATTTCAAATTGAATAGTCAAACACAAGATAGATTAATATTCACTATTTAGAAATAGTGCGTTTACTGTATGTAGGTTATATTTCATCTATCATGGTGTAAAATATTCATATCGATGAACTGCACAATCACATAACGATAGCACTAAGTTCTACAGTTATTAAGTTGACTGATCCCCTGTGTTGATACATTGCAACAGTTAGGAACCTCTGTGCAAGCTTTACAATATTTGTGTTTTAACAACAGCCAAATATAGAGCGAAGATTTAAGCCACAATGATATACATTTTAGCCCCTCATTGACCTACGCTGTTGTCTGTTTTAAGGCTGTGACTATGTTATTGTTGTTTTATGCTGTTTCCATTGTTTTTTTTTAGAGTTTCTGTGTTCCGTTCCTAGCTTTCTGATGTAGTTCTACGTTTCATGTCAATTTTGATAGCCATGCTAATAGGGAAGAAAAAGCTAGTTGCTTTATTTTAACTTTGTTCTTGCTGTCTTGTGGGTATCTGTGTTTGGTGTCTCTTCTTCATGGTCTGTCGTCTGTCATTGCTGCCTTTCCTGGTCATACTCATTTGTTATTTGCCTTATAGAAAGTTTGCACTGAGGTATTATAACTGATATGTTAATACCAGCAAGGGTTATTTAATATATTTTAGCTGTAATGTGGAACAA
Source organism: Loripinus fragilis (assembly GCA_964019695.1). Classification (NCBI taxonomy): domain Eukaryota; kingdom Metazoa; phylum Mollusca; class Bivalvia; order Lucinida; family Lucinidae; genus Loripinus; species Loripinus fragilis. The sequence continues at coordinate 74,334,137 of OZ026527.1, read as the reverse complement.
TTTAAGCAATTGCTTAACATAACATTGAAGAAGGGGCGTATAATTATCATATATTTTGTTAAAAATAAAAATGACAGGGTCATTATTGTAATCTGGGGATCTTGCCTATAGTTATGCTTGCTATGTTGGCATAATATAATTTTTTGTTCAACTAAACTATATTAAGTTTATTTGCAGGGAACCACGGTTCTTATTCATAAACCTAGCTTAGAATCTGTAGCTGTTGATCGAAAGCTATTGCTAGAGTTAAAACAGGTAAAGTTTTATAGACTATTTCAAACCCATACAAACACCTTTTTATTTACAAGAACAGGTATCAAATGCGCTGCGAAATAAGATTTACAACAATGTGGTATGTGTAACCAGCAAAGCCTCAGATCAGCCTCCACATACACTCAGTCTGATCAGAGCCTTTACTGATCGCTTGAATATTCAATGAGTGTTAAGCTACTGACTGAACACCTTTAGTAGTTTTTAAGCTTAAAAGGATGCTGCAAAGACTTCTCAGAGTTTACACATGTCAAAAAAACACATTGTTGGAAATCACAAGTCGCGGCTCAATGTTATTACAATACTTAAAAACAAAAATTACATTTATACTATTCTGTTCTGAATATAGCTATAATTGTTTTGTTTTTAACAAAATTAAATATAACGATGATTTTCCTTCACTTGCCTTAACATAATTCATGACAAAATGTCTAACGCAAGATAACCTTGTTTTGATTTGCGTTTGTTTTCATTACATCATTAACGCACACACTTTTATGTAAGCTAAGGATTTGAACACGCTATTATAAGGGGCAGTAGTTGCGTATTAAAATACAGCCAGACTTTCTGTCTGTGGCGTTTGATTTTTGTAGTATTTTCAAGCTGCTTTACTTTTAAATTATCAACAATAGTACACTTTGTCCCTTCTAAGAGCTTTATCTATAATTGCAGTTGATTCTTTACTGGCGATTTGTTTGGACCTCTGCCAGGAAAATGTGACTAGATCATCTGACTAAAATACCCATTTGTTCCAAAGAATTTTATCTAAAATACGTGATGAACGAGATGACTTTCATTATGAAATAGTTTATGTCCCATTTCTTGAATGAGATGTTTCTGGCTACCCTTCTTGTAGTGGGTACATTTTGTAGCTTATTTGTTTTGCATGAGTATGTTCAAATGTTAGTGACGTAAGCAGTTAAAATATTTTGACTGCTAAGTTGCCAGGTTCACAATATCATACACTCTGTAAAGTATTTTACAGATTATAACTGGCACTCAGATTTCATTGTATTATACAATATTGGTTCGAAAACTCTTCTGTGAAAAGGCACATCAGAGACAGTATTGTATGTTTATTTTGGTAATAGATTCAAAAATACCTTTGGAAGGCCTACCTTTGCTGATCCGTTCAAAGAGATCATTGTATGTGGGAATATAACATGGATATTGTGCAACAGACTTTATTCCTGGTTATAAACCGAAAAAAAGGTTTATAGCTATAGTTTTTTCTTTAATTACAATATGGTGGGCCAGGCATCAGATCTAAACCAAGCATCAGTATATTGCAGCAGTATTGTCCATTCTAGTTTCAGTTATTTGGTGCAGTCTTTGCTTCCAAAGGATACCCTTTTAAGAACATGTTTGACTTCACTACAGCTGATAACTGGGACTGTGTGGCGGCGGTAGAACGTCTCCCTGCCCTTCACTATAGTGTAAATTTTATTTTCTTGTCCTTTGGGATCATGGATTTCATTGTGGAACTTTGAAACTATTAGAGAGTCACTGATGACGCCTAAATGGCAGAAACTAGCTAGTCTGGTTCAGAAAATATGCACACTCTAGTTTCAGTTTTTTGGTGCAGTCTTTGCTTCCAAAGGATACCCTTTTAAGAACATACTGGACATACTCACTATATCATATTGTGCAGATTCAAGTTGATTATATCCAAAAAGAAAATAATGTCGACCTGATTATGCATTTGGAAATAACTGTGTTGAGTCTTTGTTTTGTAGGGCAGCTGTTGGTGGCCTTATTAGTTTTACAGTCACCTTTCTGGGTTGCTTGTCTTTAATTGTTTGCTTGCTGCCATGTGGCTGCCACGTCCTGTGTTTTGTGTCTCTTGTGTACGGTGCTGTGATTAAGTCTAAAGAACACAAACAAATACAATGGTTTACAGTGCTCAGTCAGTTTGAAAAGCATGTGTGTGGCAATATAGCATTTGCTACTTTCAGATGCGCGATATCAACTGCCAAAATCTGACTAGACTTATAGGACTGTGTCCAGACAAAAATAATGTCTGTATATTAACAGAGTATTGTTCCCGTGGAACACTACAGGTAAGTGTTGTTTCAAGGATCATTCTTAACCCATTAAAGTTGAATGAAATTCCCAACTCATATCAGTTGGGTCAGTCCATTTCCGTTTTAAGGGTTGTTTGGTGGTATTATTTCAAATAAAACATTTTGGGGCGCCTGATCTGGGTCTCCACTGATTGAGGTATCCCCATAAAAAAGTCCCTAGGGTATTCCATGTCTGGAGTTATTCTATTTTGACCCTTTTCAGTCGGTTGAAATTTTTCATAAAGCTAAATACAATAAAAAGAGGATGACCCATTGTATATATTGAGGGGTCACAGGTTAAAAATTACTCAAAATGATCGCTTCTTCTAAGCAAAGTGTGCAGCTGCTGGTGAAATGCAGCTTTATCATCAGGGTCTATATTGTTTTCAATGAACCCATTAAGGGGGTTCTGGCCTGCAAATACTGACGTATCCAGCAAAACAAGGAAGTCAAAAAATTGGTCTCCGACTTTATTTACATCCGTACTTTGTGTATGCGCATATGCCAGACTCGTCTGAACCTTTGCTACTCGCTGATACGATAAGTACCCACATCTCATGCACTGGCCAATACAAGTTTCCACATTTATAGAAATTACAACTCTTTTACTATTCCCAGAATCAATAGCAAAGTACAATTTCGTTCAAAATTGTGTATAAATGATGTAAGTATTAAAATTTTCTGAATAACGGCACATGAATACAATAAGTGCATGCAAATACTATAGTTCGGCTATAGTACTAAGTGACGCCAATACCAAACCATAGTTAAGCTACCAAATAACGTTTACCAGTGGAAACATTCTTAGTTAAGCAACTCGCTGATTCTTCCTTGACAATTGACATTATAAAACACTATTATTGAATTGAAGAGCAGATTGAAAAACTCATGAGAATTTCTCTGTGGCATCAAAAGCCTTGGTCGCGAGGTTATAAAACTTTAGTGAAGTCTCAAGCTCAAAATAAAGTGCATTAATTAGCTGCTTGCGGACACGTGTCTGCAAGCAGCCTATCATTGCACTTTATATTGAGTTTGAGAATGAACTCAAGTTTTGTAACCCCAAGGCCTGCATACATTTCAAGTTCCTGAATATACTTAAATGAAACATTAACGTTTTAGTTTCACCAAATGGAAAGACAGCGCGTATATTTTAAGAAGAGATAACAAGGGTTAAATATACTGAACAAAGGTGAAAACGCTACACCTGAAGTGTTTGCCATCTATATACAAAACTATGCAAACCAATAATGCAAATAAAAGTGTATCTTAATTATGTTCTTAAAAGGGTATCCCTTGGAAGCAAAGGCTTTACCAAAGAACTGAAACTAGAGTGTACATACTTCCTGGGCCAGACAAGCTTGTTTCTGCCATTTAGGCTTCATTAGTGACCCTCTAATAGTTTCAAAGATCCACAATGAAACCCATGATCCCAAAGGACAAGAAAATAAAATCTACACTATAGTGAAGGGCAGGGAGACGTTCTACCGCCGCCACACAGTCCCAGTCACCAGCTGTAGTGAAGTCAAATATGTTCTTAAAAGGGTATCCCTTGGAAGCAAATACTGGGTAATGCATAACAGTAAAAGTTTTACGGGTGATATCACAAGGAAACACATGAAAGCCATTTAAATGTGACAGGGGTCTTATTTTTAGGTTGCAAATTTGAACAGAAATCTCACACAGTTTAGGCCTTCAGAAATCCACTACCTATGAGATCGGTCTGCAGGAAGTGGTAGTCTAGACATGTGACAACCAGAAATGTAAAGGACTTATCTCAAGTGTGTTTTGATCGTTTAGAAAAGCAATCTTAAAAAGCAGGTTTTCCATCAAATTGCCTAGTTTGAAATTTTAACACTGAAATCTCCATAGGAAATTCAATGTGCTGTTGCATCTTAGTATGAGGACATTACGAGTCAAGAAATGGTAGAAACAATGTGCTGAGAGGTCTACTTAATTTGGCAAAAGACAATTATTGAAAATCGTGATAAATCGAATATTACCAAACATTTCATATTTCCTATTTGTTTTTGTCAAAGGGAGATAATTTTCAACTTTTTACAAATTTGATAAACTTAAAATTGATTTCTGAGCTTGTTTGAAGTGATTTATCAGTTTTCTTGTGTCTTTATGCAACACAATTGAGACCCATTTTAATAAGCATAACAATTTTCATTTGCACATGCGCAATAGCAAAATTCAGCGAATAAAGCTTTAAACACTCAAAGGAGCATAACTCAGGCATCCAGCAAGACAAATTGGTTGAGTTTCAACGAATCGTTAGCTGGATGTCTGGGAAATATTATTTAGCTTTAGTAAATAATTTCTATACTTTACTTTCTCACAAAATATAGATAATTGTAGTGTAGCGTTTTCACTTTTGTTCAGTATAAAATCTTTATGCCAGTATATATTTTATATGTCCTTATCCAATGCAGCATTCCACATAAAAAACGACTTTTGTATCCCATAACTAAAGACTGGCAATTAATAAAATAGCTATATTATTCGGTACATATGTATAATGCATGGCTGCAAATACATGTTGATGGCTTTACACAAGTGCGATTAAAACATGTGATGCCCATATAATTTAAATATTACAAGAATTATAATCATGTTGCACCATAAATTTATTAAATCATTAACTTTATTTGTGTCTCATGCAGCATAATATCATTTATTACCACAACGCCTTAGTAACGTTTAAAACACTTTTATGATTATAACCATCATAATGGTTGCTGAAAAAGAATATTGAAATAACTTTAGCGCCCCAGGCTGTATTTTCTAATTCCATATATATTTAAAAAAGTATGTGCGTATGATCACATGCCATCATTGTTGTAAATATTAACAACTATCTAATAATTGTCTATTTTCAGGATATACTTTATAACAAGTCAATTCAACTAGAAAAGGAATTCCTAACATCTCTTGTTAACGACATTGTGCAGGTAAATAGTTAAATCAATCTACGGTAATTCAAGCTAAAATAGTAAGTGAGTATGATCAGGAAATACCACAATTACAAACCGCAGACAAACCATGGCACCGCAAGTAAGAGCCACACATCCAACACAAGACACTAGAAAGACAAACTAAGCAAAGCAACCAGCTGTCTCTTCCCCAACAAGATGATTGCAAAAATACAATGGACATAAAGTAACATACAACAAAACATAGAACGACTACAGACTACCACAATGGGAGTAACAATAAACAAAAAGTCAACAGCAAAAGAACCACCACCTTAAAATGGACAGCAGCCTAAGCCACGAAGGGGCTTAAATACATTTTACTGGTACCAAATCTTCGCCCTAGATTCTGCTGTTGTTGAAGTACAAGAAATGTTCACATTGTTGGATCAAGAATTTAAGCATTAAACGTTATAGTTGTGTGTTTTTTTTCTTTGGTTTTTACCTGATTCAGTTATGTGGTGTAAATACAGCTTGATTGAAGATTGCACATTAATTGTAATCTCACCGATATAACGCCAAATGGGACCTATGTAAACAGTTTGGCACCGAAAACGCAAGATGGCCCGCTCAATTTTGATTATGGAGAATTAACATATTCTTTTTTTTAGAATTCCTTGGACAATGACTGTCTTCTAACAAATCGTTCTCAAAAATTCTCTTAAAGCACCAATCACAACAAAAGCCGCCTGCTGAACTGTTTAAAAGACTCTATGACAAAGCGTTATGACCCCAATAGGACTTATATAAGAGCAGTCTGTTCTGTGTCCGCACTGGTTGCTTCTATATTTAAATTCGTCAGTAATGTTAGGCAATCATTTGCAACAGACGACTTCATCAGACAACATTTTCAGATGCATTTTTCTTGGCGCTTTAAGGGTAAGTAGATTTTCCTCTGCAAACTGTCCTAACATCAAGAACTTTGAGACATAACCTTTCTGTATCATACCTGAGATCTGCTGATAAGACATACTCCTCGTACTTGTAATAACTATATCAATATCAGCAGCACACTGCATCTAATCAGGGTTTCTATTATTTGCATACAGAATGTTGTATTAAAATCTAAATAAAAATATAAAACATACCACCCCAAAACACATAAAACTGAAATGGACTGGTCCATAGGTTTATGATTGGAATGTTTTATTAATACTTTCAGGGGATGGTTTACATACATACTAGTCCAATAGGAGTTCATGGATGCCTCAAAAGTTCCAACTGTACGATTGACAGTCGATTTGTCCTTAAGATTACAGGGTTTGGACTTCCATCGATAAACAGACATTGTATGGAAATCATTTCCGCTGAAGGTTTGATAGTAGCATATCTTAGTTATAATCACAAAATAAAACGCCTGCGACTTAATTCAATTGGGTTTCAAATCTAAGTATTTATCCTATTGGTATTCTAATTGATTCCACCATTCATATTGAAACAATAAGTATAGGATTGTCCATTTCGTTCTTTAAGAGGTCACAGGTATACGTTTCTGATTTATTATATATTTCTATCTTGATAAAATGCAGCGTTATGCATTTTTAACTTGGGTCTGAACTTTCATATGCATACTTTGTGTCATCTTCTCAAGTGAAGGTTTTGATGGTATTTACATTTCGACAAATCCTTCGTGACACAAGGTCAAAATCTGTTATGAGCATAAATCTAATGACCAATGAAAACGCCAGGAAGGATGTTTGCAAAACATCCGTCCTGCCAATCAGATTTATTGTGGCGACTTATTGGCATCTTAGATACACCGATTGTTTGAGTCTCTGTAAGTCTAGATAAGCAGAGTTTACCTCTTGGCTCTTGTTTGTGGTGTCTAACTGTGAGTTTGTCACTTTCCAATTGGTATCCAGGGTCAGATGTGGTACTTGATTGTATCGATTCCTGATCTTTGCACCCTTAAGTACTTAAATTATAAAAATAGTTCTTTTTCTTCTATCCTTCAGTTAAAAATTAGTTTAAGGTGCTCAAAATAACCATCTTAATGTGACAGCCCTTTTGAGCACCTAAAAGATATGGGTTGAGATAGTGAATTGCAACTTTTGGTAGGAAAATATGACTTTGTGTATGCAAGCAGCAAACTTACTGGATAGTGTGAGCATATGTGCAAACTTGCCCCAGTCTTCGCTGCGTTCCAATGCAAATTACCAAACTTATTGTCCATTTGCTTGCATAGCATTTAAAGATAATTTGATCTGGTAATTCCACACAAATTGCAGACAAACGTATGGCAAAAATGAGACGTGACTGCCTGAGTCTATGTCCTAGATTATGTTGTTGTTAAGCTCACATCAAGGCTTCCTTTCATGATAGTCTTATCAATTGTAAGCCATTGTGTACCCTTGTTGAGATCAAACGCAGGTTGTAACCACAAAAAGAATGTTAAAGCTTTGATCTTGTACTGGGACAGCTCAAGTTTTTCACCTTTGCTACTAATAAACTGTTTTCCTGTCGTCAAGAGCATGCTCTATGCATTATAATAGACAAGTTCAATCAAATCAAATTAAATGCACAGAGTCAAAACAAAGAAAACGGCTCATTACAAACGAACACACAGTGCTTCGAAGAAAATCACTAGTTACAATAAGCAATGGTTAAAGAAATGATATTCTCAGGTGTAGACAAGCAACAAGTTCCAATGATCAAAGTTTTAAGTCAAAGTTCAAAAGAGTCTGAGACCTGATTTACCATTTGGCAGTTTACGAGGAAACACTAGCTATAATCTGTAATTGGGTATATTTTCTTGTATTTGTCATGCTTTTGTCCGCGTCTGTTTATTGATGCCTTGTGGTCACCTTCTGGGAAAGGGCTTACCTCTTGGCTCTCGTTAGTGATGTCTAATTGTGAAGTTGTCACTTTTCCATTGGTTTCATGGGTCAGGTGTGGTGCTTGATTCCTGATATTTGCCCATTTTCTTACTTTTATATCTAGACATGCAGACTGTAAAAGTATATACATTATATAGCCTTCCAGTTTGTGCTCGTCTATTGGTTTATTGCTAAGATCTAACTGATGTTTACCACCCCCCCCCCCCAACGACAGCACACACAGTACCTAAAAGTGTTTATTTATTTGCTGGATATCACAAATTAGAGAGCAATTAAGGACAGAAGGTAATTGATATAATTTAACTATCAAATAAAGCTGGACATGCTTTTATCTTCCTTTTATCCTATTATTTTATCTACCTAACAAACACTGGTACGTTTTATGTGAGAGGTAATATATAATACTTATTGATAACTGGCTTTCGTGATAAACATTCATATTTGAGCCGCGACATGAGATTTCCAACAATGTGGTATGTTCGACCAGCAAAGGCTCAGACCAGCCTGCGCTACGCGCAGACTGATCAGAGCCTTTGCTAGTCGCTTGAATAATCTTTGACTGTTAAGCTACTGACTGAATAGCATTTGGAGTTTCTAAGCTTTAAAGGGGGCTGCACAGGCTCGTCTGAGTCTCCACTTGTCAAAATGCCACATTGTTGGAAATAATATGTCACGGCTCATTTGATTTACAGAATCCTATGATATGCTATGGATTGCTCCAGAGATATTAAGGAACCATCCTTCACGTGAAATAACACAGTCAGCTGATGTCTTCAGCTTTTCAATAATATTATATGAAATGTGCACCAGAAGCGAACCTTATATATCAGAGCCATGGTATATTTCTCTAGCAGGTAAGTTTATTCGGAAGATTATTAATTCTACGGATGCCAATCACGACTATCATCTGCTTAATGCCGTCTGTTGGTTTTTAAAAACGTCTTTGTAGCAAACTGTATAGACCAAGATCAGACTGCTCCAAGTGTAGCCTGATCTAGCCTATAATGTTTGTTTGTAATCCAAAATTAGTCCTTGGAGTTAGTATTTACATGCAGCAGACGATTTCTGCAGATGACATTTTCTGATACTTTTTGATAGCAGGGGTAGGGTTAAACTGCGTAGCAAACGTTTGCCTAACTTTTTGGAAAATAACAGTAAAACAACTATGTACCGTAAATGCCGCAAAGATTACAGACAAAGACACAGCACAGTCAACAAAAGACACTAGAACACAGAAGCAGACACATACTAAAACATACAACACATACATTTGTTTCGTGTATGTGGTTGTTTTCTTTAGCTCTGACTATCTGATAGTCCTGAGTTCTTTCTTTGTTTCATTATGGTGTATTAATTTGATTCGATTGTTTCTCTGTGATGATACATTGCATTAGCTAAGACGCCTCCGTGCGAGCTAAACGATTACATATATATGTTTAACAACAACAACATCTAGGGGCGAATATTTGGCGCCAGTAAAATGTATTTAAGCCCCCCACCCCCACCCCCGTTGGCTTAGGTTGTTGTCCGTTCTAAAGCGGTGGTTTTGTTGTTGTTTATATATTAATTCATGTACTTCCCGTTGTTTGTGGGGGTTCTGTGTTTATCTTTCTTTAGTTATGCATTACTTTGTGTGCTTTCTAGTTTTGCAATAATCTTCAAGAGGAAGAGAGAGCTGGTTGCTTAGCTTTTGCTTTCTTACGAATGTCCCGTTGCTGTGGATGTTCTGTGGCTCTTCCTAGCGGTGCTGTGGGTTGGTCTGCAGTGTGTGATTGTGGTAATTCTTTATCATACTCACTTGCTTTTTCCTAACTATTCAATAAAAGGATAAACATTTTTTCCTTGCTTTACCGTTTTCAAAGTCAACGTGTGATAATATGTTGCAGGCTGAATAGTGAAGCGGTGAGGGCTGCAACACACTATCACACGAGGGCTTGGCAAACGTTAATGCGTAAATTAATGCTATATTGCCATTGTTATGTACCTTCGTTTCCAGCACACAGAGGTTGAATGGCAATGAAACCCTCTGCAGCTGTGTATTATTGGAATAAAGCCCACGGCTATTGATTGATCAACGATCAGCTGCATTGCGTCAAATTAAATTAAGACGACTGAATTTACAACTGTCAGCTAATGAAACACGTCAAGTTTCTATAGTAAACATTTATTAGATATATAATAATGTAAAAGGCATCATAACAAAGAAAGTATAATTCAAGTTATGTTCTCTTTCATTTTATTCAGACAAAACTTAAATTATTTATTATCTAGACTTCTTAATTTGGGAAACCAGATATACTACCGCGAATAATCAACTGTGATGATGTACATGCCTATATGCCTCAACATCGGTATTTAGCGTCTTCCATGTACATCATAGCCGTCTATACTTCCTTGTACTATATCTTATTGCATAAAATATCAAACTTAACAACGTATACGTGTGTGATGGCAAGCAAAAACCTGAGCGCTTTCTCTTCATTAATAAAACGAAATTTCATAACAATACATTTACAGCCAGCCAGCATCCCTCCTTCCAAATGTAGTTCCTTGTTTAAGCTACCACAAAGCAGTCCATGGTTCCAAACACAACATAGACTGAACATCAACTCATCCATAAAACCAATCTCTTAATTTTACAGCCTATCTGAAAGATACTGAAAACCAATCAAAATATCATATACTCATGCTAATAAAAAGAAGGCCACCCAATTCACCGGCTTTGTTGAAAATAAATACATACATGAACGTGTTATGATTATAAATTTATGTAATGTAAGTCATATCTTGTATGACCACCACATTTATGAATGCATTCCATGAGGCTTTTGCGTATGCTTAAAAGAAGCCTGGGGTTGTATCCCAACCCCTCGTGGAATACATTGCCACTGTTCAACCAGCTAGCGTTCAAATTCGGGAAATGGGGCAGCTGAGAAGGGATAGAATCATCTGTCCTCCAACCTAGAATATCCCAGGGGTGTCCAATCGGAGATTGATCAGGACCTGGAAGGCCAGTCAAGGGGGGTTGACATAACCAGCTTGCAAACAGTTCATTGCCATATTGCAGGTATGTTGGAATTGTCTTTCTGGAAGAGAAAATTGTTTCCAAGAGTCTGATAAATTTGCAGAAAATGTGGGTGGAGGACTTCACCTACATAGCGTTGGCCTGTAAGTGGCCCTCGAATTACTATGCAAATTAAGTGAACGGTATACAAAGCTCAGGATGACCTTCTCATTTTAGCATGACTATATAAAGACAATATTCTTTAAACTTTTTAAAAACATTTTGCAATATATCTTTAAAATCTACATAACGAACCATTTTTTTTAACAATAATGAGGATGGGTGGGTGGTTGGATAAACGTGCATAAACCCAGCAGATTTTCTCATTTGGTCTGTCTAGCCTCGAATGACCATGCAGCATCGCAAACAATAATTTATACCCTTGATGAACTATCATTGCACCTAAATCACGAGTTTCTTGACCTTACATAAGCTCAACTAAGGAAATTCAACGAATTTCTTGTGACAAACAAATGAGCGCTTGTGATCGTGGTATTTCCTGATCATACTCACTATTTTTCACTACTTGAAAAATCAAATAAATATCGCATTGGTTGATAAACATATTTATAATTGTGCAGTGGAATTACATATGTACTTTCTTACGACGTGATAGCTGTATAACAAGTCTAACGCATAGCTAAAAATAGTTTCCAACCATAGCTGGGAATCGAAACAAGGCCAACCCACTACTAGACCAGTGCTCTAACCACTGAGCTAAAGAGTCGACTCTGGCAAATACGAAGTTGCAAGAGATTAATTATATTCTAGAAGCTATGCAAAATTTAAGATGAGTAGATATTTGAGATGAGAGTGCTGGCCCATAACAACTTGTCCAATACATTGAAGATTTAGGTGACAATATCTATTTTAGAACTATACTCATGTCCAATGGAAACGCACTACTCTTCAGATGCGCATAGTTGTGGCCTATCAAAGGCTGTGCAAAATTGTGTTATCTATATTTATTATTTAAGACAAGTGCAAAGTTTTCGCACGAAAATTTCAATTCCAGTGACTCCTTTAACACATGACTTAACGTCAGCCTCCAAATTGCGTTAATCCCATTTTTGGAGTACACCAAAAGACAAAAAAATATCGTTTAAACACATTCTGCTTGCCAGTAGATCCACTGTCATTTCGCAAAAAATTTGACAATTGTGACGCAACACCTAACACTGCACTAACGGGAACCACATCACTATGTAAGCATAAATATGGCGTGGTTCAACAAAACTTGGCAAAAAATGTTTAATTGCGAATCCTACAGTCCTAGTGTTATACACAATGCTGATCTCCGTCGTACAACCGCTCACACACAAGCAAAACGTCATGGAACTCCTCTAAAACATTACGTTGCATCATTGACGTCATCTTTGAGCGCGTTGCCAGTCCTTGTAAGCAACGCTAGCATTTTAGATCTTCTGAAATGTGTGTTCATTTGTCGGTACAAGTGTTATCTAACAATAAATTATACATAGATAATCTTAGTTTTGAGAATTTAGAGATTAACGTTTATCAAAAAAAAGTAATACCTACGCTACATCGATGTAAATGATCCGCTACATAAGCAAGAAATCTTCTTGCTACGACCTTGTCTTAAGTTTACATCCATTAAAGAATGATTCATAGAATATCTCGATTTTACACGCTAATCAAAAAATGATATTGACGTCACATTGTGACGTTATAGCCGCTTTCAAGGCAAAAATACTATTCCAGACTATCAATTTAGAGATTCTTTGCATTTTATGCGAGAATGATGCTTTTGAAAATACTGTCACATTCTATGGCTGGCTGTGTGACGACTTTCTGTTTTGAAGGTTGTTTTGTTAAATGCTTCGGACACAGGTCAGGAGTGATCATTCCGTTTTAAAGACATATCAGTAACTTACGGAAAAGCTACAGTACAATAAATTTAAAAATAATATGTTATGTTGTTAAAAAGATATATTCAATTTTGTAGGTGGTGCGTTTTCATTGGACATGAGTATACTTACTTTTAAATGGCATGTGATGGTTCTAATTTGCTTTAAAAGATACTGGAAACTTACAGATTTAAATGTTGTGTACACTTTCGTTTGCTGTAAACCTTTAGTACACAATCAGTTTTACTGGAGTTTTATATATTTACTTATTTCCTTTATTCTGGAAATAAACTATGGGGACATGGTTGATTTAACATTAATCCGTTGTTTATACTTGTTATTTATAAATTATCGCTTCCATTCAGGAACTAAATTATTACGAGTATTTTACTGTAGCACCAAACTTTATTTTATTGTAAATCAAAAGCCAGCAGGAAGAAACTTGAATGTAAAATTAGTTTCTGTGCAACCAAGATAATAATGACAAGAAATAACTAGTAGCTTCAATAACAGCGCATATTTTCCTTTGTAGGGAAATTACATTTTAAAGTGAGTAAATTTTTATCCTTTATTTCCATGAATTATTATCATTTAATTGAAATCAACTCATGAATGAACCATTGTTTTTGCAGATACTATCGCACAAATCAAAGCAGAAAAAAGAAGTCCTCTTCGTCCCACATTTGATATAGAGTCATCTTTGCCTGAGATATGTAAACTAGCAACAGACTGTTGGGCAGAGAACCCAGGTGAAAGGCCAACATTTACAGCGATAAGAAAGACAATGCACACAATGCGTCGGTAATATCTTTATTTATAGGCTAAGATAGATTTCATTAAATATGTATAGAAGATTAATGAGATCATATATTAGTTATAATTATTACGCTGACGTTCTACGTGATAATACATACTTTGTAATAAAAAAGTTGATTTAAAAAGTGTCTAAATAGAGAAAGTTTCTACAGTAAAAATAAAGTTAGCATTTGTATACTAAAATAGAAAGTGAGTTTGATCAGGAAAAACCATAATCACAAACTGAAAACAAACCCCTGGCATCATTAGAAAGAGCCACACAACAATCACAAGACACCAGGAAGACAAACAAAGCAACCAGCTCTCTCTTCCCCATAAGGATGATTGCAAAACTAGAATGGACACAAAGTAACGCAAAACAAAACATATAACAATTGCAGGAAATCCACAATAAAAGTAACAATCAACAATGAATCAACAGCAACAGAACATTGTTATACTATACTCAGAAAAACAATTGAAGGATATTAAAATTCTTTTGACTTTATAACATTTGGGAATATAATTTTCAAACAAATTATTTTTGTCATTGATAGAATTATCACTATGCAATTCACCAAAATGCAAATTGAAATTCACGGGTCATTGGTTACGATACAGTACTACACCAAATGTACCGACCCTCTCTACCCAAAGTTCACAAGCAAAAAATTTAGCACTCCCAATTTTTGCTGAAACCTTTACCAGGTCATTGCTTATGTTCAAATTCTGACCACAGACAAAAGTTAACACCAATTTATCAGTCATTTCCCCTAATAATGGGACAACTTCTACAACAAAAATACACGGATATGGCAAACTGCTGCAAATTTGACCACACATTTGCAATAAAACACTTTCGACAGCTTCAAAATTAGGTGCCATTTTTTAGAGGGAGAACCAGTGATGATTTTGGAGCCAGTCATTATGGAATACAAACGATAAAAATGGGTTTCAATCATTTTTGAACGTTTGTGACTTTTAAGTATAGAGGGTTGAACCGTTTGGATTTGCACTGTACTTAAACCATTGAAGTGTGACTAAAATAAAGCATCCATTTTGATTGCAGATGTCTGGAACTATGAAATGCATGCATAATTAGTAAAGTGTTTATAATATTGGATGTTAGAGATGGAACTGAATCTAAATATCCTTCAATTGTTTTTCTGAGTATATATAAACATAGGAAATTAATATTATCCATGCAGCACGCCTACCAAACGATCCAATGCTCAACATCTCGTTGAATATTAAAAACAATTGCTCTAGGAAGAAAATAACAAAATCGGGGAATGCCATGCAAAAGCCTATGCATGCCTACGTTAGTGGTATAAATTTAAGGTAGGAAAGTTTTCTTGTTTTGTCAGATTTACATTTCGCGTGATATAGGTATAATAGAATTTGCCAGTAACGTGTTGATCATGGGAAAAGTAAATTTGACCAAATGACAATACTTTCTGAGCTCGTATTTATACCACAAACGTAGGTATCCATGACATTCCCGATTTTGATTGTCTTCAAAGAGCAGTTCTTTTTAATATTCAACCAGATATTGAGGATTGAATCGTCTGGTAGGCGTGATGTTAGTTATTATAGTTATATATTGATTTAACAATAAACGCAATATAAGACTGTTCGTACATGCAATTAAGGTACTTTTCTAATGGGCAAACAAACTGGCATATAAACGTTTGAATTCACACAAGTACCTAACCTGTTTGTAAACACAAATTTATGAATGCATGTTTTAGTACATATTATCGTTACTGTGATTGGGATCGTTATCTAATTGGCACATATTTCTTTACAACAGAGGAACCCCATATGGTAACAACGTTTTAGACATGCTGCTACATCGTATGGAAAACTACGCCACTAATCTTGAAGCACTTGTCGAGGAGAAAACCAACGCATTCCTAGAGGAAAAGAAACGATCTGAAGAGTTGTTGTATCAAGTTCTACCAAGGTTAATATCAGTACTAATTATTTGCCAAACATTACAAAAACTTCTCTGTTTAGACAAGATCAAACATTAAGGCATATTACATTGTTAAACCACGTTTTAGCTTACCTTTCAGGTAGTGTCAAGGTGATTTTTTGTGATCGATCTTTGTCCATCGTCTGTGGTACATCCGTCCCTCAGTTAACAATTGACTTAAATGACAACTCCTTCTAAACCCATAGTCCAATTTTGAAATAATTTCACACAAATGGCTGTAAACCAAGCTTGCTCAAATGGTTCTAGTCCATTGCATATCTAGGTTACAGAGGCTAAAATAGATACTTGAAATGAAAACTTAGAAAATCTTCTTGTCTGAAATCAGAAGACCTAGAGTCTTGATATTTGGTATGTAGCATCACCTAGTAGACTTCTAACAAGTTTGTTCGAATTATACCCCCAGGGCCAAAAATGACCCTGCCATGGAGTCACAAATTTTACATAGTCTTTTTTAGGGAAAAAGTGAAAAAATCTTCTTGTCTGAAACAACAGGGCCCTGGCCTTGGGGTCAAATGTTTTACATAGGCTTATATAGGGAAAACGTGAAAAATCTTCTTGTCTGAAACCACAGGGCCTAGAGCCTTGATATTTGGCATGTAGCATCACCTAGTGGACCTCTACAAAGTTTTTTTTACAAATTATACCCCTGGGGTCCAAAAAGGCCCCGCCCTGTGGGTCAAATGTTTTACATTGGTTTATATAGGGAAACATGAAAAAATATTCTTGTCTGAAACCACAGGGCGTAGAGCCTTGATATTTGGTATGTAGCATTATATAGTAGACTTCTACCAAATTTGTTCAAATAATAGCCCTTGGGCCAAAAAGGGCCCTGGCCCGGGGGTCACAGGTTTTATATAGTCTTAAATAGGGAAAACATGAAAAAATCTTCTTGTCTGAAACCACAAGGCATTGAGCCTTGATATTCGGTATATAGCATCACTTAGTAGACATCTACCAGGTTTGTTCAAATAATATCTCTGGGGCAAAAATGTCCCCGCCCTGGGGGTCACATTTTTACATATGCTTGTATAGGGAAAATGTGAATAAAAGTAAGTAAGGGTGCAAAGATCAGGAATCGATAGGATCAAGTACCACAAGTGACCCAGGATACCAATGGGAAAGTAACAAACTCACAGTTAGACACCACAAACGAGAGACAAGAGATCAGCCCTTTCCCAGCAGGTGACCACAAAGCACATATAAACAGACGCGCACAAAGACATAGCAAACACAAGACAGAACAAAAACATAAAAGATCCACAAAAGAAGTACTGCCTTGGAACGGTCAGTAAAATATTTTACTGGAGGGCTTAAACCGGTTAAACGGCACCAGCCTCACCCTTAATTCAGATGTGGATCAAGACACATAGATGTTTGGTTTGAATGAAAGACCCCTAACTTATCAATGCATCATCTCCTAGAACATATAAATCAAGATACAACAAGGAGATAAAGCAAAGATAAGGACTTAACAGTAAATAAAACTGAATACCAGAGCAAAAGAAATCCAACAGGTAAACCCCGGTAGTCCTGACAAACAGTCAAAGGTCAGGCCCCTACCATCTCATCAATAAATAAGTCTTTAAGTCGGAACTATCATAGAGTCTGAAGTCCGACCCACCAGCGTGTAATTAAAGAGGAAAGTAAAGTCGCCAACCATGATTGGGTTAACCACCAAGCATGCAGTTTGTTGCAATACATTAATGTTATAGCCATCTTTTTATAATGGGAAATTCTTTTAATGAACTGCGCTAAAAAATTATCAGAGCCAATAATCTTCTTCAATTTATACACCAATTTACCATAGAAATCAGGTTCTGAAAGTCCTTGGCGCAAAAAAGATTTTATCGTCTATAAAATTTTGAAAATGTTTTGCAAAGTTTATGATACCGATGGCCTTGTTTAAGAAGTTTCTGAGTTAAAAATTTATTGCAAGTGTTGAAGTCAGCAACATAGCTAGATGCTCTAGCAAAACGAAAGAGTTGAGAGATATTGACTCCATATGATGTAGAACGAGGAACATCACCATCTAAAAATGGGAAATTAACAATTTCAAAATCAAAGTCGTCACGTTTATCACAAATTTTGGTAGAAACAATATCATTAGAAATTGACAAATGCAAGTCTTAAAATGTGGCTTTGGTATCAGAGGTATTGTCTTTATTCAGTTGGAGCTCTGAAGGGTATATTGACTAACCATATTTTCAAAATAAACATTATCAATATTTAAAATATCGTCCAAATATCTGGATGTAGTGTTAAACGCATCAATAACATCTGCGTATCATCAGAAAGAGACATCATAAAGTCCCTCTCATAATAAAACAGGAATAAATCTGCAACCAGGGGAGCACAATTAGTGCCCATAGGAATCCCAACTACTTGTCTATAGAGCTTGGTGCCAAATCGAATATAAATGTTGTCCAACAAAAAGGTCATCGCATCACATACATTTTGACGCGACCATGCATGGTATTTTTTAGGTTTTTCTTAAGTAAAATTTCTGTCATTACATGCAAGGTAGGGAGAGCCTTCTCTCTGGAAGGTTCTTTCAATAAGATCAAAAAGTTTATCAGAAAAGTTTACCTGAAATCACAGGGCATAGAGCCTTTATATTTGGTATGTAGCATCATCTAGTGGATCTTTACCAAGTTTGATCAAAAATAATGCCCCTTATATGACTGGTGCACAAAGCACAGACTGGTGAGCGATTCGGGGCTACTATGGCCCTCTTGTTTTCTTAAGCATTGTACCAAATATGAACAACAGCCTATGCAATAAAACACACATGAGTGAATGTTATTCTCGCATTTTGCCTAATGTTAAGGACAGTGGCATTTAACTGAGAATCGAGGGGTTGCTAGTTCAAGGCTCACCTAAATCACTGTTTTTGTATTGAGCAACACATTTTATCTGCTAATAACACTAGGTCAACCCAAGTAGAAAGGTAATCATTCCAACAATGCAAAAGCACTGTTGAGTGGGAAAAACATAATCACAAACCAAAAAAATCGTACCTTAGAGATCAGTAAGTATTTGGAATAAGGTCACTATACTCATTTGATAGCAGCACATGTATGTTTGAAGAATGAATTATGCAACAGGTAACAAACAGTTTGTTGTGCTAGATATATGAGCCGTGACATGAGATTTCCAACAATGTTGTATGTGCAACCAGCAAAGCCTCAGATCAGACTGTGCATACGCGCAGTCTGATCAGAGGCTTTGCTAGACGCTTGAATATTCTATGAGTGTTAAGCTACTGACTGAACATCATTTGGAGTTTCTAGACTTAAAAGGAGGCTGCAGAGGCTCGTCTGAGTCTACACTTGTCAAAATGACATGTTGTTGGAAATCACATGTCACAGCTCATATATCCATGTTTTTATTCCTTTGTTACCACCAGGTGTGTTGCTGACCAACTAAGAAAAGGACAAACAGTCATCCCAGAAGAGTTTAGGAACGTTACTATCTATTTCTCTGATATTGTTGGATTCACTGTTATATCAGCATCAAGTACACCTTTACAGGTAGATACGAGGGGCGATCATTTAACCTTTTCCTTCATGCTAAGCTCCACACATTATGAATGATTATATAAATTACCTTTCATGTTGGTACATAGAACAAAGAAATTATTTGCATGATCCACTAGTGTAGGATCAGATATATCAGGTAGTCTCTGGTTTATAGGGCGCACGTTATTCTATATGTTGTTTAGGGGTTTCAATACCATGTTGGAATCCGAAAAGATCCTGTGGCCTACAATCTACTTAATAGCTCTTACACGAAAGGGACGCAGGGGTGTGGGGACTCAGCCCCCATTATTTAACATGCAAAACGTTAAGATTTAGTTATAGTCATACGTAATAAATTACGCCTGGTAAACCAGAGGTGCGCCCATATTTCTATATGCAAACTTAGTAGACCCTTATCAGGCCTGATCTGGGTCTGCTTTGTGTGAAAAAATGTTAAAAGTAGTCTCTATGAGGTGGAGGGCTACCTGCAACAGTGGGCGCGTTATGATATCTACCCATATTACCCATATCACATTCTCTTTAAAGTAAGTAAGGGTGCAAAGATCAGGAATCGATACAATCAAGTACCACACCTGACCCAGGATACCAATAGGAAAGTGACAAACTAACAGTTAGACACAACAAACGAGAGCAAAGAGGTCAGCTCTTTCCCAGGAGGTAACCACAAAGCACATATAAACAGACGCATACAAAGACATAGCAAACACAAGAATGAACAAAAACACAAAAGATGCACAAAAGAAGTACCGCCTTGGAACGGTCAGTAAAATATTTTACTGGAGGGCTTAAACCAGCTTAACGGCGCCAACCTCACCCTTATTTCAGATGTGGATCAAGACACATAGATATTTGGTTCGCATGAAATACCCCTAACTTATCAATGCATCATCTCCAAAAACATATAAATCAAGATATAACAAGGAGATAAAACAAAGATAAGGACTCAATAGTAAATAAAACAGAATACCGGAGCAAAAGAAATCCAACAGGTAAACCGCAGTGGGCCCGACAAACAGCCAAAGCATCAGGCCCCTACCATCTCATCAATAGATAAGTCTTCAAGTCGGAACCATCATAGAGTCTGAAGTCCGATCCACCGGCGTGCAATTGAAGAGGAAAGCAAAGTTGCCAACTGTGATTGGGTTGAACACCAAGCATGCAGTCTGTTGCATAACCCTTTGATGTGCGTGAGTTCAGACTGAATGCCAGGAGACGTGTTTTACTCTTCAAATCTAGTCATTAAAAACAGAACAGTAAGCATTTTGGCACACACTGTAGTCATTGAAAATTTGCAAATACATTTTTTTTTTAATTGTGGCAGTAATGCACTCTGTACAATGTAATTGTAAGGCATTCAAGCCATTTGCAGAACATTCACTTGTAAGTTTTGATAAATTGCATGAATTCTGAAATTCTTTCAAAAGTGATTTGAAATTCAAACAGATGCTCATATATGAGACCCGTTTCATGTTTATTTCAACAAATGCAAATTTCACTTTTTGTGGTTGCATATAAGTAAATAAAAAACTTTTGCTTTCTCATATATAACGGAAGTGTCCCTGGCATGACCAAATAGACAAAATGACTGTTTAACGCATAACCATAACACAGTAACCTGAAATACTCGCCCCCCTTGTAACTGATTTTAAGAGCTAAATCGGGTGTATTTCTAAAGAAAATGTGTATATAGGTGTTCATTTTTCTTTTTAGTTTAGATGAGCATCCAGTTTATTATTCAAATGAAAATCGTTTTAATGTGACTGCTTAGCTTGACAACTTGGCTTAATAAGTTCCCCCATACAAGTGCCCGAATGGATATTCCATGTTTAAAATGTGTCCTGGAAGAATTATGAACAGCATACTCTTAAAACTCACAGCCACCATAAGTTCTAAAATAGATAAAGGATATATCGCTTGTAAAACTGATCACCAAATATTGCATTCATTGTTTTGCCTGCAATTTAGTGTTGCCTTGGAAACTGTAAACCCTAAAAATCTATCTTTAGATTGCTTCCAAAAAGTAAATATCCAACTAAAATGCTTTTTTGCCTAACAGAACACACTTAATTATTTATGTACAATTTACAATAGGTTCCAAAATCGCCATTTCTTCAAAACAGCATTTTAAAGGCTTAAACTTTTACTACTCATCTTCAGGGTCTGTTTAGATCCAGCGACGACAGTTAAGAGCTATTTTCTTGGTCACTGCGCATATCTGGAGATCAGATTAACCCATGTAAACTTATAATTAATACATACAATAAGAAAAAAAATGTGATAAGGCAATTTCAAATTTGTTCAAATAAACATAAAACATATCTTGTACATTGATTTTAACACTATGTGTAAAAATTGAAAACAGAAGTTACTGTAACTGTTTATTGTTGCTTTTATTTTATGATTGAGTTTGACGTTTGACATTTGGTCCTTGTTCTTTTGTTTCTGTTGTTGTTTGTTTTACTAGAGGGCTTTGCCTTATTTCAGATGTGTCCCTAACTAATTGATGTTTTGCTTTGTGTGTTTGATTTGATTCTTTACGTCCCATCAGCAATCTTTCAGTTAAACAGGAGACGGGTCTTCCTGGTTTGAACCAGTACTAAGCTAGGATAAATGTGTGTTGCTCAAGGATCACAACGCAGTGACGCTGGTGAGGCTGGAACCCACTGCCGGTTGGTCTTGAGTCGAGCACTCTACCAATGAGCCACTGCGCTCCTTACTAATTAATGTATCATCTCATCTATAGATAAGTCTTCAAGTGGGAACCATCATAGAATCGGAGGTCTGACCCACTGGCGTGCAATTAAGTGGGAAAGCCAAGTTGCTAACGGTGATTGGGTTCTCCACAAAGTCTTGACGTTTGTGACACTCTCTTATTTTTTTGGACAGTATAAAAATTAAATTGGGCTCTAAATTGCATCGACACATTGTAGATATTCAAATGAGTACTTCTTGTCCTAGAGGTCATTCTGAATATTGACATTCTTATTTCAAACAAACTCTATGGCATTTATATATCCCCATTACTTTAGTTAATGAAGTAGTTTTATACTTCCCTCACTATTTTAGATTTATCTGAATTAAGGGTGAGGTTGGCGCCGTTAAACCGGTTTAAGCCCTCCAGTAAAATATTTTACTGACCGTTCCAAGGCGGTACTTCTTTTGTGGATCTTTTATGTTTTTGTTCTGTCTTGTGTTTGCTATGTTTTGTGCGCGTCTGTTTATATGTGCTTCGTGGTCACCTGCTGGGAAAGGGCTGACCTCTTGGCTCTCGTTTGTGGTGTCTTCTGTGAGTTTGTCACTTTCCCATTGGTATCCTGGGTCAGGTGTGGTACTTGATTGTATCGATTCCTGATCTTTGCAACCTTACTTACTTTGGTAGTGTATACATATAAAGACGCAGTTTAACTAAGAATTACAATCAACAGGATAATTTCAATTTTGAAATTGTTTATTTGACATTCCTGAAGCACACAATCTAAACTTCTCTACTTCTTGTTTTATATGATATAAAACTTATTCGTTTTTTAGATATTGTTCTAATAGTAGTAAAAGTAAGTAATGGTGCAAAGATCAGGAATCGATACAATCAAGTACCACACCACTTTTAATGCAATAATAGCTCATTATCACTGATGTTAGTTTTTATTTATCACACGACACTAGAAATAACTCTAGAAATAAGATTTTTACTTTCAAGTTACTAAAACAAGGCTATCAATATATTTTCTTGTGTAAAATACTTGCCAAAACTTTTCACCAATTTTCAGAGTTGATTGTTAAATACAATATTTGTCTGAGAACTCTTCCATAACAGAGCATATTAGAGCTATATTTAATGGTAATCTATATAATAAATTTGTTGGAAAGCTTTTTATCCCTGATCAATGAAAACATCAAAATTGTGAATGAGTGGGATATTACATTGATGATATGTGGTATTTTGCACGACTGGTTATATGCCCAATTACGATATATAACTATGGTTTCCACATATTGAATAAAGCCTTAAACTAAACAATGACCCTGGTCAAAAACCTGGACGCACTAGTAAACTATTCTTACATTGATATACTTAAACACTTTACGATTTTTCTTTCAAGAGTAAGCTGTCTCCGTGTGCAAGAAAAACAGCCAGTTAGAAATGTTCAGGGTTGTTTAAATTTGCTGTTAGACACACGCAAAATGAACAAACCGCATAGGTTTCATATCTTGTATATTTCCCGTGTTGTAATACACATTTAATGTTTTCCAGGTGGTTGACCTTCTTAACGATGTGTATTCTTGCTTTGATGAAATAATTGAGAACTATAATGTGTACAAGGTATGCTATTGATCATCAACTATAGTTGTCATCTCTAATGCCTATAAGTGTCAATGCTAGGGTTATGTTTGACTGAGCAGTCGTTCAATGCGTAAGGGATAAGACCAAATTTTATTGCACGTTACAGTTGATGACGTTAATTTTTGTGACGGCCAAGAATGCATATATGTAAGTTACAAAAGCTGTGCATCAACAGCACGTAAATTGCCTGATTAATACATCGGTTTTTGTTAGTTAAAAGTGGCTGTTAATAGTGAGCGACACGGCTTTTAATGCAATAATAGCTCATTATCACTGATGTTAGTTTTTATTTATCACACGACACTAAAATCACTTTGAAAATCCATTTATAGCGTGCAAAGCTCATTATTTTGCCAATATATGCGACAATCTTATGACTGTCCTTACAATAATTACCGTTAGCGGTTTATTGATATTAATACATCACGTAATATCACTCCAAGCAACGTTATGTGATAGAAGTAAAAGGAGCTCATTCTTGATTTCTTGGATCTGGCTCGCAAGAAGTGCTTTATCTTATTGATACAAAATACTCTCCAACTGATATGTAACATTATATATGTCAATAAACATTCCAAATTGAATTACTCTTCAACTATCAAAATTTCAGCCACAAGAAACAAATTTGTGTTTTACATTTTGTGGCCACTTGGTCTATGCTAAGAAATATATCTGGTGTCCAGCAAAATGAACTAATTGGAACGTGCGCTCATCGAATACTTAGATCAGCCTGCACAGATGCGTAAAAAGTGTCTTTAATGGGCGCTCTGCAGGAAGCCCACTGTCCAAAGTCTCGTCAGGTGGAAAACTAATACTCTGAACAGACTGTGTGTATGTACACTGCATTAAGTCATTGCTATACACATATGCCAAGTTTTACCTTATGCTGTATTCTGACTCATTTGTGTTTAATCATTTAAGGTTGAGACTATCGGTGATGCCTATATGGTTGTGTCAGGATTACCAATCAGGAATGGAGATGAGCATGTACTTGAGATAGCCAGAATGTCTCTACATATTCACCAGCAACTACACCATTTCATCATAAGACACCTACCTGATATCCCCTTACAAGCCAGAATTGGAATTCATTCAGGTATATATTTTCTAAAGATAGGTAGGGCAAAGAAAGACTAAGTGTTTATAAGCATCATGTGTCAATTTAAGTATCTTGCTAGGCCAAACATTCTCTTTCATTTACGAATTCTTAATGGATTTATATTCTAGAATATGGGGTGCTGGGTATTGTTGATTTTGATTGTTATAGAAATTTAAATGACAATGACTAATTTCCAAACCAATGCAATTTAATATTTCTCAACCCTGACATGTTTAGTTATGTTCAATAATTTGCATATATTTTGTTTTATACATGGAATGTCCATTTCTGAACTAAAATGATAGCATTTGGAAGATTTTCTGAACATACTTGTTCGCTATATCAAGCAAAAGGTGTAATATTTTGATAATGGGTCAGAAATATTTTATACCCATTTCATTTACTTTGCTTTGTCCAGAAATGTCAGAGCGTCAATCTGACATATGGGTATTTGATGAGAAACTAGTCTATCAAAAGGAGTAGTACACATCCTCAAGGGAATTCCTGTTTTTGACGCAGTAATAGTTTGCATGGGAATTAGCTGCATGTATTTAAAATCTTATCTCTTCAGTGGTCAATGTATTTGTCATATTTGCACAAATTAATGTAAAGATTTTTTAACATATCATAAAAACAGAATGAAAAATTAAATAACTTTCTACATTTTGAGTAGGCGCTAAGTCTAAATATAGCGACATTCTATTTAACAATGTAGTTTTAGTGTGTGTGCATGCTATTAACAGAAACTTTAAAATGCTTAATATATCTAGGTTGTTTTGTACTAGGACAAGTTGTTGCGGGTGTGGTTGGTCGCAAGATGCCCAGGTATTGCTTATTTGGCGACACAGTGAACACAGCTTCTAGAATGGAATCAAATGGGGAACGTGAGTATAAGCCATCATTATATTATAGGTTTTTTTCTCATAATGAATGATAGTTTTCAGGATTACTCTGAAACTCAAAATTTTAAGACTGACTTTCCATAGAAAGTTAGCCTCAATATGCTGAATTAAGCAGATAACAGCAGCTTCTCTGATTTATTTTCAGTTTATCTAAAGACATTTGACCTTCAATACTACATATTGAAAATACTTTGTAGTCTTACTGCAAATTTCTAGATTTTAATTTTAAAAGGTAACGATTTGGAAAACTATGGACTTTCAAATATGCATAGATGAACAGCTTAGGCTAACAGGAGCATCTGCATTTGCGGAATCTCGCGAGAGCTGTCACTAATTGCATACATAGTTGGGATGCAGATCTATAAAGGTTTATGTAAAAATAACTATTTTTGGCCTCACTAGGCATAGCGTATTGTACTGCTCCCTGTACTACGATATAGCGTTGGTGTTGGTTTGTTTGTGTTTAAGTAAAACCTGTGTACTACAGCCACTGAAACAAAGACATAACAAAGTTCTTAGTGACAAATGGTAGCTTAATGAAGGTAAAAAATATCACAGAATGCTCGCTTTGGAGCTTTCTGCAATACTTTTGACCTGCATTAAGTTATAATTGGTCTTGAAAACCATTTTTGTCTTTTTGAGAGTGGGCGATTTACACAAGTTTTACTGTACTACGATATAGCGTTGATGTTGGTTTGTTTGTACTTAGTTTCTATTAAATTCTCGTCCTTTGGGGATAGTAGTTTTTTTAACAAAGGGCAGAATAATGCTTAGGCCAGCACTAGTGTTATGAGAGTGTTTAATTTTCCATTAAGTTTCATGAATAGACGATATGTAAAAGGTCTGCTGTTTTGAGAGTAATGAAAGTTATGGACTTCTGGTTGAAGCAGGTTGAAGAATGTTTCAAATATAACTTTAAAAATCGAAAATATGGTGGTTCCTTGGCGCTTATCAGTACTGAGTCGGTGGAATTTTTATTGTTTGTTGATTTTTTGTAATTTTTCTGTCTGGGAGTGGTTCTGTTAGAACGTCGCAGAAACAAGGGTCATGGCTTAGCCTCTAATCCTACAGACCAGGAGAGCGAGAGATCAAACAAGGGGCTCTGAGTACAAAGTAAGTAAGGGTGCAAAGATCAGGAATCGAAACAATCAAGTACCACACCGACCCAGGATACCAATGGGAAAGTTACACACTCAAAGTTAGACACCACAAACGAGAGCCAAGTGGTCAGCCCTTTCCCAGCAGGTGACCACAAAGCACATATAAACAGTCGCGCACAAAGACATAGCAAACACAAGACAGAACAAAAACATAAAAGATCCACAAAAGAAGCGACGCCTTGGAACGGTCAGTAAAATATTTTACTGGAGGGCTTAAACCGGTTAAACTGCGCGCCAACCTCACCCTTAATTCAGATGTGGATCAAGACACTGAATATTTCGTTTGCATGAAAGACCCCTAACTTATCAATGCATCATCTCCAAAAACATATAAATCAAGATATAACAAGGAGATTAAGCAAAGATAAGGACTCAACAGTAAATAAAACTGAATACCGGAGCAAAAGAAATCCAACAGGTAAACCCTGGAGGGCCCGACAAACAGCCAAAACATCAGGCCCCTACCATCTCATCAATAGATAAGTCTTTAAGTCAGAACCATCATAGAGTCTGAAGTCCGACCCACCGGCGTGCAATTAAAGAGGAAAGCAAAGTTGCCAACCGTGATTGGGTTGACCACCAAGCATGCAGTCTGTTGCAATACAAGTCAATTGATTTAAAAGTTAAGCCTAGGCAGGTTTGTTTTAGGTTTTCTCTATTTTTAAATAATCATGGATTTGCATTGTTGTGTTCTAATTTGCTGTTAGACAACGCGTAAAATGTACAAAATATAATTATCTGAAATTTGCACAGGTTTCATATTTTGTGCATTTCATGCGGTAGTATCCTCTGTATGTTTTTTTTATTAATTATGTGTTTGTTTTAAATCACATGTTTTCAGATAAAATTGCATTTTCCCCTATGTCGACCTATGTAATTAAAGTAAGATTTTTTACTCAATAGCCATGAAGATACATATCAGTGATTCAACGAGACAGCTATTGGACACGTTTGGAAAGTTCCTTGTAGAAAAAAGAGGCTTGATTAATATCAAGGTAACCATCTTAGTAATACTTCAAATTACCTCCTATAAAAGCATGATTTGTATTTTTTCGTGCTTATTTTTAGACCCGTATCATGCTGATACTTTTGTCTTGAAAACGTTATCTGCTTATCATGTACATATGCATTCAAGAATACTTTAATAGTAGGAGCAAACAGAATGAACACTGATTAGGCAGCCGTCTGGCTTGAGTCTGTATTGTTTGTAATATAAGCTACCAAGTTACATTATCAGATGATAGAGTAGGTAACACATGTTCTGAATGGCGGGAAAATGGTAAACATATTGTCTAGACAAATTTTCTGACGTTGGTGACTGCACATCACGTTGAATTTCTAAATATAGCTTGGGGATACTATCTATCTATTGCTTTATACTGCATGATGCGGGGATGTACTTTATAAACTGGTTGCAGTATGAAATCTAATCTATAAGTAACCATATCTAAATAGCCGTAGTGTTCTTTAACCTGCTCAGGGGGTGATTTTCCCTGCACAAGGACATCCATCTAACGTCCCGGTATGAAGGGCAGCACACTTAGTTAGTGTGATCACGGCAAAGTACACTATGGAAAGTGTGAAGCTTTTCCTTGCGGCAAACGGGGTTCAAACCTGGGACCTCTGGGCAAGTGCGCTAACCATCGAGCTACCTTGCTTCCTTATACAATGTTATCCTATATACGAGAAAGCATGTGGTAATTACACTAGTATACAAAGGAAAATAGCATTTCCCAGTTCTCTAAAGATGATTAGCTCAATGGTAAAGAAGGCAACTATTAATTCTTATTATATTTTTTTTTTCTATACAGTATAGTTAGTCATTAGTTAAAACCCCATACATTGCTCATACTTTTTAAGCTTTTATTATTTTTGTCTCCCTATATACATCATCTTTGGAAGACTTTGAAGTTTCTTCTAAAACTTATGATAAACGGGATGATTTTAATTTTGAAATAGTAAATTCCCCCTTTCTTGATGGAGATGTTCCTCGCTCTCCTTCCTATGGTGTATATATTTCTTAGCTTATTCGTTTTGCTAGAGTATGTTCTAATGTTGATAACTTCAACAACATTAACTTATATTCAATGCTAAGTTATATAAATCAAGGTTATAGATATCATAAAATTCGAAAAGCATTTTCTAAATCCTACCACAGACACTCAGAGTTAATTGTTAAATACAACTTTGGGTTAAAAACTCTTCTGCAACAAGATATTTCAGAACCTTTATTTTATGTGGATTTAGTTTATAAATTCAAACAAGTTGTTGGAAAACCTAATTTTAGTGATCAATTCAAAAAGATAGTAAAACGTTATATAAGGGTTGGATATAACTTGGATATCATGCGGCAGTCTGCATGCCTAGTTTTAAACCCAATCACGGTTTATAGCTATGGTTTCCTCTTTAATTGCACGATGGTGGGTCAGGCCTCAGACTCTATGATGGCTCTGACGTAAAGCTTTAATCGGTGGGTTGGTGCCTGATGCTTATCTGTAGCTGGACCCACCGTGGCTCAACTTGAGGTTTTAATTAGCTCTGACTATCTGTGAGCCATGAGCCCTTTTCTTTATTTCATAATGGTGTGTTAATTTGATTAGAGTGTTTCTCCATGATGATACATTGCATAAGTTAGATGGCCTCCATGCGAGCATAACATTTCTTGTGCTTCAACAACAGCAGAATCTAGGGCGAAGATTTGGTACCTGTAAAATGCATTTAAGCCCCCTGGTGGCTTAGGCTGCTGTCAGTTCTAAGGTGGTGGCTCTGTTGTTGTTGACTTCTTGATTATTGTTACTCCCATTGTGGGAGTCTGTAATTGTTCTATGTTTTGTTGTACGTTACTTTATGTCCATTCTAGTATTGCAATCATTTTGATTGGGAAGAGAGAGCTGGTTGCTATGCTTATTTTGCCCTCCTGATGTCTCGTGATGGTTGAGCAGCTCTTCCTCGCGGTGCCAGGGGGTTGTCTGCAGTTTGTAATCGTGGTATTTCCTGATCATATTCCTTACTATTTTTCAAGTGACTTTAATGTCATCTGTCAAACATTCCACAGTCTTCTTTGGTGATAAAAACATTCCAATTTTCCTTATTTACCTTCCGAACCTGGTCAACTGTTTTACAGCTTACACCTGTGACCACACTTATCCCATCCAAAAATGAGTTGACCCAGTATTCTACTCCTTTTCAAATGTCCGAGAGTTTGTCTTTTATCCATTACTTCTGAATTTCAGGTCATATACACTTGCTTTTTTTTTTGCTTTTTTCTTTAATTGAGGTAGTTAGTTGTTCTTGTTGATTGTATGTTTTTTTGGTTTCTGGGCCCGAAATTACAATGCCTCCTTAGAGTTAAGAAAGACTTAAATTAAGTATTGATTTTTCAGGAATCGAAAAATAACGTTTAAAACTGATTAAAATCAAAATAGTTTTAGTTTTTCTGAAGATCACAATGATATCTTTGACCACCAATACCACATCGATACAGGCAATTGATTTAGCATTTAATATAGCATGTTGAAATATCAATACTTAACTTAAGCCTTGCTTAACTTTAAGGAGGCATTGTAATTCCGGCCCCGGTTGTTAAGGAATTAAATATTTTAAGTACAAAAAGTGAAAGCTCTAGAAATATGTAGGTTATAGATAGTTTGCTAAAATACTATATAACTTGTATATGTATATCACAAGATTTCAGTACTTACTGCATCTGTGAGCAGCGAATACTCATGTGAGTCTGCGCATATGAGCAGACTCAACAGAGCCCTCGCTGTTTGTATACATAAAATATGGGAAAGACAAAAGCCTATGATAAATTTAGACCTCTAACTATGCTAGAAACGCATGGGTGTTTTACTAAATATATTTGAGTATATATGCGTACATGCAAGAAGTACCAAAACTGTGTATGCTGGTTCTTCGATCTCTCTTTTTTGCAGGATAAAGGTGCCATGGTTACACATTGGCTGATTGGCGAAGTGAATAGTTAATGAAGACTGAAATCACCACAGTGTACACAAACTACCATCATAATATATTAAAACATCTAATTTAACATATGGTATTTTGCAATTGTACCAATTGTATGAGTTCATTTTTCTATGGTTATTGGTCGGTGTGTTTCATTTTTGTTCAATAAGAGTATTCTTTAAGCATACGGTGATGATTCGGATCAGATGCCATTTTTAATAGCATTTCTTTTGGATATACACTGTTTGACTTTGTCAAAAAAAGATGTTAGGCTTAAATGCGTAAATAACAGAGAATGCTATTTTTAAAGAATCTCAAGTTCCTAATAGCAATTTCTAACTATTGTCTCTAAGGATTTATTGGACCTTTCAGTGATATTCCAATGTTAATGACAAATGCATGCTGGTGTTATAAGCAAGTTATTGAGTATGGTTTTGCAACTGTACGGTTGATAATCCACAAGCTTAAAAATCTTCACGTCGAACCATACAATAACTCCCGCCTATCTATGTGTGCACTGATACAGCATTTAAAGATGACTCGTTTTTTTAGCCACAGTTTTTCAATCTGGTGATTTAGGGTAAAGTCAAGTAAGTTCGGACATTTGGTAAATTCGGACATACATTTGCAAACAGTGGAATCCAGAAGAAACGGCTCCTTATGAGCCATCTCATCAGGATTTTCACTGTTTGCTTAGTTAATGTATGTTTTTATTTCCAATAATTAAAGTATGAAACAAACACTATTGCTGCCCGATGTCCAGATGCACACAGTTCACACATGTCCACATGTCCAGATGCCTGAAATGATCTGACATTACATTATTGAAACTGACAAGATGCATGTATTGCTGTACCCTTTTATTTACTTTACTGGTACTTATGCCACCGGTCAACAACGTAATACGTATTTGTTGATTTCACTGTTTTCAGTCTAGAAGAAAAACACTGAATTGTATGTAACTTTATCAAATGATGTCTAATATGCTTATTCCACACAGGCCCAAATCCCACGAATTACCAGAAATTGACAAATATTTGGATTCATGACTGAAACATACTCAGTTCGTGAAGATCTTAACTGAATCGTACACACTGTAGTCAGTTCATGCAATTTGTAGGTCTGTCCGGAATTCAGCTCAAAAGTTTTGAACTGTTCAAAACCTTGGTCACGAATTCTCTGATTCGAAAAATTGTGCTTGATTTGTAACAAATTCTTATTGCATTCTTGACATAGTTACTGAATCGTTATCGATTCGGAGGCATTTTAAGGCATCCGTAGCTATGCTTAACTCTTTCGTGGGGAATCGAGAGATTAAGACAAGCAATAAAATCAAGGAAGAGATAGTAGAAGGGTTTTCCCTTTGAGTAACTACCCCGTCACGCGCATGTGAGCCAGTCTTAGAAGTGGAAACAGATTTGGCAGATTTAGGAGCACATACAGGATCAGTCAGTAACTCCTGGCTGGTGAACTAGCAAATGGCGACCAATCATATTTTTCCAAGTCAAAGGGTCAGGGTCTCTCGAATTTACCGTAGTTGTTTTCTTCTAGTTATATAAGTAGCTAATTTCGACACTCAGGTTGCAGAATAAATTCTACAGCTGCTATACGAGAAACATTCGTTTTGGAACTGATGCCCCCAGAAGCATGGATGGGCCTTTTTAAACTTATCATGAGAGGAAATATCTCGAGTCGTCGCTGATTTCTGTTAATAAGTGTCCAATTTGTGCTGCAGTTTCGTAACTGAATCGTAGATCATCACAAATGGGTGGAAGAATTCGATTCTTGGTGATTCGAGGGATTCGTAGTCTGTGTGGAATAGGGGCATAATCTGAGTGTGATATAACGCCAAGTTTTATTATCTATACTCAATGGCCATGGGTGAGTCCCGAAAATGGATGATGTTGCTTAATTTGCAAAACAATAAGTTAATTTAAAATTTTGAAAACAAGAAATGCAAATTATCCCAAATTTTGTGGATAGACATTTAACATAAAACTACATATTATATGTGCATACATTCAGTCCACCATTGCCTTATGAGGGGGCTAAACAAATTGTATACAATAACATAGGATAGTTATTCATGAAAAAAGTATTCTGTAAAAATGAAAGGAAAAAAATCAGGACTGACTGTCAAAATTAGCATTGTTACTCCCATTATGGGAGTATGTAATGGTTCTATGTTTTGTTGTACGTTACTTTATGTCTATTCTAGTATTGCAATCATCTTGTTGGGGAAGATAGAGCTGGTTGCTTTGCTTAATTTGTCTTCCTGGTGCTTCGTGATGGTTGAGTGGCTCTTCCTCGCGGTGCCATGGGGTTGTCTGCGGTTTGTGATTGTGATATTTCCTGATCATACTCACTATTCCTTAGGACTAAACCATAGTTTAAATCCTTCAACATTTACTTAAAACAAAATATTTTCAAACAGAATACTGTTAGTTTGTTTTCACAGCCTAAGTATACTGCAGTCTGGTCATTTCAATGGCTGAATTTTCTGTCAAGTTCTCTGCTTCAGCATCATTATTTCTATGTGTCTATACTAATTTGAACACAACCAGAATGTTTTCAAGTACATTTTAAATATTTTTCTTAATTTGTGATAAAAGAAAATTATTACAATCTGACATTCTTTCATTATTTTTTTAACACACACTATCTGTTATGAAAACAGCGGTGAAGAAACAGAACAGAATTTGTGATCATAGCAGTAGCTGATGATATTATACATATTAGTGATGAAGTTAATTGAGCTGTGACAAGTAATTTCCAGCAATGTGGTATTTGACAAGTTATGACTCAGATAAGCCAGTGCAGCCCACTTTTAAGCTTAGAAACACCAAATGATGTTCAGCCAGTAGCTAAACAATCATAAAATATTCAAGCGACCAGCAAAGGCTCTGATCAGACTGCGCGTATGCGCAGGCTTATCTGAGGCTTTGCTGGTCGCACATACCACATTGTTGGAAATCTCACGCCTCGGCTCATATATACCAAGTATATGTATCCAGACGGGAAATTGTCTGAATTGGCTAGAAAAAATATGGTTTTGACCATTTTGTCAATTGCTTGTTAGCTGATTTTAAAATTCACCCATAGCTAACGAGTGTATTTAGTAACGTAATGTTCTGGCAGTGACACACAACGTGGCAAATTACTGCCAAAAAAAATAATATTTAAGCGCAAGATAGCGATTTTAAAGTAATTTGTCATTTATTAAATAGATTCTTACATTCGTGCTCCTGTATTTTTGAATTTATTAAACTCGTTACGAAAAAAATGATAAAAAGCTGACAAGCTCCGACTTTTATCTTATTTCTTCAACTCGATCAATGAATGCACTGATACATGAACACTCATGTAATATTAGTGTGTAAAGGGTTTTCAGCATCGCTATGTTTTATTTGCTTGATAATAAAACTTACGTCCTAATTGGTTCGTTTGGTTTTGTCTTTTCCACATGACCATATATAGACTTCGAGCTAAAAAAGGTCCTGCTCCCCCCCCCTAGGGAATTTTGCAGACATATCCTATCTTGAAGAAAATTTCAAGCCGCATCTTTTAAGAGATGTTTGCACTCTGTGCTCCGGGGCGTTAGTCTCTGACAGCCTGTTACATATGTTACTGTAACAAACTAAGGAAAAAATCAAAATGAAAGTTTGAGTTACAGAAAGTAGGCATTAAACCATCTAATTATTCAAATTTCTTATGTAATTTGCAAGCTGGATGCCTAAGCTACATAAAAGCAGCATTTTAAACAAAATTACAGCCTTTAATGATGTTAGATGCGTTACATAGATTAAACTTCCCTTTGAAAGTTGA
The DNA here is from genome assembly GCA_964019695.1 of Loripinus fragilis. Classification (NCBI taxonomy): domain Eukaryota; kingdom Metazoa; phylum Mollusca; class Bivalvia; order Lucinida; family Lucinidae; genus Loripinus; species Loripinus fragilis. The sequence goes on along the minus strand of OZ026527.1, from coordinate 74,299,433 downwards.
AATCGTGACTAACACCATTCATTTTACAGATGATTTGTGCATTTTTACAAGTGTTTTAAATCTTAGTTTACTAAAATCCTCATTTGACTAATTGAAAAAACAAAGTTTGCTTTTCTATCTCAAATACATTGTTTTATATGAGCTATTAAACAACCCTGCCCCCAATTTTAAGTATCCAATTTTGGTATCTATTATTGAAGAAAATATATGAAAATATTTGACGCTCGTGGATATCATGCATTTTGGCACGGTCTTGCTAATGCAATAAAGAATCATACATTTGCAAGTTTGACATCAGGATCAGACCACTTATTAAAGTATGTAACGTATATAACATGGCATAATGAATGAGCTAGGAAATTTTCTTGAAAGTAAGAGATGATATTTCAGAAAAATACCAATTTTCACACGATTTCCTATTAATCTCTAGCCTCTGGTGCCCTAGTCTTAGTAATTACAGTCATTGCTGATAACAAGCCCATGGACTTGTGTTACCTATGTTATATATAATCTTTTTAATCACATATTTCCTAATGCCTATAATATTTAAATATATAGACATATAGATAGAAAATAATAGTTCTCATTTAAATGACACAATTTAATAAATATTCCTATTACATAAAATTATTCAAAAACAATCTTTATTCAAGTCACCCTCACAATGTCTATCATTGTGTCTGCTTCTATTGCAAAATAATCACCCATTTCATCACAACCAGTGGAATCATGGCATTGTATTAGGACTGCAAACTGAGTACAATCCTGTTCCTCTCCACCCTTTCGGAATTGTACAGACATATCCTACCTTAAAGAACAATTCAAGCTGCATCAAATAAGAGATGTTTGCACTCTATTAACTAGGGGGTTAGACTGTAATGGTATGATACGTATATTACCATATCATTTTAAGAATAAATGAATTGAAAGCCTGAGAAACAGAAAGAAGACATAAACTTTCTGATAATTTGAATTATTCATGTAGTTTGCATGCTGAATACCTCTGATACATAAGAAAAGATTTTTAACAAATATACAGCTTCCTATGGTGTTATATGTGTTACATTAATTAAGATTACTTTTTAAAATTGGTAATTGTGACAAACATCACTTATAAGCATTTCGTGTGATCCTCCTCTTTAGCCATCAAAAGACTTAATTTTCTTTGTATGTGTGGCCAGTGCCAGCGTCAAATAACTTGACTCAGCCAAACTTGAATCCTTAGCATTCTTCAAAAGCAGAAACAGCATGTCAGTGTCATGGGGTCAAACACCTGATTAAATATGGGTTTAATGCCATTTCACATATATGCATACAATGGAGTATGCCTCTGGTATATATTTCTTCCTGTGAAGTGGCAAGAGCAATCTAACTGTAGCTGCCTCTGCATCCCTGCTAGTCAAATGATAACTTTGCTCTGGTTTTGCAAAATCTATGTCTCTACCATGTACCTCTAAGAATTCTTTAAGATTTCTGGCATTGGTCGAACAGAAATTTGATAGGCTGCTTTTTTGTATCATTTGCCATGGAACCTATCCAGTCTTTTGGTGCTTAAGTCCTCAGGTCTTAGATCAATAGTATTTTGCTGCGCCCAAAGAACTTTATAAGTTTTCTTTAGTTACAATGTTGACTCTTGATGGTTTTGGCAGACCGTCTGAAACAATTTCTGTTACACCTTGAAAGTTATCTGGTATAAGAGAAAGAATATAAAGTTGGACATTGCCATCAATTATGTTTGCAGTTGGTTGTTTTTTGATGTCAGTACATTGAAGCATGTCTTAAAATAATGTAAAACCTATGATTTCTCAGTTTTTGCAGCCATATCATTAGCTGTTGCATTCAAAAGAAAGAAAGTGGACTATGGGTAGAATGGGATAACCAGTAGTTCTATATTATGCTCTATGGAAGATTTATACAGAGTAAACAAGTTGATAAGGTGCCTCATTTCATGATCCATTGAAAACACTGAAATCGAAAACACTTGCCTCTGACTGTGTAATCAAAAAAATGTCAGGACAATGCCCTTGCTCATTTATTATGACGAGTTATATATGTTACATCCTTTAATAAGCGCTCTTATCTTAGAAACTTAGTGAACCATTGAATTGAAAGGGTCTAATTTGCTCTCTGTTCATCCTGCATTTCATTGCTTTACCTGCTGTGATACATCTAGTTCGTTTATCTGAAGGGAAAGAGTTACCTCGGTTTCAGCACTTCAGAAGTACTAAGACTTCAAATAAGTTTTTGAATGCTTGGGGAAAGATAATAAGTGCAGAGACATTATAAGATGAAAATATGTGGGTTGCATGTATGGAAAGGCTACATTTATAAAAGTTAACCAGCTAAGATAAGATTCTTTCTCACAGAAATATCAAGGTACATCAGTCCAGGTACTCATTGCTCTTAATGGCATAGTTTTCCCCCTTGTAAAGCTTTAGTCTTTCTCCTACTTGCAGAGTATCACTTGAAACACATACTCAAAGAGCAAACTATTAGGAATTCATATCAGTTTCCGAATGTTCCAAGCCATAAATGGCAAAATTGGAAAGTTGATAATGGCTCATCATTTTTGAGTGGACTGGTGGTTAAATTGAATAACAGTAAATGATTGAAATATTGTGTGATGATTCTACTAGTTGCAAGGAGGTGTGTGATAATAATGACTACCACAGAAGCAGACAAAGACAAACGTTTAACATGAGTGTTAAATCGATGAAAAAATGTAAAACTATCTTTTCTATTTGTGGCTCTATATTTAGCATTGTATGCACAGTATTAGGAAATGTGTCCAAAAGGCCATTGATAACATCTGTAACACCAGTCCATGGGCTTGATAATCAGAAATAAATATAATTTCTAGCGTTTTGGCACCAAAGACTTATAAGTACACATAAAGCGTCCTGATCTTTAACTTAATGACATCTTGTAGATATATGAGCAAGACAGACTAAAAAAATGAAAAATATCTTCACGCTGTAATCGCTTTCATGTGTTTTACTTAAACGGTAATAACAAAATTCGCTTCTCTGTAAAACTGGGAGTAGGGCTGTGTATTAGCTCCTATAAGACAATATATTTAAGATAGAAAAGAAAACTTGGTTTTTCCTATTCATCAATTGAATATATGTTTGTAAAATCTAATAAAACAGTTTGAAACCAAGTCATAGTAGTTGTTTAACTACATGACGATAGCCACAATTATAGCTTTTAAATTGTAATTAGGTTCATGTAACGCACATAACACCACAGTTAGCCATATTAATGTTAAACAGCTTCCATATGTAGTAAAGACATCCAGTATAAAGACTATAAGAATGTCAATTTATTTTATAATTTTAATGTCTTCTTTTGGTAGCTCAAACATTCAAATTTCTTATTCACAAATTGATATAGTAACATATGTAACAAGTTGTTACAGGCTAACGCCCCAACTTACAGAATGCAAACATTTCTTATTAAATGCACTTTGAATGGTTACATAAGATGTAATTTGTCTGTGGAATTCCAAAGGGGATTAGGATGGAGCAGGCCCTTACTTAGCTTGATGTCAAAATACTGTTTGATGATTTTACTTATCACGCTAACATATGTAACGCTCTCTGATCTTTAAAACTTGATGACAACTAGCAGATCTTTAAGTCTTTATCATAGGAGCCAATTTGAAATCCCTAAACAATGTAAGATATCCAACAGCTGCGAGTTTTTTTCACAAGTTTAGCTCAAACTTTCAAACTACATTTCCTTTATTTGATATAGTAACGCATGTAACACACTGTTTCAGACTAACGCCCCAACATAGAGAGTGCAAACGTCCCTTATTCGATGCAGCTTGAGTTGTACTATAAGAAGAAATATGTCTGCAAAATTCCCTCGAGGAGATTAAAACATTTTTAGGCATATCTTACGTAAAGACAATGAGCTTGCCCATTTATTACATCAAGTAACATATGTTACAGCCTCTGATATTAAAAAAATTGTAACAAACTTGCAGATTTATGAGTCTTTTCATATAAGCAAATAAATCCCAAACAATGAAACACATTCATCAACTGCAAATATTTTTTAACTATTTTTACTTTAGTTTTAATATCAAACATTTCACCTTAAAACTGAGTAGGGGTAGGGTTGTTTAACTGCTTATTTCAGAAAAAAAATATTTAAGCTAGGGAAACAAACTTTAATTTTTCTGTTAGCCAATTGCATAAGCTAATCAGACATGGTTAAAAACATTTTGCAAAACACACAGAAAGATTGTGAATGTAAATTATGTTAGCCACACTTTCAAATTTTAATGGGTTATCTGATTTATGTAACGCATATGACACCTTAGGAAGCCGCAATTTTGTTCAAATGGCTGTCATACGTAGTTCAGATATCCAGTATGCAGAGTATATGAATGATTTTAAAAAATAAATATTTTAATGTCTTTAATTTGTAGCACAAACTTTCAATTTACTTTTTCTTATTTTGATTAAGTAACGTATGTTACAGGCTTTTACAGACTAACGCCCCGGAGCACAGAGTGCAAACATCTCTTAAAAGACGGCTATCAATTCTCTACAAGATAGGATATGTCTGCAAAATTCCCTAGGGGGGGAGCAAACCCATTCTCAGCCATCCGTCTAATAGTATGTACATTGAATTTGTTAGCGAGCCTCCATGATAGCGCAACAATTTAAAACAGCAGAATCTATAATAACGATTTGGCCAGTTAATATAATTGAGCCGCGGCATGAGTTTTCCAACTATGTGGTATGTGCAATCAGCAAAGCCACAGATCAGCCTGCGCATACGCGCAGTCTGATCAGAGCCTTTTCTAGTCGCTTGAATATTCTGTGATTGTTAAGCTACTGACTGAACATCATTTCGAGTTTCTTAGCTGAAAAGGAAGCTGCACAGGCTCATATGAGTCAACACTTGTCAAAATGCCACATTGTTGGAAATCATGTGTCACGGCTCAATTATTTAAGCACCCCTAGTGGCTGCGGTCACTGTCTGTTCTAAGATGGCGAGTATGTTGCTGAGTGTGTGTTGTTGCTACCATTGCAACTGAGGGTACTGTGCTTGGTACTCGTTTGTTATATATAGTTCTTTGTGGCCTTCATCACGATGTGGAAGAGAGGGCCGGTTCGCATTACTTTAATTGGAATTTTGCGAGGGCCTGATCTCTGGTTGTGGAATTTCGGGCTCATGCTCGTTTGCTTGTTATTCCCTGACGAAGTCGGATTGATATACACGTAGTTCCGCTTCGTCAATGCATCCGTTAGTCCGTCCGGAACCATATCACAGTACCTATTAATCACATTTGATGCATAATTGGTATATATGATTAGTATCATGGGCAGGTAATGTCTTATAAGTTTCGTCTGAATCGACTCATCAACAATAACTAAGTCAGTTGTCAATATTTTAGCTAAAATTTTGCATGAGGACAGACGAAGAATAGATGTGGAATAAAATGTATATCAAACGCGATCTTAGTTTGGACGTATGGGTCTGATACCCTAGGTGGACTATGGGGTGAGGTTGAGACCACAAAACAACTTTTACAGATTATATATACACTGCATAACAAATTAAAGTGAATGAAACTTAAGACAACATGCATGCAGGTGTTTTACCCTTACATACACCCACGATTCCTGGAATTGGTTCAAAAGGCCACAAAAATATGTAGGTCGTCATGTTGCATATCAAATCAAGAGTATGAAATATAGAAAAAAAATCAAGTAAGAATTGACCTTACATTCACCCTGGCCTCTGGGTTGGGTTTAAAGGTAAAATGGATATTATCCATTAAGTTTTTTTTATTGACACTATCATGTTGACACTAAAATAAAGGTGCACTATAAACCATGAATGCAACCCGAGGTGAACTAAGTTGTAGGATAAATGATATTTCTTTTTTTTTCTCCAAAATAACCTTTCGTCGTGGGATAAAACTTCGACGTATTTCCATTGTAACAGATAGATATCACAAATAAGTGCTACTTGTATGCAATTATGGGTAGATCTAGTACAATAAAGTATCTGGATTTAACGAATATAGATCAGCACTCGAGATTCGGTGTTCATCGCATATGTACACAAGAGCTTCCTTCGATCACCCAGCAGGGGAACAGGCCTATGTCACAGATACTTTGGGCGAACAGCATATAAACAAGTCCCTACCCCCACACCCCTTCCCCCTCATCCTCCCTGATCGTTTGCATTCTTAGAATATACTATTTTTATGCTTGAATATCTACAGGTGTCAGAAAAAATGCCTCGAACATATGGAAAACATTTGAAAAGAGTTCATAAATGGCTATCTTTGTTGCTACATGTGTACACATCTTATTTTACACAAATAACACATATTGATTTCAATCCTTTTAAGCAACTTCCTTTCGCATTTTCTTATATGCAAACGTCAACATATTTGAAGTGTCTCTCTTAGCCTACTTGTGCCGTCTGCTGATAAACTTTGCAAACAATTTGGACCCAAATCAGACCCGACAAAACGTACCGCCTGATCAGGATCCAAGCTGTTTTGCACTTCCTGAACGATTTCTTTCGAAAAAGTTGATTTTATATAAATAAAAAAAAACTGCAGACGACAAAAAGCAAGTAGACAAAGTGTTAACCCTTCCTTAATGCGCCAATCACAACAAAAGTCGCCTGCTTTTCTCGTCTGCTGAAATGTTAAAGAAGCCTCTATGGCGAACAGTGTGGATCCAGGAGCAGTCTGTTCTGGGTCAACGCTGTTTGCTTCTATACTTAATTTGTCAGTAATGTTAGGCAATTATATGCAGCAGACGACTTCAGCAGACGACATTTTCAAATGCATTTTTTTTTCTTGGCTCTTTAAGGGATAAGGGTATTTCAGATAGATCTCCTTGCCAGTAAATAACAATTCTAATCAGATTATCAGCTACAATATGTACATATTTTTGTAAGTACATAATAAAAAAGTCAACAATTTGATAAAATGTATTTTTCCAATAAAAGTACAAAAGTCGAAGGTCGGATCGATGGCTAAAAATAGCTATTACCGTCAGTCACAAGACTTATTTTAACACGAAAAATTTACATTAGATTTTTTGCCATACTCATATGACTGGGGTGGCGTGATATCAGCAAATAAGTGCTTTCTGCAGACACTTTCTGGTACATACGTCGAACAGCAGACAACTATCATTGCACCGGGGTAAGTAAAAATTTGTTTTTGTCAGGACTAAGAATATTATTATAAACAGATGTGAATATTATTTCTTTTAAAGAGTTGCTTCTGGAGTGATAAGAAATAAGCTCAAATGCTGATTAAGCAAACATTTTAAACGAATTGTTTTGCTTTGGCATGGCGTTGTATGTCGCGTTTAAGCATGCAGTGTGTGAAATCAAGAGATAATAGCAGATGCATCCGTCTTGGACAAATACATATAATTGAGCCGTGACATGAGATTTCCAACAATGTGGTATGTGCGACCAGCAAGCCTCAGATCAGCCGGCGCATACTCGCAGACTGATCAGAGCCTTTGCTAGTCGCTTGAATATTCTATGAATGTTAAGCTGCTGACCGAACATCATTTGGAGTTTTTTAAAAGGAGGCTGCACATGCTCGTGTGAGTCTACTCTTGTTAAAATGCCACATTGTTGGAAATCACATGTCGCGGCTCAGATATAGTGCTCACCCCTAATTGTCTCCATTGTGATCAGGGTTTGCATTTATAATTGAGCACTGTGTGAATTGCGCATAGTGTGCATTACCGAGCAATAGAATCATTGTTGTCACATTCTTACCAATCTGCACCATCATGACCATTGTCAGTTACTACGCATAGTGTTTTCTACACAAATTGTCTTGTGTTTTTACATCATATTCATTTCGCATTGTAGATATTTTCATATTCATGTGCGGATCAAGAGGGGGGATAGGGCGTCCGGACCCCCCCCCCCCCCTGGAAAATCACAAGTTATATTATGGGTTTCTATAGAAATTAGCATTTGGACCCCCCCCCCCCTGGAAAAAGTTGTACCCCCCTGGAAAAGTTGTACCCCCCCTGGAAAAAGTTGGACCTCCTCTGAAACCTTGGAAAATAATAGTTTTCTTGGAAATAAAAATTGGACACCCTCTGTAAAACTTTGAAATAAGTTGAGGACTAAAAGAAACGTTGGCAGAGCTGTTTTAACGTTTTCGGAGCTGCTTTATGGCAGTTGGGCCTGGATCCCCCCCCCCCCTGGCAGAAATCCATGGAATCGAGTTCAATACGCGACGTGTTCATTCGCCCGGTTGACTTTTCACACTTTTCAACCCATGATCTGAGGTGAGTTCAACAATGCGAGAGCTCGCAAAGCGCTCGTTGATTGGTACCTATCTTTATTCATATTGTGTAAAGCCTGACACCAGTACAACGAGCGCTTGAAAGCACTCGCATTTGTTGAACTCGCCCCAGGTCCGAAAATCGGTCCCGCTATTTGACACCCTGGTGGCTTTGAAACTGATTTTTTTTTTTTAAACGTGAACTATGAAATATTTCAGCAGACGACTATAACATGCAAAATTACCCGGCACGAAAGCATCGCGTAGATGTTGAATAACGAACACACGAAAATTATTTAGATAATATGGGTGTTGCCCCATTGTATTGGCCACATTTGTTTAACCCTTAATTTTAAGGCGCCTGCAACTTTTCTAAAATGCCATCTGCTTAAGTCCGTCTGCTATATTCTTTTGCTTATTTAAGTATTGGGGCAACAGTGTGGGCCCAGATCTCTGGTGCAAAAAGCTTGCAAACATTTCAGCAGACGACAAAGACAGACGACTTTTTGTGATTGGCGCTTAGAGAGTTAAAGGCATGTCATAAAATGTAGGATGTCGGATCATATTGCGTGAAGCGTAACACAAGTATAAGTAGTGCACCCGAACTTATTTTCTAAGGGCATACGCTATTTTTATACCAACAAGTCACGATCGAAAAGCAAAGGTCCAGGTGAGCTTACTCACCCATCAATTTATGTATTATGCTTTGGAGTAAAATAAAACCGTCACTGGTGAGTACCCACATACATGTAAAATACTTTGATTGATGAATAAGTGGGAATTAGTTACGCACTCTTATCCGCAGGTCAGGAAGACATCCATTTTCCACGCCTTTTACAACCATGCAACTACCAATTTATCAATATCAATGGGACGTCTCAAGCTTTCAAAAGCATAAAATAGGCAGTCTAGTATTGTCATCCAGGTACAAGAAAAAAATACATAAAAACTTGTTCAAATTTTCATGCGCATTTCAGTGACACAATGAAAGTAGTTGAGAAATTGTTGAAAAAGCTAATAGCGAAACACTTAATTATTGGAAAGACACATGTTGTAGTTATACATTGGAATTGCCTCTAACAACATATGTTGCTGAAAATAAGGAAACTAAATTTAAAATTTACACTGAAACCCAGAATCATGTTCATTGTTTTTGCCTCTTTTAAATATCTCAAACTGCCACGGCTCAAGTTTCAAGCGACGCACTAGAGAAGCCGGGGATCAAATCTGCGAACCCCCAGATTTATATGTACTTGGCAAGTGGTTTATCCACTACACCACGGCGGCTCTTAATATGATGCTTTGTAGACATGTCCATGTACAGCAAATATGTTTTCTTTATTTTTTAAAGAGTCATATGATTATCAAAAAATATTAGTTTTGATGAGCTCGTGAGATTTTACATGTAGCACGTTTCGAATATATTGTCATTCATTCTACTAACATGCATGCGCAGCTATCTAGAGGGCTGTAGACCTACCGTTTTGGTTGAGCTTTCGTCTTTTTTCCCTTAAACATATGCTCTCATATGCGATACGTGAAGGTGACCGTATTAAAACAGCTAAAAAAAATATCTAAAGCGACATTACAAAGTAAACGTAATTGTAACTTTATACCAAAAGAAGTGGCAGCTCAGTGGCCACCCTTTGTTGTGTTACATTACCCTTGTGTTTAATACCCTTGTTTTTTTACTTCAGCAGCTTTAGGATAAGATTCCTCCAGTGATAACTGGTTAAACATTTCTAACTGATATTGTTATAGTTATTCTCCTGGGCCCGAAAATACAATGCCTCATTAAAGTTAAGCAAGACTTAAGTTAAGTATTGATATTTCAACGTGCTATATTAAATGCTAAATAAATTGCCTTGACCGATGCGGTACTTGTGGTCAAAGATATCATTGTGATCTTCAGAAAATATGAAACTATATTGATTTTACTCAGTTTTACACGATATTTTTCGCATCCTGAAAAACCAATACTTAACTTAAGTCTTCCTTAACATAAAGGAGGCATTGTAATCCAGCTGGGCCCTGATCAATACAATCGAAAATCAAGACCAGTGACATTTCAGGTGTCACCGAATTAGGTGTAAAGTTACCCATATATTTTTTTACAGTGACACCCTCCCCCCCCCCCCCCCCCCAAACACAAAATAGCCATAGAAAAACGACAGCAACAAAGATGGTATGGTGAATTACGTACTTATTAGGGCCTTAAGTAAAGAGTGCGTACCAAAAAATTAACTTTCTTACATTTACTAGTTTCTCAACAAAACATTTGTTGTGGGTACTCAAAAGAACCGTCTCAATGAGACGGTTCTTTTGAGCACCCAAAGCATATGTTCAAACTGATGGATAAGAAAATATTTACAATTTTGCGCTCGAAAAGTTGTTTATCTAAACCTATGACTTATTTTCTTCTTTTATTTGTAACTAGGACCAAGATGAAGCTGTTTATCACCATATCCATTGCACTGACAGGGATTGTGTTTGGTCAGGACTTTAGCCAGTTTGGTCAGGACAAAAGTGCGTTTGGTGAGGACTATAGCGAGGATGATTGGGAACCCTATACGTCGCTCGGCGTCGTCGGTCAGGAGGGCGGCTGCTGCCTGCCAGACAAGATGGAGGCCTTCAGTGGAATGGCTTTCGCATCAGCGGGTAGAAGGGGTCCTCCACATATGACTTTGGTATGACATATCTATGAGCAGTGATTCAAATCAATTCATACATAGATATCTTCCCTCCTTACAACCGCGTGAAATGTACACAATATGAAACCTGTACTATATACAGAATTTGAAACCTGTACAATGTAAGCATTATCAAACCTTAACAGTATTTAAAATATGAAAACTGTACAATGTACAAACAATGTGCAAAGTACGAATTGTGTCTCTTGTCACAGTGAGTGTAGGACATTCCAGCAGAAAATGTTGCAAAGTCTGTTCTACATGGCATGTTGGGTCTACCATATTATAGCTGAACGATGCTCTGTTAGTCTGTAGTATGTAGGCACCAGTCGCAAATTTAAGTTTTGTGTGCACACGAGTATCTACACGACTTCAAAAGATGGTGACTTCTCCCATTGCTTATTTTAAAAGTGACCTATCATACTATATCCCATCTCAGCGTATTCAGGAACTTATGGGAGCATTTTTAAATATACTCAATTACAAAAGAAACTCGCCAGTTTTAATGTGTCCCAGGTTCATCATTAATTTGGTTAAGATTTAAAACTTGGTCATAGGCCATGACAAACAAATCAATTAAAGCAAAGCAAATGAAATTTAGAATTGCAGTTACCAACGTTGGACGTCACTCTGGCGTTCATACGTTTTAAGATTTACATAGGAAAATACTCTTGAGTGTTTCGAAAATGTAAACCAAGTCGGAAGTATTGATTTGAGATTGCAAATTAAATTGCTTCCCTAAAGATTCAAAATAGTTTTCTCATGTCAGCGGATTCGTTGCAGTTAAAAAAATATTCCCATTTTTTACGGATAAACAGCCGTTCAAAGTTTGACGATGTCGTCCCCATAACCAGGGAGGGATCACACGGAATTCCGCGGCTAGCCTTTGTCACGGAAGTCCGCGACTTTGCAACGAATACCTACTTTTCCGTTTTCCCAACTTATCTGAAGTGTTATGAAACCGAAAGTTTCCTGGAATGCGTGCCAGTAACCAATCTTTTGATAACGTAAGATAAAGTTTTCAGCCGGGTGATTTCAAAACACTGGGAAGGAAAATATGTGGTCGGAAGGAGCTGGAGACGCTGGTAAAGATGACAGTATATTGCTGTTAAAATTCAATTTTTTCTAACAGGACAATAACGACTGCAAAAAATACTGCCTTAAGTTTCAACTTAACTTCGAGTTGTTCAGGTTACTCGGCATTTATATAGAGTTACTCGCTATCAAAAACTTGCGATTTTCTAAGTTTTGAAACGCGAGTCACGGATTTCCGTGACCTTGAAGTTTTCGATTGTAGCGGCTTCCCGTCACCTTTAACATTTTTGTAGAGGCTACGGATATCCGTGACTTTGATTTTTGACAGGGAGCGGTTGTTGAGTTCAGGCTGTGTACAGGTACATTGATTGTAACGGCTTCCCGTCACCTTAAACATTTTTGTAGAGGCAATGGATATATCAGTGACTTTTATTTTTGACAGAGAGCGGTTGTTGAGTTCAGGCTGTGTACAGGTATATTACAATGCTCGAATACTCGAGCATAGGTTACATAGACAACTCGGATTTCTTATTCGGGTCTGCGTTTCAAATAATGAACATGCATAGAGACTTATCAACTTACATGGTGATCAGACCCATACTTATACAATCGTACCAATTGCATATGCGAGCAACGAAGGAGCATACAGGTATTATCAAAAAGCATTTCGTCTGAGCCTTCGCTTCTCGCATTTACATACACACAGCAAAAGCAAAGCCTGGTGCTGCAGGTTCAGACCGATATCTAGGCGTCTTGCTCCCCACCCTGAACCCGTAGATATAAGAATATTAATACTTTTCTCGAATAAGTTCTAAATACAGTGTGAATGTGTGTTACAAGTATAGGCTTTCGCAATCCTTCGGATGCTCCTGGACATAAAACCTCAAAAAACATAAACCCACTCGACCAATACTGGTTATAGCCAAGGGACACGACCACAAACATTAAACAACAACAACAAAAAAAAAAAACAGTCGGCGTGGTGTATTCGACGTCCCGAGTTTGATCCTCTTCTCCACGTGAGTGTTACAGTATCGGATGAGACTTTAAGCTGTGGCCCTGCGCTCCTGGTCATACTAAAGTTACACACAATAATAAACACTCTCAGCTAAATTATACTGGTACAGCTACGGAGCAGCCATGAGAAAAACCTAAGTGGTGTGGTGATTAAGTCGCTCGCCTTGTACAAAACGGTTATGTACTGGCACAGACACGGAACAATCACAACAAAAGCTTGGTCTCCGAGGGGGGGGGGGGGTACTCTATGTTTTCTTCATACTTAGGCCCGGTCCCAGCATCTACCGTTCACCCCAAAAGTATCACGAATTTCAAGCACCCAAAATAGTATTTGAAGTTTTACCAACTCAAATAAATATCCCCCATGCTGTACATTGACCTTAAGAAAAGACCCTAATTAATATGCATAGAAATGACCCCTAAATATAGCCCAATTTTGTGATGACCCCTCAAAATATCCAAAAAATCTTCATACCCAAAAAATCATTTTTATGAAAACCACAAAAAAAATGAAATTCAAAATTTCGGACGCAAAAAAATGACCCGAGTCTACGTGTATATGAAAATATCAAAGAACCCCCTGGGGACAGCTCTGTTTTTGAAGTTTCCTACCCGTGGTTGATGGAATCTTAACTGGAAATGTATTTTAGAGTATGGGTTTAAAGGGAGCGCAGTGGCTCAGTGGTAGAGTGCTTGACTTTAGACCTAGGGTTCGAGCCTCACCGGAGTCACTGCGTTGTGTCTTTAAGCAAGAACATTAATCCTAGCTTAGTACTGGTTCAATCCAGGAAGACCCTCCCTTTATAACTGAAAGATTGTTGATGGAATGTAAAAAATCAAATAAAAAATAAACAAACAAAAGTATGGGTTTAAAAGCTGTACATATGTGTCTTTATTTTTCTATATGATTGTCTGCACAATGAAGACAATTTCCACTGCGTTGTCCACACTGATTACATAAGATGGCATAGCTGAAGTTAAACAACCCAGTATATTAAGCAGTCTAAGGGAAAATGGGCATAGTCAAGCATGGAAACTGTTACTGCGAATATCAGAATAAGTTTAAGCGCAATGTATGATGTCTGTTAAACAGACATGCATGATCGAATGCCTTTTATATACTTGACAAATTAAACCATGTTTAACCGACTTCCAAATCACTGCACTGCTGTGTACGCTGGATTTTGGCTATAAAAAGTTGAAGGCCTATGATATGAGAGATCAACATTTTATTGATAACCTTAAAATCACATGACCTAGTTGGCCGTCGTGCGAACATAGCGTAAAAACCCTATAAAGATATTCTTCAGAACCGGATGGGCTTTTGTATATTGTATTTGGGATATGGGTCCCAAAAATTGTTCATAATAATGATGATTCTAGCTAGGTTGAATTTGTGACAATGTCAAATTTCTTTCATAATACATTATATGAAATTTATCTTGATGTGTTAGTTATTGGTGAAGTCTAAAGTAAACGAGTATGATCAGAAAATACCACTATCACACACTGCAGACCAACCCATGGCACCATGAGGAAGAGCCACAGAACATATAAAATGGCAAGACATGGGTGAGACAATAAAACAAAATCTTCCTCTTCAAGATGATCGGAACACGAGAAAGGACACAAAGTAATGCATACCAAAACAAAGACACACACACACACACACACACACACACACACACACACACACACACACACACACACAGTGGGGATTACATAAACAATTGATCAACAACAACAACAGAACCATCTTGGACTTATCCATAACGATGGCATAGTAGACGGATGGCTGAGAATGGGTTTGCTTCCCCCTCTAGGGAGTTTTGCAGACATATCCTGTCTTGTAGAGAATTAAAAGCCGAGTCTTTTAAGAAACGTTTGCACTCTATGCATTGGGGCGTTAGTCTGTAAGAGCCTGTAACATACGTTACTTTATCAAATTAAGAAAACGTAAATTGAAAGTTTGGGCTACATATTAAATTAAGACATTAAAATATTTATTTTTAAAAGTCATTCATATAGTCTGCATACTGAATATCTTAACTACGTATGACAGCCATTTGAACAAAATTGTAGCTTCCTAAGGTGTCATATGCGTTACATAAATCAGATAACCAATTAAAATTTGCAAGTGTGGCTAACATCATTTACATACACAATCTCTCTGTGTGTTTTGCAAAATGTTTTTAACCATGTCAGACTAGCTTATGCAATTAGCTAACAGAAAAATTAAAGTTTGTTTCCTTATCTTAAATATTTTTTTCTGGAATTAGCAAATAAACAACCCTACCCCTACCCAGTTTTTAGGTGAACATTTAGTATTAAAACTAGAGTAAAACTAGTTAAAATACTTGCAGTTGATGATTATCTTTCATTGTTTGGGATTTATTTGCTTATATGAAAAGACTCATAAATCTGCAAGTTTTATGCAAAATATCTAAAATCAGAGGCTGTAACATATGTAACCTGATGTAATAAATGGACAAGCTTATTGTTTTTACGTAAGATATGCCTAAAATGTTTTAATCTACTTGAGGGAATTTTGCAGACACATTCCTTCTAGAAGTACAACTCAAGTTGCATTGAATAAAGGATGTTTGTACTCTATAAGTTGGGGTGTTAGTCTGAAACAGCCTGTTACATGCGTTACTATATCAAATAAAGAAAATGTAATTTGAAAGTTTGGGCTAAAATTGTGAAAATACTTGCATGTTTAGGGACTTTAAGCTGGCTCGTATGATAAAGACTTATAGATCTGCAAGTTGTCACCAAGTTTTAAAGATCAGAGAGCGTTACATATGTTACATGGCATAACGAGTGAGCAAGAGTCTTTACTTAAGAGATACTGTTTCTGAAAGAATGAATATATTTTACATGTTTCCCTATACATCTATTGTCATTGGTGCCTAAACCTTAGAAATTATGTTCAGTGCATGACATCATACCTATAGATAGTTGTTACACATGTTATAAATAAACTTTCTTTCATATATTTCTTAATATGTAAAATGCTAAAATATATAGGGACACAAACAGAGAAGATTGTTTCAGATTTGAATAGGGCAGTTTATAAATATTCAAAATCAATCATCATCAGAGTCTACTTCATACACAGCATCCATCATTATGTCTGCTTCAGTGTCATCATCATCATCATCGTAATAAGTAAAATCATCAAACAGTATTTTGACTTAAAGCTAAGTAAGGGCCTGCTCCGTCCCAATCCCCTTTGGAATTCTGCAGACATATTACATCTTATACGAGGAACACCATTCAATGTGCATTGGATAAAAAATGTTTGCACTCTTTAAGTTGGGCCGTTATACTACAACAGCTTGTTACATAGGTTACTATATCAAGCACCTCTGACACTTTGATAGGGTATCTGCCTATTTTTCAGATGCTTCCCAAAACTTCCCTATGCATAAGATATCACTGGTATCCTTTTGAATAGGACGCTTGATGTATTAGGAATGAATTAAGGTTATAATTAGACAGGCAGATCCCTACGACAAAACAGGAGACACTACCAAAGGGGGTAGGGGTTGCAAAAATTGACTCCACCAAAACATTCAAAAATCAATTATTTTTACGCGTAAGGGTATTGAATCATTAATACTCAATTACAAATCAGAGTGAAAGTATTTTAAAGTCCAAAATCTTGAGCATTTTAATGATTACTTTTGTTGTTGTTTTTTTCTATCTGATTTGTTAAGAAATATTTTGAAGTGCAACTGTAGTCCGTATTCAACCTTGATTACAATGTATTTATCTGGTGCAATATTATGCAGAAATGTACTATAACCATTCATCCATGCGTAAAGTACACCTAGTCAATGACCATGTAGTTTATGTGTATTGGATAGATACAGTATATGTGCCAAATAATCGACCAACTGAATTTAGTAAAGGACAATTTTCATAATCTAAAGAAATATGCTAAAACATTGTAATATTTCATGACTAAAGGGTTATGAAAAGGAAGCTAACTTGTACTAATTAATTCAGTATTTTGGAAAAAAAGATTCTCAAGAGAGCACACCAAAAAAACAAATGCTAATGTTCGGGCTCGCCCAGACGTAACATTTTGGGCTGTGGGATATCATTCCCCCCCCCCCCCCGAGTTCCAACTAGCTTTTCACATATATTACGTAATATATGAGAACTCACATAAGTGCAAAAGGATTAGTTGGAATTCGGGGGGGGGAATGATGTTTTAAAAATATTTTTCTGTTTCCTAT
Organism: Loripinus fragilis; assembly: GCA_964019695.1. Lineage (NCBI taxonomy): Eukaryota > Metazoa > Mollusca > Bivalvia > Lucinida > Lucinidae > Loripinus > Loripinus fragilis. The sequence goes on along the minus strand of OZ026527.1, from coordinate 74,282,142 downwards.
ATGTATAATACAAAAAGTGACCATTTTAGCCCCAAAATAAAGCCATATATTTATTGAAAAAGGAAATCAAATGCAAACTCATAAAATAGAGACCAACAGCGAGCTTATATATGTAGATGGAAGCATTTGATCGACTTTAATTTTTATCAAAATTATAGGCAGCAATACACTGAGATTCCCATTACCACCGTCAGAGGTCCTTTGAGAATAATAAAGAGCTACGTGCGTTAACGGGCAAATTTGGCCCCCTCTGGAGCAAAAAACTGAAAGTAGTGTTTCATTAATTTCATCCAATTGGTTTGTTAGAAGAATAACCCAAGTGTAATATCCAAGCTTTTATTTTCCCTACCGTTGCTATGGTTACAAAAATGGCGGACGAAATAGGCTAAAAATAGAGAAATTGCCATTTTGTGCCAAATTTAAGGCCTTTGGAGACCGTTTTTTTGAAGGATTAGGTATCAGCACAAGCAAATACCAAACAAACCTTTTAATATATTGTGTGCTGTGATAATTCTCATCATCTGTTAAAATATCTATTTGGTATTTGCTTGTGCTCTATATTAATTCCTCTGTTACATGTCTCATATTTTTCTATTTTGGTGGACCATTTTTGTTACCATAGCAACCGTACGTGTCGAATCAATACCAGACTTTTACACTTTGGCTATTGTTCTTATAAACTAATTAGAAGAAACTTGTGAAAAGCAACTTCTAGTTTTTGACTTCAGAGGGGGGCCAAAATAGCCTCTTAATGCACGTACCCATTTGAATGTTTGAGCTACAGAAAGAAGACATTCAAATTATCTAATAAATTGACATTCTTATAGTCTGCATACTGGATGTCTTTACTACACATGGAAGCTGTTTAACATTAGTACGGCTAACTGTGGTGTTATGTGCGTTACATGAACCTAATTATAATTTAAAAGACACAATTGTGGCTATAGTCATTTAGTTAAACAACTACTTTACCTTGGTTTCAAACTGTTTTATTAGATTTTACAAACATATTACTCAATTGATGAATAGGAAAAAATAAGTTTGCTTTTCAAACTTAAATATATTGTCTTATAGGCGCTAATACACAGCCCTACTCCCCGTTATACTGAGAAGCAAATTGTGTTAATTCCGTTTAAGTTAAACAGATGAAAGAAGGCAAAGATCAGGAATCGATACAATCAAGTACCACACCTGGCCCAGGATACCAATAAGAAAGTAACAAGCTCACAATAAGACATCACAAACGAGAGCCAAGAGGTCAGCCCTTTCCCTGCAGGTGACCACAAGGCATCAATAAACAGACGCGCACGAAAGTATAACAAACACAAAACAGAAATAACATGAATGATTCACAAATGTAGTACCGCCTTGGAAGGGTCAGTAAAAATATTATACTGGAGGGCTTAAACCAGCGTGTGGATATTTTACATTTTCTTAGTCTGTCTTGCTCATATATCTGCAAGCTGCCATCAAGTTTCTAAGATCAGGACACTTAATGTGTACTTATAAGTCTTTGGTGCCAAAACAATAGAAAATATACTCCTTTCTGATTATCAAGCCCATGAACTATTGTTACAGATGCTATCAATGACCTTTTGGACATATTTCCTAATACTGTGCATATAATGCTAAATATAGAGCCACAAATAGAAAAGAAAGTTTTACATTTATACAAGACAATACAATACATGAAATGGTCATAACTAATTCTCATCGATTTAACACTCACGTTAAACGTTTGTCGTTGTCCGCTTCTGTGGTGATCATTATTATCACCCGCCTCTTTGCAACTAGTAGAATTATCACACAATATTTCAACCATTTAATGTTATACAATTTTACCACCAGTCCACTCAAAATTGATGAGCCATTATCAACTTTCCAATGTTGCCATTCATGGCTTGGAACATTCGGAAACTGATATGAATTCCTAATAGTTGGCTCTTTTTGAATATGTGTTTCAAGTGACACTCTGCAAGTAGGAGAAGGACTAAAGCTTTACAAGGAGGAAAACTATGCCATTAAAAGCAAGGAGTACCTGGGCTGATGTACCTTGATATTTCTGTGAAAAAGAATCATATCTAAGCTGGTTAACTTTTATAAATGTAGCCTTTCCATACATGCAACAAACATAGTTTCAACTTATAATGTCTCTGCACTTATTATCTTTCCCCAAGCATTCAAAAACTTTTTTGAAGTCTTAGTACTTCTGAAGTGCTGAAACAGAGGTAACTATTTCCCTTCAGATAAACGAGCTAGATGTATCACAGCAGATAAAGCAATGAAATGCAGGATGAACAGATCGCAAATTAGACCCTTTCACTTCAATGATTCACTAAGTTTCTAAGATTAGAGCGCTTATTAAAGGATGTAACATATATAACTCGTCATAATAAATGAGCAAGGGCATTGTCGTGACATCCTTTTTGATAACACAGTCACAGGCAAGTGTTTTCTATTTCAGTATTTTCAATGAATCATGAAATGAGACACCTTATCAACTTGTTTTCTCTGTATAAATCTTCCATAGAGCATAATAAAGAACTACTGGTTATCCTATTCAACACATAGTCCACTTTCCTTCTTTTGAATACAACAGCTAATGATATGGCTGCACAAAAACTAAGAAATCTAAGGTTTTACATTCTTTTAAGGCTTGCTTCAATGTACTGACAGCAAACAACAACCAGTAGCAAACATAATTGATAGCAATGTCCAACTTCATGTTCTTTCTCATATACCAGATAACTTTCAGGGTGTAACAGAAATCGTTTCTGACTGTCTGCCAAAACCATCAAGAGTTAACATTGTAACTAAAGAAAACTTATAAAGATATTTGGGCGCAGCAAAATACTTTTGATCTAAGACCTGATGACTTAAGCACCAAAGGACTGGGAAGGTTCCATGACAAATGATACAAAGAAAAAGCAGCCTATCAAATTGCTGTTTGACCAATGTCAGAAATCTTATGTATTCTTAGAGGTACACGATAGAGACATAGCTTTTGCAAAATAAGAGCAAAGTTATCATTGGACTAGCATAGATGCAGAGGCAGTTGCAGTAAGATTGCTCTTGCCACTTCACAGGAAGAGGCATATACCAGAGTCATACTCCATTGTATGCATGTCTGAGAAATGGCAATAAACCCATATTTAATCAAGTGTTTGATCCAATGACACTTACATGCTGTTTCTGCTTTTGAAGAATGCTAAGGATTCAAGTTATAGCTGAGTCAATTTGTTAAACAGGCCGCACATACAAAGAAAATTAAGTCCTTTGATGGCAAAAAATGTGGATTACACGAAATGCTTATAAGTGATGTTTGTCATAATTACCAATTTTAAAAGATAATCTTAATTAATGTAACACATATAACACCATAGGAAGCTGTATATTTGTAAAAAAAAACTTTCATGTGTATCAAAGGTATTCAGCATGCAAACTACATGAATAATTCAAATATCTAGATAGTTTTATGTCTTCTTTCTGTTTCTCAGATTTTCAATTCAAATATTCTTAAATTGATATGGTAACATACGTTACATACTGTTACAGGCTAAACTCCTAGTTAATAGAGTGCAAACATCTCTTATTTGATGCAGCTTGAATTGTTCTTTAAGGTAAAATATATCTGCACAATTCCCAAAGGGGTGGAGTGGAACAGGATTGTACTCAGTTTGAAGTCCTAATTCTATGCCATGATTCTACTGGTTGTGACGAAATGGGTGATTATTTTGCCATAGAAGCAGACACAATGATAGACATTGTGTGGTTGACTTGAATAAAGATTGTTTTTGAATATTTATATTCAATAGGAATATTAATTAAATGGTGTCATTAAAATGTGAACTATTATTTTCTATTTGTATGTTTATATATTTTAGTATTATAGACATTAGGAAATATGTGATAAAAAAAATTATATATAACATCTGTAACGCAAGTCCATGGACTTGTTATCAGCAATGACTATAATTACTAAGGCTAAGGCACGAGAGGCTAGAGATTAATAGGAAAACACGTGAAAATAGTATTTTTTATGAAATATCATCTCTTACTTTCAAGACAATTTCCTTGCCCATTCATTATGCCATGTAACATACGTTACATACTTTAATAAGTACTCTGATCCTGATGTCAAACTTGCAAATCTATTATTCTTTATTGCATTAGCATGACAGACCCAAAAATGTAAGATATCCACCAGTGTCAAATATTTTCATACATTTTTCTTCAATAATAGATATCAAAATTGGATACTTAAAATTAGGGGTAGAGTTGTTTAATAGCTCATATAAAACAATTTATTTGAGATAGAAAAGCAAAACTTTGTTTTTTCTATTATTCGAATGAGTATTGTAGCAAACTAAGATTACAAACACTTGAAAAAATGCACAAATCGGCTGTAAAATTAGATGATAGTCACGATTTCAATTTTCAAAGGAAAATTCAATCTATGTAACGCATATAACACAATTTGAAACTGTAATTTTGTTAAAAATAATGCTTTTATGTAGCTTAGGCACCCAGCTTGCAAACTACATAAGAAATTTGAATAATTAGATAGTTTAAAATCTTCTTTCTGTAGCTCAAACTTTCATTTTGCTTTTTTCCTTAGTTTTTTACAGTAACATATGTAACAGGCTGTCTGAGACTAACGCCCCGGCGCACAGAGTGCAAACATCTCTTAAAAGATGCTGTTTGAAATTTTCTTCAAGATAGGATTTAGCTTGAAGTCTAATGATTTTGATTTTGAAATAGTAAATTTCCCATTTCTTGATGGAGATGTTCCTCGCTCCCTTTCCTATGGTGTACATATTTCGCAACTTTCCTATTGTGTATATATTTCGCAACTTATTCGTTTTGCGAGAGTGTGTTCTAATATTGATGATTTCAACAACATAACCCTATTTGTGACTACTTATTTATTTAAACAAGGTTATAGATATCATAAAATTCGAAAAGCATTTTCTAAACTCTACCACAGACACTCAGAGTTAATTGTTAAATACAATATTGGTTTAAAAACTCTTCTGCAACAGGGCATATCAGAGCTTATATTTTATGGCGATTTAGTTTATAAATTTTAAATAATTGTTGGAAACCCTAATTTTAGTGATCAATTCAAAAAAGATTATCAAACGTTATTAAAAAAGTTGGATATAACTTGGATATCATGCGACAGTCTGCATGCCTGGATGTAAACCAAATCACAGTTTTTAGCCGTGGTTTCCTCTTTAATTGCACGGTGGTGGGTCAGGCCTCAGATTCAATGACGACTCTGACGTTAAGCTTTTATTGGTGGGTTGGTGCCTGATGCTTGGCTGTAGCTTGGCCCACCGTGGCCCAACTTGAGTGTTTCTTTAGCTCTGGCTATCTTAAAGTCGTGAGCCCTTTTCTCTGTTTTATCATAGTGCGTTAATTTGATTATTTTGTTTCTCTAAGATGATGCACTGCAATAGTTAGGAATCCTCCATGCGAGCTTAACGTTTTTGTGCTTCAACAACAGCAGAATCTAGGGCGAAGATTTGGTACCAGTAAAAATGCATTTAAGCCCCCTCCCCCCCCCCCCCCCCCTAGTGGCTTTGACTGCTATCCGTTCTAAGGTGGTGGTTCTGTTGTTGTTGATTCGTTGTTGATTGTTATTCCCATTCTGGGATTCTGTAGTTGTTCTATGTTTTGTTGTGCGTAATTTTGTGTCCATTCTAGTTTTGCAATCATCTCGATAGGGAAGAGAGAGAGCTGGTTGCTTTGCTTTGTTTGTCTTCCTTGTGTCTTGTGATTGTTGTGTGGCTCTTCCTCACGATGCCTCGGGTTTGTCTGCAGTTTGTGATTGTGGTATTTCCTGATTATACTCACTTACTCTTTTTGTTTTAGAACGGACACCGGCCCAAGCTATGGGGGACTTAAATGCATTTTATAGCCGCCAAATCTTTACCACTAGATTTTTCGTGGTTAAAACGCAAAACTGTTTAGCTCGCATTTAGGCTACTATATCACCTTAGAGAAACTAGAATTGTTTTATAAGAAAAAAATGTCTCCCCCTTTATAATCACAAAAATGCATTTAGTTACGTTACAAGAGGAATGATTTGAAACTATACATATAAGAGTTATGGTTCTTCTGAATGACACGTTATCTGTCTCATTGTACTCTAAAAACGTATGAAGTTTTAATCAAATAGCTTTAACAGTGTTCAACTTACAGAGCCGACCAAAAATTGCAACTAGTTATTTTACAAGGGGAATAATTTAAACAAACATGCGAGAATTATTGTTCTTGTGCAACACGTCGTCTGAATATATGAAGCTTCGTTGAAATATCTCTAACGAATACCAAGTTATAGAGGGGACACGAAATAGCATTACAAATGATCAAAGTGAAATAACTCCAAATCATCCTAAGCAGAGTTATCGTTTTTGTGCATGGCGCATTATCTCATTGTATTCTAGAAGTATATGAAGTTTTAACCAAATAACTTCCACAGTGTTCAACTTACAGAGCGGACAAAAATGCACTTAGTTATGTTTGAAGGGGAATAATTTGATAAATAAAAGTGCAAGAGTTATGTTTCTTGTGCATGACTCGTCGTCCGAATGTGCTTAACAAATGTATGAAGTTTCGTTGTATATCTCTAACGGTTATCAAGTTATAGAGCGGACACGATTTTGTGACGATCAGAAAGGCAGGCAGACAGACAGACAGACAAACAAACAGACGGACGGATGGACGGACAGACAGATGGACACAAGGGGAAAAGCAATATATCTCCCGACCCTTTCAGGGGGAGGCATAATAATACATCAAAATGAAACAAAGAAAAGTGCTCATGTCTCACAGTTGTCAGAACTAAAGCACACCTCAAGTTGAGCTACAGTTGACGACGATACGACAGTACCATGCGTGTGGTGGCTATTTTTAAAAGATGTCACGGATATCCGTGACGGTTATAAAACTTACAAAAAATAACTGCTCCCCAATGAGATATATTTAGCGTTTTTTAAGGTCACGGAAAACCGCTACCTTCCAAAAAATTCAATGTCGTGGAAATCCGCGACAAAGGCTAGCCGCGGAATTCCGTGTGATCCCTACCTGATAACACAGTATTCAGCACGTGTATGTTAAAGTGAAAACTTGATATCTTGAACACATTGGTTTTGCTATACATGCTCATAATTTTATCAGAATCCGATCAGTATTAGGGAATAAAGAAAGAAAAATCAAAATTAGAATTGAAATATTTTACGGATTGTTTCTGTAGGTCAGTATATATAGATGCGGTATATAAGAATAGCATAAAAAAGATTCTATTACTTGTGCGAGGATGGCATGAAAATAAATCAGACCCTGGCGATCACCGTGTGTCATCACTCGGCAAGCCTCGTGCTGCCGAACGGTGATCATCGGGACAGATTTTTTATCCTGTCCTCACACTCATGGTAGATTCAAAGACTCTGTCTTTTCTAGGCACACATCTGGCAAGCCGTGGATGCCACTCAAGAAAAGACCTACTCAAACATCTTCCTGAGAGTGAGACCTGGGGGAAAACATATGCATATGCAAGTCTTCGAAGAATACAAAAATGTAAGTATGGCCAAAGAAAATAGTATGCGTTTTTCCTTGAAACATGAAAGGCCTGGGATATGACGGCTCACTCTATTTTACGTCACATGCTCTTTACACACATTACACCTATTCGACTGGTGTATTTTCGTGCTTCACGGTCATGTGATGACATCATCTGCGTTTGGTGATTAAGCAAGCCTTAGTGCTTCACGAAGATCAATAGACGTAACGTAGAACCATCTAGTCTGATGCCCCGTCTCCAGGATATGTCTATAGAACCTCGATTTTTACTACAAAAACATTCTTACAGCCATTGCAATCCAACTTAAAGTGCTCGTATAATCGATATGGCGTTGTTCTCTTTTGTTCAAGGCCCTCCAGGCGATCTTTTTATATACCTTTATTTTTGCGCAAAGATCTGCTTATTGCTCGAAACATAAAACATTTCGTGTTGTTTAAATCATGTTGTTGCATCAAAGTGAAGCAATCATTTTATGAGGCCTGTTCACTAGTCATTTGTTCATGTTGTTACCAAGGCCTCAGACCTGGGGGAGAGCAGGGGATAGCAGGGCAAATGAGCGGGGGGTTACATTTACATTGTCCACACATTGTGTGGTAATTCGAGGAATTAGATAGATTAAACAAACATGGCAGTGCAATGTTAAACATACTAGACTACGGAAAAAACTGCTATGGTTTCATCAGCTTGGTGTCCCCGCAGTGTGAGGGTCATAGCAGGGAACTGCAGATAAATTGTCTAAATTCCTGTCATTCCCTTGGACTCGGGTGTGTGGTTACAGATAACTGGTGCATGACAAAATGCCTGTTTTTAGCATATAAGAAAATACAACGGCGTAAATCAGCCTGTGTAAACGTGCAGTATGATCAGCACCTACTTGTATGTTTTCCAATGCTAGGAAATGTTTTATAACTATAATTTGTATTAGTACTCTTTGTAGCTTAGCAGAGTACAGTGAGTAGAAGTTGATTGGAATCTTTAAACAAAGTTTTTCTCACGAGCAGGTGCATGCATGCAGATCGATGCAGATCTTTTTTTGTATACATGTATCAAATGGCATTTAAGTTGTAAATGGAATAAAGAATAAAAACAGATAAAGAAATTGGTTTTCATTTTTTAAAATATTATCGAATGAAATAAAATAAATGAAACAAAGGCAGTACAAAAATAACACTAAGTCAATAAAAACTTAGGCTATCACAGGGCACAAGTGGGCCAATTGCCAGTGAAAGTATGAACCGTGGTATTCGTCAGAAATCTGTCCAGAAACATTTTGATAAAATAACCCACTGGCAATCTGCTAAAAAGCGATCTTACTTCCCAACTTAAAGCAATCACATGATGCATGCCAACGTTACCGTAAAACAAATTTGTATTTTTTCCATGTGAGGGTGGGGGTCGAGAAAAGGGCATTCACTGTATAAATGTTACTAGAGACGTGCCAATCAAAGGGGTCCCGTTTTCTTTCTGGAACGGTGGTATGTTTCATCACTACAAATCTGGAAAGGATTTAACACTATTTGTCTGGAAAGATGGTTAAGGGCTTGATAAACTATGAGGCTAATGCATATACATGTATTTTCAAGGGATCTCAATCGTGGCTGAGTCCCGGGACCCTGTTTGCACATCCAATTATAAATAGAAATAGAAACAAACGGAAATAAGAATCGAAAATGAAATCTCCAGAAATAATGCCTTTCTTGATTTCAAACCACAAACCCTAAATACTACAACCTGCCCCCTTATCCACTCAGCTATCGAATACTTAGCTACCATTAAAATATATAAGAGTCATGATATGTGATTTCCAACAATGTTTCATTTTGACAAGTGTAGTCTCATACGCGCCTATGCAGCCTGATGTTGAGCTTAGAAACTCCAAATGTTGTTTGGTCAGTAGCTTAATATTCATGGAATATTCATACGACTAGAAAAGGCTCTGATCAGACTGCGCGTCTGCGCAGGCTGATCTGAGGCTTTGCAGGTCGCACATACCACATTTTTGGAAATCCCATGCCACGGCTCATAATGTAATTCTTAAATTTTCCTGTGTCCCCTATTTACATCCCTGTCAACTTATTGTGAATCGCACTGTAAATGTCTGATTTTACATATATGTTTAAGAAATAGATCAGCTCCAGCAGTGAATTGTTGAGTAATAATTCACTGTTTGTCGGTAAGTTGTAAAGAAGATCAAATCACGAGCGGGCAGCGCGAGTGATTTATCTTCATAGAACTGACCGACAAACAGTGATTTATTACTCAACAATTCACGCACTGGAGCTGATCTATTTCGATTCTAACACACAATAAACGACGAAAATACGTTCGAAGTCTTCAGCTCCTTCCAACCTCCTGCCATTGCACTGAAGAGCTCCCGCCAATACTTAGACTACGTCGCAAACGTTTACGTGTAATTTTAACGTCTTTCAAGCGTAAAAACGACGTTACACCGTCTAACGACACGAGTGACGTAATTTTCAAGTGACGTCAGCTATCACACACTTTGGCTGTGAATTATTGTCTGATATATCACAGTTTGTTACCGTTGGCTCTATAGGCGAGGTGTGTTAGAATAATGCATATAACTGGAGTGAAGCACGCTTTTGTTCAACTGGTCACAATTCGTGAAGTACGTGTTTGTCACTGCACAAGTGGGCTAAGCTCAGTATTCATATAGTATGAAGCACAAAAACTTACCAGTCGAATTAGGCTATTGTTATTATACTTTTCCCAGTTTTAGAGATGTCATGTATATTTTTGATCTCTACATCGCTATAAACTTCGTCATTATTATTTTTTTTATTATTTTTATTATTATTATTATTATTATTATTATTAGTAGTAGTAGTAGTAGTAGTAGTAGTAGTATAATTATTATTTCCATATTTTCAGAAAACAAGATTCATTGTTACAGATGATGGGAAAAAGTGTGTGAAGGCAAAAATAGGACCATGGGTCAAAAAGTGCATCCCAGGTAAGGAAGTCAACCCATTGTATACTGGAAACCCCTACAATGATACTATTTGACTTGAGACACAGTTTCACATTACTTTAAAGTATTTTAAGACTACCAATGTCCAGAATCGCTGTATAGCACACACGTATCCTATATTCGAACTGATGCCAAAAAGACTCATAAGATAGAGACAATTTTGTTGACCTGGGCAGGAGATAAAATGCAAAATGTCATTCATTTTCTAATATCGTACTTTATCAAAACATAGTTGGTTTTAAGGCTCTTCTGCAACAGGGCATATCAGAATCAGTATTATATTGGCCTCAACGTGAGAAAACCTGTCTTCAGGGTTTCCGACAAAGAGAGACTCTAACCAGTTTAATCAGCTACAGGGACTAGCTAGAAAATTGAAATTTCGTTTGTAGCAAACATATATAAAATACTTTCCAAAAAGCAAATAACAAATGCGCTGATCAGACTGCGCGGATGCGCAGGCTGGTCTGCGCCTGTGTTGTTCGCAAACTCCCGAAGACAGGTTTTCTCTGGTCGATGCCCATATGATGAGTTTAAAAATTCAAACGAATCAATGGAAAGCCTACTTTCTTACTGATTAATACAAAAAGATGATCAAACATTAAAAAGTGAGATATAATATGGATATTATGCGACTGTCTTCATGCCTGGTTGAGAACAGAATCAAAGTTGACTGCTATATTTTCTTCTTTAATTGTATGGCGTTGGGTTAGGCCTCAGCCCCAAGTATATCCCTGGCAATGACGTTTATTGGTCGTTTGGTGCCTATTGTTTGCCTTTGGTTGGCCACATGGCGCGCTCAGCTAATGGTTTGCATTAGCTCTGACTTTTGTGAGTCAAGTGCGCTCTTATTGTTTCATCATATCATGTTCATTTGATTTGATTGTTTCTCTGTGACGATTGATACCCCAATATTGGCTAAATCGTCTTTTTATTAAAAATCAACATAACCTAGTTCAAAAAGTGGGACAGTGTATTGATCTATATCCCCTGCTATCCCTTCTAAGGCGGTAGTTGTTTACAGCTGCTTTTTATGTGCTCACTTACTTTCTAATTTTTCAATTCAAAATTGAATAAAGGCATTTCCGTTTTACACTTTCAGTCAATTGCAGGAAGGACGAGGCCTTCTTTATCAGTGGCATTGACATCCTTAAACATCCCTGGCAAAAGTACTTGGATATTGAAGTGGGATTCTCATACACTTGAGTTTGACGTACGGCTTTATGCGGCTTGCAACGCTCCAGTTGGGGCGCAAACTGCAGAAGTTCATTAGAATGGAAATTACCATATTCAACATTTTCATTTGGGGATGAATATTGTCAGATATACGTTTGGAAATCAATTTTAAAGGCTCGGATCGCGAGGCGCCGTAAAATTAAATTTTGGACCGTATATCCGCCGATATCCCTCCCAAATGAAAATTTTGAATACAGTTATCCCCATAATATGTCCACCAAAATTCAGACCATTACCCTGGGGCTCACAACTTATCAATCAGCCTTCGTGCATTGTTCAATACAAAAATAAGAACCACATGCTTTGCAGCGCTGGAAGCAATCTATAAACTCTCAAAATTCATATCAACTATACTTATGCTAGTGTATGAAAAATCAACAAAATTACAGGTGCACTAAGCAAAGACTCAGCTCAACCAAAGCATTACTTCTGCCACATAAAAGCATTTGCGTAATTTTCAATGGATACTTATAAATGTAGGGTTTCTTAATGCAGACAGTGAGGACCAGTCCAGGCCTCGAGGTTATAAAACTTGATCTTTTATGTTTTTTTCTGTGTTTGCAATGCCTTTGTGCGCTCTGTTTATTTGTGCTTTATGGTCACCTGCTGGGAAAGGGCTGACTTCTTGGCTCTCGTTTGTGGTGTCTACCTTAGAGTTTGTCACTTTTCCATTGGTATCCTGGGTCAGGTGTGGTACTTGATTGTATCGATTCCAGATCTTTGCACCCCTACAGACTTTCCTTCTCAGACTCAAAATAAAACGCAATAATTGGCTGCTTACAGAAACGTGTTCGCAAATGGCCAATCATTGCGCTTTATTTTATAACCTCGAGGGCAGGCTGATCTGAGTCTTCTCTGGGCACGCAGGTGTTTTGTTGATTCTGTCATGTATTGGATAATTTTTCATTCCTCAGCTAAATCCCACCTGTTGACAAACGCATATTATGGCAACTCTGAAGGAGAAAACAGCCTTGCTGCCAGTCTGTATGGTTTCATGGCTAAAGGGGTCAAGGCAGTCGTCAGTGTCACAAGGGAGGAGACATGTATTCCTATCACAGAAAGTGCTTGGGGCATGAAAAAGGGAGGTGAGTATGTATAATAAATCCTTTCACAGAAACTACAAGAAACATGAAAACGAGAGGTGAGTAAAATAAACCATATCACAGAAATAGCATGTGACATCAGTAAGAGTGGTGAGTATAATAATTCCTGTTACAGAAAGTGCAGGGCGGGAAGTACAATAATTCCTATCATAGAAACTGCATGTTGCGTCGGAACGAAAGTAAGGTATAATTGTTTTTGTTATATGACTTGAGGGAATCCTGTCTCCTGATTGGCCTAATTTGTCTTCATAAATCTCGATGTCTACCTGGCAACTGGTCTAAACTGACAAACAAAATTAATATTGCATGTAAACCAGCTCCAACTAGTTTCCAGAAGTTAATACTTTTTGCACTGCTGCAATATTACCCTCTAGAGAGCTAAAATAGCATGATGAGTGTGAAAGTAGCATGTGCTGCATGAAATTGACATGATTTGCTGTTTCACCTCCCAACAGGTAAATTAAAGACTTTCATTAATATTTTACAACAGTTTTGCTTTGTTTTGCTTCCTTTTATTTTTGTTTGAATAATCAAACTGTAAAAACAGTTTTATGATAGCATTTTATATTCCCCATTAAGAGTATTAAAATACATTTGAAAATGCAAAATACTACATTGAAATATTTTAATAACAGTTGCTAAAACTTGTGAGAAAGTCCTTAGATGTTTTAGATTGAAGGTTAAACATGTCTTTAACAACAACAAATTGAAAGTAGCAAAATTTTCATTCTTAAATGAAAAGTCATATAACAAAACAGTTATTGACTTCAATTTTGGTAGACATAAGGACTTATCTACCCGTAAAAGTGATATTCACCTCAGTCTGGCAGCCTCAATGTATTATCACTTTTTTTGAGTAGATAAATCCTTATGTCTACCTCATTGAAGTCAATGATTGTATAATATCACAGAAACTGCATCTGTCATCAGGAAAGAAGGTGGTTATAATAATTCCTTTCACACAAATTGCATGAGGCATCAGAAAGGAAGGTAGGTATAATGGTTCATATCACAGAAACTGCATGTAGTGTCAGAAAGGTTGGGTGTACACAATTAATATCACAAAAAATGCATGTAGCGTCCAAGGGAGCAAGGAGAATAATAATTCCTTTTACTGAAGCTTTTTTTAGGAATCTGAAAGGGTGGGGAGTATATTACCAAAGCTGTCTGTGGCGTCCAAAAGGGTGGGAGTATATCTGCTCCTATCAGTACAACTGTTTGTGGCGTTCAAAAGGGAGGGAGTATATCTGTTCCTATCAGTGAAACTGTTTGTCGCGTCCAAAAGGGTGGCAGTATATCTGCACCTATCAGTGAACCTGTTTGTGGCGTCCAAAAGGGTGGGAGTATATCTGCTCCTATCAGTGAACCTGTTTGTGGCGTCCAAAAGGGTGGGAGTATATCTGTTTCTATCAGTGAAACTTTTTGTGGCGTCTAAAGGGGTGAAAGTGTATCTGTTTCTATCAGTGAAACTGTTTGTGGCGTCCAAAAGGGTGGGAGTATATCTGCACCTATCAGTGAACGTGTTTGTGGCGTCCAAAAGGGTGGAAATATATCTGCACCTATCAGTGAACCTGTTTGTGGCGTCCAAAAGGGTGGGAGTATATCTGCACCTATCAGTGAACGTGTTTGTGGCGTCCAAAAGGGTGGGAATATATCTGCTCCTATCACTGAAACTGTTTGTGGCGTCTAAAAGGGTTGGAAGTATGTTAATTCCTATCACTGAATCTGTTTGTGGCGTTCGAAATGGTGAGAATATAATAATTTCTATCACCCAAACTGCATGTTGAATGTGAATGGGCAGAAGTATAACAATTTCCATCACCGAAACTGCATGGGACGTCAGAAAGAGCGAAGAGTATAATGATTAGTAACTACATGTGGTGTCAGAAATCCTAAATATTTTTGACATTGTAGCATGTGACCTTAAACTCTGCATAATTGTAGTACGGTAAAATATAACAAATTTCTTTTTTTTCTTCAGTGGAATTTTCGATGACCATTGATTTCATGAATATCACCCGCAGTATTCATGATGAACACATCTTTGATGTTCCAAGTATCTGCTACAAGAAGGATGTCGAGGTTATGGATGCAGAGGTAAACAAGTATTATGATTGTTTGGTTTGATTTGAGTCTTTACAACGAAAGCCTAGAAGGTCCACTTTAAAAAACTTCTTTTTACGTGATGATCCTTTTTCTTTCTTTTACTCGTAATAACAAAATAATCTTAAGACCATCTAGGCTTTTGTACTTTTCATTATCACAGTCAACAATTTTTTCAGTTATGCTTGCATGGGTCTTCTTGGGTTGGACCCGTGCTTAGCAGTGAATAAAGTGGCTAGCTCAAGGACATAGCTAAGTGACTCGGCGAGCAAAGAGGATCAAACTAACCCTTCAATCCCAAGTTCAGTATCATGACAAATGATTAAAACTAAATGATAAATGCGAAGGAATGTTGGTGCATATACTATAAAATATATTAGCTAATCTGATCTCTTGCAATAGTTGCAACAAACAATGCAGGAGAAACGAGAGTTGCATTGAATAAGAGAATGAATGGTCATCCTGATGACTGGAGACACTGTAGATTTGAAAGATCACCAACAGCAGAGAATTTTCGCTCTAAAAATATTCTTTGGTCATGCCTCTGTTTTATGTCTTGACCACAAAAAAGAACGTTCAGAATCTACCAGGAAAGCCTATAAGAACGGCTGGGTTCAACGCTTGAACATTCTGGCACCAATTTGCATCAACAAAGGGGACTGACTCTGTTTAGTAATATGGTTGAATACTTGGTGTGTTGTGTTCTTGTACATGTAAACGTTTATACAGGAGACTGGACACGTTTTAGTCCCCCTTTTGCATTGTTTCACGTCATTTTTTGTACATTTGAATTTGTCATATGTTCTGCATATTCATTGTTGACTGGGCCCTTTAAAGGACTTGGATAATCACACAATTGTTGTATACAGTTAGCTTTTGTTGACTGTACATTGGAATTGTATTGT
This sequence comes from Loripinus fragilis, assembly GCA_964019695.1. Classification (NCBI taxonomy): domain Eukaryota; kingdom Metazoa; phylum Mollusca; class Bivalvia; order Lucinida; family Lucinidae; genus Loripinus; species Loripinus fragilis. The sequence goes on along the minus strand of OZ026527.1, from coordinate 74,266,218 downwards.
CTTGAAACCCTGTAAAATGCGAAAGGGCTTAGTTTCAACTGTCATTTGCACTGTTATTGATTTATATCCGTCTAAATTTGTCAACATTTATATACTCTTCCCTTGGTAGCTGCGCTTTTGACGCGCTGATAACCTTGTAAAACTGTTTGGACCAAAATCATGACCAACAGAACGTGAGTCCTTATCTGGATCTGACCCATTTGATAGTAACGACCTAATTGGCTGAGTCCACCATGGCTCTACTTGGTGTTTTCTTTATCTCTGACTAGCTGTGAGTTGTGAGACTTCTGATTTGTTTCATCATAGTATGTTAATTAGATTGGATTGTTTGTCTGGGATGTTGCATTGTATAAATTTGTAAGTCGCAAAGCGAGTTAAAGATTTTTTTGCGTTTTACAACAAAATCTTGGGCAAATATATGGCACCAGTAAAATGCATTAAGTCTCCCCTGCCCTCCACCCCAGTGGCTTAGGCTGCTGTCCGTTGTCATTGTTTAATGCTCCTCTCATTGTTAGTGGGGGTGTTTGATCCTCGTTGCGTTATGAATTACTAAGTGTCCTTTCAAGTATTGGAAACATTTTGATGAGGAAAACAGATCTGGTTGCTTTACATGATTTTTCTTTCCTCTTCTTGAGAATGTTTGCATTATGTGGTGTTTCCTTGTGGTGCCATGACGTGATCTTCATTATGTGATTGAGGTAAATATATTTCCTGATCATATTCACTTTTTCACTTACTTTCTTTTCTGAAGGTAATGTATCTATATGTTTTGCTTGAATTAAGCGGGTATTACTTGACTTTTCGCTTACTGTAAAGGCGGCATTTTTAATATTCATATCTGGGTGTGGTTCGGCTATTTCATCTGCTAAGGAAGGGAAATCAGGTTTTATTTATAATTTGGAAAGAGTAAATAAGCTTTTTGAGCCGCGCAAACGTGCATGCATTTCATGAAAATCCTAACCGTATAAACACACTGAACTCCCATTTATTAACCCTTAAAACGCATAATCACGAAATGTATGTTTTTGCCGTCCTCTAAACTATTTGAAGCCTCATAGATAAACAGTGTGAATCCAGATCAGACTGCTCCTGTAGGAAAAGTTTGATCTGGGTCCACAATGTTTGCCTCCCTGCTTATGTTAAATAGACATTTTCAGATGCAGTTATTTTACTGGCGCTTTAAGGACTAAATAATGACTGAGGTGGTGGCACTAGATGATACAGTTACTTTTGAATAAAACCACGCCTCCTTTTAAGCTTTTACCTCTGCCTAAGGTTGACTAGTCCTAATTACGCATTCATGAGGCACCGCCTTTACAGTAAGCGAAAAGTCAAGTAATATATTTGCTGTATCTGTAATATTGTTTTATTTTCAGGACTATGTGTTTCAATCTACTTTCTTTAATTGATCGAGTTGTTCCAACCATTAGCGACAGAGATAGAGATAAAGGCCAGCTTTCTCCTCTATCTGAAGGAAAAGAAAGTTTGAGACAGATCTTTTGATTACATTGTTTGTAAATGAATATTTGATCCTATTGTTTTAGATTTAAATATGTCATTTGGTATATTGCCTAACCACTCAAAGTTATGTGATTGACCAAAGCATATACATGTTCAGCGTATTGTCTTTAAAAAACATTTTCTTCTTAAAGTAAAAATAATTCTTTTTTACAGTTAGCTCAAAATGTATAACTCACTTTTTTGTAAATTAAGCCACTATGTATGACAAAAATATTTTTATATTTATGTGCCAAAATGGCAGCAACTTAAAAAGTAAGGAAGAAGGCAAAGATCAGGAAACACGTACCACACCTGACCGAGGACGTCGAATGGGAAAGTGACAAAATGCAAGAAAACATCATATACATGAAAGCTAAGAGATCAGCCCTTTCCCAACAGGTGATCACAAGAAAACCAACATCATGGCTCTGCTTGGAACTATAGTTACTTAACGAGCAAACAGCAAAGACTCTGATCAGACTGGACAAATAATGTTGGTGTTGTCATGTCATGGCTCAAATTAGCAAATTAACATTTGGGCCTCGTCACAACAAACCCTGTCGTCGGGGTTTCCGTCAAAGAGGGACTCAAACCAGTCTCGTCTACTACAGAGACTAGCTGGAATATTTATATTTCGCTGGTAGCAAGTCTATGTATGATACTTTCAAATCAGCAAATAACAAAGGTGCTGGCGAATGCGCAGGCTGGTCTGCGCCTTAGTTGTTTGCAAAACCTTGAAGACAAGTTTTCTCGCATTGAGACCCATTCTATAACAAATACATTAATAGCAATTTTGGTAAAAGATTCATAAATCCATTAACCTTCATATTTAATAAAATAACATTTTTTTTCTTTTTTGTTGATGTTTGTTTTCAGTGTTTTTGTGTGTGAGTTTGTTTGTTAAACTGTACGCATCAAATGTCTTCTACTTTAAGCATTTAATAAATCTAGGTTGATTCATTTAGATGATTTTATAGATTGTGTGTGTGAAATTTGTAGTAACAACCATTAAGAATTTAATGATTAAATTTCCTCTATTAAGTATTTATTTTAAATTTGAAGTAAAAACAGAACAAACACAGTAGACGCCACAGCAACCGAAGAGTTAGGTGAAGCTTTGTGAAATCCAATTCAAAACCGTTACATGTGAAAGCTAATATTTAATATTTTACTGAGTAAATTCATTTCCGTGTTGATGTGTTAAGGTTATTTTATTGTTACATCACTTTAAAATAATTGTCTGCCATAAGTATGCTCTAAAGATCTCTAGATGTGCAACACTAACGATTATATTGATTGTATTGCATTAAATCCGTTCTGCCCTCCGCAAATTACAGCTGAAGTTGACATAATATTTACTCAAAAGGCTTCTCTGCTACAAAACCGGATAAGATGCATAACATATCCAAGTTTAGAAATAATATTTTATTGTTACTTTTTCAATGTAAGAGGGTTCTTGTTTTTTGTTGTTTGTTTCTTTGTTGTGTTAGGAGGGTTTTCTGTTGCTTTAGTTGCTTTAGTTGCTTAAGTTGTGATTTTAGGTCTGCTATCTGGTCCAGTTCTGTGATGTAGCGCTTTGTATTGCGTCATTTCTATTTTTGTCATTCATCTCAAACATGACTCCGGAGTTGTAAAACCTTTCATGCTTAATTCAACTAAGCATGGAGTTGCAACTGATAAAAAACACAAATACTTAGTAAATAATGATTATTCTTACTGTAAAACTCTCAAATGTTATATTTATCTTGCTAATAAATGTTTAAAATGCCAACAGTTGTTGGCATTCAAACATTTATGAGCATGGTACATTTCATGCTCAGTTGAGTTCTGAATGAAAAACAAAATCTAACATGTACATGAGCCGTGGCATGAGATTACCAACAATGTAGTATGTGCGACCAGCAAAGCCTCAGATCAGCCTGCGCATATGCGCAGTCTGATCAGAGCCTTTGTTAGTCGCTCGCATATTTTATGAGTGCTTAGCTACTGACTGAACAAAATGTGGAGATGTTAAGCTTAACAGGAGGCTACATAGGCTAACCTGGGTCTACATTTGTCAAAATACCACATTGTTGGAAATCACATGTCAGGGCTCATATATTTTGTAAGTTAGCAAGTGTTCTTGTGTCTCTAGCTCTTTGTGTCATAGCTTTGGTGGGTCCAGTTTGGGAGTGGTAGAGGGGGTCTGGAACCTTCTAGAAAATCACAAGTTGCTATTTGTTTCCTTAACAATACTGATACGGACCCCATCGAGAAACAATTGAACCCCTCAGTCCAATTGATTCTTGAGGGAAGTCCGTATGGCCCTCTGTGAAATTCTAAGACGACTAAACCAAGGTTTTCAAGGGACACCCTGAAGGAATTTTTTATATCCACGCATGTAAAAGTTTTTTTATACTGGTAGGAAAGCTTCAAGCTGATACAAATCTTTTCTATATTTGAAAATACCTTACATTTATAAAAAAACACACTTTTTACGGAGCGTCTTGAAAAGCATCTAATTAATATATTCATAATTTGATATAAAACCCCTTTATTATTTTCATGTTGTTTTAACAACAAACAATAATATTACCATTTCGTTAGATTATTGTCTACTGCCTATTTTTGTTTTGCTTCAAGCTTACGTGTGACATTTAATATCTGAGCCAGTGCATAAGATTTCCAACAATGTGGCATTTGCGACCAGCAAAGCCTCAGATCAGCCTGCGCATACGCGCAGTCTGATCAGAGCCTTTGCTAGCCCCTTTAGTATTCTATGATTGATAAGCTACTAACTGAGCACCATTTGGAGTTTCTAAGCTTAAAAAGAGGCTGCAGACGCGTCCGAGTCTACACATGTCAAATTGCCACATTGTTGGAAATGTCATGCAATTGCTCAATTTTTATTTTATTCTATATTTATTCAGATAAACAAATTTATATATTTTTTTTTGTACAATATTGTTTCTGTTACATGTGCGCTAGTACACAATTCATTCTCGCTTACTTTTTCATGTTAAAGACCACACCATTACTAGATAAGACCACACTATTACATAGCCGGTTAAAATAATCTGGTGCAACAGCATTGTCATGCGCGGATCTAGAGGGGGTGGGGCAGCGGTTCCGGAACCCCCACACCCCGTGAGAAAGCAAAAATATATAGGATTTATTAGCAATACTGGCCCAGAGCCCCTTATAAATCACAAAGCTATGAAGCCAGCATTAAATGTTTGGTCATCATCGACACGCCAGCGAATGGCGTTTTGTTGGAGGGCCGATGATGACCCATTTATAGTGGTATTGGAATCCTCCCTCATCATCCAAAAAAAACGCTGTCAAAGCTGGACCCCCTCTGACAAGACTTTTGGATCAGCGCATGATCGTGTTGGCATTTTTCAAAATAAATATATCACTGCCATAACTACAGAGCATGATCGTTTAACTCTTTTCATGCAAGTGGCAATTTATGTCGTCTGTGGATGATCTTTGCTAACGGTTTGAACCAAGATCATGACCCACAAAACGTGGGTCCTGATCTCGATCCAAACTGATTGATACTCTGAAAGTGTTCCCAAAGCTGATTATTTTTGAGAAAGATAATTTTGAAGAAGTCACCAGACGACAACAAAAGCATGAAAAAGTGTCCACATGTAAATAATTAGATACACAGGGATCACATATCTAACATATTCCTCCTGTGACAGCAACGGACTTATATAATACAACTTGACCAGACACATTGAAACCAAATATTTTTTCACTTGTGTATATCTATTTCTATTTCCCTGATGTTATAAAGCTTAAATCATGTTCAACTTAGCGGAGTATTAAATGTATCCTGTCATCATATGTTAAAATGTCAACACATGCTGTCGTTTAAAAACATTTTTGAACAGGATAAATGCAACATATGCGAGGTTTAAAGCAAAAAAGTCTATACATTTTAGTGCTTTAGCTTTTGTGAGCAGATGAAGTTTCATGCTCAGTTAAGTTGAGCAAGAAAAATTGTTTTATAACCTAGGCTACTGGTATCAGATGATTTTGATAAGTGTACATGTATTAGCTTACTCATGATATCTCCACTTTAATAAACGCTTACACTTTATGATTGTGTCTTTGTTTGTCTTTGGTTTGATGATTGCACATAAAACTAACAAAACCCCCCGTAGATTAGGTTGTTGACCGTTCAAAGGCATTGTTTCTGTCGTTGCTAATTTATTATCTTATAAACCTCCCATTGTTTGTGGGCGTTCTGTGTTGATGCACTAATTTATTTTCCTTATAGTTTTTCAATCATCCTGATGAAAAAGAGAGAGACGCTTACTATGTTTTTATTGTCTTGTGGATGTCTTGTTACTTAAAAAAATGTCCTGTAGATCTTCCTCGCGGTGCCGTGGTTGGTCTGCAGTGTGTGATTGTGGTATTTCCTGATCACACTCACTCACTTTTTTGTGCAACCAATAGTGTGGACAATGCGAAATAAGCCATATTCTGCCTTTGGATGGCTGATTGTTTAAGAGAGCATCTGTTTTGGCCCAACCTATTGATGGTCTCAGCTCAGAATGGTTGAAATAATATTGACAGGTTGGTTAACTACAATTCATGAAACACAAAATATAATTTTGCTTTGTTTCGATACGGAATAAAGAACATAGTATACTGATAAATGGTTTGCGCAATTCTAGAATGGTCAATAACATCCTAGAATTGTGCAACCAACTGGGAATTCTTACTTTGCGCAGGACCATTCTAGAATGGTATTAATTTGCGCAGAACATATAGTTACATGCATGTATATATTCATTTTCAGGTTTCATTATTAGCCGTTGAACTTTACATTTGCCACTAAGCCACATCCTATTTAGGTTGCAAAAGCAAATGAGCTGCGATATGAGATTTCTAACAACGTAGTGTGTGCAACCAGCAAATACGGAAGCCCTGGAGGGACATTTTTACTTATTACTTACTACTTATTACTTATCACTTATTACTTATTACTTATTACTTACTACTTATCACTTATTACTTACTACTTACTACTTATCATATCATTTATCACCCCTATAACGGCGGGAAACTCCAAATATACATTCCCTGTAACAGCCGTAGCTTTAGTAGTAGTAGTAGTAGTTGTTTTAGTAGCAGTATATTTGTAGTGGATGTTGCTGTTTTCGCTGTCATAGTAGTAGTAGTAGTAGTAGTAGTAGTAGTAGTAGTAGTAGTAGTAGTTGTAGTAGTAGTAGTAGTAGTAGTAGTAGTAGTAGCAGCAGCAGCAGCAGTAGTAGTGTTGTAGTAGTAGGAGTAGTAGGAGTAGTAGTAGCAGTAGTAGTAATAGTAGCAGCAGTAGTAGTGTAGTAGTACTAGTAGTTATAGTAGTAGCAGCAGTAGTATAAGTGGTGGTAGTGATTATTGTTGTTGTTGTAGTAGTAGTAGAAGTAGTAATATATTTGTTTAATTTGATTCTTAATGTTCCATCAACAATCTTTCATTTATATTGGGACGGGTATTCCTTGGTTGAACCTGTACTAAGCTAGGATACCTGGGTCTTGCTCAAGGACCACAACGTAGTGAAGCCTGTGAGGCTCAAACCCGTGGCTTCTCGGTCTCGAGGCGAGCACTCTACCACTGAGCCATTGCTCTCCAGGGTAGTAATATAAGTGGTGGTAATGATTGTAGTAGTAGTAGTAGTAGTAGTAGTAGTAGTAGTAGTAGTAGTAGTAGTAGTAGTAGACGAAGTACTACAGCTACTATTACTACTTATTTGTTATTACTTACTACTTATTTGTTATTACTTACTACTTATTAGTTATTACTTACTACTTATTAGTTATTACTTACTACTTATTAGTTATTACTTACTACTTATTAGTTATTACTTACTACTTATTTGTTATTACTTACTACTTATTAGTTATTACTTACTACTTATTAGTTATTACTTACTACTTATTTGTTACTACTTACTACTTTTTTGGTAGTAGTAGTAGTAGTAGTAGTAGTAGTAGTAGTAGTAGTAGTACCACCACTTCTACTACTACTTCTACTACTACTACTACTACTACTACTACTAGGGAGCGCAGTGGCTCATTTGTAGATTTCTTGACTCGTTACCGAGGGGCCACGGGTTCGAGCCTCACCAGCGTCACTGCGTTGCTTTCCATGAGCAAGACACATTTATCCTAGCTTAGTACTGGTTCAACCCAGGAAGACCCGTCCCATTTTAACTGAAAGATTGTTGATGGGACATAAAGAATCAAATCAAACAAACAAACAAACTACTTCTACTACTACTACAATCATTAACACCACTAATATTAATACTACTACTACTGCAACAACAACAACTTCTACTACTGCTAAGTACTACTACTACTACTTCTACTACTACTGCAACAACTACTGCTACTATTACTACTACTACTACTGCTACTACTTCTACTACTACTACTACTACTACTACTACTACTACTACTACTACTACTACTACTACTACAATCATTACCACCACTAATATTTAACTACTACTACTACTTTTACTGCTGCTACTACTACTACTACTACTACTACTACTACTACTACTACTACTACTGCTGCTGCTGCTGCTGCTACTGCTACTACTACAGCTAACCGCTATTACATGGAATGTACAATGGAGTTTCCCGCCATTATACGGGTGATATAATGATATGATAAGTTTTGTTTGCTTGTTTGTTTGTTTTGTTGCTTTACGTCCCAAGTCAACAGCTATTGTCATTGCGGGATGGTCAGTTCACCTAACCACATATTTTCCTGGGCAAGCTCGAACAAGCAGTTAACCAGTACTTCGTGCACATAATTTCACTTGTAACTGACAACAACCCTTCTTGAATGATTCAGCTGAAGGGAGGAGGATGACCCTAGAAATTATTCCATGATCAATCTCCACAAAAGTATGGAACTGGGCCGGGATCGAACTTGCGACCCCTGGATCTGCAATCAGACTCACATCTGTTGCCAGACACGTTACTGACTGCGCTACGCGGCCCGGTGATATGATAAGTAATAAGTAGTAAGTAATAAGTGATAAGTAGTAAGTAATAAGTAATAAGTAATAAGTGATAAGTAATAAGTTAAAATGTCCCTCCAGGGCTTCCGTAAGCAAAAGCTCTGAACAGAATTTTTGCTAGTTGTTTGACAATTTTACGACTTATAGGCGACTGACCGAATATCATTTGGAGTTTGTAAGCTTAAAAGAAGGCTACACAGGCTCGTCTTAGTCTACACTTGTCAAAATGCCACATTGTGGAAATCATATGTTGTGGCTCAATTATTTAAATTGTGTTCAATATAAATCATACGGCACCTTTTTTCAAGAAACACATAAACAAGACGGCCATAGTGGCTCTGAATTACTCACCTGTACTATGTGCACCAGTTATATAACCTTATGTGACCTACAGGGAGGCCCTTTTTGGTCCCATGGGCATTAATTTAACACACTTGGTAGTCGTCTACTAGGCGATGCAACATACTAAGTATCATGGTTTTTGTCCTTGTGGTTTCTTACAAGAACATTTTATCATGTTTTCCCTATGTAAGTTTATGTAAAACATGTGTTCCCCGTGGCAGGCCCGCATATGCGCCCAGGGGCATAATTTACCCAAACTTGATAGTGGTCTATTAGGTGATGGTTAGAAGAGTTTTGAGTTATTTTAAAATCTTATGTTTTTATAAACAGTATAGACCCAGATGAGATGCCACACTCTGTGCCGTTTTATCAAGGTCTATATTGTTTGTAGTGTATAATTAACCTTTGGAAAAGTATTGCATTATAGGGCGCTATATTTATCTTCGACGTAACGTAACGTAACGATGACGTTACATTAACGTCGGTTGCTAAGCTAATTGAAAATAATGGTGGAAGACGCGTTTGACACATGGGCCCGTAAACGTGCTCTTACAGTTGAATAAATCGTCTATTGTACCAACTAATAGACATATTTACCCACAGACTGACACCTTACGCTTACACCTGACACTGACTTTATGGGTGCAGTGTATTGTGCATTTGCGGTCAACTTTTTAATTTTTACCAAGCAAACGTTTATGCAGATATGTTGTCTTATACGCTTTAGTGCATTATGAAAAGGCTGTGTTTATAGAATGATCTGCTGTATATATCATCATCACTGAACCTAATGTGAATTAGGAGTTATGGCCACTAAACTGCAAATGACATGTTTCTGGGAATTACAAATATTTCAGCCACTATTTTCATGTGCTTTTAGCGATTAGAAAACTTCATATTTAAGACCCACATTCTGCCCTTGGTTACATATAACAACCTCCGAGTAAACAAGACATCTTGGGGTGATAGGTATTATTGACCACAAAAACACTATCGCTATATTTCATGCTCTGGTTAAGCTATTGGCGGAGTCTCTCAGAATACGCAGGATAACCTTACATACAAAATGTGCATGTACATCGGTACGGTCTATGAGTTTGCAGGTTTAAATTGTCGGACACTGTATTGCAGAGTCTATCCGCTGTCTACGCGTGTTGATACAATAACCTGTGCTCGTCACTTCACATGCTTTACAGTCATGACTGTATCCTCCGATTTATGGCGGACCGAAAGTCGGGCCGTTGTCCTTATAAATTTCACCCATACTGTCTAGGACACATTAAACATTAAATATTTATTGCTGCACAGATATTTTCCCTCTTACGTGGAATACCCTACATGCACATGTACCCTACCTCAGCGGACGTATATAGAATATGTAGAATAACCTATATGTACATGTGCCGAGCAGCTGTACATAATTTGGATGCCGAATTCACTTTTTTGAAATGGCGATCTCGAATGCCCTTTTTTCTCGTGAGCTCTAGATGTTGTGCCATTTTCTTGCCAATGTATCTGACGAGATTATATCTTTCCGCGCTGGTGGCGAGTTGTGTCTTCGGCTACAGTTTAGAGCCAGATCAGACCGACAACTTGAACTTTGTAACTATTTGACATTCTGGTGGTATTCTGGATTATGTTTTGAACTGAGCAGACTTCAAAAAATCATGCAAATTTACCCAGCATGCAAAGACTTTACTGAATTAGAAGTACCCCGTTTTTAACATGGTGGGCAATGTGGTTTAATGTGCTTTTGTGTCAATAGTCGGTTGTGAAGTTCAGCTACGGTCTTTTATCAGACTTTTCCAAGGCATGTGAAAACATCCATAGTCATATATGTGATGATTTGTGGTGCTCATGAAATTGGATGCACATAATTGTGGCGTCAACTATTTTTTAGAATGAATATATTTGTAAGCGCACTTCCAGATTTAAAGAGACTAAGTCTGCAACTGTGAACATTTTTCGAAAAAAAAAAATTCTTTTTAAATCATTTTTAAAAGCCGAATTAAGTTAAGTTTTCACAATAAATCTGTTCACTATTGCTGAAAACTGCATGGAAAAGTGAATTATCTTGTTTTTTTCTCTTGTTGGTAATTATTTGCGTCCCTCCAATAATTATAGACAGTCAAGTTTGAACATAAATGCTGTTGTTTTGATACTGATAATTTGTAAATATTTACGAAATTGGTAGAATATATACCTGAATTGTAGTTTTTTATTGTGTTCTTGAAAAATAGAAACATTATTTCAAAAATTAAAAGATCAAAAGTTACAGACTGTGCAGCTTTAAAAGCGATATTTGGTCCTTCTTTCTTTAATCTAAAGGCTATTGTGAGTTATAACATCGGGTAGGCGGCGATACTGAGCGCAATTCTTAAACTTAAGAGTCCAGAAAATACCACAGTCACACACTGCAGATCAACCAACCACACCGTGAGGAAGAGACACGGAACACTTACAGTCACATGACAGCAAGAAGACAATTAAAATAAAGCAATCAGCTCTCTCTTCCCTAGCCGAATGACTGCAAAACTAGAAATGATTCAAAGTACTGCATAGCAAAACAAGGACAAAACACAAACTCTCACACATAATGAGAGCAACACTACAGTATAAAATCAACTGACCGTAATGTGCACGGCCCGTGGTGAACGTATATCTTAGAGACAGCATTTTAAAGTTAAATCAGTTTTTACTGCTCTGACTGCGCCAAGACTGAAGAAAGCGAGATCATCATTGGGGATATATTGCAGTTGCGGTCCACAGAAATTTCGCCTGAGATTCGTATTAGTTTTCTTTCTTGCTGTGACTGGTTGAGAAAGGGATAGTTTTGAATTTGGGAGTGAAATAATTTTACGATATTCTAATATAGGGGTCTAAAATATCATATATCATATTTGAGTTCAAAATCATGATATATGAGTAAATTTCAGCTAAAGAGACTTGTAGGGTGAGTGTTTCTTCAATTTGAAATGAATATTTCGAACCAAGGTTATATCAAACAGCACTGGTACAAATGCAAAATAATTTCGCAGAAATGTTCCTCACAATGCTCTCTAACAAAACATGCCTAAATGATTTTGCTCCGCCTAACAAGCTGGCTGCCAGAGCAGTAGATAAGAATTATCTTTAAACTGCATATTCTCCCGAGCCACAAATTACACTAAGGTTTATTGTAAGGCCATATGGTAAAATTTCTCAATCGGTTCTGATCAGCTACCAGAGTTAAAACAAGAACACCACTTTACACAGCATCAGCTTTTCAGCTATTGTTTAAGATTCAAATTAATTATATTATAACAGTGTCAAGGATAAGTTTGAAAAAAATGATCAAAAACATGTTTAACAGGCCGTTAAACATTGTTGAGCATTTTCACTTAAATACCTCGACCGGCAAAAATGATGCTTGACAAAGCGCCGTCACCATTTTGCATACCAGTGTCTGAACAATGTTACATTAAAATGAATAAGTAATAAGAATGCAACATTTGATCTGAATATACCATTCGGTTTAAGATTTATGAGCATTTATACTAACTGACCATTGCCCGCCTAGCTGATGCTCGGCAAAACCTTGTCCGCCAAACATAACTGTTACACATGCCAGTGTTTGGACAATGTTGACATATATACGTATGCAAAATTTGATCAAACTATACCATCTGGTTGTAAAGTTATGAGAGATCAACAATGACAGAATCACCGCCAAAGAACGGACAGCAGTGGAAGCTACTGGTTGCCTCAATACGTTATGACGCCAAATCTTTGCTCTGGATTCTGCTTGGTTTCTTTCGAAACACAAACGTATTAAGCTCGAATAGAGGATTTCTAATTTATGCAAAATATTATCACAGAGAAAAAATTATCAATGATTTCATGAAGCAAAGAAAATAGCTCACAGAGATTTAGAACTAAAGCGTACCTCAAGTTGAGCCAAGGTGGGCCCAGCTGAAAACAAGCATAAGGGCCAGCATAGAGACGAAAGTTTCTGAGGCTGAGGTCTCCTCCATCCTGATGCAATTAAAGTGGAAACCATAGCTAAACCGTGATTTGGTTTCTACCAGACATACTGACTGTTGCAATGTATTAAATTGCTGACCTCCAATACAGTGGTAATACAGTTTGAATAAATAAACTACCTTCCACTGTTTCTGGCGAAAAAGCAAGGTCCTGGCCAGCCCTACTAACCTTGATGGTGATTGACTTGTGATAACGAAAGAAGTTCGCACCTAAAACACATTTACCACATGACACTCTCCCATCCCAAGATGCAACCACACACAAAATTAGGGATCACTAGCTCATATAATAAAGGTGAAATGCTTACAATTATTCTAAAAGCTAGGTCAGAGGTCAAAATCACAGTGAACGAAAAAATGGTACACGACACTCTGCCATCCAAAGATGCATCAACACACCTAATTTGGAATTCCTACCTCAAAGAATATAGAAGTTTTGCACCAGACTTGATGCAAATCTAGAAACTAGGTCAGAGGTTAAGATCACAGTGACCGGAAAATGGAACGGGACAATCCGCAATTCCAAGATGTATTCACACATCAAATTGCCATCCAAGATGCATTTACACACTAAATTTGGAATTGCTACCTCAAAGAATAATAGAGATGTGCTCCATAATTCAATAGTTCTTAAAACTAGCTCAGAGGTCCAGGTCACAGTGACTCAAATGTGGTACGTGACACTCTGCCATCCCAAGATGCATTTACACACCACATTTGGAATTCCTACCTCAAAAATATAGAATATATACACGAGACTCAAAATTTCTAGAAACTAGGTCAAAGGTCAAGGTCAATGTCACAGGGACCCAAGGATGGCGCGCGACACTTTTTCATTCCAAGATGCATCTACATACCAAGTTTGGGATTCCTACCTCAAATAATATAGTAGATATGCTCCGGAAACGATCATTCTAAAACTAGGTCAGGGGTCCAGGTCAAGGTCACAATGACCTGAAAATGTAAGGAGACACTTTGCTATTACAATATGCATCCACACCAAAAATTTGGAATTCCTACCTCAAAGAATATAGGAGATATGCGCCGGACAGGAATTGGGACGGAAGGCCTGACGGACGGACGGACAGACGGAGGCAAGTACGGTGCGATTACTATATACCTCCCAAAAGTCATTTGGGGGCATAAAAGCAGTTTTGTTTAAAAAAAGTTGAGCTCATGATAGCTGCAAACCCAGTGTGTATATACAGTACATCATTGTACAAAGCTTGAGTCGGTGTTTCAGTAATTTTGGCATCAAAATGAATGTCGAGATGTTCCCTAAAATTTAATCCGCAATCGGTTATCCGCTATCAGCAGTGCGCTTTGTGGGTAAAAATGTCTAATAGTCGGAGTTGTTTTCTTTTTGTTTTATATTCCATAATCGGGAATATTGTGGACCAAAAACTGGTAGCAGAGCGAGGTTAGACACATTTAATCGAAGTATATACGGAATTTACAGAAAAATGGCTTCGTCGGAGAATGGCACCATGGTAGATTATCGAAGGGAGCATGGCGCTCCAACAGGGACCATTGACGCTTTCACAGACTTGGAAGCGGAATTGAAAAGGGAAAAGTTTCGCACCAAATCAAGCTTTACACGGATTAAAAGCAAGGTATTGTTTTTGATTGATCAATCGGAAAACCCAGGCTATCGAAAGATTCAGGATGCATGCATTAAAATGTACAGCACTGTGGAAAGCGCTATGGACGTGATGACAAGACTGTCCGAATTTTTCAGGAAAATAAAGGAAAAACAGCTAAACAATAAAGTAATGCTCGAGATCGAGAAGCTGGATGATGAATATTCGACAACATACGCAGCGGCACAGCATTATATTCACACACAAAAGGAACAATCAAGTGAATCTTCGGAAATACTTAAAATTGACTTGCTGAGCCAAATGAACATTTCTGACGAGTCGGAAACCTACAAAAAAGGAGGGGGCAACGTTTCACAAGAGGTAGGGATATTTAATTCTTACAGTAGTGTCTGCAATTCGGTGCCATTAAAAACCAGTATAAAACAAACAGACAGTACCAATGAGTACCAGAAAAATGCCACGGTTTTTGAAGCAGAACCCCAGCAAGCACTAAATAAGGACATGTCGCTGCAAAATGAACAGTATCAAGAGTTTCATTGCCCCGTAGTTGGATAAAGCAGCATGGATGCTACATGTAGTAACAGCACTCCCCCCACGATTGGGCAAGTTTTATGGAGGCAGTTAAAACATGTGCAGATACCAGTATTCAATGGCGAGAAGAAAATTACCAAAGTTGGAGGGCATCCTTCCTCGCCTGCATCGATTCTGCACCCGCAACCCCCGAATACAAGCTACTGCAACTTCGGCAGTACGTCTCTGGGGATGCTCTGAATGTAATCGACAGCATGGGACACTCTCCTGCTGCCTACAAGCAGCCAAGGATTGCTTAGACAGAAAGTACGGTGGAAAGGTAGGCAGATAACATTATACCTCAAAGAGTTGGAGGAGTTTCCGCAGATACGGCATGGTCACGCTAAGGATATAGAAGAATTTGCTGATCTGCTAAACTCCAGCTGTTAAGTTTTTAGACTTAATTTTTCGCAATAACTTTTCTATCTTCAATTTTTGCAAAATGTGTTCGCGATGAAAGTTGTAGAGGAGAATTTCCGCCAACTTCTCCAAAAGGTCTTGTGCTTGTTGCGCAAACAGATTTTTGTGTATATAGATGAAGATATTGCAATAAATTGAATTCGTTCTAAATTTCTAAGTCTTTTAATGACAGGTATAATTCGTATAGGCGTGACAGAAAGGGGTAGTTTCAAAAATATTTGGAAGCGGTGCATATTCCGTTCTTAAAAGGCTGTGCATAACATAAAACTGCCGTCAACATACTCAAGAATTTACCGTGTAAATGCAGAATCAACTTAAAGCAGGCTCATTTGTAGGAACAAAGGCTGGGTTATAACATGACGTGCATTTTTTTCTAATGCACGTGCTATAGAATGGACGGTTTTGAGTTGGTCCTACTAGCTTAACGCACGAGCGAACCAGGCGCGATTTCTATTATATTTGAACAAGCCATCCATCGCTTTAGTAATTGAATTAAGGCGGTGCAATGTAATTTTTTGACTGACATCTTGGACTTGGTTTATTTGCGCTTTGCTTAAAATGTTCAAAGAGTGCATCTAATTACAGAGGAACCTGCAGCATCTAGGATGTTGGAACCATTTTGAGAAATTGGCGGAGATGTACCTGAATATTTTTCATCGCGAACACATTTTGCTAAAATTCAAGATAAAAAAGTTATTGCGAAAAATTAAGTCTAAAATCTTAACAGCTGGAGTTTAGACGTTGCAATGATCAACCTACAAGAGGTCGGACAACACCATGAGCTTGGTGTTGGGTCGCTTTACGCAAAGCTGCAGCGTAAGATACAAGAGGCAATGCTAGCTAAGTACCATCGCTGGGTGTTTGTTTGAGTATAAAAAAGAAGAGTCAGTGCTATCATTACGTGAATGGAAACTGCAAGAATCTGAGTTCCAGACAATAGCCACAGAGGCCATTCGCGGGTTGTCAGGAAAGTTTTCAAAACCACCATATCGCCCATCACCTAGACAGGGGAACCAGCGGACATTTTTCGTTGAAGCAGATTCTGTCCCTAATTCAAAGAAAATGCCATGCCTCGATTGCAGAAAGGATCATGGCATATGGAGCTGTCCAAAATTCAATCGTAGAAAAGTGGCAGATAGATGGATTTCGCTAAACATAATCAATTATGCTTTCGATGTTTAGCTCAAGGGCACCAGGGTAAAGCATGTCCTAGAAGTCGACAGTGCGGCAAAGACGGGTGTACGGACTTACATCACAGGCTGTTGCATTTTAATGGATCCACTAGACCAACTGGGGTAAATTTGGATAAATCGTCGGAAATAGTAGGTACCAGCACTATAGGGCTACAAGATTGGGACAGTGGCATTACGGTGGGGATAGAGCAGACGACAATGGTCACTCAAAGTAACATCAGGGCAAACTTTATAGGGCTTCGTACGGTACCAGTCATTCTGAAAAATGGTGAACATTCTTTAAAAGTTAATGCCTTGCTAGACGTCGCCAGTACAAAATCCTACATCAATGCTGACGTCGCAGCTGAACTAGGTCTACAGGGAAGAACGGAGAAAATGACGGTGAATGTACTGTATGGACAGGTGGAGGCATTTGAGACTAAGCCTATCAACGTTGAACTTGTTAGTATAACCGGCAATATAAGCACAATGGTTAGCGTATGCACTGTAGACAGAGTGACTGGTAATATGCCGGTTGTAGAATGGATTAAATTCAAGCAGCAGTGGCCTCATCTTAGAAACATCGACTTTCCAACTTCAGCCACGAGGCCTATTGTCGACATGCTGTTGAGATTGGACTGCGCTGATCTGTTCTATGCCATTCAGGAAGTAATAGAAAAACCAGGTGAGCCAATCGCCAGGCTCACACCGCTAGGATGGACATGCATTGGGAATACTGGGCCAACTTCTCAAGAGGTATGTCATACAAACTTTGCCTACACGTATTTTATTAAAAAACAGGCTGAAATTGCGCAGATAAATTCAAGGTTAAAACAATTTTGGGAGATCGAAAATGTCCAGTCACCGCATGATGCACCTATAGTCCGCATTGAAGAGCAATTTGCTATGAAAAAGGTTGAAAGCACGCTACAATTTGAGAATCAATTGTACAGAGTTGGTATACCGTGGTAGTCTGATGCACGTGCATTGCCAGATAACTACGAGATGGCTCTTAAAAGACTAGAAAACACAGAGAAATGCCAAAAAGTCACCAGACGTTAACAGGCATACAATAAGTGCATTGAACAGTACGTCCAGAAGGGTTACATCTCAAAAGTTCAATAGTCGGAGCGCTCAATACTAAGGTGGTACCTTCCACACTTCCCAGTACTAAGACCAGACAAAGAAACCACAAAGGTGAGAATTGTCTTTGACGCATCAGCACGATACAAAGATCTTTCGCTAAATGACTTGATTCACCAAGGTCCAAAGCTACAGCGGGACCTATTTGATGTTTTACTGCGATTCAGATGACAACCCGATGCACTTGTATGTGATATTGCGGAAATGTACCTGCGAATTGGTATAGCTCATGAAGACAAGCCTTTTCATCCTATGGAGGGGAATAGATCAAGATCACCAACCAGATGTTTACCAATTTGATTGAGTCGTGTTTTGGGTCAACTCTTCTCCATTCAAGGCGCAGTTTGTTCTACAACACCATGCTAAGAAATTCGAAGACTTATTTCCCCTGGCAGCTGAAACGGTGCTACGGGCTACCTACATGGATGATTCAATGGATTCGGTAGCAAATGAAGGTAAAGGGATAGAACTGCACAGGCAATTATCGCTGGGATGCACGCAAGAAAATGGTTGTCTAACACACCTCAGGTGTTGAGGGGCTTCCACTACAAGATCTCAAGGCTGAAGTAGACCTGGACGCAGACTACTTACCAAGTACAAAGACACTAGGAGTGTGGTGGCTGTCTGACCAAGATGTTTTTACATTCAGAGAGAACGCACCCAGTACCTATGTGAAGTATACAAAACAACATTTTTTGAAACAGATTGCCACACTCTTTGATCCGATTGGGTTTTTGGCTCCATTCACCATTAGAGCCAAAATGCTGCTGCAACAAATGTGGATGGCCGGATTGGACTGGGATGAGGAGCTGACTGAACCATTAATCAACGCAGCACAGGCCTGGTTCAGTGAACTACCTGAGTTAACACAGTTACAAATACCACGGTGTCTGCTTTTAGGGGGAAAGCAGATTGACAACGTTTCGTTGCACACATTCGTCGACGCCTCTGAAAATGCATTTGGAGCTGTTGCTTATGTAAGGTACAGCTACCAAGATGGAACCATATCCACCAATATAGTGGCTGCTAAGACAAGGGTCGCACCTACCACATCAACAAGTATTCCACGTCTAGAACTAATGAACGCAGTTATTGGGGTCAGACTATCGATGAGAATAGCGAGGGTACTGGAGCTTCAGATGAGTCAGGCTGTCTTCTGGTCAGACAGTAAGAATCTTCTTTGGTGGATACATGGGCACAGTCGAGATTTCAAACCATTTGTTGCTAACTTGGTAGGCAAGATTCAGACAAGTACTAATCCAGATCAGTGGAGATATATACCAACTAGTTTAAATCCAGCTGATATACTCAGCAGGGGAATGACGGCAGCAGATCTCGAACATTGCGACAGATGGTGGAAAGGACCAGAGTTCTTGAAAAAGTCAGAAGATGCTTGGTCAGCAAAAATTATCAAGGATAATCACACAGGATACGACGAAATGAAGTGATCCAGTAGACCAACATCATTTACCAGAACGGAAAACAGCTGGGTATCAGTATGTATGGTTGTCAATGATACTGGTAATGAAGACAACTTTCCATTGGAACCACGTAACTGCTTGAGCTTATTACGTCTGAAGAGGGTGTTAGCATGGATAAACCGCTTTGTTGACAACAGTAGAAAGAAAAAGGAAATAGGACATCTGGTGAACTGCTGAGTGACGAACTGAAACGTGCCAAAGTCCAGATTATTCATCATGCACAGGTCACAGAGTTCGCTGACGAATGGAAGGCTCTGTCTCGCCAGAAACCTTTGCCGTCAAGCAGCAAGTTGTTGGGATTGCAACCCAAACTTGACGACGATGGGTTAATGCGTTCTGATGGTCGATTGAAGCATGCAGAGTTTCTAGCATATGACGTGGGGTATCCAATTATCCTGCCAAGAAGAAACTGGGTGACTAAGCTTGTCGTGAAAGAATATCATGAACGAGGAAACCATGCAACGGGGACCAACCAGACACTTGCAGCATTGTCCACTGGATACTGCTTACTTGCAGGATGCGAAGAAATACAAGAATGGGAAAAGGAATGTGCAGTGTGTCGCCGACGGAAATCAAAGTCTTGCTCACAAATAATGGCTCCATTGCCAACAACCAGACTGAAGCCATCTCTGCGAGCATTTGCTAGGTCTGCAGTTGATTTCGCTGGTCCCTCAAGTGCAGATCTAGAGGGGGGACAGGGGGTCCGGACCCCCCCTGGAAAATCACAAGTTATATGGGTTTCTATAGGGAATAAGCAATTGGACCCCCCCCTCCCGCCTGGATAAAGTTGGACCCCCCTGGAAAATGTTGGACCCCCTCTGGAACCTTAAAAATGATAGTTTTCTTTGAATTTAACCATTTATTGACCTGGACCCTCCCCCACCCCCCCCCCCCCCCCCCGACCAAAATTCCTGGATCCGGGCAGGTCCCTTTATTACTGTTCAAGGACGAGAAAAACGACACAAGAAGCGATACCTCTGCCTATTTACCTGTCTTGCCTCAAGAGCTGTACACTTGGAGATGGCATACGGACTGGACACAGATTCATTCTCGAACGCATTTTACAGGATGGCCAGTTGTAGAGGCGTACCAGAAGAATTGTTCTCAGACAACGGTACTAGCTTCAAAGGTGCGGATGTGGAACTGAAGTTGCTGGTTAAAGAATTGGATGAGAACAAAATTAAACAGTCCATTGCCAACAAAGGAATCACCTAGAACTTTAACCCACCACTTGCACCACATTTCGGTGGTGTCCTCGTGACCATGGTTAAATCGGCGAAGAAAGCAATAAAAGCTATACTAGGTAAAGCAGACATAAACGATGAAGAACTCACAACAGCAATAATGGAGCTGAGGGCCTTATAAACTCGAGGCCTCTGACGTATCAATCGGCGAATCCAGCAGACGACGTCCCATTGACCTCTAATCATTTCATTCATGGACAAGTCGGGGGTCAATTTGCACCAACATCCTGTGATGAGGCAGACTTCAATCAGAGAAAGAGATGGCGTCGTATCCAAGAGCTTGTGCGCTATTGTCTGACCAGATGGATGCGTGAATGGTTACCGGGGCTCAACGCACGACAAAAATAGTTCCAGGCGCAACGTGACGTCCAGATTGGTGACGTCATGTTAATCATTTCACCGGACACATCTAGAGGAAACTGGCTGCTTGGACGGGTTATCGAAGTCTATCCAGGGAAACACGACATGTGCGCGTTGTAAAGATACAAGTCGGAGATGGAACATTAATAAGCCAGTGACAAAGTTATGTCCACTAGAACTGGAAGTTTAATGAACTTTGATAATAATTTGTGTTATAATGAACAAGATAAGATTGTTTTTGTTCAAAATTATATTTTGAGGAGGGGAAAATGGTAAGAAGAGTTTTGAGTTATTTTAAAATCTTATGTTTTTATAAACAGTATAGACCTAGATGAGAGGCCACACTTTGTGCCGTTTTATCAAGGTCTATATTGTTTGTAGTGTATAATTAACCTTTGGAAAAGTATTGCACCATGGGAGGCTATATTTATCTTCGACGTAACGTAACGTAACGATGACGTTACGTTAACGTATGTTGCTTATCTAATTGAAAATAATGGTGGAAGACGTGTTTACCACATGGGCCGGTAAACATGCTCTTAAGGTTGAATAAATCGTCTATTGTACCAACTCATAGTCGGAGTTGTTTTCTTTTGGTTTTATATTCCATAATCGGGAATATCGTCAGACCAGGTGATGATACTTACTTAGGCTTAATCCTTGTGGTTTCAGACAAGAATGATTTATCATGGTTTCCCTTATAAAAGCCTATGTAAAAAATGTGGCCCCAGGGGCGGCAAATTTTAGCCATAGGGGTATATTTGAATAATCTTGGTAGTGGTTCACTAGGTGATGCTAAATACCAAATATTAAGGCTCTGTGGTTTCAGACAAGAAGATTGTCATGCTTTCCTAATATAAAAAATAGAAAGTGAGTATGATCAGGAAATACCACAATCACAAACTGCAGACAACCCCATGGCACCGCGAGGAAGAGCCGCTCAACCATCACGAGACAACAGGAAGACAAATTAAGCAAAGCAACCAGCTCTCTCTTCCCCATCAAGATGATTGCAATACTACAATGGACATAAAGTAACGTACAACAAAACATAGAACAGTTTCAGACTCCCACAATGGGAGTTACAATAGACAAAAAGTCAACAACAACAGAAACACTGCCTTAGAACGGACAGCAGCCTAAGCCATCGGGGGCTTAAATGCATTTTACTGGTACCAAATCTTCGCCCTAGATTCTGCAGTACAAGAAATGTTCTGCTCGCATGGAGGCCATCTAACTAATGCAATGTATCATCATGGAGAAACACTCTAATCAAATTAACACACCATGATGAAACAAAGAAAAGGGCTCATGACTTACAGATAGTCAGAGCTAATTGTTAACGGACGACGTACAAAATCCAATCACAAAAGCTCACCTTGACACTACGTGACAGGTGAGCTAAAAAGGAACATCAATAATCAAGTATGCTCTTTAAATCTTTATATGTTTGGCAAACACATATTAAATTCACACCCTAATATATGGATAAATACTGATAGACATAGAAATAGAAGATTTATTTTGTGTCGAATACATTTAACAAATAACATAAGCCTATGTAAAACATATTACCCCAGGGCAGGGCCCGTTTGGGCTACAGGGACATAATTTGAACAAACTAGGTAGCGGTCTACAAGGTGATGCTACATACCAAATATTAAGGCCCTAGGCTCTGTGGTTTCAGGCAAGAAGATTTTCCTTTTATAAGCCTATGTAAAAAATGTGACCCCTGGGGATGGGCCATTTTTGGCCCAGGGATATAGTTTTAACAAATTTGGTCGAAGTCCACTAGGTGATGCTACATACGAAATATCAAGGCCCCAGGCCTTATGGTTTCAGACAAGAAGATTTTAAAAGTTTTCATCTCGAAAATCTATTTTTAGCCTCTGTGACCTAGATTTCCAACGGACCAGAACCATTTAAACAATTTGGTTGAAGGATACCCTGGGATTATTTGTGTGAAATTATTGCAAAATTGGACTAGAGGTTTAGGAGCAGTTGTCATTTTAGTCAATTGTTAACGGACGACGTACAAAATCCAATCACAAAAGCTCGCCTTGTCACTACGTGACAGGTGAGCTAAAAAAGAACAACAATAATCAAGTATGCTCTTTAAATCTTTATATGTTTTGCAAACACAAATTACATTCACACCCTAATATATGAATAAATACTGATAGACATAGAAATAGAAGATTTATTTTATGTCGAATACATTTAACATATAACATACATGTAAGCATTGTAGGGCTTTTACTTCGACAAACAAAGTATAATAACAAGCATAAAATATATCACAGAGCACGCATAGTAAATTTATAGACCTTTATACATTGTGAGAATTTTAGTAAATAAACTTTGAGTAAAAACAACAAAATAAACTAAAAGGATATATCTATTTAAAGGTTCCAGGTTAAATACTAAAACTTTAATGCAAAGAAAAATAGGGACGGTATATGCAAAAAACTTAAGAAAAATCAAGGGAAGAAAGCAGTGCTGTTGCAAAAATCGCATCATATATAGTAAAACATAAAGGTACCTTTAAAACGAAAGGCAAAGAAACAAAACTAAGACATGTCCCAGTAGGATGTCTTGTTTGAATACGTACGAAAGTATATTGGGGCCATTTTGTCTTAGGTATTATGCATAATGTCTATTGTCTTACATCTTACGTGTTATGTATTATGACTCGCTTATTTATACATCATAAAGTTAACATTAAAGGGGATAAAGAACTAAGACAAAATGGCCCCAATAGACTTCGGTAGTATCGCAAACTGAACCGCATTTGTACCACCCGTACCAAAATTAGCAAGAACTATCTCGTCATGTGCAAGATCTAAACTGATATAGGTGGTATAAAATAGTTATACCATGCGTGTCCACCTGTACGTAAGATTATCCACTCGCTAAAGCTTGTGGATTATCTCCACATACAGTCGGACAACCCATGGTATAACTATTACTTATTTGACTTATTTATGGCTTTTTGATCAAGTTACGAATTATTGATAATAGAAAAAACAATTCTATCGATTTCATCAGCTTGTAGTCTACGTGGCCAATAAATCACTGGCACAATACTCAACTAAACTAGTCAGCTTGGCAACACAGAATGCTTGCTTATTCAGCCTGGGACCTGGGCGTCTGAAATTATACAAATTTAACAGATAAAGGTTATATTTGTTAACTGCATGTGATATAATGCCACATTTCAATAACTTGTATCCGCAGTAAAATGTAGAAAACATGAAATCGGTTCTGTGAGATGTGATTTACACTTAACAAAAATGTCAACTGTCCGCTTGTATTTTATTCATTTTCTGGACAGCTATATTCCCTTAACAGACCAGTATATTAGTAAACGTTACCGCAAAACATCTAAGCATATTTAAGATAATTGCATCCGAGAGGCTTTTGAGGAATACAGTTACTCCCATCTTCAAAAGTCACAATAATTTTTATTGGTTGGTGGGGTATCTTTTAATACTTCAACCGAAATCGTAGATTGTCATGCTGGAGAAGTGCAACTTTTGAATTTAAGTGTTAAATAGATAATCGGCTTTAGAAATAATTATTTTGCAGAGGAAAACGGGATATTTCAGAAAGTCATGCCTCACAAATATGGCAAAATGCTGATTTTTTAACTGACTATCGTGATCGACATATCTGCCTATTTCCAACCATAAATATAATTATCAAGTTATTTTCGATTTTGAAGAAATTAAATAAAATGTAAATTTTTGCTGAGTGAAATACCACGGAAATAAGAGATCAAGTGACTTACTGACATGGGTTCCAAATTGAAGGCTCTTCTTTGCATTGTCCTATGATGTCTCCATATCCGACCATAACTCGACGAATAAATTTTCTCTTCTCGTCTCTGGACAAAAAGATAATATAACTCAGCCCACGAGATAATGGTTCTTAGACGTATTATAAATAGAGAATACTAGGTGAGTGTCTTTTGATATACAGTTTACCAGGCAAGGCTTTAAGAATGCTTGTTGACATTGCGAGGCTTGCCGAGCGATTCAATATGCGTTCTCAAAGCTGAGCCTGGTAAACTTGATATCAAAAGACGCGAACCTGGTATTCTATATATCAGTTTACCCATTTTTGAACACTCTTCAATCTAGCGATTATGACGTAATTTTGGATTTTTGTGTTAATTTATAGTCATTAGCGACGTCATTCAAAAATTGCGACGTCATCATGAACTGATAAAGGTAACATGCCGTGAGACACGAAACGTTTATTAGGTTATGTTGGTTATGTTGAAACAATTCAGTTAATATTAAGGATTACTGATAAATGTCCATTTTGCATGTATATATACGCAATACTAACACAGTGTTCAAACACTTATCTCTTTTGGGGGAGCGCATAATCTATGTCAGAACTGAAATAAATGTATGGTGAATAGGTTATGATAAGACCCTCTTGCAGATATAGGTGCCTCAGGTTAATATTATACAATTATTTACTTCAATGAGGTAGACATACAAATTAACTACCAAAAAGAGATATTCACCGAGGCCACAAACACTTTTAAGGGAAGATAAAAAGTTATGTCTACCGAAATTAAAGTCAATAACTGTTTTATTATATGCCTTTTTAATGGTGAATGAGCTTTTTTCTACTTTCTATTTTGTTGTTGTTGTTGTTTTGTTGCTTTACGTCCCAAGTCAACAGCTATGGTCATTGTGGGGCGGTAAGTTCACCTAACCACACTTTTTCCTGGGCAGGCTTGAGCAAGCGGTTAACCAGTAATTCGTGCACATACTTTCGCTTGTAACTGACAACAACCCTTCTTGAATAAATCAGCGGAAGGGAGGAGAATGACCGCAGAAATTATTTCATGATCAATCTCCACGAAAGTATGGGACCGGACCGGGATCGAACTCGCTACCCCTGGATCTGCAGTCAGACACGCATCTGTCGCCAGACACGTTACCAACTGCGCTACGCGGCCCGGTCTTTCTATTTTGTGACTAGATTTGTATTGTTGATAGTAAAGAAGAAGGCAAAGCTCAGAAATCGATATAAACAAGTACCACACCTGACCGAGGACACCACATGGTAAAGTGACAAAAACACAAGAAAACATCACACAAAAGAGAGTCAAGAGGTTAAGCCTGAAGTCATGTTCCACCTAAAGACTTTCTCACAAGTTTAAGCTACTGTTTTTAAAATATTTAACATATTAATTTGCATTTTTTATATAAATTATCAGAATTCAGAATTTAAATCATAACACTCATCTTCTTACATTTTGTCTATTCAAACCAAGAAAAGTGAAAAAACAAACAAATTAAAACTGTTGTTAAATTCAATAAAACGTCGTTCAGGTATGAAACAGCAACTTATGTCAATTTCATGCAGTCCATGGTAATGCTAGTTTTAACTCTATAGTGGGTGATATAAGAATAGTGTTAAAAATATCAACATCTGGAAACAAGTTTGAGCTGGGTTTTTTAATCCTATTTCAACCTGTTGCGTGTTAAAGTTTAGACAGTGTACAGTTTCAAAAGATAATATTTCCATGAATAATGGAGATAACTTCATAAAATAAGCAGGCTAACTTCGTAACACTTCGTAGATTAAGTGTGTGAAAGTAACTGAATTTTGACGTCTTCGACATTAAGGCTGGTTTTCATAGATTGTGGCTCAGATATATTTATCGCATATAAGCGGAGTCTCTCTTTAAACAAACATGTGCAGCTTACTTAATTGGCTAGAAGTACAGGTACATTTCGTTCCGAGTCGTCAACCATTTCTGTACTTCGTGTTAGCATACTTGCGAGACTGGCATTTGTTCAGGTTTTACTGAGTTCACCCTGCTCGCCAATTATATGTGTACCAAAATCTCATTTGCACGGTAGGTGTACACATTTTGACGTCGTCGGTATGATCTGACATGAGTTCTAAATTTCTTATTTCATAACCAAAACATCTGTTGTGGGCCTCAAAAAAAAACGTCTAGATGTGATGTGCGGTTCTTTTTGAGCCTCCAAAACATTTGTTTGAAACTGATGGATAAGAAAACATTCACAATTTCTCACTCAAAAATCATTGTTAAAACTACCGTTACACTTGTATATTATGCTTTTATACATATAGGTCTAACAGAATGCTTATTATTTTTTATTATTTACGTAATAAAATGGACTAAAACGATAAAATGCGAGGCTGTTTACTAGTAATTGTTCCAATTAATCGGTACAATACATATACTACCCAGCATCAAATAAACTAAACTTGGAAGCCCTGTTGATGCAGATTTGCCTTCAAGAATGCGTTTCGAAATTTTCCAAATATATATTTTTTATAAGTTGGGATCACTAAGAAAGTCTACAACCTTTGATTGAGCAATTTTTTGATCGGATATCTTGTGTCCATTAGAGCCCATATAGGCCAGTACATTTAGCTGAAAATGACCCTTGACCCACAACTAATTCCTTGAGAAATGTTTTTAACAGTTTTATTATCAGGAAGGTGTCCTATTTTATAGAAAAAAGTCCTCAAAAAAAATCTGAGGGGAAATGGTATTTTTTTTTTTTGGGGGGGGGTGAAAAAAATACGAAAAATGAAGAAAAATCGCTGAAAACAGGCAATTAATATTATGTTACTGGTACCATAGGATCTAATTTGACCTACCTTGCTACCCCAAGTTACCATGGGTGTTGGATTATTCATTGGAACCCCAGTCATGCCCCAAAAATTTGTCCCCAGAAAAAAACTTATTCTAGCTATGTCTAAATGCATGGCTTCCATGGCAACCCATAATGCTATTCTTGTGAGTGGGGTGTACCTACATAAACAACCATATCTCAGCTGCTTTTCTGTCTAGACTACTAACCGTGGTAACAAATTAAAGCCTAGGCATAGACCTTTCATTACATGGTCAGATATGCAATATTTCTAATTTGAATATTCATGAATACTAATGAGAACATTAAAATATGGGAAAATTGAAACAAAATACCTGTAGATTAACTGATTTCTGCCCAAAAACACCACTGATGTACATTGTATGTTGCTATATCATAAGTGATACAATTTGACAAGATCTTTCATCTGGTGGTTCTAGATGTAAATTATACCATTTGAATATTCAAGAATAAAAAATCAGGGAATGTCTTGCAACAGCCTATGCATTACTACGTTTGTGGTATAAATTTGAGGTCAGAAAGTTCTCTCGTTTTGTCAGATTTACTTTTTGCGTAGAATAGGTATACCATAATTCGACAGGAATAAAAGTAATATGACCTAATGAAAATACTTTCTGAGCTTGTATATATACCACAAACGTAAGAATTCGTAGGCTATTGCATGACATTCCCCAATTTTTGATTTTCTTCATATTCAAGCAAATGTTGAGCATTGGATCATTTGGTAGGCGTGACAAAGCTCTTCTACTCTGGTTAAATATGTAAATTACCTAATTGTTATATCTGTCAATATTAATGAAAATTGTAGAAGTAAGAGAAAATTTGTAAAAAAGAAAAACAGGGAAAAAAGGCGTGGTAAACTCATATCTCAGAATTCTTCACCCACTTGTTCAACATTCAAATGACTAAATTTATATATTCACGAATATCAATGAAATATTGGAAATAATAGACAAATCTAAGAAAAAATAAGTGAGTATGCTTTCAATATTACTCATATCGCGGCTGCTAGATGCCCTAATTTACCAAGATCAGCTCTTAATTGATGCTTAGACATAGTCCTTATACCATGTGGTTCAATATGCATATGATCTAATTTTATGTTCATATTAATTTATGAAACATTGGAAATGATAGAAACATTACAGAAAAAAATACAATATTACTTAGGCCAAAAAATGTGAGTTTACTATTGCATGGAAAATTAAAATAAGGTAGGTAGGTCTGATATGTTTTCTAAAAATATATATATGGGATGAATGCGGTAAATATGGCCAAAAATGGGGAATCCCCATATAATATTGAACACGAGGGCAATCATGGGTGTCTCTGGAACGCCCATTTGAATCGTAGCCCTGGGGGCACTTTGTTAAGCATAGTTGAATGATTTTGAGCAATATAAAGAACATAGAGCTACCTGAAATATTTTTTGTAATTATTCTAAATCTGGATCAATGGATCAGATGTTGTGTAAAGAGTTCTATTTTTAGCTCTGGTGATTATAATGTTCAGAAGAGCAGAACTGGTTAGGTAGCTTTAGTAGGCCTTACAAGCAATGGCATTACAAATTGTATGAAATGATTTCCAATTTGGACCAGTACAATGTAGTTCATTTGATGTTTAAAATAATCTTATCTAGAGCTCTGGCGGCCATCTTGGCTGGCAGAGCGGAATCATTTGGGCAATTTTTTGAAGTCTAAGAATAACAGCAGCTGAGGTAGCGGTTATTTTGTGGGTACACCGCTATAAAATTTTCATTTTTTTTCTCACTTCTAATATTTTTATTAATAATGGTGATTTTGCAATTCAAATATGTCCAATAAAGAACATATGATTAAGGCTCTACGTCTTAGCATTATGTTAATACCATGTTTGCTGCTCTTTGGCAATTAGCAGCTGAGATATTGGTAATTTTGTAGGTAAACCCAGTTAATTTTTCTGCGATTTCTTATGTTCTCTTTAATAATCATGAATATCAAATTTAGATTATTTTCGCGTCGAACCAATGGATAAAAGGAATGTGTCTTAGCATCAATTCAGAGCCAAGGTCGGTAACTCAGTGCAACTAGCAGTTGTGATATGAGTAATTCTATAGTGATACCCCCTTATTTTTTCTGCGATTTTTCAATAATACCTTATGTTTTTATCAATAGTCATAGATATTTAAGGCTAATTATTTTCATGTTGAACCACTGGGTAAAATGATTGTATCTTGGTATCAGTTTGGCATCATGTTTGGTAACCTAGGGAAGTTGGTACCTGAAATATAATCAATTTAAAGGTATACCCCGTAGTTTTTCTTAGAATTTTCTCTTATTTCTTATGTTTTCATTGGCATTAATGGATATGCAATGTGTAAAGGGACAATGTCTCAGCACCAATTTTGTACCAATTTGTGACCTGTAGTTTAATTAGCAGCTGAGAAACAGGATATTTTGTAGGTATACCCCCTTGATTTCCTGCAATTTTCTCTAATTTCTTATGTTCTAATAAATAATCATGTATATACAAATTAGATAATTTGCATATCAAACAGTCAGGAAAACGTTAGTTAACGAAGAACTATTTTGGTACCAAATTTAGTACTTTAGGATGAATTGATACTGAGATATGCATATTTTTGTTGGCACACCCCCATTATTTAGGATTATGGGTTGCCATGGAAACGAATATGCTCTCTGCTGACCACTCAGTTTACACACTTATAATCAGAAATCCATTCACACCTGATTTATTCAGCATTTGCTTAAAAAGAATATGAAATTTATAAGCATATTTTGTCAAAAATCATTATTTCCAATTTTTCAGGTACCCCAACAACTAATGATAAAATCTTAAATCTTAATTTTCTCGAATTTGGCACTGATATTTTTTGAGGACTTTTTTATGGTTATTTACACTACACAACCCTGTGCTTTGGTGCTAAAATAATTTCTCAAGGAATTATCTTGACCTTAAAAGCTAAAGTTCCTGGCCTAATAGCAGGTGGCTTAACATTGTACGTCCCTTACACACAGTCTATATCGAAGTACTGCTTGAATCAGTTAGTCTATGTCGAATGGGCCAAAAAAAATGGTCCCGTGTAAATTTCGTGACGATTTTTGGCGACCTATATAAAATTAAACTTTGGGGTATATGCATCAATTTCAACCAGTTCGCCTATCTGAGTTCGGCGTCTGGTCCGAGTTATGACGTCATCAAAATGGCGGCCATCGCACAATTATAATGCGTATGTATTTAAGAAAAATCAAAGTATTTTGGCAAAATAAACGTTTTTGTTAATAGATTTAATGCCAATACTGCTCCAGATTTTAAACAGAAACAATATTTACACAGAATTCCACTTTGAAATACAATAGGCCATCTTGCCCATGAGCATAGGGCATGAGTCAACTGTAGCATATGTCGAAAAGGACAAAATTTGGCCCCGTGTAAATTTCGAGACGATTTTCAGCGAACTATATCAAATTAAACTTTGAGGCATTAGCAACGATTTTATCCAGTTCACACATCTGAGATCCGCCTCTGGGGTAAATAGTGACGTCATCAAAATGGCCGCTACCGCGCTGTTGATACGAATATTCATAGTTTATGTATTAAAGTATGTTAGCCAGACAAAGTCTTTTATAGTTTAGTGCTCATGCGCTCCAGATTGTTAATAGAAACTACATTTACACAATATTGTACATGCCCGAGGGTGTTCATATTTGGCACAGTAATTGGCTATTGAGCATAGACTATAACATAGGTCTCAGATCTGATCATCGATGTGACCTTGGAATCGAAGATCAAAGTCAAATATACTTAGAAGCCTTTTGACTTATGGCTCGTAACACGAACTCCTCTTTTATGTTTTGACTAAGGGTGTTCATATTTGGCACAATGGTTGCCTGTGGTGTGTATATTACAACAACAATTTAAGATCACCGATATGACTTTGGAGTCAAAGGTCAAGGTCAAATATATTTAAAATTTGCCTAACAGGTTTTAAAGCAAACTCCACATTCATATATCCACCAACCCGAAGTGTATTTTCATCCGTTTATCCATAACTCTTGTTTCTCATTAAACCTTTAAAAATTTCTAAGCTTTGGTTAAATGTTCACCTCAGTTAGACGGTGTGCAGAACCCATGACTCAATTACGCAGACTCAAAGTTAGGGTTACAGTTACAGGTAATGGAATTTAGCCTTCAATAACGCGTATGCTCCATATCTCCTCAATCCCTTGAAGGATTATCATTACACTTTGATAAGATGTTCAGCTCAGTGCGAGGGTGTGCAAAACACATAGGTCAATCATGCAAACTCAAGGCCAAGGTCACAGTTGAAGGTAATGGGATTGAACATTGAATTTCATGTCCACCCTATATTTAATTTTGGTCGAATATTCGTCTAAGTTAGATGATGTGCGAAGCGTGTAATTCAACCATGACCACAAGGTCGTGGTCACCAGGGGTGACGACAAGTTTGAGCCTTTAATTCTATGTCCGCACCCTATCGCCTTTACCCCGAAATTATTTCATAAAATATAGGTGAAATGTCCGGTTCAGTGAGAGGATATGCAAAATGTATGACAACACTGTGGCTAAAGCTCTATGTAAAAATTTAAGTTCACAAGTTTGAACTTTTGAATTCCTTCCTTTACTTCAGAAGGATTTTCATTTTAACTTTAGTCAAATATTCAACTCATTGAGACTGTATGCAAACATTATGTTTCATCCATGCCAACTCATGGTCACAGTCGAAGGTCAATAATTTGAACATTTGATTTCATGTTTGCATTATGTTTCTTTTAAATTTGCTAAACTAAAATGGTTTATTCAGTGAGAAGATGTACAGAATACATGTCTCCGTTATACAGGTTCAAGGTCAGTGTCCTAGCTTCATGCCAAGCCTTGAAGGATATTCATTCATTAAACTCTGGTTATACATTGACCTAAGTTAAGGAAAATGCGCAGAACACATGTTCATGGCCGTTCATGGTACCAGTCATGGGACTAATGACTTTTGCTCTCAGCAACCAAAGACATGCATGGTTGCCTTGCCATTTTGTGTCCTTTAAAACAGTATTTTAGTCATGCTATGATAATTGATAGATGGCTAAAAAGCTGAGTGCAATGAGGTGATGTATAGGTCAAGCAGTAATCGAACCTTGGACGCTGTGATCCACACTTGGGAGCACTAATCGCTCGGTGACGCGGTCACTTCGACAACTACAGGTGCAACCACTCTGTCGTTCTGCGGTTAGGGATCTAGCTGCCCTTCCAACTGCCTTCTTGAGTTTTGCTTGAAGGTGTTCGTATTTAGCACACTGATTGCTTATGATGTCTAGATGACAACGAAGGTTTTCAGATTACTGATATAATTTTGGAGTCAAAGGACAAGGTCAAGTATACTTGAAACCTGTCTTACAACTCGTAAATCGACATTCTTTCATTTTTGATGGAAGGTGTTCATATTTAGCACACTAAATGCTTATGGTGTGTAGCTGAAAAAAGGGTTTCGGTTTGCCTATTTGATCTTTATTGTCAAAGGTCAGGATGAGATATACTTAGCAAGCGAACGTGTCGATGCGATGGTTATAGGTTAAGGTCTAGATCAGCCGAAGTCAGCATGCAAAGATCTTTACGTTCACTTTGTCAG
This sequence comes from Loripinus fragilis, assembly GCA_964019695.1. Classification (NCBI taxonomy): domain Eukaryota; kingdom Metazoa; phylum Mollusca; class Bivalvia; order Lucinida; family Lucinidae; genus Loripinus; species Loripinus fragilis. Next base: position 74,233,012 of record OZ026527.1, on the reverse strand, counting down.
TAGATGTTGCTGATTTTACTGGTTAGATGTCTGGCAAGGTAAAATATTATGTTGGAAAGCTTTCAGTAAGGCTGATTCTTCTATCCATGAAGCTTTCAGGAAACTTGGTCATGTCCCACTGGAAGACGGGCTTAAGAATGCTCTCTAACAATATATATGCCTGCTTGTCAGCCAGGAACAACCATTGGAAATTTTACTACGTTAAGATAGTGGATGTTTCGTAGGAAACTAAACTTTCTCTTCTTCAGAGTGTCAAAAGATCCCAGTATCTGAGCTTCATATGGAATCCACAAAGGAGCAAATTCTCACTATACAGTTGCTTGAAAGTAAGAAAGACGGCAAAGATCAGGAAAGGATACAATCAAGTACCACACCTGACCCAGGATACCACATGGGAAAGTAACAAGAATACAATAAACATTCATAATCACGAAAATCATGTTGGAGTTGATAAGGTGACACTTATGTTCCTATTATAACAACATTACCTCCAAATAAGGAGTAAAGGTAAAATATGGTTAGAGTACAGTGACGTAGTTTGTCACGTTGTGCTGATTTATTCAGTTGATTGGTCTAAAGCAGGCATTTCTTTCATATTTCTAACGGTAAACCTGTTTCGTAACTGTACTCTTACCGAGTGTGAAGTATAATGAATCTGCTTGCGTCACTTCTCACCACAAATAACTAAAGCACTAGCTTTTGTTTGAACATCATTGATTGTATTACAATGGCGAATTTCGAGTAATATTGTATGCCATTACATTGGTGGTATTCTGTCGCCTAAGTGATATGCGAAGCTCTCTCAGGGGGGGGGGGCTACATGTTTCCTTGTTCCTCTGAAATAAATTGGCTTGTTCCTCTGTTCCCTCAAATTTTGTTGTCTTATATTCCCTGTTCCCCAATATTGTCTTTGTTCCCCTGAAATAAATGCCGTTTTCCGTTGTTCGCCAAAACCCCCATGCACCTGACTGATAGATCAGGCCAATGAGCCCAGCAATCAATAATTCATATAATATGGCTCCTAAGCAATCAAATAGGGCAAAACTTGAATTTATAGGTTCAGGGTCAATTTAAATAAAATAGAAACCCAAAAATGACTCGGCCCTGTAGAGCAATTGGTAGTGAGTTCGATTGCTGATACAGGGATCGTGAGATCGATCCGGGCCCAATACTTTCGTGGAGGTTGATCATGAAATATTCTCTATCGTCATTCTCCTTCTTTCAGTGATTCAAGAAGGGATATTGTCAGTTACAACACAAAGTACTGCCTAGTCTAAGCCTGCCCCAGAAAAGCGTGGTTAGGTTACTTGACATGGCCATGACAATTGACTAGAACTTTAAACCCAAAACAGAAGTATCCCAAAATAGCTCTAGGGGTCATTCATATTTATATAGTATGGTCTAAAATTCATCAAAACAAAGGAGCCGCTGTACTCCTCGCCTTGTAAACCAGGGGTCGTGTGTTTGATCTCTGGCTTCACTAGTCTGTCAGATGAGAATTTAAGCTGTGGCCCCGTCTCGATATGACCTTAGTTGTTGTAGGGACGTTAAGCACAAACAAAAAATCAAATAAACAAAAGGAAACAAAAAACACTCAATTTCAGCATGATGTCCTACGGCATAACAAGTACAGCAATGGGTTTTGTGTCAAATTATTGAATCGGAAGCCCAAAAACGGGTTCCAAGGATCAGAAAAAAAGAAACACGTCATTGTCGTATCAGAAGACACCAAATCGATCAAATAAAGACAAAAATTGATTCCAGCAAGAAATTGCCACATAACTAGTACTTTAATTCTAATTACTTATGTATATATGTGCATAAGCAGCACTTAAACGGCCATTTTGATGACGTCACCATTCAGTCCAGACGCAGACTTCAGATGTGTGAACTGGTTTGAATTGTTACATATGCCCCAAAGTTTATTTTGATATAGGTCATCAAAAATCGTCACAAAATTTACACGAGATTTTCATTCGACCTAGACTAGGTCAAATGTCGTGTACGATAACAGATCCATAATTCGGCTCTAGGCCTATTTCAATAAAATAAGGACCCCAAAAATAAGTTTTGTTTTCCTAATTCACATCATATTTTTATAGAATGGCCCCAAATTTACTAAACCAGAACAAAAATCAATTAATTTTAGCACGAACTTTCTACAGGATTCGATTTGGGAGCCCCAAATGGAACCTAGGCGTCTGAAAAAAATGGAACACATCTTTTTCGTATTGTTTGACGTCCAATCAGTTAAATAAAGACGAAAAATCATTTCTAGCAATAAATTATCCCTCAAATATTGCTTTAAATACGATATCTTATATATGTACATAAATAGCACTATGGCCGCCATTTTGATGACGTCATTACTCGGACCAGACGCGGAACTCAGATGGGCGAACTGGTTCAAATTGTTACATATGACCCAAAGTTTAATTTGGTATAGGTCGCCAAAAATCGTCACAAACTTCACACGGGATGCCCATTCGACATAGACTAAGTACCCAATAAAAAATAAATTAGCACTGAATGTTAGTCTGAAACTCAGTCGCCCTAACCCGAGTTTGAGCCTATTTCACTGGAAAAGGAGTTTAATGCTAACCTTGTGGCACTGCGATATATTCACTTTTAACAACCTTTGATCTCTTACAATCATAAGTCGAGATAAACAAACTTTTTGACCGTTAAATTGTGAATATTTTCTTGCACTTCATTTTAACATAAGTTTTGGGTGCTCAAAAGAATCGTTTTAATGAGGCGGTTCTTTTGAGCACCGACACTATGCTTTTTTGTAGAGAAGTCAGAAACTCAAATGTTTTAAGCTAATTTATCTAGTGGCCTGATTAAAAGTTATTTCAATAAAGATAGATACTTTTGAAAAAATGAACATTTTTACCTGTCTTTCTTGATCAGCCATTTTTTGAAGAAATTGTTGGGCTTTTCTCTGTATTTCATCTCTCTGTCGTCTTATCTTTTCCTCCATTTCTCTAGCATATTTCTCATAGGTTTCCATCTGCTCTTTTGCAACTTCTTGGATTCTTAAGTATTGGGGCTGTAAATGTATATGAGCCGCGACATGTGATTTCCAACAATGTGGTATTTGACGAGTGTAGACTCAAACGAGCCTATGCAGCCTCCCTTTAAGCTTAAAAACTCCAAATCGCGTTCGGCCAGTAGCATAACACTCATAGAATATTCAAACGAATAGCTTAGGCTCTGATCAGACTGTGCGTCTGCGCAGGCTGATCTGAGACTTGCTGGTCGCACTTACCACATTGTTGGAAATTCTATGCCATAGCTCATATGAATTTTAATACAACCATAAAACCATTCAAGACGAATGGACTCGCCGACCCTCATCAGTAAGACGAGCCCATATCCAATTTTAGGGATGTTTTGGTATTTTTTATTATTTCTCCAAATTTCAATAGATCAATCTCTGAACAAACAGAGAAGATCCTGATCAGACACCACACGATGCGGTCTGGGTTTGCTCTGTTTGCTAATGTCCCATAACAATGACAGAATGGGATCACGTGCATCGTATGGCTTTCTGGATCAATCCATGCGATATTCAGTGGGCCTCAACGCGAGAAAGGCTGATTTTGCTGCATACAGCAACAAAAGCGCAGATCAGCCTGCGTATCCACGCAGTCTGATCTGCGCCTATGGTTTTCTCTCTGGAAAGAATGATACCTAAACATACCACATGCAACATTTCTTGAGTCCAGCTAGTCCATGCAGCTTGACAGGCTGGTTTGAACGATGCTCTACCGTCGATGGCAAAGTAGTGATGCTTCCTTTTGCGAACGTCAAGCAATTTCAAATGCTCGTATTAGTAACAATGTAATAATTTTTTGCAAAGTTCTAAATAACGTATCTTTATTATATTTCATAATTAACTGAAAGTAATGTGCACGGCCCGCGTTGGGCGTATGCATATTAGTACCGGATGCATGAAATGTCGAGCCAAGAAATTGGTCACCTTCAGCAAAAAAGACAGATATTAGGGTTTTGCTCGCTTTGTAGTATAACATCACAGTCAATAGCTATGGTCATGTCGAGAGTTAACCTCACCACACTTTTATACCTTGGCAAGCTTAGACTTAGCAATTAACATACATTGTCAGTTGATTATATAGTCATTATTGTCAGTTCAAGCAAAAGTATTCTTTTCTTCTGAATCCCTTTTTTTATATTTCGAATGAACTTATTGTATTATATGTATATATGTTGTTATACAAAAATGAAATAAATTTTAAACTAAACAAAAGTATGTGCACTTACTTTTGTTTGTAACTGACAATAGCCCATCTAGAATCAGAGGAAGGAGGAGAATATGCGTAGAACATATTTCATGATAAATCTCCACGAAAGTATGGGGCCGGACCGGAATCGAACTCGCGACCACTGGATCAGCAATTGGATTCGTTACCGATTATGCCTCGTATACATATGAGCCGTGACATGAGATTTCCAACAATGTGGTATGTGCGACCAGCAAAGGCTTAGACCAGCCTGCGCATACGCGCAGACTGATCAGAGCCTTTGCTAGTCACTTAGATATTCTATGACTGTTACGCTACTGATCGAACATCATTGGAGTTTCTAAGCTTAAGAGATGGCTGTACAGGCTCGTCTGAGTCCATACCTGTCAAAATGTCACAATGTTGGAAATCACATGTAATGGCTCAATTATTCATACCTCATTTGTTCGTTGTAATTCCTCGAAGAATGATCGACTTTTTCTAAGACTTTTTGGAACCCTTGGTTTCCGTTTTGGCTTCTGAAATAGAGTCAAGTAATAGTTTTAGTGGTGGTTCGATACTCTCTCCCCCTCATCTTTAAAATTTACGTTGTCAAAGGTAGGTTGGACCCCATCTGACAAAACTTTCTGGATCTGTGTATGACTTTACACAACATTTAGTAGCGGCTGTACTGTCAATGATCTTGGTCTCACATTTCAACTGCTTTAAGTTCGATTGTATTCACACCGGACAGGCGGCAATCGAAAAAGTATTTAACAATCGACTAATGTGGATCAAAAATCACTAGAAACAGAGTTTATATTTGACATCTGTCGCCAGCCGGGCGACAAATGGCAATCGCAAACTCTGTTTCTAACGATTTTTATCTACGTTCGTCGATAGTATTAAGGTTTTCGATTGCCGCCTATCCGGTGTGGTATTGTAGAGAATTACTACAACGATAGCCGGTAGAAATGTTTTAAAGCATTTACAACCGGAGAAATGTTGACTTCAAGCTGGGTTGGTAGCAAAGTCAGTGTAAGTTTACACCAAAAGGGGTTATACAACTTGAGTTCATTCTCAGACTTAAAATAAAACGCAATGATTTGCTGCTTGCGGACAAAAGCAGCCAATCATTGCGCTTTATTTTGAGTCTGAGAATTCCTCAAGTTAAATTACCTCGAGGCCTGATATTCGCGTTCCGTCTTGGTTATATGACACAGTGTTTTGTTCCCTTTGAAGTAAAACAAATGGCTGTGGGTTAGGAGTTTTTTTTTCTTTGTGCCAATACAGTAAGTCAATTTAACTTGATTGTTTCTAAGTAACGATACATTGAATAATATTATTCGGCTCTTGGCCTGATATGGGAGTTTTGGCTGATATGGGCGTCTCGGGTTGATACGGGATATGATATGAAAATTGCCATATAATAATCTCTATATCATATGGGCCGCGACATGAGATTTCCAACAATATGGTATGTGCGGCCAGCAAAGGCTCAGACCAGCCTGCGCATATGCACAGTCTGGTCAGAGCCTTTGCTAGTTGCTTGAATATTCTATGACTTTTAAGCTACTACACTGACCCAAAATGAAAACTTTATACTTTATTTCTTTGAATAACTGTTTTGTTAGTATACATGTCGTTGTAAGATTTACGCATGCTTATCGAGACTTCGTCGCAGATAACGATTATGCAATTTTTATTCAAATCCCAGGTCTATTCAAGTGTCAACGCCTGAAAAACGTGATCCTTACGTTGCACGTGCTGAGGAACAGGTGGTTCATTAACAGCTTTAAAACCGACAAGAAAACATTTGCAGCTCAGTGCTGGTAATAAAAAATAATTTATCGTTACAAAACGCTTCCAATAAGTGACGGCACGTCATTCCAATGATCAAAGAAACCAAGTTATTGGCGTGCTCATGGCGGGGTCTACGGTAAATGATATCGCGCATCATTTTGGCTGCTCTAGACAGACTATTCATTATCTTATGGACCGGTACAACAAAACTGGGTATGTCAGAGTTCGTGCAAGACCTGGTCACGCACGTGTGACGACGTTACGTCCTTATCGCGTTAACGCGTTAACTCACCCACGTAATCGTTTTAAACGGCAACCATTATTGCTCGTCTTTACGGGGTTCATGCACAAAAGATAATGAGTCATTTCGTGCAAAATAACGGACCTGGCATTTTCTAGCATGGCAATGCAAGGCCTCACACAACACGTAAATAACCACATAATTCCATGCTAAAATAACGTCAACATCTTGCTTTGCCTGCTTCATCCCGGGGCATGAACCCCATAGAACACGAAAAGGATGAATTTGGTCGGAGGTCAGGTCCATTCATCAAATGGATGCGTTAAATGACTCCAATATGCACATCTGTTAGCATTACATACGTATCCCTAATGTGCTCATACAACGTTACGTAAATTCAATGAGGTGACGTATTCTGCTTAGCATCCGTAAAAGTGGAGGTCACACTGGTTACTGATGATCATTTTGACATCACTTAAAGCACGCAGTCAGTAATTTCATGTTTCCAAAATCTGTGTGACTGTTTTAAATGTTTTTAGAAATTTTAATTTTAACCCCTCTGAACTGAATTATTCATAAAAAATATGCAAATTATGATTTTCATCCAATAATTTTTTTAGAGACATCGATAAGGCATTGAAGATTCGGTGACCGAAAAAAATAACCCCGAAGCTTAATCTATCACCAAAATATATAGTTTTAAATACTATGTAAAGTTTTCATTTTGGGTCAGTGTACATTAAATTTTGTAACTGAACAACATTTGCAGTTTCTAAGCTTAAAAGGAGGCTGCAAGGCTCGTCTGAGCCTACACTTGTCAAGGTACCACATTGTTTGAAATCACATGTCACAGCTCATATATTTTTAGGTGATAAAGAGAAGCAAACCTCAGTCTGTGCTGTTTGGAAACTTTTAAAACTGTCTGGACGCACTACTCTCGTATCCAGCTTCTGAAAGAGACTTGGGAAGTTTGAACTATTGTAGTTACTGGCATTCAGTTCCTCGAGCTGAACTTCCTGTGACGTCTGAGATGGCGACAATGGCGGTAGTGACCTAGTGCCACGTGACCACTGCTCATAGTACGGCTTCGAGGATGTGTGTCTTGTATGTAATGATTTCAGGAAATTTCCACGTCCAAAGGAATTTTCATCTTTATCCTACAAACAAAGTGTTAACTGTTTAAGGTGTTGACCTTGGTGGCTAAGAAAGAGGAAAGAAATGTTATGAACAGTTAACCCTTAAAGCGCCAAGAAAAAAATGCATCTGAAAATGTCATCTGCTAAAGTCGTCTGCTGCAACTAATTACCTAATATTACTGACGAATTAAGTAAAGAAGAAAACAGCGTGGTCCCAGAGCAGACTGCTCCTATAAGAGCAGTCTGATCTGGGTCCACACCGTTTGCAATAGAGGCTTCTTAAACATTTCAGCAGACGAGAAAAGCAGACGACTTTTGATGAAATTTGCGCATTAAGGGTTAAATGTTATGGAACTGGCACAAGATAAAATGATGAAAGGCTCAGTGAATATATAATGTAATGTACATGCATGTCTAATATCATTAATGAGCTGGGACATGAGATTTCCAACATTGTGGTATGTGCGACAAGCAAAGCCTCAAATCAGCCTGCGCATACGCGCAGTCTGATCAGAGCCTTTGCTTGTCGCTTGAGTATTCTATGAGTGATAAGCTACTGACTGAACACCATTTGGAGTTTCTAAGCTTAAAAGGAGGCTGCACAGGCTCGTCTGAGCTTACACTTGTGAAAATGCCACATTGTTGGAAATCACATGTCGTGGCTCATTTTATGGACACTTAAATGTTATGGAAATGGCACAAGATAAACTTACAAAAGGCTCCGTGAATATATAATGCACATGCATGTCTTGTATCATTTCATTGTAACTTTATATATATTATCAGACGCGTCATTCTGTGGAGTCTTTACTCTTTTCTTACATTGTATGTCCCACAAAAAGGCGCAAAGCTTACAGTGGTTAAACTCAATACATGGTTGCAAATGCATGGGATTTCCAACAATGTGGTATGTGCGACCAGCTAAGGCTCAGACCAGCCTGTTCTTACGCGCAGTCTGATCAGAGCATTTGCTTGTCACTTAAATTTTCTATGATTGATAAGCTACTGATAAGCAACATTTGGAGTTTCTAAGCTTTAAAGGGGACTGCACAGGCTCGTCTGAGCTTACACTTGTGAAAATGCCACATTGTTGGAAATCACATGTCGCGGCTCAATTATTGTTTTTAAATTTGTTCGACCAAATATAGATATGTAAATATACGTTACTTACCGCCATCTAGAAAACTGATGTCGAATCATTCATTGGAATATGACTCCTGTTAAGAAATGCATACATGTCTTACATATCTAAAAAAAAAATCCGCCTGTTTAAATATAAATATTCTCGTTTATGTTTCCTTTTCTTACACACATTTATGTGTCGGAAGATTTAAAGTCTAATATAAAAAATACATATAAGACGGAACTGATTACATTGTTGAAAGGTTCTATAAGAATACATGTGCAGCTTGGCCAGATTCGCCATCTACTATTTACTTAGTGTGTGCAAGACGTGAAGACCCTGATGAGACTATGTGGATACGCAGGTTTGTCAGGGTTTTCACTTGTCGCTTAAACGATAAGTGCGTGTTTCATGTGATCCGACTAATTTTTTTTTTCAAAACTCTTTCCGTGCTAGCGGCGACTTTTGTCATCTGCTGATAACCTTTGCAAACAGTTTGGACCTAGATCAGGACCGACAGAACGTCGGCCCTAATCTGGATTCAAATCGTTTGACGCTCTGATAACGTTCCTGGAAGCATTTTTTGAAACAATTTTGAAAAAAGTCAGCAGGCGACAAAAAGCATGAACATTACCCAGCATGCAAATAGTTAAACCCGTAAAGCGTCAATCATGACTACAGCAGACGACAATGTTAGGACATCAGACGACAATGTAGGGACATCTTTCCATCATTATTTTAGCGTAAAATAAGGCTTAACGTTTCCTGAAAATCTTCTGCAAACAGCCGATTTCTATATATGAATTACAAATCAGCTTATTTTGGTGTTCTTAACTATTTTCCTACATGCTGATTTTTTTCAAAATCAACTTTTTCGTAATTTTTTTTCTGGAATGATATCAGAGTATCAAACAGTTTGGATGCAGATCAGGTCCGACCCTGATCTGGGTCCAAATTGTTTGCAACGAAGATTTAAGTTCGATGCTTCTGCAGCGAGTATTGGGTGGTGCCTTTAAGTGTTGTTTTTTACATATACTATTCCAATATTCATTGAAAGAAACAAAAGTAAAAAGAAAAGCATTTATAAACCTATTGTTTAGTGGCCGTTCTTGTATTACTTCCTTTCATTAACCCCCTGTCTGCTAGTGTCTTCTGTTCCTAACTTTTACAAACAATTTGGACCCAGATCAGGCTTGACAAAATGTCGGAACTTGATCCAAACTGTTTGACACTCTAATGGTATTCCTGGTAGATTTTTTTGAAAAGATTGATTTTGACAATAAAAAACAGACAACCAAAAACATAAAAATACACAGTAGACAAGAGTCAACCATTTGCATGCTGTTTGATTTTACTAGTTTGTTGTTTTTTGGCATTTTTTTTACTTTCATAATTGGATGTTTTTTAATTCCTTAAGGAGTACCATAAGTGTCAAACAGCTTTAATTATCTTGTCAGACCTGATCTGAGTCGAACCGTTTGAAAATGGTACCAGCGGCAACACTATAGCAGGCAAAGAGTAAGCTATTGAAGCGTTTGAGCATTAACAAATGAGCCCGAGATATTGATATTATACAGATATTCGGTCACTGTAACGCCATGTCCCGGTCTCTTGTAAAGCTAACGGAGATGGGAACCAGTTGGGGCGTGGCTAGAAAGTGACCCAAAAGCCAAATAATACGTGTCGAATAAGCGGCTAGGGCCTCCGATGATCGCAGTAAATTTTAAATGTGCGGATAAATGGACCATCCTATCGATTGACCCAGTCTAGTTCCCATACCTTCGTCCCTTTTCTTCTTACTTTTTTCTCATCCTCTTTCTTTCCTTTCCTTCTAATTAAGCACGCATCTTTTGCACTAAGCCATTTAGAACATGCTCATTAAGTTTGGTTTTGGTCTGATGGCTCTTCCAAGATTCAGGGGCGGATCCAGGATTTCTGGAAAAGGGATCGTATGCATAAAGGTGTGGGGGTTCGCTTTGTTGATTTTATCTCACTTTTCTTAAATGTCCCATGAAATGATACTAAATGGTCTCACTGAGACCAAATTATTTCATTTTCATTGGATATTTAAAAACGGGGGGCGGGGAGGTGTTCCAGCGAACCCCATGAACCCCCTTTGGATCCGCAACTGAGATTAGGGTAGTTTCGGCTGCTGTCGGTTCTGCTGTTGTTTATCCACTGTTTGTTGTTGCTCCCATTGTTTGTGGGGGTTTAGTGTTAGGTCTTTGTTTGGTTTTGCAGTACTGTGTGTCTTTTCTAGTTTTGCAATCGAGAGAGCTGGTTGCTTTATTTTTGCTGGTGCCGTGGATTGGTTGTGGCATTTCACGGTCAAACTCACTTACATTTTAAGGAGGAAAATTTTAAAACCTCGATAGCTTCTGTCTAGCTTCTTAACAATGCTGTCTAGCTCATATTTCTAGCATGCTTAGTCAACGCATGGTCCTATTCTGTGAAATCAAAAATTGTTGGAGTGAGGGTCGTTCAAAAATATGAGGGTATGTAAACTTGCTAAGTACTGGTTAAATCGTCGGTACTGAAATATAGTCCTTTTGTTGCAGATTAGACACTTTTACGCCTTTTTGCGCAACCTTAGGACATGTAGAGTATCTTGAAAAGAGCTGGTAAAATGGGAGTGAATGTGGTTATTTAACCTTGAATGTTCACCTTACTCACCCTGAATATAAGTTTTGCATGTGACGAAGTCGACAAAACACGTTTCATTAGATATTACCTGTAAGACCGACAAGATTTTTTCATGTTGTTCGGCCGATAAATATTGTTTAGTCGGCCGACTGGAGCAGTTACATTAAAAACATACCTCACCGATTACTTATATCAACCGCAAAGTTTTCTTATCGGGCAGCATACAATGAGTCGACCGACGATCGGCTGACTGTCGACAGCCTATCGGGCAACTCATCAAATGGTCGCCCGACTCCGAACTGATTGCCAAATCAAAAAAAAACACTCGGCCGATCGGAAAAAATATAACTGGCTAGTTATAATATTTTTTCAGTCGGTAGACTATAAGAACATCTCCGACAGTCGGTCGATCGGGCGCGGTTATACAGTTTATCCTGTTTGGTCTAAAATGTGACGACTGCGCCAAGGAAAGCTTGTATGCGGACTTTTATTTATTTCCCATGTTTTCGTCCTTTTTCTTGTTTCTTTCTCTTATTCTTTTCCAGCTAAGCACACATTCTTTGTAAGAGGCTCGTTTGGTTTTGACTTGACTGCGATTCAAAGATAAGGGTAGAAAAAGGCTTTTAAACAAGAAAATGTTACACTTTTTCCCCACCTTGGAAGCTCCTAACTAGTTTCATATAAATTCTGACAACCTCATGTTTCTAATATGTTTAGTCAACATATGACCCTTATTTGTGGTATTATTAGACTTTTCGCTTACTGTAAAGGCGGCAACTATTCATTGCTTGGCGTGGTTCGGCTATAATTTCATCTGCTAAGGAGGGAAACCAGGTTTTATTTATCATTTGGTAACGAGCTACGTGTACTAAGCTTTTTGAGTTGCGTGCATTTCATGAAAGTCCTGACCGTATATACACTGTTCTGAGATGCATTAACCCTTAAAGCGCATATCACAAAAAGTCGAATGGTTTTGTTGTCTGCTGAAACATTTTTAAACATCTTTAACAAACAGTGTAGATCCAGATCAGCTGGCGTTTTTAAGTTAAAATCATTACTGTCTTTACCATTGTGTTATGGTACAATGATACAGTTACTTTCGAATAAAATCACTCATTTTCAGCTTTTATCTATGTCTACAGTTGACCAGTGCTAATTACGCATTCATGAGGTGCCGCCTTTAAAGTAACCAAAAAATACATTAATTGTTTTTTGTCAGACTGAGGTTCCTTCAAAAAGTCGTAACTACACTATGGCAGTGAAAAGGATTTACATATTCTGCGCCATCATGTGTCCTTCCATTGTTACTTCTGCCATTTTTATGTGTTAACGATTCCATTTCGAATCTAAGGGTTGTTGGGTATTAATATACATGTAATTTTATTCAAACTTCAGACTTTCTGCAATGTTCTGTGGGACACATTTCATCGAGCACACGGTACCAATGATGTCCCCAATCATTGTGTGCATTACACTCTGATAATGTGCAAACAGTGGAGACTCTAATCATTATATACACCCTGGTATAATCTAACATGCCTTAAGCGGTGTCATTTCCGACCAGGCTACAAATAGCAAGTGAGTTTGACCTGCCTGGTCAAGGTTTCTTTAAGATATTTGCCAATTCTATGTGGTATTTACATAATTATGTGTTGATATCACTTTTTTCAGTGACCTCGGCTGCTCACGGTCCTTTCAACGTGATATCGTTCTTAACTATTAAAGCCCCAATCACAACAAAAGTCGTCTTCTGAAATGTTTTAGGAGCCTCTTCGACAAACAGATCAGGGTCTGCGCTCTGTGTCTCTATACTACCATTAACCATGTTAGCCAATATTTTTTTCAAATATGTGCAGCAGACTTCTTCAGCAGATGACATTTTTCAGGTGCATTTAAAGGATTAAAGTCCTTTCAAGTTTTGAAGAAAAAATGCCGTTTAGTTTTACATTAATTGTGTCCCTGCTGCCGAATGCATGTCTGGGCGTTTTCTTTTCCTCACGGTGCCTTGGGTTTGTTTGATTTTCTGGTTATAATCACTTAATATTTTTGCATGAAAAATAAAAGTAACTTGTCAGCTATAATAAATTATGTTATAACAAGTGTACTCAACTACGTGTGAGTTATGGAAAATAAACTACGCTGAATATGCTCCCTTTTGTTCATGGAGAGAGTCATGGTGGAGAGAGTCATGGGCTAACTATAAAATAACTCTTGGAAGGTCAGTGTCTTTATACGTTTGTTTAAAGAGAAACAACCACGCGAAAAGCATACGATATCAAGCCTGTGCAATTCGCATTGTCTGTCCGTCCGTTACCAGTTGCTGAAAATGGTCATAAGTCTTGGACCGTATGGTATATTTTGGTCAAAATTTGCATACGTATGCATGTCAACATTATCTAATCACTTGTATGCGTTACAGTCTTTTTATGGACGCCTCGTCATCGGTCTGAACAGGTGTGATCAGTGAAAATGCTTAAAACGCTTGAACCATAATCGTCTATTTGGATAATTTTGTATGCATGCATGTACTTATTTTTTAAAACATTGTCTAGCCACTGGTATCAATAGACTTTTCGCTTACTGTAAAGGCGGCAACTTTAATATTCATATCTGGGCGTTGTTCGGCTATTTCATCTTCTAAGGAAGGGAAATCAGGTTCTATTTATAATTTGGTAAAGACTTAGAGTTAATAAGCTTTTTGGGCCGCGCAAAAGTGCGTGCATTTCATGAAAATCCTAACCGTATACACACTGAACTCACATTTATTAACCCTTAAAGCACGTTATCACAAAATGTATGTTTTTGTTGTCCACTAAAATATGTGAAGCCTTGTTGACAAACAGTGCGGACCCAGATCAGACTGCTCCTTTAGGTGCTTTAAGGGTTAATAAATGTGAGTTCAGTGTGTATACGGTTATGCCCGGTCATCTGAAATGAACAAAAAAAACCTGATAATCTCTTACAGGCTGGGGGATTGCGTTTGCGCTTATTTGTTTTGTTGTGCATTGTAATTTCTTTCTGGTTTTGCAGTTGCTATGAGCGAGAGGGCTGATTGTTTTTCTTGGTGTCGTGTGGTCGTTGGTGTTCTGTGTCTCTTCCTCACGGTGCTCTAGGTTGTTCTGCGGTGTGTGGTTATGGCATTTCCTGGCCATACTCACTTGCTTTGTACAACTAACAGGGATGGGAAGGTGTGATGGGAGAGAACTGCTAAAGAATTTGGCGTCCAGTCTTACTAAGAGTCGTGTCTCTTTACACAGCAACAGAAGAAGATGAAGTATATTTTTTTTTTTTTTTCTTGTCATGACATTGGGGAGCTTCGCAGCTTGTAGCTTGTGGCGGAGGCTTCGTTGGCTCGACTTGCGCGGATCAAAAAAGTTTTGTCAGAGGAGGTCCAACCTCTGACAACGTTTTTTTTTTTTTTTTTTTTTTTTTTTTTTTTTTTTTTCTAATTTTAGTTGATGAGGGGAGAGAGGATCCAAATACCAAGCGGGCCATCATTGGCACACCAGCAAAACGCCATTTAAATGGCATTTCGCTGGCGTACCGATGATGGCCCAAAATTGAATGCTGGTTTGGTAGCTTTGTGATTTTTCAGGGGATCCTGACCAGTATTGCTAAGAAACCCTATGTTTTTGTGAATTTTCAGGGGGTGGTCCGAATTCCATGATCCTTTCCTCTGGATCCGCGCATGTCCTAAGTGCTTAGTTACTAATTAAACCTAAAATGCGGCCAAAGCGATTGGTAAATTGGTAACTGTGTGACGAAACTAACAATCTTTAACAGGGCGGAGGCGTATCATATCTAAACATACACATATTGTTTCCATCGGCAAATCCCTCCATGAACACATCTTCGCATTAATACATGTATGTATACAATTTGATAAGACAAGAGGCAATCATTGTATAATATAATGGTAAAACACCATTGTATAGCAATGCGGCCAGAATTGCATTTTGCAAAAAAATGCATTTTGTATGCCACATAGGTCAAGTTCAGCAAACTTTCATGCGTAGAAATTGTAAAATTTTCCGCTTATCAATCAGTTTAAACGTGCGTTTTGGTCACAAAAGAACCTCCTTATTTAAAATGTCCATTTAATTGACCGCGAAATATGTTTTGGTGGAGAAATTACAAAATGAATTTTGCATTGCGCAATCTTATCTGGAGGTCGGGTATGAGAGGCCGTTTTACAATAATACACTATCAATTATAGTATAGACAGCCATTTGTGCACCAATAAAGTCATGATTGGGATTTCTTTTTTTTTTCTCTAAAAGTATTATTTGATTACATTTCTGCATTTAAATAGAGACAGAAAGGGGTTTTATGGTTATAACGAGTTTTTCCATCTTTATTTTACCACTGTAAAAAGCAACAATTCTTCTCAGCAGAAAAAACAACATTGGTCTCTACAATGACCTCTATATTAAAGTTATTATAGATATGGAAGATAACTGTCTTTTAGATCTTGATAAATTTCATTTATAAGCTACTTTGTTCTTAAGTTGTCCATAGAAGTTAACAACGAGCCAGCTGACAGGGACTAAACTAGGTATCAAATTTTCGAGGTTTCATATTTTTACTGTTTAGCTACCTTCTCTAGTTTTTCATAGAAAATAAAAAATAACTGTTTTAGATTATGCCCCATACGCCTGTCTAATTGTATGCAGTGTTTAAACGCATACAAATAAAAAAAATATTTATTTATGTAAAAAATATGCAATGCAGGCCTCTTAAGTGAGAGGATAAAATGGAATTTGTTATATGACTCCTATAAAAGACCTCCTCTGATTGGCTGCAACTAGCTTGCACTAGTTGTGACAAATCATGATGTTAAACAGTGATGAGCTAGTGCTGACAGACAGCTAAAAATAGATTGTCCTAAATCTAGCCCATGTGACATGACTTTTTTCACTGCTACCTGACAGCTGAAATAGACATTGAAACACTGACTGGTTTATTATGTATATTTCACAGGTAAAATGTTTGTTCATTTTACGAGAACAGCATTTATACCGAATGGAATTTCCCACCGTTATCAATTGGAACAGTCCATTTCTATTTTAAGGGATGTTAGGTAATATTTTAATTTTTATTCAAGTGTTTATAGAAAATTATGCAAGCAAACAGTGAAGACCCTGATCAGCCGCCGCATTCTGGAGTGGCGTCTGATCTGGGTCTGCACTGTTTGCCTATGTCTCACAAAGAGGACGTTGGGCATATATGGGTTTAAAAAGCAATTATTTTGCTATCTCTTAAGAGTTCCAGAAAGTTGGGAAGTAGATTCTTGAAATAATCTTCCAAGTGAAAGTGCACGAGGAACAAATGACTTGAGTAAATTTATAAATATGAAAATACTTTAAATAAAACTAGGAAAAGAGAGACAGTGTCATAAAACAAAACAATTGGTGCATTCTTTTTCGGTTAACATCATTCTCAGTCAACCCTCGAAAGTGATGTTCTCGGGTTGACAAATTCTGATGTTAACCTCAAAAGAATGCATCGATTGTATAATGTAAGCACGCACAATTTTATGAGATGTGCTTCTAAGCAATGTATAAATGATTATCAAATACATTCCTAGACAATAAATGTAGTTTTAATGACATTTAAAGCAAAAAAATCTATCAATTTAATTTCAAATTCGGGATGTCCTATTCTGCACGCTTTTAAAATCAAACAGCAGTGTTCTTAAATGGCCATCACTGTTTCTGGGATCTACACAGATGTCTGTGTTTTATGTGAGCTCAATATTTTTCAGTCCTGGTCTTGTTTCATAAAAATATATGTTTTGAAAAATATGAAAAATATTATTTTCACAGGTTCTTTCTGGGCTTCTGTAGTAAATGGACTGCTCTGGCGTTGTGGAAGTCGATCTAGTCTGCTTTACAGTGGTTTCAGATACATCATATAATTACCTTTGCAACCATACAAAATTCAACTGTATAACTTCCGGGTGCAAGAGTCAACATTATTCCCACCCTGGCTCCCCGACTATTAGAGACACACACTATATATAACGTACCCCATGCAAGACTGCAACTCGGTGTATAGCTTGAGTGCGGACACGCGATCTTTAAAGGGGACGGCAACCCTGATGATAACTATGTTGTATGTGAAAGATCTTAATAAACAATGAATTTTGATACCAGTTTCATCTAAATCGGTTAAAAAATGTGGAAGTTGTGGGCGTTTGAATATTTGCAAATGCACTGTAAAGGAAGCGGCCATATTGTAGGCTTAGTGACGTCACTCAGCCTTATTAAATATGCGTAATCAAAATAAAAGACAAACCAATGGATTATTAGCAATGATTTTTAATGAAATATTTTCCTTAAGTATAAAGCTGCATATCTGCTGAAACACCCAGAACAGATGCCGCAGTAAGTGGCATCTGATGTAAGCATTTACTGTTTGATTACAGCATGACGTTTCTATCTAGAATTGAATTATTTTTTTAAAAAAATGCGATCTAGAGACGCCTAAATCGGAAATGAACTCTCCAAATCGGAAAAGGATCAAACTGTATAATGGAGCTTTTAGGTCGATGTAAAGGCGACAACTTTAATATTCATATCAGGGCGTGGTTCGTATATTTTAACTCCTCAAGTAGGGAGATCAGGCAATATCAATAATTTGATAAGAGTTAATAAGGTGTTCGGGTCGCGCAAATGTGCGTGCGTTTCATGAAAATCGTGACGGTATACTTGTACACTGAAGCCTTAAAGCATCAATCGCAACAAAGGTCGTCAGCTTTCGTCGTCTGCAGAAATGTATTGGAGGCCTCTTCAATAAATAGTGTGGATTGAGATCAGACAGATCTGGGTCCACGCTGTTGGTCTCCACAATTACGCTAAGCAATATACATTCGTTTACGGATGCAGGTATTTGCTGGCGTTTTAAGGGTTAAATAACATGTTTGTTTGTTGTTGTTTTTTTGTCTATACTGAGGTGTTATGGTTAATATGATACAGTTTAATACTTTAATAAAATCACTCCACATGATCAGCTTTTTTTCGATCCAAGTTATGCATGCATGAGGTGGCGCCTTTACAGTGACCAAATAGCTTTATAATACATAAGTCTTACATAGATTAAACATTTGCCTACTGGGAAATATTGCATGCTTTTTTGTCGTCTGCTTTTTGTTGTTAGTGTTTGCTGTTGTTTTTCAAAATCAACCTTTTTTCAAAACACTCTTTTCAAAATACAATCAGATTGGTAAACAGTTTAATTCTTTGGGTCTGACCTATAGGCGTGTAGCTACATGTAAGAGTAACAACTGCTCAAGCAGTGGGAGTCGTACTATAGAAACGTCTCTTCAAAGCACATTTTAATATAAGTATTGCTTTATTGTTGGCATTGTCTGTCTATTTTTCGTGCCATCCGCATTCCCAAGACAGAGATGCGCCACAAATCCCATGTCCATTACGGTCGTTTCTCCCTGAGATAACCCCGTTTAGTTTAATGAATATTTCTTCATTGACGATCTTGTCGGGCTGTCCATTCAAAGAAAACAAGCATCCAGAACACATCTCCCGGTCAAATCCGTTGTCATTCTTTACACGAATGTATTCATTGCCGACCCAAACTGTCACGTGGTTGGCATGCTTTGATAAGGCATTATAGAAGGGAAACTGCTTGCTTTTACATCCATCATTGCCATAGACGTAGATATGAGGCGCTTTACCGTCTGCCTCTGCGTCATTGTTTTGGTGATTACCGTCCCCACCTGCATGAGAAAGAAAAGGCGGGCATAATGAACAGTCTACAAAAATGCAAGTTTAAGCCACTGTGGAACAGCAAATGAATCAGTCCAACACTAATTCTATATTGTACATTTTTTAATGTTCCTAGAAACCGTTTTCTAGCATCGCTTGCGACAGTTCTTTTTGCCCTTGGTGCACTTCTACCCGGCCATGATTTTCTGACTTATGAAGCTAACAATTAGCTCTATAAAATGGTTGTACAGGCAATGAAGGACACGGGTAGACTTAACTAAGGAATTTAAAAAAATGCCATTATTGTAGTTTCAAAGATGCATAGTAATGAGGCAATTCTATTTTTCTTATAAATAGGTAAAGCATGATTATTCCCTGCCAAAAGCATATGCAGTAATATGTGGTAGGTTTAATATAACTGTAAACTGAGACTACCTGCACGCCCAAAATCAAGGTAAACTCGCCAGTGTTTGTTTACAACAATTCTAATCTATCTTTGAAAGTACTATATTGTTTGTCTACATTGACCTGAGACATATGCATATTCAATGACCTTTCTTCCAATCTTCGGCAATCTTCGTAAAATGTGTGCTTTAGATTGTGGCACATTTACTTTTATGAATGAAAAAAATACAATTCCTCGATAGCCTAATGGATCAGAGGCTGTCCTTTGCACCCAAAAGATGTGGGCTCAAGTCCAGTAGCATTATTTTTTTTTCTTCTTTCTTTTTTATTTGTTAGTTTGCTCGTCTTCATTCTTGATTTGTGTAGACATGAATATATTTATTTGAATCTAGCATACGTTTATTCGACAAATACACACGTAGAAACGTGAGTAATTTCAACAAGCCAAAAAGTAATAGCTCTTTGCACGCTAGATGATTTAAATTCTTTTGTTGTCATCTGCTGACTTTTTTTTAAATATCAACTTTTTCAAAGTATCTTTCAGGAACACTGTCAGAGTGTCAAATGGTCTGTATCCAGATCAGGACCAATGTTCTGTCAGTTCTTGTCTGGGAACAAAATGTTTGCAAAGGTTTTCAGCAGACAACGAAAGTCGCCGCTGACAAGAAAAGAGTGAGGAAACCTAGGAAATAATGAAAATAAAAGCGACTAAATTAAAAATGAAAGACGCAAAGCCCAACATGAGATGACGCAAAAATATAAGAACAATCTTAAATTTTTGTTGATGGGACGTAAAGAATCAAATCAAACAAAAACAATCTTAAATTTTAAAAAAAGGTGGAATTTGAAAATTATATAAAAAAAAAGCCTGTTCCAAGTTTCGATCCAGGTAGGCTTGATCTGTAAGTTGCCACCTAACCACTAGGCTATCAGACGATTTGTATTAATGAATCGACATTATCTATATATTCTTGTTAAAAGCATGACCAAGGTCGGAGTACTTCACGAAAACGCACGGATATCACGAAGAATTTGGCGAAAATTAATCAGTCTCATGTCAATTTGGGCAAAGTATACCACACCTTAAAAAATAATGCATGTATGTCACGACTTGTAAATAAATAAATAAATAAAACTTTCTTAAGC
Source organism: Loripinus fragilis (assembly GCA_964019695.1). Classification (NCBI taxonomy): domain Eukaryota; kingdom Metazoa; phylum Mollusca; class Bivalvia; order Lucinida; family Lucinidae; genus Loripinus; species Loripinus fragilis. The sequence goes on along the minus strand of OZ026527.1, from coordinate 74,212,544 downwards.
CAAATAAAGATTATTCTAACACTGATAGCCTATAATAATGTTTATTACCCAACCGTCTACATGTATATACGGAGTAATTGTTTTTTGCTATGTCATGAGTCACTCAACTATTGACCGGTCAATAAATTTGACTATTGACTGGCACTATACCATGAACTGGTAACCCGCTTCCCTGTGAAAAAAAAAACACACACAGGCGCTTATCGACATGCGCGACAACGATACGCATACGGTTCGTTTATGAAAGGAATCATAAGGCATGGTTTGGCAACTTTAAACTTCAATAACTCCGTTTGAACGAGCGAAACATTTTGAGACTAAAATTAAGCAGATTTTTTGGAATTTTCTGTTTTGCAACAAAACCGCATCGTCTATAGCAACTCTATGCAAGAAACGCTGCTAAGTATTTCATTAAATGGGTTTGGTAATAACGGTATAATAGCCAATGGTTAAATTCAGTCATTTATTGGTTGATAAATCACTGCTCGGACTGGGGACGAACTGGCGTGACGTCATTTGGTCGCCAGTTTCTCATGACGTCATATATCACGTACAGCCTTGACAATAGATGGTCTAACGTCGGTTTTTTAAACTAATGGACGTTCAAAATGCACGTAAAAATACGCGTTTCAGTCCAAACAAGAGTGACCAGAAATTATAATACTCTTTTCATGATAAATTATACATGCTTGCAATTGGAATGCTAAGGATAATAATTTGTTAAGGTTTTAGATCATATACATTACAATAATAAAGGACTCAGTGAGAACGAGTGTAGCTATTAAACCACTTTGTCTTTATAATTTTAAAATATGATGTATGATCTGCTTATAGTTTTCTCCTCCCCTTTCCTGACTGCTGCTTTGGAAATATTCATATTGACCACTTCACAAATTTACACAATGATTTACTTAATACATGTAGATATTACAAATAATGACAAAATATGTCATAAAATTGGCCAAAAGTTTAAATTTATGTGCAATCTGATTGGTTTTGAAGCACAGGAAGGGGAGGAGTAAACTATAAAAACAGTGTCAAAATTGGAGAACTCACCATAACCGTCATTGCTGACACTTTCCCCAATATTAACCATCCTGAAATTCTGTTTTCCCACGGGGAATGATCTTCCAGTCCTTGACAGTTCAAGATCAATCCTCAGCAAACGGCGACCACAGAAGGGGCTTTTCATGCATATACCTGAACATGGTTCCTTTGTTATCTTATCAAATCGTACCTGGAACAGAGCGTTTAACATAATTTTTATACAACAGCGTGCGTGAACTGTACAGTGTATATTAATCACCTGCAATTTTGCACAGGCTTCATACAAACTGCCTCAGCCAATTACGTGAAATCAGACCTCGGATATACATTGAGGGTCTACTTTGATAACATGACGCTGACGTCACAGAAACCATGCCAATACAACACTCAGTTCGATTGCAGCTAAACAAACGGTGACAATATTCCACAAGATGCTATGAATGAAGTTTATGCTTTTTCAATAAAATATCGCTATTTTATTAAAAAAAACACATAAACTTCAATTATTCGGTTGACAGAATAATGGATTTTAATGGAGCTGAACCCACATGTTACTCACACCAGTTCAGGCTAGCAAAATGCAGCTTTTTCATACAAAGTACTACGCCTTACATACACAATGGCTTGATTCTCGAATTGGGCCGAGAATCTGCAAGCTTCTTAAGGAAAACTGGTGTGGACCCACTGGAAAATGACAAAGTTGAACGTTTCCTAAGGAAGACTGGTATGGACCCCCTGGAAAATCACAACGCAGTACGTTTCCTAAGTGAGACTGTTATTGACCCCCATTGCTTTACATAGCTTCACATAGCTTTACGTTTCACTTAATTGTACGTTTCCTAAGGAATACTGGTATGGAAACCCTGGAAAATCACAAAGATGAACGTTTCCTAAGGAATACTGGTATAGACACCCTTGAAAATCTCAAAGATGTACGTTTCCTACGGAGCACTGGAATGGACACCCTGGAAAATCTCAAAGTTGTACGTTTCCTAAGGAATACTTATATGGACACCCTGGAAAATCTCAAAGATGAACGTTTCCTAAGGAATACTGGTATTATGGACCCCCTTGAAAATCTCAAAGTTGTACGTTTCTTAAGGAATACTGGTATGGTCACCCTGGAAAATCTCAAAGATGTACGTTTCCTAAGGAATACTGGTATAGACACACTGGAAAATCTCAAAGATGTACGTTTCCTACGGAGCACTGGAATGGACACCCTGGAAAATCTCAAAGTTGTACGTTTCCTAAGGAATACTGGTATGGAAACCCTGAAAAATCACAAAGATGAACGTTTCCTAAGGAATACTGGTATAGACACCCTGGAAAATCTCAAAGATGTACGTTTCCTACGGAATACTGGTATAGACACCCTGGAAAATCTCAAAGATGTACGTTTCCTAAGGAATACTGGTTTGGACACCCTGAAAAATCACAAAGATGTACGTTACTTAAGGAATACTGGTGTAGACACCCTGGAAAATCTCAAAGATGTACGTTTCCTACGGAGCACTGGAACGGACCCCCTGTAAAATCTCAAAGTTGTACGTTTCCTAAGGAATACTGGTATGGAAACCCTGGAAGATCACAAAGATGCACGTTTCCTACGGAATACTGGTATAGACACCCTGGACAATCTCAAAGATGTACGTTTCCTACGGAGCACTGGAATGGACACCCTGGAAAATCTCAAAGTTGTACGTTTCCTAAGGAATACTGGTTTGGACACCCTGGAAAATCACAAAGATGTACGTTTCCTAAGGAATACTGGTTTGGACACCCTGGATAATCACAAAGATGTACGTTTCCTAAGGAATACTGGTTTGGACACCCTTGGAAAAACTCAAAGATGTACGTTTCCTACGGAATACTGGTATAGACACCCTGGACAATCTCAAAAATGTACGTTTCCTACGGAGCACTGGAACGGACCCCCTGGAAAATCTCAAAGATGAACGTTTCCTAAGGAATACTGGTATAGACACCCTGGAAAATCACAAAGTTGTACGTTTCCTACGGAATACTGGTATAGACACCCTGGAAAATCTCAAAGTTGTACGTTTCCTAAGGAATACTGGTATAGACACCCTGGAAAATCTCAAAGATGTACGTTTCCTACGGAGCACTGGAACGGACCCCCTGGAAAATCTCAAAGATGTACGTTTCCTAAGGAATACAGGTATAGACACCCTGGACAATCTCAAAGATGTATGTTTCCTACGGAGCACTGGAATGGACACCCTGGAAAATCTCAAAGTTGTACGTTTCCTAAGGAATACTGGTATGGACACACTGGAAAATCTCAAAGATGTACGTGTCCTACGGAGCACTGGAATGGACCCCCTGAAAAATCACAAAGATGATCGTTTCCTAAGGAATACTGGTATAGACACCCCGGACAATCTCAAAGATGTACGTTTCCTAAGGTGCACTGGTATTATGGACCCCCTGGAAAATCACAAAGCTACCCAGTTAGCATTCATTGTTGGACCATCATCATTAAAATGGTGTTTCGCTCTCCCTCTTCGTTTAATGGATTTGTGTAAACAGTATTTTATTCAAATATAAGTACATCAAGATACAAACAAATATATACACAATACATTGTATTTGAAAGGGATACATAAATAAGTCCAAGACTGGTTTTAAATATGTAACTGGGTTTACTATAGTTTATATTAGAATACTTGTACGGACCCTCTTTCCCCTCTGTGAAATAGGTTGATGAGCTTTAAACAAATGAGCCACGGCATGTGATTTCCAATAATGTGGTATTTTGACAGGTGTTGACTCATACGAGCCTGTGCAGCCTTTTATTAATCTTAGAAACTCCAAAAGCTGTTCGGTCAGTAGCTTAACGTTCATGGAAAATCCAGCGACTAGCTAAGGCTCTGATCAGACTGCGCGTATGCACAGGATGGTCTGAGCCTTTACTGGCCCCACATACCACATTGTTGGAAATCTCATGCCACGGCTCAAATGTCGCCAGATCTACTTTGGAACTGGGCAACCTTCCCCACCCCATCCCACCCCGGACGGAAACTTTCTGGATCCGTGCATGTGTTGAGTCAATCTGAGTAGTGTACAGTGCATAATGCAACTGGATTTTAAACGCGGACAAGTCTACCATTATATTGGTAGAGCAAAAACTAGCGAAAATTGACCGATAACCCCTCCCCATCTGTAAAATGGAAAATGATTGTATGATTGATGCGACAAGATGTTGAAGTTTCTTGGATCGCCGGAATTACTTTTGCAAAGGGGGGCAGTAGTATTAAAATTTGGCAAAAACTTCGTTTTTAGAAGTGAAATTGCGAATTTCTGAAATCCATTTGCAGCAAAAGATACATGATACCAGCAAAGAATGACTGAAAAATGACTATTGAGTCTTATATAAGTCCACTCTGATTTTATTATGGTGTCAAAACCGGAATTTTAATGTCTTGATTTTTGGGTGAAAATTGGAGTTTTTTATATATTTAAACACAAATTTTTGTAATCTGGCTGATAAAGTTTTTAAATTTAGAGTTGTTATTTAACTTGTTTCAAATTTGATGCTGACTTATTCAACTTACATATATCTCTGTCGTGTATATTTAAAAAACCTACCAAAATATTTTAATTTTTACCTCGAAATCCGGCATTTTGATATTCAGGTATATTTTGTGAAATGCATGTATTGCTATTACTTGTATATCTGGGCATTGTCATATTAAGAAAACGACGTACATATAGTAAACATTTCAAATGGAAATAGCATTTATCATGTACTATGATATCGTATCAAGTAATGGCATAATAAGAAAGAGGACCAAGTGACCCTGGATCGCTCACCTGAGTTTTGATTTAAACATCTTATCTAGAGGTATCTATTGGAAACTGGCCACGCTCCTGATGACCTGCCTTGTGGTCCATCTTTGGTCCCAGAGTCATAATAGAAACATATTCAAATGTTTTCTACCAGCTGATGCTACATACCAAGTATCAGGGCTCTAGGCCTGGTGGTTTCAGACAAGAAGATTTTTTTTATGTTTTCACTATATGTAAGTCAATGTAAAAAAGAATGTATGACCAGGAAATGCCACACTCATAAACTGCATACAATCCCAAGGCACCGAGAGGAAGAGTCCAAGAGCAATAGCAGCCTCATATAAACTCTGTGGCCTCCAGGACGATGCCAATTTGAAACATGGAACCATATTTTGAGCAAACTTGGTAGAGTACCACTTGGTGATGCTACATATCAAATATCAAGCCTTTTGGTATTGGACAAGAATGTTTTTATTATGTGGTCTTTTTAAGCTATATATAAAACCTTGATCCCCAAGGCGGCCTCATTCTCAGCCACAGGGCCATAATTTTCAACAACTTAGTATGTCTACTAGATGATGCTACATGCCAAATAGAGACTCTAGGTTCTGTGGTTTCAGACTAGACTATTTTAAGTGTTCCATATATAAGCCTATGTAAAACATGTGACCTCAGGGTGGGGCCAGTTTTGGCACAAGGGTCATTATGTGAACAAACTTAGTAGAGATATACTAGGTGATGCTACATAACAAATAGCAATGTTCTATGGTGGTGTCAGACAAGAACTTTTCCCCAATAGATTCCTAGTGAATGTGTGACCTCGCAGGCGGGTACACTTAATAGCCCCTGTGCCCAAAATTCAATAAAAGTAATAGAGGCGTACTAAGTGATGTTGTATACCAAAATCAAGGTACTAGGCATTGTTGTTTCAGACAAGAAGATTTGGTTTGTTTTCCCAATATAAAAGTAAAGCAGAGGGCAAAACCTAGAAATCTATACAATTTAGAGACACCATATGCAAAAGTTACAAAATACAAGAAAACACCACACACAAGAGAGCCAAGACTTCAGCCCTTTCCCAGCAGGTGATCACATACCTATGTAAAATATGCCACCTCCAGGAATGTGCCATTTAAATTACAGGGCTATAATTTGAACAAACTTGGTGGAGGCTACATACAAAACATTTAGACTCTAGGCATTGTGGTTTCAAACAAATAGATTTTCATTTTGAAAATCTATTTTAACCCATGTGACCTAGATATGCCATGGACTAAACTATTTGAACATTTATTTAAGAGGGTCATATAAGAATCATTCCTGCAAAGTTTGGTTAAAATCTAACAAGTAATTTAGGAGGAGATTGTGCCATCATAAAACCTTAGACAGCCAGTGTCTCAAATATGATCATTTATACATCTCTTTCAAAACAGAATGCATTACTAAATAATATTTTTAAATATTTTATCAGAAAATAGCTAAACTCTTTAAGGACCTCTTTATTACCACATGCAGGTAATTCATAACCCACTATTTGGTCTGCCTCGCATAGAACCTAGGAGAGTCATTAACACATTTATGATTAGTACAACTTTGAGGGTTCAAAATGTAGGGTTTTAAACAGTTTGACCTTGAACCTTGATACAAAGGTCATATCAGCAGTCAGAAGCTTCAAATTATTTTGAAAATTAAGGCTCAAATGTCATATTGGCAATTACTCTACAAAATATGAAGCACCTCTGTCAAAACATGCCACTGTAAGACAGATTCTAATTAACCTTTGACTTCAGGGCCATAACGGTGATATGTAACGTACTTAGTAATTTACACACCATAAGCAATAATTGTGCTAAGTATGAACACCCTTGGTCAAAAATGAAGGAGGAGATCGCGTAACAAGCCATAAACTGATTGTTAGTATATTTGACCTTGTCTTTTGACACCAAATGCAAGGCGGTGGTAAGGAACCTATGTTGTAATCTACACCGAAAAGACAATCATTGTGTCATATATGAACACCCTTGGTTGTAGAAATGAAAGAGGAGTTCATGTTATGAGTCGTATTACATATTTTGTTTAATTTGACCTTGGCCTTTAACTCCAAATTTGAAATACACACCATATGCAAATATAGACATCGAGGCATTAAATTAAATAGCAAGTTCTTGTTGTAGCACTAACATAGTTACACTTTAAAACAGATTTAGGAAGACAATTGGTGACGCACAAACTCCATGCTTATACTCATACCCAAAGGCAAACCTATATTTTTATTAGCTGATGGATAAAAAGACCATGCTTGATTTGGAATGCGTTCAAATCGTACGCGCTGACAATATGTGTAAAATGAAGACAATAGACTAAAATAAATGTAATCATGGTACTTAATAATGATGTCAAAATGATAAATCAGGTACTTCCATTCTGCATATATGGGCCGGGATATGATGAAAGATACCCAATGGTCGCGATAATTAAAATCAGGCTAATGTTTCATCTGCAAAGTATTACCTCGTATATGTTTAGAGCATTTCCTGAAAATTTGAAGTGATTATCTTCGAAACTTATGATTATATGGATGTAATGAACAACATATGTGATCAGGTTTGGAATATGACGTATATAATTGCCTTAACCGTATGATGACGTCAGAGCGTTGGTCTATATTCGTTTGTTGATTATTGCATGCTCACCATAAGAATCTAGCAAATATAAAGTTTTCTTATGTCTTATACATGTGATGATGAAAATGCAGAAAAAGTATCTTCTAGATCGTACTATAGACATTCAAAATGACCCACTTGTAGGTGTTGTGATCTGAGTGTTCACATGGCAACAACCCTTATAGAAAACTTAAAAAAAGTATAATCAGAATTTTTTGTTATTTTATCAAAAGTATCAAAGTTTAAAAGTATTTTCATGGAAATATAAAAAGTATGTAATGTTATGTTATTTTAAGTATTTTTCAAATGTCTCTTACATAATAATTACTTGGATTCCTTAATGTCCATTTTGTCAGATCCGCGTTCTTATGTATTACATTAACAAAGGCCTAAGTGTTTTAATGCATATCTTATTTGGTAAAATAAATGCCCCGTATGCTTTAAACATATTGAAATTATTTGCATTTTTGCAATTCTTTTCATCCAGCCAACTTTTGCTTATTTAAGATGCTATTAATGATTCTTTGAATGAGGGTGCCCTTCTTAGAAGCCTAAAAGAGAGTCACTGCCCCTGTTTTGAAAAGTAATTCCAGTGGTTTCATAATGTACAGTTATAAAACTTTCCATTGATATGTCATAATCCTATTTTTCAAGTAGGGAGAGGTTCCACTTCCACTGAGCTACTTATAAGTTGCCAGATTTTTCCTCGATAAATAGGTTATTTAGAGAAAGCATTAAAAGATAATCTTCCCAGAAAACAAAATGCCCAAAAGTTTTGATATTTCGTATGTAACATCACCTAGTGGTACTCTACCGAGTTTGCTCAAATCGTGGTTATATGGTCAAAATGGCCTCATCCTGGATGTCACAGAATTTACATTGACTTATAAATTGAAATGGTTTGAAACCACTAGGTCTTGATCCCAGATATCACCCAGTGGATGGACCATATTTAAATTTGCTCTAAATAGAGCTCTGGGGACAAAAATGGCTCCACCAAGGGTTCACCAGAGCGTGGTCAGTTTTTAATAGCTACATATAGATTAGAGGTTTTAAACAAAAACTCAGGTGAGCGATCCAGGGTCACTTGGCCCTCTTTTAGTATGTGTCGATACTTGATATAATATCACAGAACATGATAAATGCTGTTTCCATTCGATATGTTTACTATATGTACGTCATTTTCATAATATGACAATGCCCTGATATCTATGAAATAGCAAAACATGCATTTCCCAAAATATACCTGAATATAAAAATGTCCGTTTTCGAGGCCAAAAAAGAAAATATTTTGGCAGGTTTCATACGTAAACACGACAGGATATATGTAAGTTGAATAATGCAGCATCAAATTTAAAACAAGATAAACAAAAACTATAAATTTTAAAAACTTTACCTGTCCGATTACAAAAAAATGGATTTTTTTTTATAAAAATACTGATTTTCACCCAAAAATAAAGACATTTCATTTCTGACTTTGACTTTATAATAAAGTCGGGTCATGATTATATAAAACTCAATGATCATTTTTCGATCTTTCTTTGCCGGTGTCGTGTATCTGTTGCTGCAAATGAATTTCAGAAATTCGCAATTTCACTTCTAAAAATGAAGTTTTTGCCAAATTTTAACACCATTGCCCCTTTTTGAACAAGTAATTCCGGCGATCCAAAAAACTTCAACATCTTGCCATATCATTCGTGCAATCGTTTTCCTTTTTACAGATGGGGAGGGGTTCCGCCTTAAATAAGCGACTTTTTGCCAGTTTTTTGCTCTACCATATCGATCGCGAGCAAAGTGTTTTATTGCAGGGGAATTGGAATTTTAATCCGTTGGTTCAACTTGAGGTTTTCTTTAGCTCTAACTCACTATCTGTGAGTCAGGTGTTTTTTCTTTGTTTCATCATTGTGTGACGTGATGATACATTACAATAGCTAGGAAGCCTCCATGCAAGCTTAACATTTTGTGCTTTACATGTAACAACAACAGAATATAGGATGAAGATTTCGCGCCATTAAAATGTATTCAACATTCCCCTCCCATTAGTTTAGGCTGCTGTCCGTTCAAATGCGGTGGTTCTGATGTTGTTGATCTATTGTTTATGTACCTCCCATTGTTTGTGGGGGTTCTGTGTTGGTATTTGTTTTGGTATGCGTTATACCCCGGCATCCAATTTAGGTTACCTTGCACCCCCCCCAGGACAATTTTTCATGAGTGCCAAATTGTTCATTGGGACCCCCTGGATGGGAAACGAAGGTGTCCTCAAAAAAATTTTGGTTTGGGCTATGTGAAATTGCATGGTTTCTATGCCAACCCATAGCGAATTTGAAAAGGGGGGTCTGCCTATAAAATTACTCATATCTCAGCTGTTACTTATCCTAGACTACTAAACTTAATACCAAATTAAAGCTTAGACATATGCCTATTATCCCCTTGTTGCATATGGAAATTATCCAATTTGCATATTCATAAATATTTATGAAAACATTAAAAATGTGTTTCACTAATGGTGGTATACGTACAAGATCAATAATATCTCAGCTGCTTTTAGTCGTAGAGTACTACAATTTGTACTAAAATAAAGCTAAGGCATAGACCTTTTATTCCATGGTCAAATATGCAACATACCTTATTTGCATAATTTGCATATTCATGAATATTAATAAAAACGCTAAAAAATAAGGGAAAATCATTACAAATATAAATAAGCTGATTTCATCCCAATATTGTCATTGTTGCATGTTTTAATATAATCAATGTTACAATTTGACATGGCCAATCATCCAGTGGTCCTATATGAATATTATCTCATTTGAATATTCATGAAAATGCATGAAAACTTAAAAAACTGAGGGAAAATCACGTAAAAACTATAAGCCTAGGGGAGGGGTTAAGGTATGATCTATCCTGCGCTCCTAGGGCCTTTTAAATTCATGCCAAATTGTTCAGTGGGACCCTCAGAATGTGAAATGAAGTTCTCCTCACAAGAAATTAGGTATGGGCTACATGAAAATGCATGGTTTCCATGGCAACCGCTTATATGATTCTCGAGATTGGGGGGTAGGCCTACAAATTCAATCATATCTAGGGTATTACTTATCCTAAAGCACTAAAATTGGTGTCAAATTAAAGCTTAGACACATGTCTTTTTTCTTTTGGTCAGATTTGTAAATCATCTAATTTGCATACTTATAAATATTAATGAAAACCTACAAAAATGAAGTAAAATCATAAAAAAACAAAACATAAATGAACATATTTCAGCACAAAAACATCATCAAACCACCATTGTTGCCAGTTTTTATATCCTAAGTGATTCAATTTGATAAGTTCTTATATCCAGTGGTCCTATATGAAAATTATCTCATGGGCCTATATGAAAATTATCTCATTTGCATATTCATGAATATTAATGAAATCTTAAAATGATGGAAAAAAGCATGGGTAAACTATAGTATGCAACAGGGGTAATCAGACCTAAATTGAACACATCAGACATTTTATAATGGGCATAAATGTGTCCAATAGGACCACTTAAATGTAAAATAATATTGTCCTCAAAAATAAATGTTATTTGGGTTTTTGAAATTTCATGGTTTCCATGGCAACCCATTATGCCGACTGTAAAGATTGGGGGTATACGTACAAAAATACTCATATCTTAACAACATCTCATCCTAGATTACTAAACATGGTACCAAACTAAACCCTGGACATAGCAGTTTAATTTGGTAGTTAGATATGCAAATTATCTAATATCCATATTCATGAATATTAATGAAAACTTTAGAAATGAGAGATAAAATCTCAGAAAAATTAAGGGGTGTATGTATAAAATTACCAATATCTCAGCAGCTATGCGTCGGAGTGTATCAAACTTGGTGCCAAGTCAATGCTTAGACATAATACTTTTACCTTAAGTTCAGCTTCGAAAAATAGTTAACATAAATAATTATGAATTTTAATTAAAACAGAAGAAACAAATGAAAAATCGTGGAAAAATCAAGGGGGTGTACTTACAAATCTAAAAATACCTCAATTGCTAAGTACCCTAGAGTACCAAAATTGGTTTTAAACTAATGCTAAGACAATAGTATGTTTAACAAATCATCAAATTTTAAAATGGTCATATTATAATATTCATGAATATTGATGAAACCATGAGCATTTTTAGAATAATATTTGAAAATGAAGGGGATATACCTACAAAATTACTCATATCTCAGCAGCTTATAGCCCTTACGTAGCAAACAAGGTGCCAACTTATTGCTATGATACAGCCCTTTATCTCAATGGTAATATTTGCCAGTTGTCGCATTTACATATTCATGAAAATTAATATAAACATTAGAATAAAGAGAAAAATCTCCGAAAAATGATTGGGGTATACCTACAAAATTACCAATATCTTAGCTGCTAATTGCCCTAGAGTAGCAAACAATATACTTTAATTTAAAACTAATTTGTTTAATATCAATATTAATATAAACTTTAAAAATACAAGTAAAAAATGTATACAAATTGATAGCAGTGTACTTACAAAATTACTCATATCTCAGCTGTGATAAATTTTATACTTTTTTCTTTTACTCAATTTTACTAAGGATTATCCTGTTTGATATGGTACCAAGCTTATTACTATTGGGCAATTGGAAGCCAAGATATGAATCACTTTGTAGCTATACCCCCTTAATTTTCATGTATTTAATCTTAATTTCTCATGTTTTCATCAATATTCATGAGAATTTAAATTTGATGTGTTATGAATTGGATCATTTTGGTAAACATGTTGTGTCTATGCACTGACTTAAAATCAGGTTTGGCACTATTGGGCACTTAACTACTGAGATATTGGTAATTTTGGAAGTGCACCCCCTTGATTTTTCCGCAAATTTTTCTTTCATTTCTTCTGTTTACATTAATATTTAACGAATATTTATGATAAATATTTTTCATATTGTACCTTATGGTAAAAGTACAATGTCTTAGCATTAAATTGGCACTAGGTTTGATATACTGGAACACATGGTAGGTGAAATATTTGTCATTTTATATGTACATCCGTTAATTTTTCTAAGATTTTTTCTTTAATTACAAAACTTTTCATTACTATTCATGAATATGCAGATGAGATAATTTTCATATAGGACCACTGGATGAAAGAACTTATCAAATTGAATCACTGAGGATATAAAAACTGGCAACAATGGTGATTTGATGATGTTTTTGTGCTGAAATATGTTCATTTATGTTGTTTTTTTATGATTTTACTTCATTTTTGTAGGTTTTCATTAATATTCATAAATATGCAAATTAGATGATTTACAAATCTGACCACAAGAAAAAAACATGTGTCTAAGCTTTAATTTGACACCAATTTTAGTGCTTTAGGATTAGTAATACCCTAAATATGATTGAATTTGTAGGCCTACCCCCCAATCTCGAGAATCATATAAGCGGTTGCCATGGAAACCATGCATTTTCACGTAGCCCACACCTAATTTCTTGTGAGGAGAACTTCATTTCACATTCTGAGGGTCCCACTGAACAATTTGGCATGAATTTAAAAGGCCCTAGGAGTGCAGGATAGATCATACCTTAACCTCTCCCCTAGGCTTATAGTTTTTACGTGATTTTCCCTCAGTTTTTTAAGTTTTCATGCATTTTCATGAATATTCAAATGAGATAATATTCATATAGGACCACTGGATGATTGGCCATGTCAAATTGTAACATTGATTATATTAAAACATGCAACAATGACAATATTGGGATGAAATCAGCTTATTTATATTTGTAATGATTTTCCCTTATTTTTTAGCGTTTTTATTAATATTCATGAATATGCAAATTATGTAAATAAGGTATGTTGCATATTTGACCATGGAATGAAAGGCCTATGTCTTAGCTTTATTTTAGTACAAATTTTAGTACTCTACGACTAAAAGCAGCTGAGATATTATTGATCTTGTACGTATACCCCCATTAGTGAAACACATTTTTAATGTTTTCATAAATATTTATGAATATGCAAATTGGATAATTTCCATATGCAACAAGGGGATAATAGGCATATGTCTAAGCTTTAATTTGGTATTAAGTTTAGTAGTCTAGGATAAGTAACAGCTGAGATATGAGTAATTTTATAGGCAGACCCCCCTTTTCAAATTCGCTATGGGTTGGCATAGAAACCATGCAATTTCACATAGCCCAAACCAAAATTTTTTTGAGGACACCTTCGTTTCCCATCAAGGGGGTCCCAATGAACAATTTGGCACCAATGAAAAATTGTCCTGGGGGGGGTGCAAGGTAACCTAAATTGGATGCCGGGGTATTACTTTTTGCCCTTTCTAGTTTTGCAATGCATCTTAATCAAAATAGTCATCAAAATTGTCCACCTGTACGCCAGATGATCCACTCGCTAAAACTCGATTATCTCCACGTACAGTCGGACAATCCGTGGTACAACTATTACTTGTTTACCGTCTTCTTACTAACATAATAATTAGCTTTTCTCTTTGATGCGATACACATATACATATGATTGATCTTTTAAAGCGCTAAGTTCTGTGATCTTGAGTGTTTGCATTTCATCATTTATGAGCATGAGAAATTTCATGTTCAGATAAGTTGAGCATGAAAAAGTTTTATAACCCCGTAGAAAATTTGTAATCAAATGAGCACCAAGGACTCGGGTTTCTGAATGCAAACAGTGAATCCTTTTTTGGGAAAGCCCAGCACAATTCGAGAATCAAATCAAGCCTCGGGTGTACCTAAGGCGCATTACGCGTAGTACTACGAGGGCTGTTCAAATATGAATGCAAGTAGCTTCATAATTTTCTTCACATATATGCTACGACAAAATGTCATACCTTTCTGGAAAGATTTATTTGTTGCCTTTGAAATGGCACCAAACATAAAGATACACTCACCATATTTCTTGAGTTACAGACGCTTATAAAAAGGCCATTCCTGTATACTGACGTTTTTCTGAAGCAAATTGCCATACACGTTTTGGTACATGTGCGGATATACTGTCATTTCTTTGTAAGTTTGTGACAAAATGGCACTAAATTTTAGATGCAAGTTTAAAGTACATTGACAAAGTTGCTTGCAGGAAAAAGTTTATACAATCCTGTTTCATTCTCCAGTAAACAGGCACGTTTGTGACGTCATTAATTTTATGATAAACGTCATTTTGAGTCGTCTACTGGTGATGCAATAATGAACAACACTGTGTTTTTTCAGTCCTCTATTTACAGAGTTATCACATTATATATCATTTTTCAAGCATTTTTCTGCTTCTTAATGTCATTAATCAAAATATGTTCAATATGTCTAGTCTTCAAGGCAAGGTGAGTAATTTCATTGTAAATACATGTAATGCCTATTTTGGTGAATAAATATAGATTAAACCCGCAATATTATGGCATCAAAATTAAGTATAAATTCTACAACCCGCAGTTTTGGTTTAATAAAAATGCTTTTCAGCGTTTAAAAATAACCGACTATCCTTCAATGATTTGTAGCAACAACTCAGTATGAGCGATCAACATATTGTCTTTGAGTTAAAACTATACTCAACTACAAAAGAAACCCATCAGTCACTTCTCGGGGAAATCCTTGAAAACAGAATTAAGAAATGCAAATATATGTATACCATAGTCCTTAACAATCAGTTCTGCATCAATACATTGAATAAATAAAAAGTTTTACTGAAATCTGTTCAAGCTGTTCGCCAGTGTTTAGACAAGGGGTCACTTTTAAAAATGACAAGTTTTTCACTAGAGAATGAATAATAAAAATTATCTCGATCTCGTCTAAATCGGTTCACTTCAGTTAAACTCGTCCAATAAAGGGCACGACCCTCTCCTACAGCAAAAACTGCATCATAGCGATGTCGAATTGAAAGCACATAACGTTGCACAACGTTCTTGGGAATCTGCACCCATTCTTAATGGAGAGCAACCTAAAGCTGTCAAGGATTCCGAGGCTGCACTGAACGATCCTGAATGCGTCACCAGAGCTCATCCCACAACTGCTCTATCGGCTTTAGAAGGGGCTTACTAGACTAACGCGGTTGTTTTAGCTTCTGCACACGCTTGATGGCCTCGTCTGAGAGGGACATACCGGTTATTGGACGAAGTGAACGGATTTAAACGATAACACGAGTGAAAACCAATTGTCTGAAACTTGTCATTTTTAGAAATGACCCCTATTCTATACACTGGCGTACAGCATGAATGGGTTTAAGTAAAACTGTTTTATTATTCAGTAATTTGATGCATAATTGTTTGTTTAAGAATAACGTATAGCATATATTTTCATTTCTTTATTTTTCCAGAATTGCCCAAAAAAGTGACCGATGGGTTTCTTTTGTAGTTGAGTATAGTTTAAATGCTGCTTCGTGTATTTTGTTAGAGAAAAGTTTGACTGAAAACTGAAAGGTGGTGTTTTGTTTACCATTTATTTGCGAACATAAGCAAACATAAGGAGACTTTAGTGAAAACGATTTGATGTAACTTAATAAAAACATGTTGGATTTTCGCAACTTTCACAGAATCATTATATAAGTATATGGGGATACTTCCTTAAAAAATTCAAGAAATTTCACCTATTTATCGAAGAATTATATGCTCGTCTATCACTGGTAAGTTCAAAGCATTCAGTTTGTTAGTATACTAAAGTGACCCTCATTCAAAGGGCTATAACTCGATAAGTATACTGTATTTTTCTTTTCTTTAGGTCTTGTGCCAGTTTTAAGGTGACATAATCCTTTAGAGAAACGTATACCATTTTGCCGAAGCATATATATGAATAAAGTTATGAAGCTACTTGCATTCATATTTGAACAGCCTTCGTATACGAAAAAGCTCCATTTAGTTAGCCGGAAAAGGCGTAAGGAAAATTAGTTTTTAGCATGTGAGTTCAGCCCTTTTAAAATTCATTTGTCCGATTACCCGAAAAGTTTAATCAGTAGAATAAATGAAGTTTATATAGTGATATTTTATTGAAAAAATATATACTTTTTCTATAACCGTTTGTTTTGCTGCAATCACACTTGTTATTGTTATTGTGTTAACATGGTTTCTGTGACCACGTTATATAACGTCAGCGTCACGTTATCACTAGCGCTATCAAAGTAGATTCTCGATGTACATCCATGGTCTGATTCCACGGTACCGGGATGTGTAGCGCAGTCGGCAACGTGTCTGGCAACAGATGTGAGTCTGACTGCAGATCCAGGGTCGCGAGTCGATCCCGGCCCGGTCCCATACTTTCGTGGATATTGATCATTCTCCTCCCTTCCGCTGAATCATTCAAGAAGGGTAGCGAAAGAATTTGCACGAAATACTGGTAAACCGCCCAGGAAAAAGTGTGGTTAGGTGCACTGACCGTCCCGCCATGACCATAGCTGTTGACTTGGGACGTAAAGCAACAAAACAAACAAAGATTCAACTAAATTTCACGGAATTGGCCGAGGTAGTTCCGATTGAGTGAATACTCTGACTCAAGTACCACCAGTATTTAATAGTTATATGTATATAGGGAGAGAACTACCTAAAGTTGATGTAACTTGTGACTCACCTCTTTATGTGTATTACTAGAAATAATATGTGTCTAATTTTATTTACTCTGACCAGACCCGGCTGGTCTTAGTCTTGGCTGATAAGCTTACGAGTAGTTATTATGATAGTAGTAGTAGTATGAAAAAAGCATGCAAAATAGCTAACCATTCTAACCAGTCTTACGTTTGCGGTGTTGCTGCAGCAGTTGTTGTTGTGCAGTAGCACAACTAGCAGAGAGAGAGAGAGAGAGAGAGAGAGAGAGAGAGAGACTGCCGTAAAAGACAGAAAGAATGATTTGTACCTTCAGTAATGCTTTTTTGCTACAGCGTGATCCGCTTCCTGGAGCTTGTTCGACGCTTAAAGCACTACCCATAGTGTTTTCAGTGATTCCAGGACTCAGGTCACCCAGGTCAATACGAAACTTCCCGGTGTCGCAACAATGGTGCTGACAGGGATCCTTTTTGGGTATCTCATCTACAACTGGCTTCATTGGTTTGATGGCAATTGGTGATTTTGAAACTGGAAAACAAACAGATTGGATATCAGTGTTCGGTATCAGATTCAAAATCGCTGCCGATAAGGTAGTACATGTACAATAGCTTTATGGAAACTTAACTTTCGTTAACAATTACATGTAATACGGCTGCTACATGTACCTAAATAAGCATAGCTATAATATACAACTGATGTTTGTTTTGTTGTTGTTGTTGTTTTTCTCATGCACGAAGCTAGTTTTTCTCATGCACGAAGCTACAGGTATTTGTTGTAGGTAATGATTGGAAGCGTCTCATTCACAACAAAAAAAGAAAAATAATTATCTTATATCTAGGTCAGTAATCGATAAGAAAACAGGCATTGGGATTGTAAATAAATTTTGAAAAAATCCACACCCTAATATCAAAAGGGAGGGCATTTTTCTCTAGAAAAAGAAGAGAAAATATCAAGATTTAAATACTTGATTTTCTTTAAAAACCGCATCTGATTTAAAAGCCATAGAATGAATACTGCAGTTATTATTTAAACGATAGTTCAGGTTTATCAGAAAATTACTTGTAGATGATATTCTACGCAATTTATTGGTGTAAGAGTAGCATGCATTTCCAAAACGTGTTAATCTGGATATTGGTTGGTATCCCACTTCCATGGAAGTTGTATCCATTATTCATGGTTTGCACAATAATGCGCAGCATAAAATTAGAAAAAAATATAATAAAAACTCAGATCACATTTCGGGACAAAATGCTTTAAAAAGTATTCCACTGCTAATGGCTCACGTGCATAATGAGAATTGAAAAAAGGCGGGTTTTTGTCATTTCATTTGCAGGGTACAAGCAGCTCAGATTGTGCATACAATGTGACAAAAAAGACTGCAAAAGAAATAGGATCGTCGCATGTTTTCAAATAGTTAAATATGCCAGCTAAACAGCATTTGGTACTTATACCAGATGTGCAAATATACCATTTTATTTGCGTAAACAGCGATCAAATTGGACGTCATTCTTACGTTTAACTCGGCGAGCTTCTAATTCGTCTTGTAATTCTTCGACAAATTCTTCCCGTTCTATGTTTTCTAGAAGATCATTTATCTCGTTCTTCTCGCCCAGTGAGAGACTTACCGCCAGTGCTGCCAGGCAACACAGTCTCACAAACGTCAGAAGATGCATGGTATTCTGTCCGAAAATAAAGAACATGAAAGTAACTTGTTGTAGATTGGAAAATCCTAAACGGCACGTTTTTCAAACAGTGAAGATCCTGATGTAATGCCGCAGAATGTGGCATTTCATCAGGGTCTACACTATTTGTAAAGACAAAATCAACATTTAGAGAAACAAATAAGTTACATTTTAAATCATAGACTGATGCCCCCTCAATATAAACAATGGCTGACCCTGACGTAATTGTATCAAACTTTATGGAAAATTCCATTCAGTTATAAAGGGTTAAATAAGCCAACTTAGAAGCCAATTCTTGTTATTATATACTAAAACAAAAAAGATACGTCCGATTTTCATGGCACTGTATCTTTTGATCCAATTAAGACGTCTCAGCAAAACATATACCAAAATGTTAATCAAAAGTCCGACACACAAAATTTGGTAATTATTTGATTTTATCTTATTATCTGGAAGAGTTATTGAACCTTAAGTGAAAACAGCTCATTCCACTATCATCAGCAAGCTGATAATCAAAACGTGTCACATTTTACGTTAAATGGCAACCAGGAACGTCCAACGATGAAAAAACATCTAAAAATTCCAAATGTGCTTATTAAACGAGCAGCATTGCAATTCAAAATCGTTAATTTACGAAGTTTACTGAAATTACCTCCCTTTGCATTAAACAAATAACAATTTAAGAACCTCCGATTCTTCTTAAATTAACATTATTTTGACACCGTTTTTGCTTTAATTTGTTGTGCTTGTGTATTACAAAGATTACACAAAGATAAAAATAAAAAACATGGCTGATGTTGGCCATCACATATTCACTAAATCTGTGTTGTATGCCCCACCCCTTACTGAAAAAACTGCACGTGAATTTCTAGTATCGATTGTTTTAATGCTGATTAGCCTTAATCAATGTTAAATTGCTTGTGATGACGAAAAAGAAATTCAAATTTGACCGACTCTGTTGATTATCAAAATGCTGGACCAAAAATGAATTTTCTGAGTGTCTTCACCCACGCTCTTGGCCGATGTTTTGTGACGTCAGAGTATGTTACAGATTAATGGTCGTGGTCGTAAAAGCAATGCATACAGCTAACATGCATAACATCTAACTAGAGAGTTTGCTCAGTAATGTTTTATTGTGCTTGAACTGTTCGGAATTATGATGGACACACAAGCTATTGATGTTGTGACTTTTGATTTTAAGGGTACTCGAGTTCTCTGAGTTGTCAGCGGCTCTACTGGTTATCAAATGATTTTCGTTTAGGTGCATAACGTTTCTAAATGATATCAGTTTGTAATGTAAAAAATTGAACGAAATGCGTTCATACATTAAGAACTGGCAGACATAAACGTCAAGCGGACATAACTTTATTGTTTCAGTATATGTATACCGAAGACGACCGGCGCTACATGTAACCGACAGCTGGCGATCATGTTGAGGACGATTGAATCCTCAGACCGATCCCCGGTCTGATTAAATACCTCGTAATGTATCGCTGATAAAAAAACGGTACGGTTTTGATCATTCCCTATTACATGTAGTAAGTTTGTCAACTTCCTAACAAATTTCTTTGCTATTGAGTGGGAGGCCAAGGACTTAAGTAAATAGTGCGAAACAGAAAAACAATTTTCTAATTTCTCAACCAAAACATTATGTTGTGGGTACTCAAAAGAACCGTCTCAATGAGACGATTCGTTTAAGCTCCAAAAACATATGTTAAAGATTGTGGGTAAGAGAATATTTACAATTCGACGCTGACTTTTTTGTTTATCTAACCGTTGTGCTTCATGTTTTAGCAGACCAATTCCTTTAATTCTAGTATCGTGAGTTGTGAGTTTACAAGAGTCGACTTCTGTAAAATGATAAACATTGGAAAATATTGTAAATTTTAAAATGTTCGCAAGAATTTTAATTCAACGAGTAGCATTAACAGACATATTTGCATCGTTAAAACTCGCGACTGAAGCATGATTAACACAATGTACCTACATCAGTACTGTCCTGCCAATCAAAAATGACAATTACGTCATGTTTTGCTTACCAAAATATCAGGGACTTATAATCGATAGATCACTTGTGTATTGATCCTATCCGCAGTATAGGATTAGAACATAAGTGACCTATAGATTCGCGTAAGCTCAAATGGAGTGTAAAGTTAATGTTTTACTTAACAATTGCAAACAAAATATTACGTCACGGTCACTCTTGGTTGGCACGACAGTAAATGACAGAGTGATTTCGCGAGGCTTTATTATCGCGGAATGCAATATTTCGCGAAAATAGAACCCTCGCGAAATTTTCTTAATTTACATTAAAGCGTTTGTAACTTACGAGTGTTCTAGTGCTTTGTCTTCAAGTCTCACACCAAATGAAGACAGGGAAAACAGTGTTTTTTTTTATACTTGAACAATTACTCATAAAAAGGCAATATCCTGGAGCGTTCCGATTGAACAGTTTGATAGCAGCACGGATGACTTGATAAGTCAAAGTGTTCTCGCCGATGGATCACATTTTTATCAAAATCATATGGCCGCCACGCAAGAAAAAACATGGTACATTACCACTTAAAAGCAACAATCTAGTGTTTCATATATGATTTTATATCTAAATATTTTATTGCTTACCCCCAAAATACAAAAAAACGAGTCCATTAGCCTACTTAGTGTTGTTTCGCTAAAAACTGTGTAAGAAAGGTTTAGATTGACTAGAAATGAATTATATGTTCGTTTCTTTTGATGCTTACAGATTATCAGTTATGGTCGTCGTTCGACCGACTTGAGTACACACTCATTATGACAGCTATAACAATAACTAGTTTATACCTTGTGAGTTGAAGCGCTTTCCTGATGGGGGCATACCTGCTGTCACCTTTCCTTGTCTTATCTTGTATAGGAGTTCCAGACTGTATAGTCCTTCACGTCGAAAGACGTTTCCTCGTCCTGATGCAGGAGAGCAATGGTACATTTTACCAGAGTGTCCTGTATATTCACATATAATCAAAAAAACGTAAGAGACAATTGTCCTTGTTGATGTAGTACCTACAAACCGCATAAGTTCTAATTTAGTTATTAATTTATTCACTCATTCTAGAACATCAAATCTACTAAAGAGTTCCTTTAAGGTTGCAATAAGAGCCTTATGTAAGATGTTCATTTATCCGGATATTATTTCTGTATAAGTTTAAACATATTTTATTGCCAAATTTTATACAGCAATGGGGTTGGGTCACAAGTTCTCACAACCTTAATTACGACCCTTCCCCTACAAATTAAACATACATAAAAGCTAATAAACATGGCTAAACATGGCTAAACATGTACAAATACATATGAATACATATACAACTACATATGAATACTAAACAAATTGTAAATTATTTAAGTTAGAGCAAAATAAACGAAGAAATACATGGTGAATAAATAAATAAATAAATAAATAAGATAAATAAATAAATAAATAAATGAATAAAAAAAAAATAAAAAAAAATAAATAAATAAATAAATAAATAAATAGCAGTTCTTTGATAGGTAATTGAATATAAGATGAAAAAATAACAATAATAATAATAAAAAATAAAAATAAAATAAAAATAAAATATATATATATATATATATATATATATATATATATATATATATATATATATATATATATATATATATATATATATATATATATATAACTGCTATTATGAACCCCTTCAGTTTGAAATGTTAAATAGTCAGGTCATCTGGTACAGGTTTCTAAGTATGTTTCGAAAAAGAGTCATAGAAGGTTATTAAAAGCGTTTTGAGGTTTGTATATACTTATGCACAGCCCTGAACAAGACCACATTAACTTCAGTATTCCAGTTTTCATTGCCATTTAGGATCACATTGATATTTAGAGGATGAAAGCCTCTAACTGTATCATTAAAAACCTGTCTTTCAACAGTATATTTTCTGCACTGAAAGAAGTAGTGGTAGGCATCCTCTACCACGTCACACAATTCACAAAAAGGATTATTACGAATATGGTTTCTAAAAAGATCACCGTTAAGACCACTGCATTTATTTCGCAGCCTTGCATGTAGGACAGACATATATCTATTTCCAACAGTAAAGTAGGGAGGAACATGTGCTATGCTAAGTTTTGAGAATATATGCTTTTTAAAGGTTGGCAATGTTGATATATCTTTTAAGTTATCATCAAGAGAATTCCATAGCCTAATGGCTGATGGAATACACGATTTCTGTGAAATACTAGTTCGATTAAGAGGTACAGATATGTTTCTATTGTTTCTCAATGGGTAATCCGAAATTTCATTAACTAATGGAGGAATCAAATCTTGTATGTAAGAAGGCACCATACCACTATTTACATTGTACATAAATGATAGTTTATGTTGCTGCCTTCTTTGTGATAGAGTTGCCCAGCCACACTCTTTGTACAGGTTTTCTAATGATACTGACCTAGTCAACCCAGTAACAATTCGGGCTGCCTCATTTTGAACTTTTTGAAGTGTTTGTGAGTCTTGTTCAGAGCAGCCATCCCATACAACTGATGCATATTCAACTACTGGTAACATATAAGACATATACATCTGGTTGAGGGCATTTCTACTAATAGAATATTTCAATTTACGCATTATTCCCAAAATTTTAGTTGCTGAATTGACAATATTTTCAATATGAGTGTGCCACTGGCCATTACTACTTAATGTTACACCCAGATGTTTATGGCTATCTACAAAGCTAATTGCAATATTATCAAAAATAAGATGTGGTAATATATCTAGTTTTTTAAGAGTAAAAAAAAAATATTTCTGTATATATATACTAACCCAAACTGCCAACGCAGCAGATGGTGTCACATTTGTTGCGTTGTGCGAGGTCTACGATATCTCGACTATGGCAGAAGTTTCAACGAAACGGTAAGATCAATTTAACTTACATGTACTCATTTGAGGTGTTTGACTTTTGAAGCGATCACTTAGGGGTCGAATAAGTTTACCCCGCACAACGCAACAAAAGTGACACCACCAGCTCGGAGCATTCCAATTGCCTGTCCTCGTTGTTAGATGCTCAAGCGTGCCTTAACGACGACTTAGAAAACAACTTTCTTTGCCTAATCTTATCGAGCGATCGTGGAGGTTTACAACAGTACGTGTGGTTTTGTAAATTACAGTCAGTGCTGCACGTGCAGCACGAAAATAAGGTATTGAACCCTGGACCCAGTGTTCAGCGAATCGCAACCGACCTTGAAATTTGTTTATACGGACTTCAAAATCAATGTGTAAGAAGTAAAAACCGGAGTTTCAGGGTATTTTCTTGTCACATTAAAAAGGTACAACACAAAACCTTGTTGCGTTGGCAGTTTGGGTTAGTATACATTCACCACCAGAATAACTTGAAGCACGCACTGTACAAATATTGCCTATGTCGCAAGACTTAACTTGCAACAAAACATAGAACAATTACAGACTCCCACAATGGGAGTAAAAATAAACAGAAAGTCAACAACAACAGAACCACCGCCTTAGAACGGACAGCAGCCGAAGCCACCGGGGGGCTTGAATGCATTTTACTCGCCCTAGATTTTGCTGTTGTTGAAGTACAAGAAACGTTCAGCTTGCATGAAAGCCTTCTAACTAATGCAATGTATTATCATGGAGAAACTATCTAATCAAATTAACACATCATGATGAAACAAAGAAACTCAATCCTGAACAGCATATATCCTCCATAAGTGAGCTGACACCACCGGACACAAGCCCGATCCACCTGCACCCATAATACTTAAATAGTCCTCCTGCCAAGTTGAACGTTCTCATTAATATCCGGTCCACCACTGGCCACTTTAGGGATCCCAAGATGAGTTGCACTTTGAACCTTTGATATCAGCTCTCTTCCAAACACTATATCACACTGGGTGATACTGTCATCCTTATTCAATGGGACCTCCTCCGACTTCTTTTGATGAATACAATAGCGATTTCCAGAGCAATATTCACGTGTCATATGTACAATACACCGTGCATGTACCCTACTACCAAGGACAGCCACATCATCTGCGCAAGTGCAAGTGCAGATCCAGAGGGGAGGGGGACAGGGTCCGGACCCCCCTAGAAAATCACAAGTTAGATGGGTTTCTATATAGAGAATAAGCAATTGGACCCCCCCCCCCCCCCCTGGAAAATGTTGGACCCCCTCTGGAACCTTGAAAAATGATAGTTTTCTTAAAATTAACCATTTGACTTCAGTAAAATAAGCTGAGGACTAAAAAAACGTTGTCAGAGCTTTTTTTGTCAGATTGACCTGGACCCCCCCCCCCCCCCCCTGACGAAAATTCCTGGATCCGCTCATGAAGTGTGCCCCTCACAGTAAAAGCATCCAATCGAGGCACCAATTCCTGAATCCTGCAGCATGGGTAGTAGATCGTTGTTCTACAGCTTGTAGTGTGTAGTGCTCAAGATACCCCCTTGCCTCATCCCCTGCTTCACTGGAAAATGGGCAGAGGTATGGTGGCCCCATCTCACAGAGTATAATGCCTGACTATATATGTTCAACAGAGCGAGCCACACCGACCCCCTATACCTTCAACAAACATCTTCCACAGCAAATCTTCCAGCCAAACAACATCCAACGCTATTGCAGCATCCAGGGTAACAAGAGTGAGGGTCTCGTGTCGATCCTTGGTCTCGTTTGGCATCTCAGAATTCAGAAATGCAGCAGTAACTGACGAAGATTTCTTGGTAAACCCACGTTGTAGCTTGGATTGGTTCTGAGTCAAGATGGTCTCTGCGATGCTGGAGTACTTTTTCTAGGACTTTGTCGATGACAGACAATACAGTTATCCCTCTGTAGTTATTGGGATCTTTATGCTTCTTTTGTCCTGTAATAATGCCATCAAGCATGGCGGGGGTATGTACCCATCAGAAACAATGATGAGATTCGCTAATGTTATGGAAATAAGGTCAACTGCATGTTTCAGGTGTTCAATGCCCAAGGACATCATGTGCCTTTCCATCTTTTAGAGACTTTATGATGCCACTGACTTCCACAGGGGCAACTTTCTTGGGCTCTGGCAAACTGGAGATCTGTCTGCAGCTCTCTTCCAACAGCAGCATGTCAAACTGTACTTGAGCGAAGTGATGAACATCAATTTCTTCATTTACCAAAGGAGATGCCAAGGATTCAAAATGGGAGGCAAAGTTGGCTGTTATGTTACCATCCCCAGTGAGAGGTACTCAGTCAATATCAGCATCTGGGTGGCAGTGTGTCCTTTTTATAAGTCTGTGGCAGATCTTCATATCAAAGTTCCTTGCACTCATTATTTCAACCAGGAGGTCCTGCTTTTGCTGACAGCTGGTCATCAGTAGCGTCTGTATCACTAGTTTTCTAGCATCCTTCGTCCTCCTGTACAGTTCATTATCTCCCCTTGTTCAACCAGAATGTCTCCAAAGAAAGTGAGCTTCCTTGCTGACTTTTACAGACGCAGCAATGTTCCAGATAGAAAAACCCTCTTTAGAGTTGGTCTTAAGTCTGATGGGTTAAGAAGCTTCAGCAGCGCCATGTAGCACCTTTGTCAGGGTCCTTATTCTCAAGTCGGCATCGAGAGTCATTGTTGGTGGATTGAGAATCACCATACCTAGTGACTTACGGATAACATCTTTATGTAAGTCAGTATCACACTCCTAGCCAAATTTTGCTCAGACTACTTTCAGCCTGTTTCGATGTTGCCTTACAAGGGGTCAGTAGCGTCATGGTGAGGCTCAGCTCCAGGTGAGTATGGTCAGAATTATTGAGATAGTGCATATCAGCAATGGAGATCTCGGCTTTCAGAGGACAACCAGGAGAAGCAGAAATCAGAACTCAATCAATTTGCAATGAACTTTCACGTGTCCGCAAGTAGCCAACAATTGCGCTTTATTTTGAGTTTGAGAATGAACTCAAGTTTTATAACCTCGAGGCCAGGATTTCCTTATACGTCAGTGGAGCTGACTGGTTGACTTCCCTTGTAAGTATGTAGCTGGTTGCAAACAGAAGTGCATCTGCAGGCAGTCTCTCCTGACAATCAATTAAGTTCGCAATATTAGCCCACCTATCAGGAGCAGTCTTGTTTGATGGGTCTACAGTTGTTGTGTTCCTCTAATTGCATCTGGAGCTACCATCAGTGAAGTCGTCCTATCTTCTGTACCTTGTCGGTACCCACCTCATGGTTTTTGTCTTTTGTTGCTTGGCACTGTTTTTGTCCTGTACCAAGTGAATGATAAGCGGAAGAGGGCACATCATGGTGAAGTTCTGTTCCGTATACACCGTATACTACACGGCGACTGTTAATGTCCATTTGGGTAGGAAAACCAGGCGTTAAGGCATGACCATAGTAAGACATCCACCTATTGTCTTGCTTGTATACTTGATGGCACCAGGTTACTTTATTGTTCATTGGCTGCTGCACACCATAGGCCAACCAGGGATTTGAAGGCTGCCACTGATGTGAAGGAGTAGTATATGTAGTGTCCAAATACTGCCGTATCCAGGATGAGACCAAAAAACACCAGTAGAAAAGGGATACCATCCATGTCCAGTCATAGCATTCATTGATGCAAGCCTCTTCACCCTTTCTTCAATTCTTCTCACTTTCAAGGACAGTAGTGTTAAGTTTAAGTTCTCTAGCATGTGAGCATCACCTATTTCCACACATTGCAGGGACGGATTCAGGGTTTTTGGAAAGGGGGTTCATATGTATAAATGTGTGTGGGTTCGCTTTGCTGATTTTCTCATTTTTCTTAAATATCCCATGAAAATGAAATGATTAGGTGTCAGTGGGTGAGACCAAATTATTTAATTTCATAGAATATTTAGAACGGGAGGCGGGGAGAGGGGTTCAAACCAACCCCCTGAACCCTCTGGATCCGCCACTGCATTGCCTTCTTGATTTGTTTCACAAGCTACATTAGAAGGTCGGCAGTATACCTTCCAGTTATTGTATCACCTCTTTCAAGGAAGTCGATAAGCAGTAAACCGTTTGCATCTCAGAAACTATGTGGCTGCATGTATTACTTTTTCACCAGCTGTCGCAATCTCTGCCTTTTTGGGGGGTTGAGGGTCCTGGATATTTTCAAAGCCAATTGATGAACTCGTGTTTCATCAATAGTAACAAACGGCCCCAGAATCTTCTCTGTATCCCTTTTAAAAACGGCAAGCTTTTACCTGTGCATGTTGCCCCCAGCTCATTTCTATTCGGGAACAAGAAGAATAAAATCTTCATTTGCAGTTTGTTGTGAATACTTGCCTTTCCCATTCACTGTGAGTTGCCAAGCTGTGTACCTAGCAATGTTGCTCTGTGCAACAAAAAGAACTAGCATGGATATATTTTTCTTGCACACCGGATAAGGATATCTGTGATTTTACCCTGGGATAGAAAATCTTATCTTACCCATGCTATCTTATCCAGGACTTCAAGTAACGTCATCATGTGAAATTGCATCTTTGCGTATTCAGGGACTTTGAAGCTTATTTTAAAAAAAATAAATAAGCTTCAAGCACCAACCCACCGATTAAAGCTCTACGCCAGAGCCGTCATAGAGTCTGAAGCCTGACCCACCGTCGTGCAATTAAAGAGGAAACCAAAACTACAAACCGTGATTGGGTTTAAAACCAGGCATGCAGTCTGTCGCATGACATCCAAGTTATATCCAACCCTTATATAACGTTTTACAATCTTTTTGAATTGATCCCTAAAATTAGGTTTTACACATTTCAGTCACATGGTCATCAAATTTCAACGTAAAATCAATGTTTATACCCAACAAACTAACATTTTTCTCACATTTAATATTAGTTTCGCCGACCCTGAAAGTTTCAATAATGTCGTAAGCTTTCTTTTCAATACATATGGCTTGAAACTACTCAGGATTGGCCCTCATGGAATTGTCTTCAAACCAGAAAATTAGGTTTATACTATCTGATTCTAAGACAGATTTGAAAAAGTTCTTTATGAATAAAAGAAACTATATTGTCATTAGCATAGTTGTAGATGGTTGACCTTAAATTAAAGTAAAATATATCATTTAAGAAAAAGTTAAAAAGTAAGGGACCCACAAAACATTCATGATTGTCCAATGCGTTTCGCCAATCTTCTAAAAGTCTCAGCAGGATGGACTGACATCCAAAATCAGTAAGTGAGTATGATCAGGAAAAAACATAATCACAAACTGCAGACAACTTCGTGGAACCGCAAAAAGAGCTTCCTACGTTATACTGGTTACCTAAACTTCATAAACGGCCCTATAAATCACGTTTTATTGCTAATTCTAGTGCATGTACAACTACTGAGTTGTCTATTCTTTTTACTTCTTGCCTCACTGCGATTAAAAACCATGTCATTAAATATTGCACAACAGTTTATGAAAGAAATGATAAAAATTTATTTTGGTCTATAAAAAATTCAGGTGAAATTCTTAATAAATTGAAGTCTAGAGGTTTTCTAGCATCTGGTGTGTCTACATATGATTTCTCTACTCTCTATACTACATTGCCTCATAATCTAATCAAAGAAAAACTAACAGAATTAATTGAGCAAACATTTAACAGAGAGGGCTCACTTTATTTGGCTAGTAATGATAAAAATGCCTTTTTTACTCCTGAACAACCTAAACGATATAAATTGTGGTCATGTCAGAAAATGTGTGATGCGCTCCATTATCTTTTGGACAATATATTTATAAGATTTGGCTCGAAATTATATAGACAAATTATCGGTATTCCAATGGGTACTAATTGTGCTCCTCTTGTTGCAGATTTGTTTTTGTTTTGTTATGAGAGAGACTTTATGTTTTCTCTGTCTGACAATAATCAAACTGATATTATTGAAGCTTTTAACTCAATCTCCAGATATTTAGATGACTTACTTAATATTGATAATCCTTATTTTGAAAAAATGGTAGGTCAGATATATCCCACTGAACTTCAGTTAAATAAGGCAAATTCCTCTGGTACTGAAGCTCCGTTTTTGAACTTGAACTTGTCAATAACAAATGGCATAGTTTCTTCTAAGATTTCTGATAAACGGGATGATTTTGATTTTGAAATAGTAAATTTCCCCTTTCTTGATGGAGATGTTCCTCGCTCTCCTTCCTATGGGGTATATATTTCTCAGCTTATTCGTTTTGCTAGAGTGCATCTAATGTTGAGGATTTCAACAACAGAAACTTATTTTTAACTGCTAAGTTATTAAAACAAGGTTATAGATATCATAAAATTCGAAAAGCATTTTCTAAATTCTACCACAGACACTCAGAGATAATTGTTAAATAGAACATTGGGTTAAAAACTCTTCTGCAACAAGGCATATCAGAACCTATATTTTATGGTGATTTAGTTTATAAATTCAAACGAATTGTCGGAAAACCTAATTTTAACGATCAATTCAAAAAGATAATAAAACGTTATATAAGGGTTGGATATAACTTGGATATCATGCGACAGTCTGTATGCCTAGTTTAAACCCAATCACGGTTTATAGCTATGGTTTCCTCTTTCATTGCACGACTGTGGGTCAGGCCTCAGCCTCTATGACAGCTCTGACGTAAAGCTTTAATCGGTGGGTTGGTGCCTGATGCTTATCTGTAGCTGGACCCACCGTGGCTCAACTTGAGGTTTTCTTTGGCTCTGACTATCTGTGAGTCATGAGCCCTTTTCTTTGTTGCATCATGGTGTGTTAATTTGATTAGTGTGTTTCTCAATGATGTTACATTGCATTAGTTAGATGGCCTCCATGCGAGCTGAACATTTCTTGTACTTCAACAACAACAGAATCTAGGGCGAAGATTTAGTACCAGTAAAATACATTTAAGACCCCCGGTGGCTTAGGTTGCTGTCTGTTCTAAGGCGGTGGTTCTGTTGTTGTTGATTTTTTGTTTATTGTTACTCCCATTGTGGGACTTCTGTATTTGTTCTATGTTTTGTTGTATGTTACTTTATGTCCATTCTAGTATTGCAATCATCTTGATGGGGAAGAGAGAGCTGGTTGCTTTGCTTAATTCGTCTTCCTGATGTCTCATGATGGTTGAGCGGCTCTTCCTCACCGTGCCACGGGGTTGTCTGCGGTTTGTGATTGTAGTATTTCCTGATCATACTCACTTACTATTTTTAGCTGCCATATGGCATCGACGCCTATCAACGATAGACGTCTCATCCAGCCTGTTATGCTAATATGTGTTTGCAGTGCTAAGTTCTTGTTTTAGGGTATTAATAGAGTATCTTTTTCAAACGACCACAACATTGTTAGCAGCTTATCTGCAGGAACCAAAACAAACCTCCTATGGAATTCTTGGATCCCTTTCTTCAAGTGTCTAAATGTGAATTTATGTTTAGGTAGTAGAAGATCTAAATTGTTGCAATAAAATGAAATTCTACCATCAATAATTTTAAAAATATTTAGTTTCCAACTATTTAAGGCATTAGACTCAACATGCTCTCGTTTACACCAGCGATTACAAAATTCTTGTAAGGCTCCTGCAATTTCCTCACAACATGATTTGAAGTCTATTGGCACAGGAAACCTATATTTAGGTCCCTTACATATAATAGACTGAATTCTTGAATAAGTTATGATTTTTAAATCCCCTGAGACTATATGACCAGCGGGTTGATAGCAATACTTAGAGTCTTTACAATCTCAAGAGTCAGGAATAGAATTTTCGATATCAAGTTCTGTTACTAATTTGTTAAAGTTAAAAACAGTACTACGAATAGGTTTATTATACTTATAACAAATGATAGGGGATTCCTTATTTTCAAAATAAGTAGGAATAGAAGAGATAAAAAAATTATCTTAAATTATTCTGGGTAAGTTAATGAATTCAATCCCCTTGTTGACAAATTGAATATTGATAAAATGCCTAATATGATTAATTTCGGAGTCTATGTATAGCTGAAGAACATGTTGAGTGTAACACCGGTAAGAATTGGTGCATCATAAAGTGGATGAGCTCTATCATAGAATTTATAAGCCTCAATATCCAAATTACGAAGTGAAGAGTTACTAAACGTGAACGGGCCATATGTCAGCCAGAATGTTTTAAGATGATACTTAATTCTGAAAGACTTAAAACGTGTTTATTTTTGCGTTTTAAATTTCCATTTTTGCGTTTACCATGAGATCTGCTTGACCCTTTCCTAAAAGCAGCAAGGAATGGATATAAAATATTCATCCATGAACATAGATAACTGGTCGTGCATGCTGCGCTCAAATATTTAAGAAATTGTTGGTAAGACGCTAACAAGCCTATATTTATCCTTATTCAAAGGATCTGTTTTTCTTGAATAAAGGTAGAACTTGGGCCTTTTTCATAAAAGTTCGGAATTTGCATGTTTTAAAAGTTTTGTTCGCAAGATAAGCTATAGTACTGCTTATAGAAGAGGAACAAGATTTGAGTATTTTTGCTGATATATTGTCAGTACCTGTCACCTTTTTCACAGTAAAGTTTGATATGATCTTGTGAACGTTTTTCTCGCCTACTGGCTTAAAAGTAAATTTCTGATCAGACTTACACTGGGGAGTATTTTCCAAAATTTTGGTTATACTGGGGTGATAAGAAAAATCATCTTTATAATGGTTAGAAGAATAGCCAATATCTTTAGCCACATTGACAAAATGATCATTGAATAGTTTGCAGACCTTCGGCGGCTCTGAGACCATTTTATTTTTTTCTCAAAGAATGACTCCATTCCCCCACTACAAGATTTTTTAGATGATAAGCGTTAAATGGTGGCAAAAAAGTCCTTCGACTTTGGTCCTCCTGCACAACGTTCATAAAAATATACTCTCATCGACTGTTTTTTTAGTTTTGTTACATTATTCCTTTGTTTCCTATAATTGTCCAAGTTAGCCGCAAATCTGCAATTTTTATATTTGTTAAAGAGCATTCTCTTTTTGTACACTGCTCGGCGGAAATCCCCATTCATAAATGCTGGTCTCCTTAATTTTAAGATGTTCTCCTTCACTGGTGCATGTTTATCTATTATGTCAGTGAGTAGCCTTTCATGCTCCCAGTAAATGTCATCGATATCATTGAAAACATAGTCCGCATAAAGGGTACCTGACAGACAACTTAATTAAATACATTTTGATCAAAATTTTTAAAACTGGTGTATTTGTTTTGTTTTTTGTTTTTTTTTTGTTTTTGTTCTCTGACTGCGGCACCCCTGACTGCCACCCCAATCATATTGTGCCAGTCACTGATGCCACATCCGAAGTTTAAAGCGCCAAAACATAGCAGGGACTGATTTGCAAGTATTACATACACCAAGGAAGGTTGACAATTTTTCATAAAGCAAGCTGCTGTTTTGATGATTTTTTTAAAGTCAAAAATGTTACATAGATTCAATAATGTAGTGCACTTAGTACGGTCCACACAATCTTAGTTTAGATCGCCTAAAGTAAGTATGTTGTCAAATTTTGTGGAAATTAGGTACATGCCCTTTGTAAATAAATCTCAGAAGATTTTGTTGTCCATAGATGGCGGTCGAAAATATATCATAATAGATTCTTATAGGAAACTACCACTAACAATAAGCACTACATTTATACCAAATACAAGCCAGGCAACCAAGCGAAGAAAGTGCAAAGACAGATATAGCTTGAGAGCTGGCCAGCTAGATTGGATTTTTTTTCAATCAGTCTGGTAGAAAAATGTATTTATACCAGGTGATAGTATAGCTAAGAAGTCAAATGAGATTGAATGCCAAAAACAAAAGAGGTGCAGATTTTTTCAGGCGACATTTCATTACTGCACCCAATAAAAATGTATTGTAGTAAAATTTGTGAACATTCAACATAGTTTCAATATGTATGAGAGTATATTGACTATACATTGATTTCAGTGAACGTTTAACACGTAATTAATATAATTCAGTTAACATACATCTGGTGTATCGGTGTGACCCCACCCACCCACCATTTGGTTTTGTAATATGGACAACTAAATTATACCATTTGAGACTTTTGGGTTTAATCTACAAAGATTATGATCAGAACTAATCACTGGTAGTTGCATCAGATAACTGCATTTTATAAATAGTAAATGAGTATGATCAGGAAATACCACAATCACAAACTGCAGACAACCCTGTGACCTGTGAGGCACCGCGAGGAAGAGCCGCCCAACCACCACGAGACACCAGGAATACTACGGTTTTGCTTATCCAATTACCCACCCACTATGGGATGCAGATACCTCTATGTAAACTAGTTATCATTATACATTGCTTGTTTCATGGTTGGAAACATGTTTTAAGTCCCCAGATGACTCTAGCTGGGAAAATAAGGTCTGTCTGCTATAGTTGGTTTGAATTCTTATTTGAATAGTTTGGACATTTATAAATAAGGTTTCTGACGTTCTAAGGCGGTGGTTCTGTTGTTGTTGACTTTTTGTTTATTGTTGCTCCCATTGTGGGAGTCTGTAACTGTTCTATGTTTTGTTGTGCGTTACTTTGTGTCCATTCTAGTATTGCAATCATCTTGATGGGGAAAAGAGAGCTGGTTGCTTTGCTTAGTTTGTCTTCCTGGTGTCTCGTGATGGTTGAGCGGCTCTTCCTTGTGGTGCTATGGGGTTGTCTGCTGTTTGTGATTGTAGTATTTCCTGATCATACGCACTTACTATTTTTCATTGCAGACTTGTGGTCACCTGCTGGGAAAGGGCTAAGCTATTGGCTCCTTTGTATGTGATGTTTTCTTGTGTTTTTGTCACTTTTCCGTTTGGTGTCCTGGTTCAGGTGTGGTTCTTGATTGTATTGATTCCTGATCTTTGCCTTCTTACTTAATTTATTTGTTCTGCTTGTTTTATTGGCTTAATTATATAATTAAGGATTCAATCTAGTTGCCAGTAATGATGTTACACAAAGAAATTAGCTTATTTTACAAGGGAGTATACATCAATCACAGTCTATATTTGCATACCCATTACCAAATATAAGTAAGTCACAAAACCATAACTGTGTCTTTCTGACCAGGAATATAATACATGAAAACACTATATATATGAAAAGCTGTAGAGCGTACACTAAATAGTATTGGTCCTTAGATTGGTCAGGGGCAATTCCGTAACACTGTGGTTTTCTAAATAAATTATATATATCTCAAATGACAGACATTAGCTGTCTTGCAGAGTAAAATCTGGGTAACGTTTGTTACCATTAAAATAGCATGATAAATAAATTGATATCATTGAAGATTAGAGTATTCTAATTCAGTGTTTTTACCCTGTGATTGTCTGTTTATCTACTAGTTTTCATGTAAGGTATTATTATATGATTGACAATATGAATGGGCTTCTAAGTTGTATGTAACATATGGATATTTGCTGTTACAAACGTTACCTTCGAGTCATGATATATCCTATATTGACGGTAATACAAATTGACTATACTTCATCCATGTTCATACGTAATTAATCTTCGGGTTTTTATAACTAGAAAGGTAGAGTGCATTACTTAATTGTGGTCGATATACAATAGATATAAACCTTAATCAGGTATAAGTGCCTCAGAATATGCAAGTGTGATTTTATTAATTACATGAATTCATGCAAGGTTGCAGGTTTATCCATTTCGGTTGCTTTTTTTAAGTAGAGATGAGATATTTCTATCTCAAACTTTTATTTCGCTATTGAAAAAATCTAAATTGTAATAGTAATTAAGACAAAGACAAATGTACTTAATAATGTTACCCTGAAATAATCATTGGAAAATTAATGCGTATTAAGTGCGTTTTCAATGCGTTTTCAACGCGAATTCGACCAGGACAAATACGCAGTCGGTAGTGTACCCTACTAAACTAAACAAAGCGACTGTACCTTTGGATTTTCTACCAGATTGATTGAAAAAAATCTTAAATAGGGCTCTTTTTCAACTGGATCTTAACCTAATAGGCCATACTTAAGTGTCTTCTTAAAACCAAATATAACCACAAGGCACACACACGGATAATATCTTTCTCGATAATAAATACAATATTTTTTTCTTTTTCGCACTAAATTATATGGGCCAGCTCGTGAGGCTTTGGTACATGTATTTGTGGCGAGCATCGAAGGCTAAGACGAGCCTGTGCATGCGCACAGTCTCGCCAAAGCCTTCGCAGATTGCATACATGAAGTGTACAAGTATGTGAAGGTTCAGACCGAACATAGAGACCTCTAGTCCCGCTGGGTACATCAGCATGTGCGTTTAAATGAGGCCTTTGCGCATATGCGGTAAGTACCCGAATCTCATTGGCTGGCCCATATACGCGTATGTATCCATCTGTTTCGGCAATTATATAGATAGAGGAGCTTACATGTGTGCTCATGTTTTATTGAATTATTAAACGAGTTGGGGAAAGTGATAAAATGCGAGGCTTGTCGAGCATTTTAGCGCTTTTTCGCAACGAGTTTAGTAAATTCAATAATACAGGAGCACGAATGCTAGATTTTATTTATCACATTAAATTAAAATTAAAAAAAAATCACATTTTTGGCGTGAAAAAATCAAGATTTTGCCATCTTTTACGCAACGTTATAATTGACGTTATTACATTACGTTACTAAATCTGTAAACCACTAGTGGTTTATCGATTTTATTGCATGGCGCTATATCAATCCCAGGTGTGACGTTATGTGATAAAGGTTTTCATTGGCACTATATCCATTTACATCCGATACAAATAATCAAACACTGTATGATCATTAATTAGAATACACATGGACTTATTTATTTGAGTTTAGTACTTATCGCATGCGTAGTCATACGCTTTGGCCTGAGCCGCCTTCGTATCTACATAAGTGTTCCTGCATTGAATGTACGAGCCTATACTATAGGTACTGAAATCGAATGTGCGGGCTCGTTTGACAAATTGTACAAAAAAGAAACCACTTATCACCGAAAGGAAATGACAGTTATTTATTATTTGTAAAACAATAGACTAATTTTTTAAATATGAATTTCTGTTCCAAACAATTTTTCGTAGGCCCAAATCATAAAAATTCCAAAGGGGGGGTTCCAAATCTGCCCACGCATGGATTTCGATAATATTATGCATGTTGAATACCTACGTTATAACAACTACAAATCTAAAATGAAATTAGTTTATTCCTCGAAGGCTGTTATGCCACGGGGGGGAGGGGGGGCAACCTTGATGTACACCCTTTTTGTACTAATATATGACCTACTATATATCAGTCATAAATCATTAACATTATTGACTGCTAAATTCTTAGAATGGAATATGAAAGAAGACACCCCGGGGTATGCCTTACTACCATTAATGTGTACGAATACATCTAGATATTTTTTTCTGACCCATCAAAATTTGAATTATCCCCATATTGAACACTTAAGTAAGTGTCTATAGGGGATTCTGTCCTAATATTTACCATATTCCAGTTTTTGTCAACCCATAATATTTTCAGGAAAGTAGGTCAAATAGATCCTCTTTATGCATGTAAATTTTCATAAAATTTCGACACTCGTAACAGTGTTATAATTTGCATGAAATGAGTGAAGTCAGTTTTGTCTTCCTCGCGGTGCCATGGGGTTGTCTGCGTTTTGTGAGTGTGGTATTTCCTGATCATACTCACTTCCTATTTTTGATTCATAAGTGATTTCAAAAAAAATATTCCAGTAAAGTCTTACAAACCGCTGTTTTTCCACGAGTATTATCCTAAAAACGCATTGACTATCACTATCTAGTATCTTCATCCAAATTAGGTCCAAGATAGTTTTGGTGTCAGAAGTTTTAGCTAATTAAATAGCATAAAACTTGCATTTATGTAAGCAGCACTTGATAAGTAGCACTCGGTCTAGTAAGTTGTACGGGTGGATGTCCAGCAGTTATCATTTGTGAATTGATCTTCCACTGGTTTCCAAATTATTTTTGGACTGAGGCCAACAGGTGTTCATGCTCTCAATGTATTTCAGCCATTGAAAAAAATAAGACAGATTAGGATTTAATGCTAGGTACATGTAATTCATCGTCTCCATCTTAATTATATGTTCCTGTCGCACCTAGACTTTCTCCTATCTTATGTATTGGGGTAAATTGGTTGAGGACTATGTGTATACTTTATATTAACTCTCATAAACTAAGTGAAACCAGGTCAAGTGTATAAGACAGTGTGTACTTTCTCACTATTTTGGTAGGTTCTTTTTTCAGAGAACTTGGATTTCACAACAGCTGTCTTTTTATCAGGTTAAACTTTGTCCCGTTCATTGATAAAGTTTTGTATTTTCAGATTCTAGTCCTTTTGGAATATTAAGTTTCAGCAGAAAGTACAAGACCATTTAAGCCAGTGCTAGGAGGCATGAGAGCTGCAGCACTTTCCGTTTAGTGTCATGCAGAGACTGAGTGAAACTGAGTTTTAAGTTTTAAAACTTTATAGTTTATTTCTACATTGCTCAAATTTTTAAAGGAACACCTGATAATTTTCCATAGGTGATAATGTTAACCCCGTAAAGCATTTCACTAGACAATACGACAGAAACCTAGTTTCTTATGCCATTTTGCTAAGATAGTCAAAGTTTAGGATCAAACAAAGTTTTTGATAAAGCAATCGCTACTTATGTTCATGGCTCAAGTTTTGTACTTTTTAATTTTCATGAAAATGACATTATTTTCTTGAACTCTGTAGAATCTTTCGAATTTGTTAATATCGTAACCTTTTGGTTTCTGCAACACTAAAAGGCTATTGACTGTACAGAAATGATAATGTTGTGGTGTTTCGTTGAAAAAATCGTTTTAAAAATAGATATTTGAAAAATCCATTTTTACATAAAGAATTCCATGGAGATTTCTGGAAAGGGACTACTTCATTTTTATCACCATCCTTGATAGGTAACCAAACTAATTACAGGACAAACATGTTTTGCCTAATTAATCCAACTCTCACTATTAGTCAGACTATGCGTGCATTTGTATTGTGATCAATGACAAAATACGCAGTGTTCCTTTAAATATTTTGAACAGTGTATTATGGAATGATCCGTTTTCTCACATTATTTAAATAGTATCCTTATTTTGCAGTCCCTTAGTCACTCAACGTGTACATTTTAATGAATGGTTTACAGAATCTTATTTGAGTTGCATTGTATCTTAATTGGTTTTGATTGTGGTTATTTCTCCTGCATTAAGTTCTATCCGCCAAAACATTTCAAAAGAGTTTCCAAAAATACTTATCATAAACCCCATTTAAAATCATTAATATTCCAATGAAAGCTTTGAAACTGCTCTAATAAATAGAAATTGAGTTGATGAAAATAAAAATGATACTTTTTAACATTATGTATAAATGGATTATCAAATATTATAAAAACACTTAGCGAATTTTTGAATGTATACACTGAACATCTGGCATTAGACGAGGTGAAACAGTCTTTGCTTAATTTGTCTTCCTGGTGTCTCGTGATGGTTGAGCGGCTCTTCCTCGCGGTGCCACGGGGCTGTCTGCAGTTTGTGATTGTGGTATTTCCTGATCATACTCACTTACTATTTTTGTGCTGTTATTTCCATCGTGGTTGTAATATCACGAATTTGAATCTCAAATGACCTCATAATCATAATGCAGACATACTAAACAATTCTGTAAAACTGGTCATACATATGTATAATGAATTCAATAATATTTATTCATTTCAAAAATCTTACTCACCATACAAACGAAATATATGTCTGGGCTTCCAGTCTTGTTAATATTATCCTTATTTCGTCAAATTATATATAGATGGGAAAGGTCGACAAGAACTAAAACACACCATAATTAAAACCCAAACATTGTTGATTTAATTTGTACAGCTGAATTGGAGTAAATATTCTAAAAGAAACATTATTTTAACCATTTTATGCCGGATAGATATGGTAACGTATGTACCGCACACATAAACTAAAACTCACAGATTATTCTTATAATTATCAATTTTAGAAATTCTGATTTCTAAAAGATGTAATTGAGGCTGATTTTGGGTACCCCTATGATCACATACTACACAATACCAAATGTTGTAACCAACCAATGAAAAGCGATTGAAACAAAATACTTATAAGTCAAACAGTCAATTTGCATAATACCAAATGTTGTAACCAACCAATGAAAAGCGATTGAAACAAAATACTTATAAGTCAAACAGTCAATTTGCATAATACCAAATGTTGTAACCAACCAATGAAAAGCGATTGAAACAAAATACTTATAAGTCAAACAGTCAATTTGCATAATACCAAATGTTGTAACCAACCAATGAAAAGCGATTGAAACAAAATACTTATAAGTCAAACAGTCAATTTGCATAATATCATCAAGATCGATGCCTGTGCAGAACAAAACTCTGTGCAAATTGAGCATACTGCTGGAAGTTTACATAAAATCTAGATTTTTTCATTCTGCAAAATTTTGACCGTTAAGATTGAAATTAAGAAAACTCCATTGTACCGGTTTTATTTTTTCTTGAGATTTTATAGTTATAACAAACACATGTGTGGACATTAATTTAATAAGTTGACAAGAACAGCAACTAGGCAAAATTGAAAATTTAATTTGTTAAAAATATTTTCAAAATGTTAAATTTAGGGGTCCCTTCATACAAAATTTGATGTGGACTTGTTTATTTTATACATTGAAATACATGTATGGTACATACATAATTACAAATTACAATGTACTAGGCATGATGTTAAAAATAAATTAGATTGAAAAATCAAAAATCTTGTTGCCTAGGGTTACTTTTAATTAGGGTGTCCTTCTTTTAATTTAAAATTTAAAATGATTTAAATTTAACAACTGGAATAGATGAATGGGTAAATATCCCACAAATAGAAAACACATGTATTAGACAATCTTTCTACAAAATGTTATAAAATTCTGTGCGTGGGCGGAACTCCCCTTTTGTGGCAAAATCGTATCCAATGCCTATTAAATGTTAGCTTGCTAGCGGCGACTTATGTCGACTGTTGTGAACACTGTTGGACCCAGATCAGGACCGACACCACGGAAAGTGTTCCTGACGTTTTTGAAAAAGTTAATTTTGAAACGAAGTCAGCAGACGACAACAGAAACATAAAAAATTCCCAGCATGCAAAGAGTCGTGACGTCATAAGGATGTACATATTTTGCCTACACGAATATCCTGGCACACCCGTATCCGCAAAGGTCGATTAGGACAGTACGTGGCATTCCAGTGAGCAAATAACACAGGCGGGTGCGTAGGCCGGCTGCTGATATCATTTGCAAACAATTTAGGGCCAAAAAGGCGGTCCCGACCTTAACCCAAAACTGTTTGACACTCCAATTTCCAAAATAGCTTTTCTGAAGCGTTAGTTTTGAAAATAAAATCAGCAGTGGCCAAAAAGCATGCAGTAAACTGGATGGGAGATTCCTCTGGTAAGAAATATTTGATGAAAGCTTTCAGAAGGCAGAACTGTGTGGTCTGCCGTTGTCGTGATTGGCCACTTTTTAGTACTCTTTTCCCACGCTGCTTTTTGTCGTCTGATGACTTTTTTTCTCAAAATTATCTTCTTCAAAAAATTCTTTCAGGAACACTGTCAAAGTGTCAAACGGTATGGATCCAGATCAGGACCGACGTTCTGTCGAGCCTGATCAGGGTCCAACATATTTGTAAACGATCGCCAAAAGTCGCCGCTACATGTAGCAACATGAGCAAGAAAAACGTTAATAAGCGAAACAACAACACTGAAGTAATGGTTGACGTCACAACATATATGAACGCGGGATTGTTTACACCAGCGAGGATTCAAACATGCCTGCGCATAATCGCAATCAAACAAGAACATTCACTGTTCGCAAACACAAATTATGAGAATAGATGAAAGCTCAGATTTACAATTAGACGTGACGCTTCATCGGACAGGTCATCATGTGCGGGCAAAGTACGACCTTGCGCATATATATGCGATATGTACCATTTCCACTGGGAAGGCATATCCTGTTCACACTCACTTGCTTTAAGATGCGGTCTATATACGGTATGTCCTGTTTTTGATCCCAGCCTCGTCGTGGGAAAACCTAATATTGGGGCCGCGACATGAGATTTCCAATAGTTTGGTATGTGCGACCAGCAAAGGCTCAGACCAGCCTGCGCATACGCGCAGTCTGATCAGAGCCTTTGCTAGCCGCTTGAATATTTATGACTGTTAAGCTTCTTGGAGTTTTTAAGCTTAAAAGGGGGCTGCAAAGGCTCGTCTGAGTCTACACATGTCAAAATACCACATTGTTGGAAATCACATATTACGGCTCTAGTTTTGATGCATATGAATAACAAAGGCGTATACCAGGATGTGTATGCACGCAGTCTGATCAGCGTCATTGTTATACACTATCTAGAAAGTACAGCATGCGAACAACAAAAGCACAGACCAGGCCAAGAGTACAACATTGATATTGTGACATGTGTACAACAAAGGTGCAGACCAGCCTATGCTTCCGCACAGTCTGATAAACGCCTTTGTTATTCGCTCTCTTGATATAGGTGCAAAATTACAATGGTTCCTTAAAGTTAAGGGCGAGTTTAGTTAAGTATTGATATTTCAACATGGTAATTTAAGTGCCTGATGAATTGCCAGGATTGTATCACACCGTACAACCAACTGTTGTGACGACAGATCACAGAGTTTCAAGAAAATTGCATAAAAACAGCTTTCTGCTCCAGCCGAACGTCTAGGAAACAATATATATTATGATCAATTGGTCACACTAAAGCTACTGTCGTGCCAACCAAAAGTGACAGTGACGTAAATTGTGTTTACAATTGCTTAGTAAAAAAATAACGTATACACTTCACTTGATCTAACACGAATCGATGGATCGCTTGTGTATTATTCCTATCTTATGAAAAGGATTAATACAGAGGTGAAATATCAATTATAAGTCCCTAAAAATGTTGTAAACAAAATATGATGTCACTGTCACTCTTGGTTGGCACGACAATACAATTATTCACCAGAACTTATGTAAAGTTTGGCCGCAAAGTTTAGTTTAGTAACCGAACATCAATTTTTCAGACACGCTTATAACACGCCCATGAAGAGACCAGGCGTCTGAAAAATTGTTGTTTCAGCCGACAGATCACTTCTTCAACGGATGTAGTCGACGACATACGAGAGATTTCAAAGGATAACATCGACAACAGCTCTTCATTTCTGTTTCGCCTGGGATAATGTATTGGGAGTTGTTTTTGTAGGCAAGGTGGCGTGAAATTTTATCTGTCATTATTGAGGAATGCCCTAGTTACACTTATTAAAACATTATTGAAAAATACGATGCCTGTTTG
Source organism: Loripinus fragilis (assembly GCA_964019695.1). NCBI lineage: Eukaryota > Metazoa > Mollusca > Bivalvia > Lucinida > Lucinidae > Loripinus > Loripinus fragilis. Next base: position 74,169,488 of record OZ026527.1, on the reverse strand, counting down.
GTTTCACATAAACGTTCCTCTAATAGTTTTAGCATGATTAGTAGGCGAGCAGATAATTGTAATAATATTTCACTTCTGGAAAGAAGCATCAAATTTGGCACACATTTTTCTCAGGGTAAGTTCTTTTGAGAAAACTCGTTAACCACCTGAAAATTTTAGAATGGCGGCCATTTTCAAGATGGCCGCCAAATTACAAATGAAATTATTATATTTCGCTATAAATTCGCAAGAACATGTCCTATTTCAATGCTTTTGGTTTCAAGTGTTTCTCAGGGGAATTTCCTTGAAAAAAATTGTTAGCCACCTAAAAATTCAAAATGGAGACCATTTTCAAGATAGCCGCCATACAATATATGGAAATATGAGATTTTGCTATAAAATCGCAACCACTTGTCCTATTACAATGGTTTAGGTGTCAAATACTCCTCTGGGGAAACCCTTTATAGGAATTTGTTAGCAACCTGGAAATGTCAAAATAGCGGACATTTTTCAAGATGGCCGCTATACAATATATGGAAATATATTTTGCTAGAAATCTCAAGCACCTACCCTATATAATTAAATGATTTTGCTGTCAAAAGTTTCTAAGGAGAAGCTCTGTTGAGAAAACCTGGTAGCCAACAGAACGTCTTAAAATGGCGGCCATTTTCAAGACGGCCACCAAATCATTGTCTTCTGCTTTAAAATCACAATCACCTGCCCTATTTCAATGAGTATGGTGTCAAATGGTTTTCAAGGGAAAATCTTTTGAGATAAACTGTTAGCCACCTGAAAATATTTTAATGGCGGCTATGGAAATACTGTATTTTGTTATAAAATTACAATCTTTTCAAAATATTCTAGTGTCAAATTGCACAATTTTACCACGAGTATTTGTTAAATAAAATGGATAAAATGTTGTTCATTCTCCCTAAGCGTTTAAAGTTAAGTTTTTTTTTCTTCTGAAAAACACTAAATTCAGTCATATAATCAATGCAATCAAAGCTTTAATTGGCTTATGTTACAAGTCAACATCATACCATATAGATAGATAATGCTTGATCGTATTTTGTATGGATTATGGCCCATTTTGCATTAATCAAAGCATGAGAAGTATGTTGTTTTAACCTAGATATTTGTCCTTGATCGGAGCTTATATCTCTGCAATCAATGTTTTTTATAAAGTAATATTTTCATAACCTCCTGACTGGAACGAAATATTATGACAGATAACTCTGGTGAGAAGTTTCATTTTCTGCCTATTTGTGGTCACTATAATACATTTATACCTTGCATCTGCAGCTGCACATTGTCATGAAAGCCAGACCAAAGTGGTAATATTTGAATCGACTGCAGCACTCTGAATTGCAGATTCAGATCTTTGTAATCGGCGGATACTGTCAAACAATCTGCCAGAAATATCCTTTCTTGGCACAACCCTAGTTGGATGGAGTCTGTTTTTATGGTTGTCTTACTGTTAACCCACTCCAGATACACATCAGGCTAGAAGCATGCTTCAAATGCTGCTTCAGTCCTTCCCATGTTGATGGAATGGCTTGGTACGGACTCTGCTTCTGAGCAAACATGTCCATCCTCACGTCATCTACACTTCTAGCTGTACTGGACCGGTTATACATGTACTGGACCGGTTATACATCATGATCACAAACTTTTCCAAGGTATGCACGTCTCCATCGTCTACTACAATAGGTTACTGACTGATTTTCCTGAACGCTTAGGAGATGGTGGGGGCTCCCATGTTCGCCAAGCTGACTTTGTCCCTTTTCCACAGAACTCTGAAACGACTTCGCAGCCAATAAATGTATGGAAGAAGAGTATGCATTTGCTGTTTTCTGCAAAACGATATTACACGTCATGTACAGGAGTTCATTTCATGTTCTTTCCCTAGCCAAAAGCAACCCACAACTACAGACCTAGCTCCTGAAGCACATATAGCATATTAACTGTGATAACGACAAAATCGGAGGAACGATTTTAATTATGATTGATGTCTGCTTCTGGTTGCATGCCTGGCATACACCCCTTGTCACCCAGCACCTCGCCTGTGTCCTTTTATTGACCTGGTTTCAGCTCTCAGACTAGATGTAAGTTAGACATCAAATACAATGTCTGATTTTTTGAACTTTGTAGAGTATGCCTATATTGTAGGAAGTACATCTAGCATTGCATTATCCAGGAAACCCTTTGCACGTCTCTGTACGAGGGTCATCCAATAAAGAATGAGACTTTTACATTATTTTTTGAATACCCATGGTTATTCAAAGTCTTTTATTTTCGCTCATAGATAGAAAATAACCTCTTGAAACAGCCACCAGTTTTTTTTTGCCACACCAGAATTTGGCAAAATCACATCATCTTTCTAGAGGTGCAAAAGACTCAAAACCACTAAAATACAAAAATACAGACATAAGGGAGCAAAACATATATAATTATGACTAAAAAATATATGCCTTCATAATGAAAAAAATGGTCAAAGTAAAAAACCCCGCGGGGTTTTCCAAAAACCCCGCGGGGTTTTTAAAACCCCGCGGGGTTTTTAAAACCCTGCGCGGGGTTTTTCCCCCACATTTTTAAATGGGGGAAAAACCCCGCAGGGTTTTTTCAAAAAAATAAATATCAAAATAAGTTCAAGAAATAAGTTTGTTTGATTGTAATTATTTCAGAAAATGATTGGTAAGGCTTAATTCCAACCTTTAATTTCCCCCGCGGGGTTTTTCTCCCATTTCAGATTGTGGGGGAAAAACCCCGCAGGGTTTTTTGAAAAAATAAAAAGGTTTGTTTTTAATTGTATTGCTTTACAAAACAATATAGAAGCTGAATTGAAGTTTTTCTCATCATTTGAAGCCTTTCAAGCAAAATAAAAAAAAACCCGCGGGGGAAAACCCCCGCGGGGTTTTTCCCCCACAAAATGAAATGGGAGAAAAACCCTGCGGGGTTTTCACCAAAGAGTGATTATCAGTTTTATTAATGATTTAGATCAGTTATACATTTAGAGCTCATATTGTTTAAGTTTTTACAGTAATTAAAGGCCATAAAACAATTCTCTCGATGACCCCTCCCCCCCCCCCAACCCTTGTCCGCCACCCCCCCCCCCCCCCCCCTCGTCCGCCATGATCACTACCAAGTTTGCACCATCGAACGGCCCAAAAATATTGTTCAGGTAGCACTGATATTATTTGTTTAGCACGATTCATTACATCCCAGTCAACCATTTATCAGTCATGTTAGGATGCGTCTTATGGGTTGAAACAGTTCTAACAGCAGATAAAAGCACTAATATTAATAACGGCCATTGCAGTACCTGTCATACATAACTGCAATCTTATAAACTGGTTAATATGTAGTACATTGACAGACAGTGCAGACCAGGATCAGATGCAGCAGAATGTAGCATCTGATCACGGTCTTCATTGATTGTTTAGGAATCATAGAATGGGTTGGGCATCAAGAAATTTGGGTCTTTTCTACAACCCTGTGTGTATCCTATAGAAAGATCCTGGTCTAAAGCAGACCAATTTCACAGATCTTAATTGATGTACCAATTCCGGCTACACAGTGTCTTTCATGCATCCAAGGGTCCATGACGGGGGTCGCGCCTATAGCAATGCACCAAACTCCTGGGGAGTGTACAGGAAGATAGAGTACGGATTGGGTAGTTAAAAACTGATTACTAAATCTGCCTGACATTCTTTTCTACTAGTTACAGAGGTATAGTGAGATTTACAAGAAAAGTATTACTGGAATGTGCTCACTTTGACAACTAGCTGATGAAAGGTAAATTGATTTTGCCTTGTCAATTAGTTTTAAGCTACTTTCATTTTGCCTACAAGCTGACAAGTTCCCCACCCCCTGGCCCTGCCTCTGTAGACAGAAAATAACCAGTGATTAACTGTGATTTGCAAATAAATTTGTGTTGAGTTGAGTGAAAGAGTTGACTACTTGCGAGACAATACAGTCAAAGGGCTGTTAATAACAATAACAGCTTACATAAACTTTTGCACTGTCACATTTTTAAACAACAATTTTTGATTCCGGGACATCTCGGCCCCTAACAAATTCGGCCCCTGACAAACTCGGCCCCTAACAAACTCGGCCCCTAACAAACTCGGCCCCCATATATTCGGGGACCTAATTCGACCCCTACAAATTCGGCCCCCAACCGAAATATGGTTCAGGAGGCTGGCTAGTTTCTTTATACATGTGAATCATCGGTTAAAATCATTAGTGCCCTGCAGATAATGCGTGTTGTGATGGATAAAAATGCATGTTGTGCTGGATATTGGCATTTTATGATGTTGACGCTGTCCACTTTTTGAAAGAAAGGTTCAGACGAATACTCAGGTATGTTTACTCAAACGTGCATGAGCGTTCTTCATGAAACCCAGGAAAGTCTCGATGTTTGGAATTGTAAATTGGGCCTCGACTCGAGAGAACCTGGGGGGGGGGGGGGGTGCCAATGATCATCAAGTGCAGACCAGCCTGTGTATTGGCAGTCTGATCAGCACCTTCGCTATTCGCATACTGGAAAATATCGTATCTAGACTTGCTTCTATTAAATACACGAATTTATTTCCAATTACCGTAGTCTCATCGATGATTGATTATATTTTCAGCTTTTCATCGTGCGCAGGCTCCTGCTACTTAATATGCAAAGTCTAAGAGAAAACTAATATAGTCTTGAATGATCCATTACAAAAGAAACAACAATCAACAAGAAAATAATGCACATACAATGTAGTACAATGAACAAAAACGCACATTGAATTGTTTCAGATATTATCCCAGTCAACATCCAAAATCAGGCAACTATCGGCTCGACATTGAAACGCTATTCGGTTGGCATGTCACTGGCGGGCCGATAGTGGTCCGATTTTACGTCCTATTGGGATAAAGCTGATGCACGTGATTTATTCAATTCAATTTATTATCTCCAAAATGAGACACATTCCCTTTTGAGGAACCATATTTGTGGCTTTTCATCAGGGTTTACACTGGTTTTCTTTAAATGAAATTAACGGCACAGAGACTGTGTAAATGCTCATGTGTCACATGCTCATGTGTCTCATGAGTATATATAACCACATATTATGGCCCATATTAAATGGGACATAGACAAACTGTGTAATCCCACCTGAGAAGCCCCGCCCGTGATGTGGCGGCTCATCAGGGTTTACACTATTTTAAAACTGTTTCTTGGTTTAAGGTTTATTTAGCAAAACAATTATGATCTAAAATTTGACGATTCTCGTCGTTCGCTTACCACGTTGTGTTAAAAATTATAATTGCTCTGGCGAGACTGCGCCAGATGCGTTATTTCATTATCTGTTTAAATGGGGCATATAGGCAAACAGTACAGTCCAAGTTGAGAAGCCTTATTATATGGCGCCTCAACTTGGTCTATACTGCTTGAAATACCAATTAATGTTAACCCAAACGAGTTAATAGGCCTATGTCTAAGCTTTAATTTGGTATTAAGTTTAAGAGTCTAGGATAAGTAACAGCTGTGATATTATTACTTTTGTAGGCATACCCCCATTCTCAAATCTGCTATGGGTTGCCATGCATTTTCACAGCCCATACCATTTTAGGACACCTTCGTTTCGCATTCAGGGGGTACCAATGAACAATTTGACACCCATGAAAAATTGTCCTGGGGTGCAAGGTAACCTTAATTGGATGCCAGGGTAATCTTATATAGGGGCCGAGTTGGTTAGGGGCCGAGTTTGCTAGGGGCCGAGTTTGTGGGGGCCGAGTTTGTTAGGGGCCGAGTTTGTCAGGGGCCGAGTTTGTTAGGGGCCGAGATGTCCAGAAACCCAATTTTTAAGCCGGTACAGACAAACCATTGGCAGAACAGATAGAACGGGCCCACTGGGGACCGAGCCTGTTGTGTTAAAGTCAATTGTGACAGTACAATGTATCAATGTAGATGTATATGTACAGTCGATAGTAGTGGTAGGCCGATTTATCGAGCTCATCGATACTTGGTCATTTTCAGTGAACTGATTAATTGATCGGTAGTTTTTCAATAATCGATTACTCAGTATATACCTTCTGCTTCATTGGCCTTCAATTTTTAGCTTGGTGTATTTATTTAATATGACCCTTTTCTGCATTTTCAGTTTCTGGTATGAACAGCATATGGTTCAAATAATGTACATAGGTTTAGATAAACAAAAGTTTTGAGTGTAAAATTGTAAATATATACTAATCCATCAGTTTGAACATATGTTTTGGGTGCTCAAAAGAACCGTCTTATTGAGATGGTTCTTTTGAGTACCCACAACATATGTTTTGGTTGAGAAAATTAATTTTTTGGTACACACTCTGAACACCTAACATGTCTGGTCAATCAACTTGACCCCGTAAGGCATCTTAGACATACCTGGCATGATATGTACCATATATAATATGTATTTTATTTTAGTCGATTAATGATTGATCATTGGTCACTTGTTATTTTCAATGATCGATTATAAAAATCCAGCCGATTCCTACCACTAGTCGATAGAACCCCACAACCAGAAGAAATGATGCTGCATTCTCGGGACCGCCGTGACGTCACAGCCTTAGCGGCACATAAACAAATGTACCGAGGTGAATTGGACAGTGAATTTTAACATTACGGGTAACAGGAAAATGATGAAAAACGTGCTGCATTCATTCAAATTCTCTGATTTTTTCACCAGTCTGCGCTTAATTCGAAGGAAAAACATTGTCTTTTGTTCCACCACGATTAATTTAATTATAATTTCACCGATTATTCACAAATTATTGAAAAACTTGGATGTGGGTGGGGTGAACAGCTATCGGTTTGCGATCATTTAGATGTGATCTCTAATGTCTTAGGAGCTTTAACAACAGTAGAACACTCAATGCCTTTGGTACAATATGCAGCCTGTCATAAAAGCTATCATTTTCAAGAAAAGTTCCCAGCTATTGTTATAAGGAATTCGAGCATAATCTCAAGATTTGTATCAATAGGCCTACATGCGGGGATCCAGGAATTTTCGTCAGGTGGGGCGTCCAGGTTTATCTGTCATAAAAAGATAAAAAATCTTAGACAACGTTTTTCTTTGGGTTTTTTATGCCTCCAAAGGAACTTTGGGAGGCATATAGTAATTGCACAGTCCGTCCGTGTGTCCGTCCGTCCGTCCCGCTTCGTGTCCGGTGCATATCTCCTAGATTCTTTGAGGTAGGGATTCCAAATTTGGTATGTGGATACATCTTGGGATGGCGGAGTGTCGCATACCATTTTCGGGTCACTGTGACCTTGACCTCTGACCTAGTTTTTAGAATAATCCTGTCCGGAGCATATCCCTTACATTATTTGAGGTAGGAATTTCAAATTTGGTGTGTGGATGCATCTTGGGATGACAAAGTGTTGCGTACCATAATTGGGTCACTGTGACCTTGAACTTGACTTCTGATTTAGTTTCTAGAAACTGCATTGAGTCTGGTGCATATCTCCTATATTCTTTTAGATAGGAATTCCAAATTTGGTGTGTAAATGCATCTTAGGATGACAGAGTGTCACATACCATTTTCAGGTCACTATGACCTTGACCTCTGACCTAGTTTTAAGAATTATTATGTCCTGAGCCTATCTCCTACATTCTTTGAGGTAGGAATTCTAAATTTGGTATGTGGCTACATCTTGGGATTGTGGAGTGCCGCATACCATTTTCGGGTCACTGTGACCTTGATCTTGACCTCTGACCTAGTTTTTGGAATAATCGTGTCCGGAGCATATCTCTTATATTATTTGAGGCAGGAATCTCAAATTTGGTGTGAGGATGCATCTTGGGATGACAAAGTGTCCCGTACCATAATTGGGTCACTGTGACCTTGAACTTGACCTCTGACCTAGTTTATAGAAACTGCAATGAGTCTGGTGCATATCTCCTATATTCTTAGAGATAGGAATTCCAGATTTGGTGTGTAAATGTATCTTGGGATGACAGAGTGTCACATATCATTTTCGGGTCACTGTGACCTTGACTTCTGACCTAGTTTTAAGAATTGTTGCGGCCGGAGCCTAAATCCTAGGATGTGGATGCATCTTGGGATGGCAGAGTATTGTTTACCATTTTCGGGTCACTGTGACCTTGACCTAACCTAGTTTTTAGAATAATCGTGTCTGGAACATATCTCTTATATTATTTGGGTAAGGAATCTCAAATTCGGTAAGTGGATGCATCTTGAGATGACGAAGTGCCGTGTACCATGATCGGGTCACTGTGACTTTGAACTTGACCTCTGACCTAGTTTTTAGAAACTGCATTGAGTCTGGTGCATATCTCCTATATTATTTGATATAGGAATCCCAAATTTTGGGTGATGATTCCTCTTGGGATGGCAGAGTGGTGCATACCATTTTGGGTCACTTTGACCTTGACATTGACTTCTGGCCTCATTTCTAGGTTTTTCCTGTTTGGAGCATATCTCCTATATTACAGCTTACTTTCCTCAAATGTGTCTTATGCTAGACCAATTCCTTTGGGGGCATTCGTCACGTGTTTGTGACATTTCTTGTTTAGTCCTCAACTTATTTTACAGAAGTCCAATGCTTTATTTTAAAGAAAATTGTAATTTTCCAAGGATCCAGAGGGGGTCTATCATTTTTTCCAAGGGGAGGCAGGGGCGTAGCTTGGCTTCAATGAATGTGTAGGCCTAATGGTAGGGGGGTCTGGGGGCATGCTCCCCCAGAAAAATTTTCTGTCCTAGACTGTCCAAATATGGATTTTGCGATTATTTCGCACTTATAAATGCGTTCATGCGATTGTTAGAAATTACAGGTAGTTATCACCATCATCGCCCATATGGCCTAATATGCTTATCAAGTTTGATCAACTTACGGTGCTGAAATGCAAAAACAAAATCATCGACCTGGGAGTCAGGGACAGGTATCATACTCTTTTAACCATTAAATGGCCAATCACTACAAAAGTAGTCCGCTTTCTCATCTGCTGAATTGTTTTACAAGCGTCTTCGACAAACAGTGAGAGATCCAGATCTGGGTCTACACTGTTTGCCTCAATACTGACATTAGTCAATAATATTAGCAAATATATGCAACAGAGGACTTAGGCAGACGCGTCTTTCATTTGCAGTTTTTGGCTGGTGCTTTAAGGGTTAGAAGGCTTATAGGAGCCTACATGGTTATATAGCAAGAAGACATGTGACATTGTAATGATCATCCCAAATAAAAGATACAAACTACTGTACATGTATGTTGAAAAACAAGCGACATCAAGTTTCAATATCTAAATGCAGGTAGCACCAAAACTATTAATCACAAGCCAACTTAGAAAAAAAAAACTAATTTTCTGCATTAAATTTGTCTGACACAAACATGTTTATCACCCTGTCAACATCAAGTGTCTGTAGATCATCGCTACGAAGGACAGCCTGGCAGACATCATTGTTGAGCGCAAGTAGTTTTTAATTCTTTTCATGCTACCTTTGGCATGTTGCGGACGTCAGTGGCATGGTCAAAAGGACTCCAATTATGGTGAAAATGCAATTATACAGGTTGCAAAGCTTTGTGCTATGGTTCATTTCCTATTGGGTAGGCTAGCAACATCACGTGACAGCTCGTCCTGGAACGCAAACAACCGTTCTTCTACAGTGGGTAATGGGTGACGTCTGATATCAGGATAATTTGGAATATCTTTCTGATTTACTCACCCCCTACCCCCTCCCCCCTCCATTTTATTGCATTTTTGGTGTTTATATTTTTTTTTACTTTCTGAAAAAGTGTAGGCCGCGGCCTACATGGCCTAAAGGAAGCTACGCCACTGGGAGGGGTCCAACTTTTTACAGGGGGGGGAGGAGGGGCAATCGCTTATTCCCTATACCCATATCAGCAGTGTTTCCGCGAGAGTGCGTTTCTTGCATTTTTGACGATTTATATTTTGTCATTTATAAGTTTCTCTAAAGTAACCCTTCGCCCGGAATATAAATTCGACAAATTTGCCTTGATTGACTTCTGTTTGGCCAGGCGACACATCCGATTCTCGGAATTCTAGTGTTTTTTTCCTTATCTTATTGTTTCAAGCTGTATATACCATACATGTACAAATTAATTTGAATAAAATATAATATTTGATCCAATTGAAACCGCTGATGGGTGATTTAAAAAAAAAAAATGCATCCGAAGTGTGACATTGGGGGTCAAATTTCAAAATTGCTCTATCATTATCTTTTTTACATCCTCTTAACCAGGGAACATCAAAATTTCAGAAACAAATACTGGTTTAAGAATAAAATCTAGGACAATGCTTTAAATTTAATACTTTAATCATTTTTTCCTTATTTTTTTACAATTCTATAAGCTACACTTAGCTTGATTATAAACAACACAGGTATGCAGAATTGTAAATATTCTTTCATGAACTGATGAAGTAGTTATGTATACACATTTTCAAAGTAAAATTTAATCTTTCGCTCAAAATTTGCACTTGTAATAAAATTTTATGTGAAAATACACCCCTGGATTTTCACTGTGTAGAGGAAAAAGTTTTTCTAATTTAAATAATAAGCATGATTTTTGTTAAAAATTGTTCTTAGATAACAAGAAGGGTATATGAAAAACATAGAACAAATTTCATCTGAATATATAGGATATAAAACATATTAAACACATTAACATATGTTGGTAATGGAATGTGTTACACTTGTGACAAAATCAGAAGAGGGAGTTTCTCCTTTGAATTTTTTATCTCTTATAGATTTTATATAGGATGAAGTGAATTGGCTTCATGGAAATTGATTAAAATGTATCAAACATAAATCAATTCCCTTTTTTTAGCACAAGACTTTAAAAAATGAACTATTCAGATTTGTTTATTAAGCATAGTAAGGAGTTATAAAATGTTAATGATCAGAAAACAGTTGACAGCACTCATTGTGGGATAAATTATCAATTGAATGGTTTGATTGATACCATTTTTGCAATTCTAAAGAATCTGTAACAAATTTAAGGCTTAAATAGAAAGAAATAATTGTGTTACACTTGTGACAAGCAAACAAAGGAACTGATTATGACCCTTTTGTCTTTTCTTATCTCTTATACTTTATGTAACCTACTATAGTATGTACAACTTAGCATCTTTTTTGGTTTTCTTCAATAAATTCCTGTAAATATTTTTTGAATTGTGAAAAAAATACCTTTCCCTCCTTGTGAGTGCATAATTTTATCCTTTTTGTTTACACCATTTTGTGTTTTCTTTGTATCGAAAGAGTGAATAACTACCCTAAAAATATATCAAATTAATTGTTGAATAGATCATCCTTTGACCAAACACAGGAAAAAGTGAGATGAATTCAATCCCTTGACCAGAAAAACAGCAAAAAAGCTATGAATTGCAAAACAAATTGAAATGCTGATGGTTGAAACCTTAAATGTTACACTTGTGACATATCTGGGTGGTTTTATTCAGTACTGGCTACATAAAATCATACTTGTTGTTTTATAGGCAAGTTGGTTCCTTTAGAAAGCTTAAAGACAGCTAGTCATTAAAACAGCATTCCTTTTGAATAAAACTTTGTATATTTTATGAGGCAATTCACTTTACTCCAATCATATGAAATTCTGTATGATAAAAATTTGAAAGGGTGTGTTTATAAAAGGTTACAAATTTCCAATTTATCAAGTTTAAAAAAGATGAAAAGATTGTTTTCCTACAGCTTTTATGCTATATTTCAACTGCAATTCACCATTTGACTATACATGAATAGTGTTTAATACAATTTACAGTTGAATTGAAGGTAAGGGAAAAAATGTCACAAAAAAGTGTTACCCTTGTGACAATTTGGATGACATTTTTCCATGTAATTTTTGAACGGAACATTCTAAAGCGATGAAACTTGGCATGATGCAAGAAAAACATTAATTACATATCTTAAAATTAATTTTAACAATAAATCTGCTTTAGATAGTCTATAAACATTGATTATAGAAATGGATGCATTATTTTTGAAATTACCCTGATCCATTTAAGATTTTCATAGCTGAATATTTGGCCTAATAATACTTTTCCATTGTTCAATCTTGGAAATCTGGGTGATATTCATTTGATTTCACGTGATAATATAACTCAATATTTCCCCATCCACATACAATGTAATAGATGGCCCACTCTAGCTTTTCAGCAAGGGGTCAAAGGCTTTAGATTGAACACTGTTTTCCCTGACCTAATATAGGGCCTTGTATATTTTCAGACTGAAAAACAGTAAGGATTTTGCTCGGATAGCTCCACAGACACCAGCTGATCTTAATTGACGGTACATGTATTTGAAAAAAAGGATAAATCCAGACTCAGCAGGACTTTGTTTATATTTAAATGTTCTTCAGAGCATCAACATGCAACAGCTGCCATCCAACAGTCCAAGTCATTCCAGAATTGCAGGATTAGTATGGCTATCAGTAGCCAGGAGGCTGTAGAGGCTTCTATGATGAACACATACTTCACTGACAAGAGGGACACCGCAGGCAGTTTGGTCCCTCAGCTGAACATGCTGAATGGTGACAAATGAGGTAAGATTTTGACCTTAGTATGAACAGTAAATATTTTTGCGCTGATGAGATTACTGCAATAGATTGAGAGACTGACCCAGAATCTAGGTAGCTGTACAATTATCTAAATAAGTAAAACAGATGTGTTTAACACAAATCCCCCACCCACATTCTTCCAGAGCACTGCAAGTCACCAATTGTTATGTACTATGTACTACTAGTCAATTGTATAGGCTCAAGGTGAGCTATTGTGATCATAGGATGTCCGTCGTCCGTCAACAATTTCCTTTAAATAATGTCTCCTTCTGTACCACTTGGTGGTATTTCACCAAACTACGGTAAATGTTCTAAAATTACGAACACTAAAAAATAATTATTTTTTCCGCTGTTCGTAATTTTAGAAATTACGTTTCAGAAAAAGTGCTAGTATTCGTAATTTTAGAATGTGGTCTTTAGCATGAGCAAAAACGGTATATATGCATGTAAAAATGTGGTAGGAATGTGTTGAAAACACGGCGATATGATTCTGCGCTATCTACTATTTTTTCTTTTCAACCGCAGCTAAATTCTTGCGGACTGGGTCAGTAAACTGTCCAGCGCGTGCAGTAATTACCAAGTCGAGAGCCAGGCACGTGCATGTTATGTCACTCAATTTACTTACATGTCGTAAAAGTCCACTTATTTAACCTCGGACTACCGATGAAACGCTACACTTTCGTTCTTCCTTCAGAAATCGCTTGCTCTCCATCTGCGCAAATGCCGTTTATAATGTAATACGGTCACTCAAGGACACTGATCTCGTCATTCAGAATTTTTTGCAAAGATATACACGAAACTTTGAAATACGTAGACGAGTTCTCTGAGTTAAAAAAATGACGAAATTCAAAAAGAACACACATCTCTCTCTCTCTCTCTCTCTCTCTCTCTCTCTACTTGTCGATCTGTCGATGCACTTTGATTTTCCTGAAAGGATGTGCATGTACCAGTCTCTCTCTCTTTCTCTCTCTATTTACATTTGCAAAAACGTTCTGGATCCAGATCAGACCCGAATGGAATTCAGGAAAGAATGTTTCGTAAATTAAAAAAATTGTGCATGCGATAGAAAGTATGCAAAGTGCCGTACAAAAGCCGATGTGCACGATAAAATGGGTTTTCAGTATATCTCAATAAGTGTATACATTGTCCGGTCCCATGCGCGGATCCAGAGGGGGGGACAGGGGACCGGACCCCCCCCCCCCTGAAAAATCACAAAAATATAGAATTTCTAAGCAATACTGGACCGGATCCCCAGGAATTCTCAAAACTACCAAGCCAGCATTCAACGTTGGGCCATCATCGGCACGCCAGCGAAACGCCATTTAAAGGCGTTTCGCTGGCGGGCCGATGATGGCCCGCTTTTAGTGATATTTGGATCTTCTCTCCCTTAAAAAAGAAGAAAAAACCGTTGTCAGAGTTCGGATCCAGATCAGATCTGAATGGATTTCAGGAAAGAATGTTTCGTCAATTTAAACATTTGGGCATGCGATAAAAAGCATGCAAAGTATCAATACTGTCGAATATCTGACTTTGTCGTGCAAAAGCCGATGCGCACGAGAAGCATCTCCAAGTATCATTTTCAGCACCGATACATGATATTTTTCGAGATTACAAGAGATTCGTATGCAAGCGCTAGTCTCTCTCTCTCTCTCTCTCTCTCTCTCTCTCTCTCTCTCTACCACCTGCTTTCAAATTGTGCAAATAGTTTGTATCCAGAAGATCTCCGACATCCTGCCAAATCAAATCAGGGGCAAACAGGCATACCTGTAAGCGAACATCCGACTTTGGGTCCGATGCCTCGAAAGAATATAATTGAGCCGTGACATGAGATTTCCAACAATCAGCAAAGCCTCAGATGAGCCTGCGCATATGCACAGTCTGATCAGAGTCTTTGCTAGTCGCTTGAATATTTTATGAGTGCTAAGCTACTGACTGAACATCGTTTGGAGTTTGTAAGCTTAACAGGAGGCTGCACAGGCTCGTCTGAGTCTACACTCGTCAAAATGCGACATTGTGTCGCGGCTCAATTTATGATATATTGGCTTCGAACCGATGCGTACGATTCATATCTCGGAGAGACAAGTACCACAAATCTAGTTTTTCATGCATGCAGTGCGCCGTTTCATGCTCCAGTTCATTGAAATTGTTTTTTTTTTATGCCAACCCATGAAAAGGAGACACAGCTAGGCAATTATGTTTTGTGTGCTAAGTCCGCTTTCGTGTACAAAGGCCACCGCGTGCTACCCGAGTCTTAAAACAACAACAGCACGTGGTCTGATAGTCGGCTTCTTTGATCTCAAACACATGTCCATGAACCATTACCCCGTCCCTTTGTCTGCGGCTGATACTATTAGCAGTGCCGGACCCAGCCCCCCCCAAAGAGGCTGTGACAAACCAATTTTTAGCAGACAGTTTGGGCCCAGATCTGGCCCGACAAAATGTTTAATGTTTTGTTCTAGAAACAAAGGTGCTGATAAGACTGCGGTGTGCGCAGGCTGATCTTCGCATGTAACGAAGTCGGGGTACATATATCTGCAAACGTGTGGTAAATAAAGCGAATTCCGAGATGTCCGGAATTCACAGTGTGGGCAGTTAAGGCGCTGGCGGTTTTCCGCGGATGCGCAGGCTCGTCTGAGCCTTCGCTACTCCCATAGCTGGCTTATTTCATGAAATAAAATATGTAAATATTAAATTCATTAAGATGCAGGATTGTGCTACAATCAATTTATTTTTTGGTACATGTATGTGCGTCTGTGCGTACATTATACCGGTAATGCACTCGTTGGACCCTCCATGTGCAGTTTCATGAGGACAGACACGCCGCGATCGGCTCAACAGTTTGTTTAAATTTTCCATTTTGAGGAATTTGATGTTTTTGATTGATATGAACAGCCATTATTACATGTACTTAGAAAACCGCTGACAAGAACTTTTAAGTCAATGTACGTAGATGTCTAGAATTTTTATTTGGCTAGAGTCTTCATCCACTTTGAACTTTGTTACTGAGCAGATTGTACAAACACACAATGCTCTCCTGAGCCTTCGCTGATCACATCTGTCATAAGTACCAAGCTCATATGGGGCTCCACGCAAGTTGATTTCATGCTCGGGTCCGAGCTGTGTTCAAGAAAAGAGCACACGCATAGAATTAGAATGATAGAAGTGCCCTCCGTGTCGCACGCGGCTTGGACATATTGCCGAACTGGGAAATCCTTTAAAATGCTTAAAAGGGAGAGGAGGGTAGGGGGTGTCAGTCGGATGAGAATCACACATATTTAAGCCTTAAGTACCGTGAACTAATGAGATGATGACCAGGCATGTCGGTAAATATTAAATAAACGGTGGCTTTATTTTCCGCATTGCATGTCTCGGTGAGAAAAAAAACACATGCGACTTGCACGATTTTCTCGGCATTTTGCACGAAACCGAATGACCCCTTGTGTTGCAAACGTCCACGGCAATCACTATACATCAACTTATTTCATTCTCTCTCGCCCAGTGATCGTCTCATTTTCCGCAACTCTCTCTCTCTCAACTCTCTCTCTCTCTTCGGGGCTGGTATTTTAGAAAAAAAACGAGTACGTGTCACAGCACACTTATGCCTGTGTCAACGTGCATAATCCACGTACAATAAGCTGAATCGCGGCCTTTGGTCAGTAGTAAATAATTATATCAGCCATTTTGGTGGATACATATACTCAATAGGGTAAGTCAAAGCAGTTTTGGAATCGTTGCAGGAACTTGTCCGTGCATCAAATTCGTCAATGCTGGTGACCTTGAATAATGTATAACGTCGCGCGCTGGCATGCGAAATAGAACGTCACGTGCCAGATCACCCATCTAAGTAGAATGGAACATTCCAAATGTCGCTACCGCTCACGTGCTGAACGGTAGAAGTATACCAAACACAGATGGGACAAACAGATAAACGGACCTCGATTTTCCGCCGAAAATAACATGTGTTCGTAATTTTAGAAATTCACTTTTCCGAAAAGGGCAGTGTTCGATTTTTTAGGATGTTTTAAAAACTATTTTCGACGATAATTTTAGGTGTTCGTAATTTTAGAGTGTTCGAAATTTTAGAACATTTACCATACACAGAAATCCTGCTTCAAAGCACTTGATGAGCTATTGTGATCGTTGGAAGTCAGTCGTCGTCTGTGGTCAACATTTGCATCAAAGGACATTTCCTAAACTACTAGCTGGATTTTGGCCAAACTTGGCAGGAATGATCTTTATATAGCCCTCTTTGATAATTGTTCAAATGATTTTGGTCAACACAGGCTAAAAATAGATTTTCAAGATGAAAAATTTAAAAATGTTCTTGTCTGAAACCACAAGCCATATAGATTTGATATTTGGTATGTGCATCATCTAAGTGACCTCTACCAAGCTTGTTCAAATTATGCCCATTATGCCCATGGGTCATAAATGGGCCTGTCCCTGGGGTTACATGTGATACATAGGCTTATATAGGGAAAACAAAATAATCTTCTTGTCTAAAACCACAAGGCATAGAGCTTTGATATTTGGTATGTAGCATCACCAAGACTAGTGGACCTCTACCAAGTTTGTTCAAATTATGATCCAGGTCCACCAAGTTTGTTCAAATTATGACCCTGGGGCCAAAAATGGTCCTGTCCCAAGGAGCCACATGTTTTACACAGGATTATGGAAAACATGAAAAAATCTTCTTGTATGAAACCACAAATCATAGAGCCTTGATATTTGATATGAAGTATAACCTAGTAGACCTCTACCAGCTTTGTTCAAGTTATACTCCTGGGGCCAAAAATGTTCCCGCCTCAGTGGTCACATGATTTACTATTTTACATAGGCTTTAATAAGGAAAACTTGAAAAAATCTTCTTGTCTGAAACTACAAGGCTTAGAGCCTTGATATTTGGTATGTAGCATCACCTCACATTATGTCATAGGCTTATAAATATAAAATCAATTTTTTTCAGAATATAGTCATGTTGCATATTAAATTTAAGGGAATGAAGCATACAATAACATGCTAGCTAATATTTTGTGCCAACACACACCCTTGGCCCCTGGGGTGTGGTGAAAAGTTCATTTTTTTCATTTCTGAAATTACACACTGGGTAGGCGCAACAAGAATACAACCGAGGAACTGTGATCAATATTTACATTTTACAGCCGCCGTTTTGGGTAAGTTTAATATTTTATTTTTTTCATTGGAATGCCGAAATCACCAGAAAAAAAGGAAATATCCATTTTAATGTTAATTTTATGCCTTTATATGATATAAATGATAGTAGAATAATTGATATGTTTACAAAAGGCTTATATTTTAATGTGCCAGCAAATAAATATTTCAATAAAAATATAGCAACACATTATAGCAATTTGAAAGTGATTTTTTTTTATCAACATATTTTTAAAAACAGACTAGAAATAAGCATATTATACTAATTCTTATCATATTTTTGCATTAAGTAAACAATAAAAAGGTGATTCCTTACTTTTATCTCGTGATTTTGGTGATTTTCTGGTGATTTCGGTGATATCTGTTGATTTCGGTTAATCATGGCACCGAATCAGGAGATGGGATTCTCTCCAGTTATATAACAATATGTCATATTGGTTTGTGCAATAATTTTTTCAGGGTGAACAGCATCTCACAGATAAGATAGTTTGGTCTCAGAGAAAGTCCAGTTCTAAGGAGTCCATTGACCACAGTCACCAACTTACAGCAATATCTGATGTGATTCAAGGGAATTATACCTCTTTCATTTTAATGTTTGATAAGAGTACAGATTTGTTACTCACTGAGCCAAATTTTAACTACTCAGTATGGTCTCAGCAAGAGTTGAACATATAACATCTTTCTTGGCCATTAGGACTCTATTCCAATATTGAATCCCTAACCCATGATTTCTGGATGTGATAAATAAGGAACAAGTTCTGCTGGACAAACTGATTGGCTTGTCGAATGATGGCCAGTGATGGGCAGCTTCAATGTCAGCAGGAAATCAGGAGTGGTACAAGACACTTTAACCTGAGACGGATTGGTACTGGTTCAACACAGAAGACCCATCCCGACATGACTGAAAAATTATTGACTGGTTGAAGAAACAAATCATCCATAATCAAACACTTTGGATCCAGATTAGGACCGACTTCAGTGTTAAATCCATTAAATTTTCAGTGGTCATTTTCATGTGATTTCAGATGGAAA
Source organism: Loripinus fragilis (assembly GCA_964019695.1). Taxonomy (NCBI): domain Eukaryota; kingdom Metazoa; phylum Mollusca; class Bivalvia; order Lucinida; family Lucinidae; genus Loripinus; species Loripinus fragilis. The sequence continues at coordinate 74,150,731 of OZ026527.1, read as the reverse complement.
AACACTGTCTAATATTTGCCCATTTGCATGATGTTGATGATGGCCAACACTACCTTTAGCAAGGGGCCATTTGATACAAAAGGGGGCCACTTAAAGGGGGCCAGTGGTTGCCTCTAGATTTTACAGAGGTAATCAGCAGACAACAATAATAGGCAGAAAGTTAACTCATAAAGTGCCACATACAATTTGCAGCAGACGACAATTGCAAATTTTGCTGCTTTTTCAAAGAATAAAAAAACAAATAAGGCACGACGTTTCATGAGAATAGTCTGCTGGCAGACGATTCTCATGAAATATCATACCTTATTTTTTTCAAAAATTAGGAAAGTTGTCGCCATATTTGTCATCTGCTGCAGTCGTGATTGGTGCTTTAAGGGTTAAATAGAAAAGACTGAAGAAATAATCAAATGTCATCTGTTTTAATAAAATGCATAATTTTAAGCTGTATTACTTTTAAATATTGAAATAGATGAGTTTATATGTACATGGAGTTTGGTCTAACATAAGTCCAGATAAGTGAACTTTTATTGACAAAATTGTGAGAACATATGCAATTTTTCAATCATTTGAACATTTGTTTTGGGTGCTCAAAAGAACCGTCTCATTGAGACGGCTCTTTTGAGCATCAAGAAAATTGTTTTTTGATATGATTTTTAAGCACATTCAACTGGATACCTAAAGTGTATTAGCAATTTTCTACAATGGACTTAACTGATAAGATACTGCCTGCAGCCAAATCAAGGACAGGTGCCATACTGGGAATTTAGTCATATAGTACACAGGTATAGGTTAACCGCTCAATAGCCCTTCAAAAGCCTCTATATCACCAAATGAGAGTTTTTATCTAAACATCCAGAATATCTGTTCTGGTTGTTTTATTTTATGTGATTCTTTACATCCCATGAACAATCTTTCAGCTATAAAGGGATGGGTCTTCCTGGGTTGAACCAGGACTAAGCTAGGATTAATGTATCCTGCTCAAGGACACAACGCAGTGATGCCGGTGATGCTCTAACTCGGGGGCCATCTGTCTCGAGTCAAGCACTCTACCACTGAGCCACTGCGCTCCTGGGTTTGGTTTTGAAATAACAATTTGAAAAATATTTTCTTATAAGCACTTTCATCTGGAGGCCAAATAGTGGATTTGGAATTGGACATATTAAGTCACCTGGCTATTAAGTGCTCAAACTGAGCTATACATTTAATATTGCCTTCAAATATGTCTGCAAGATGTGAATGGTGTGTCTGTCATTTGTGTGTCAAGACAAGAGGCCCTTCTGAACACTAAACTTAGCATGTGCATTTTCAATTGACAGCACACCATGAGGTCAGGTCATGAATGTTTGCATGCCGGATAGTTTTACAAGCTTTTGTTGTCCTCTGCTGATCAGTGCCTTAACCCTTGTTCTGCTGCATAAATATGAATATGGCACATTCACTTCTGTTTTCCAGTGGAATCTTATGCTGTCTGGAAAGCAGTCAGATCTAGATCTCATGTCCACAGATGTGTTCACTAGATTTAGCCATCTGATTCTGGATTTACTCTCTTTTCTAAAGCTGACATATCCGGTTTCAGCAGGACAAGGGTTTATCCATCATTTTATGGGACATTGGCAAACAGTACATAACCAGATCAGATATGACATAATGTGACCTCTGATCAGGCTCTGCGCTGTTTCCTAACATTACATACTTTTAATATTTGAGTGTAATTATAATCCCAACTGGAGATGGATGCATTCAATTGGAAATTCAATTTGTGACTGGGGAGGAATTATTGAGAATTTACAAGCCATTCTTTGTGGAAGTATGTATTAAATGGGTTAGTGCTATTATGTCCCCCAAAATGTTTGTTCCTGAAATGTCTACTGTGCCAAAATGTCTATTCCCATGATGTCTACTATGGCAACTTGCAAGACCGGGCCGATGTCCATGCCCGTTTCAGCAATCTCCGATCCCCAGTATGCATCGTATTAACCTTTTTACCTGCTAGGGACAATTTGAAAACAGTTTGGATCTGGATAAAGACTGTAAAAACGGTAGGCCTGATCAGAATCCAAACTGTGTGCCACTCTGATGGTATTCCTGAAAATTCATTAGAGAAAATTATGACAATGGTCATCATGTTAACCCTCTATCTGCTAGTAACAGTTTGCAAACTGGTTGTAACCAGATCAGGAACATCAAAATGACTTTGCTGGGTCTGATCTGGATCCAAAATGGTTTGACAGTCTGGTATTCCTGAAAAATTCATTAGAGTTACTTCAATCAAGGGTTATGATTGAAGCACAATCATTTAATTTGGACACTTTAATCCTTGCATTAGTACTGGTGCAATCCAGGTAGACCCATCCCGCCATAACTGAAAAATTATTGACTGGGGCTTAAAGAATCAAATCAAATCAAAAAAAAAAATTGGAGAAATCAATTGTAATGATGGAATAGGTCTTTCAGGAGTATATTGGTAAGTAAGCAAGTAAGTAAGTAAAGTCTTTATTTAAAGAGGGTGACAACATTTAGTGGTACAACTTATCTTCCATGAGGCCCTCAAAATAAAGAATATGTACACACACAAAAAAAAAAACAAATCTACACAAACTATCAAATTTAAATTGTTTAACCCTGTACTGCTGAGCAAATATAGCTAAATTTTGGCAAGACCGTAAACTGAATGCAAAACTGTGGATCCTGATCAGCTGATCAGTTGTTTCCAAAAACAGGATATCTAGGTTCAGCAGGACAAAGGTTAATTTGATATTTATGCAAGTGCATTTATTATAACATAGTAACACTATTTATCTCGACAAGCATCCATTTCTATTTTACTCTGCTTGTTGGAAATTATTTAGGTATTTTGTCATCTGCTGTCTTTTCTAAATTAATTTACTATATAGTTCCTTCATTATCACTATCAGAGAGTCAAACAGTTTGGATTCAGATCAGGTCTGGCATTTTGTCGGTCCTGATCTGGTTCTAAAACTGTTTGCAAAGGTTATCAGCAGACAACAATTGCAGGCAAAGAGAAACTTCAGCAGTGTATATCTAACCAACTTGCAGGGTTCCACTTAGCAGTATGCATTTACAAGCAGAGTAGAAAACAATATGTATCCTGATCAGCTGGTTTCAGGCCAGCTGATTCAGATCTATACTGTTTTCAAAACAAGTTAAACCCAGGTACAGCATGGTATGGGCCATTTTACATTATTTACAGGTCACCATATTTCTGTAATTTTTATTTTTGTTAATTTTCTCCGAATTTTATGCGCATAAAATTCGACAAAAACACATCAGAAGAAATTTTGGATACTGCCTAATTATGACTATTCCCTATGAGTGTAGATCCAGATCAGCTAGCTTCTGAGAGGCCAGCTGATCAGGATCCACACTGTAAGGTGCAAGAATTGTCATAGGTAAAATAATAAATCGATAGAAGAGAAATGAACAAAATATTCACTAAAAATATATATACAAACTACAAACATGTACTTAAAATGAATAGTTTAGCATTTTAAAAGGATTTTTGCTTGGAAGTAGATAATGTGGGAGTATCATTTTGGGAGCAGACATAGACGGCACCTTCAGGTGTGTAAAAACAAAAACCTTACACCCTAGTGCACATTATGTTTACTAAGTTTAGACATAGAGTGCATTAATAGTGAACATCATGCAATTCACATAACAACTTAAGTTATAATTCATTACTCGAATATTAAGCGAATAAAGAAATGTGCTTCATGCAAGATTGTCATTTTGTATCCTGCTTGATAACTTATATCACTTTAACTATCCTTGTTAGCAAAGACTTTTGTCATCTGCTGATAACCTTTGCAAACAGTAAGGACCCAGATCTGGAACGAGAAGAATGTCGATCCTGATCTTGATCCAAAAGGATTGACACTCTAATAGTGTGTTCCTGAAAGAATTTATTGAAAAAAGTAATTTTTACAAAAAAAAAAGTCAGCAGACGACAAAAAAGTTTAAAGAAAAATATCTTTCTAATTCTATTGTATTGTTATAATTCATAACTCGAAAATATTAAGCGAATAAAGAAATGTGCTTCATGCTAGGTTGTCATTTTGTATCCTGCTTGATAACTTATGTTATTTTGAATTACATCATTTTAACTATCCTTGTTAACTAGGTTGCAAGGCAGTAGACATTAGAATAAAAACCCGTATTATTAGCTTTTGGATGAATATTGTGAATGGTAAACAAACAAAACTATCAAAATGGTTATACTTACTTCTACTAGGAGAATATGACGGTGGCATCCATCAACATAAATGGATCCATTTTATTAAACATATTCTATTATCTGTTGGGTGTTCCGCTCTTTAAAACAAGGAAGTCATTGAAAACCCAAAATCAATCAAAAATCAAATCTCTAAAACTCTATCAGACCTTTATGTTCAGGAGTGGCATAACAAAGTAACTTCATCCTCTAAAGGAAAGAATTATACTCTTTTCAAGCAAGATTTAAATCTTGAAAATTACCTAATCAAATTAAATAGGAAACACTGTTCTTCATTGTTAAAGGTTAGGTTAAGTAATCATCGGCTTCCGGTTGAAACTGGTCGCTGGGAAAACACACCTTTAGAAGACAGAAAATGCACATTATGTAGCAAACATGATATCGGGTACGAATTTCACTATCTTTTTGTTTGTGATCACTTTATATCTGACAGAAAGAAATATCTAAGTTTATATTTTTACAAAAGTCCTAACATTATAAAATTCAAAGAACTATTTTCTTCAGCAAATACCAGGAAGCTTGTAAAGTTATCAAGTTTTGTAGAAATTATAATGAATAAATTTTCATGTGCAGCCTAACCCTAAAAGAGTCAATCATTACGATAATATACTTCTTACTATGTCTTGGCTTAATATTTCATGGGAATTGCCTGATTATAGACAACTCACATGATATGTCATATCATGCGAATTGTCTATAATTAATAATGTGAAGCCTTATTTTGTTTCTTAATGAAGCAACAACAGTTGATTATGTTGCCTACTGTTAGTTATAGAAGGCTCTTTCAGGGTGGAATTTGCTCGCATTTTAATTTTCACCTTTTTCATGCTCTTTGTACACTGTATTTTATGTATATCATGTATATGCTTTGTTTTTGTATCTTATGCTCTTACGCTATCTATGAGTGGCCTGAGTTTTATGTCAATAAAGATATGTTCTGTTAACAAAGACTTTTGTCATCTGCTGATAACCTTTGCAAACAGTAAGGACCCAGATCAGGGCCGAGAAGAATGTTGATCCTTATCTTGATCCAAACCGACTGATACTCTTATAGTGTATTCCTGAAAGAATTTATTGAAAAAAGTTATTTTTAAAAAAAAGTCAGCAGACGACAAAAAGTTTATAGAAAAAAGATCTTTCTGGTTCTATTGTATTGTATTTGAATTTAAGGTACAACTTGCATTTTATATTGTAGAACAGTGACCTATGTCACTGTACAGAAATGTGTAGAAAGACCCTTGATACTGTGTATAACATTTTATCAGACAGACAATGTCGTCTGCTGATAACCTTGCAAACAGTTAGGACCAAGATCAGAACCAATTGAAAGTCATTCCTGGTCTGCATCCAAAATGTTTGACATTCTAATTGAGTTCCTGAAAGAATTTTTGCAAAAGACATAAAAAGTATTCAACTAGTTAAAAAAGATCTTTTTGGTTTTAATGGTCAGCAGACCTCAAAACATGAATGTGGGCATGACTGGATTTGTTCATCTAAATTGAAGTGTTCTTGTTACCCTGGCAACAAATAGCAGGCTTCTGACCACATGGTGAGGCTATTACCTGGTGACTTATCCCAATAAACACCGAAATTTCAGTTTTACACTGTCAATCACATACCAGCTTTAGCAAACAGTGTAGATACAGATGAGAAGCAGCTAATAAGGAAAGAGTTAAATCATTAAGGTCCTTTAAGATAGTCTTCTGGAATTACGTTTTAGTGAATATATTATTTTGTTCAAAGAACAAAAAAAATAGTCCCTGATCAGACTGCATTGAATTTTTTATATAAATCTTTACATGCGACATACTTAGTGATTTTGTTGTCGTCTGCTGACTCCTTTCAAAATAAATATTTTCAAGAAATTTCAGGAAAAAAATCAAGGTGTCAAATTGTATGGATCCAGATCAGGACCAAACATACTGTTGGTCCTGATCTGACTCCAAACTGTTCATGAATGTTATCAGCAGATGACAAAAGTTTGATGATCAGTTGTTTCCAAAACGGGATATATCTAGGTTCAGCAGGACAAAGGTTAATTTGATATTTATGCAAGTGCATTTATTATAACATAGTAACCCTATTTGTCTTGACAAGCATCCATTTCTATTTTACTCTGCTTGTTGGAAATTATTTAGGTATTTTGTCATCTGCTGTCTTTTCTAAATTAATTTACTATATAGTTCCTTCATTATCACTATCAGAGAGTCAAACAGTTTGGATTCAGATCAGGTCTGACATTTTGTCAGTGCTGATCTGGTTCTAGAACTGTTTGCAAAGGTTATCAGCAGACAACAATTGTAGGCAAAGAGAAACTTCAGCAGTGTATATCTAACCAACTTGCAGGGTTCCACTTAGTAGTATGCATTTATAACCAAAGTAGAAAACAATATGTATCCTGATCAGCTGGTTTCAGGCCAGCTGATTCAGATCTATACTGTTTTACAAGTTATACCCAGGTACAGCATGGTATGGGCCATTTTACATTATTTACAGGTAATCATATTTCTTTAATTTTTATTTTTGTTAATTTTCTCCGAATTTTATGCACATAAAATTCGACAAAAACACAGAAGAAATTTAGGATACTGCCTGATTATGACTATTTCCTATGAGTGTAGATCCAGATCAGCTAGCTTCTGAAGGGAGCGCAGTGGCTCAGTGGTAGAGTGCTTGACTTGAGACCGAAGGGCTGCGGGTTCGAGCCTCACCGGCGTCACTGCGTTGTGGTCCTTGAGCAAGACACATTTATCCTAGCTTAGTACTGGTTCAACCCAGGAAGAACCGTCCCGCATAACTGAAAGATTGTTGAGTGGACGAAAAGAATCAAATCAAACAAACAAAAACAAAGCTAGCTTCTGAGAGGCCAGCTGATCAGGATCCACACTGTAAGGTGCAAGAATTGTCATAGGTAAAATAATAAATCGATAGAAGAGAAATGAACAAAATATTCACTAAAAATATATATACAAACTACAAACATGTACTTAAAATGAATAGTTTAGCATTTTAAAAGGATTTTTGCTTGGGAGTATTTATTGTGGGAGTATCACTTTGGGAGCAGACATAGACGGCACCTTCAGGTGTGTAAAAACAAAAACCTTACACCCTAGTGCACATTATGTTTACTAAGTTTAGACATAGAGTGCATTAATAGTGAACATCATGCAATTCACATAACAACTTAAGTTATAATTCATTACTCGAATATTAAGCGAATAAAGAAAAGTGCTTCATGCAAGATTGTCATTTTGTATCCTGCTTGATAACTTATATCACTTTAACTATCCTTGTTAGCAAAGACTTTTGTCATCTGCTGATAACCTTTGCAAACAGTAAGGACCTAGATCTGGAACGAGAAGAATGTCGATCCTGATCTTGATCCAAAAGGATTGACACTCTAATAGTGCGTTCCTGAAAGAATTTATTGAAAAAAGTAATTTAAAAAAAAAAAGTCAGCAGACGACAAAAAAGTTTATAGATAAAGATCATTCTGGTTCTATTGTATTGTTATAATTCATAACTCGAAAATATTAAGCGAATAAAGAAATGTGCTTCATGCTAGATTGTCATTTTGTATCCTGCTTGATAACTTATGTTATTTTGAATTATATCATTTTAACTATCCTTGTTAACTAGGTTGCAAGGCAGTAGACATTAGAATAAAAACCCGTATTATTAGCTTTTGGATGAATATTGTGAATGGTAAACAAACAAAACTATCAAAATGGTTATACTTACTTCTACTAGGAGAATATGATGGTGGCATCCATCAACATAAATGGATCCATTTTATTAAACATATTCTAATATCTGTAGGGCGTCCCTATCTTTTAAACAAGGAAGTCATTGAAAACCCAAAATCAATCAAAAATCAAATCTCTAAAACTCTATCAGACCTTTATGTTCAGGAGTGGCATAACAAAGTAACTTCATCCTCTAAAGGAAAGAATTATACTCTTTTCAAGCAAGATTTAAATCTTGAAAATTACCTAATCAAATTAAATAGGAAACACTGTTCTTCCTTGTTAAAGTTTAGGTAAAGTAATCATCGGCTTCCGGTTGAAACTGGTCGCTGGGAAAACACACCTTTAGAAGACAGAAAATGCACATTATGTAGCAAACATGATATCGGTGACGAATTTCACTATCTTTTTCTTGTTGATCACTTTATATCTGACAGAAAGAAATATTGAAGATCATATTTTTACAAAAGTCCTAACATTATAAAATTCAAAGAACTATTTTCTTCAGCAAATACCAGGAAGCTTGTAAAGTTATCAAGTTTTGTAGAAATTATAATGAATAAATGTTCATGTGCAGCCTAACCCTAAAAGAGTCAATCATTACGATAATATACTTCTTACTATGTCTTGGCTTAATATTTCATGGGAATAACCTGATTATAGACAGTTCACATGATATGTCAAATCATGCGAATTGTCTATAATCAATAATGTGAAGCCTTATTTTGTGCTTAATGAAGCAACAACAGTCGATTATGTTGCCTACTGTAAGTTATAGAAGGCTCTTTCAGGGTTGATTTTGCTCGCATTTTAACTTTCACCTTTTTCATGTTCTTTGTACTCATGTATTTTATGTATATCATGTATATGCTTTGTTTTTGTATCTTATGCCTTTACGCTATCTATGAGTGGTCTGAGTTTTATGTCAATAAAATATGAACTGTTCTGTTAACAAAGACTTTTGTCATCTGCTGATAACCTTTGCAAACAGTAAGGACCCAGATCAGGGCCGAGAAGAATGTTGATCCTTATCTTGATCCAAACCGACTGACACTCTAATAGTGTGTTTTTGAAAGAATTTATTGAAAAAAGTTATTTAAAAAAAAAAAAAGTCAGCAGACGACAAAAAGTTTATAGAAAAAAGATTTTTCTGGTTCTATTGTATTGTATTTGAATTTAAGGTACAACTTGCATTTTATATTGTAGAACTGTGACCTATGTCACTGTACAGAAATGTGTAGAAAGACCCTTGTTACTGTGTATAACATTTTATCAGACAGACAATGTCGTCTGCTGATAACCTTGCAAACAGTTAGGACCAAGATCAGAACCAATTGAAAGTCATTCCTGGTCTACATCCAAAATGTTTGACATTCTAATTGAGTTCCTGAAAGAATTTTTGCTAAAGACATAAAAAGTATTCAACTAGTTAAAAAAGATCTTTTTGGTTTTAATGGTCAGCAGACCTCAAAACATTTGGATTTGTTCATCTAAATTGAAGTGTTCTTGTTACCCTGGCAACAAATAGCAGGCTTCTGACCCCATGGTGAGGCTATTACCTGGTGTCTTAATCCAAATAAACAACGAAATTTCAGTTTTACACTGTCAATCACATACCAGCTTTAGCAAACAATGTAGATACAGATGAGAAGCAGCTAATAAGGAAAGAGTGAAATCATTAAGGTCCTTTAAGATAGTCTTCTGGAATTACATTTTAGTGAATAAATTATTTTGTTCAAAGAACAAAAAAAATAGTCCCTGATCAGACTGCATTGAATTTTTTATATAAATCTTTACATGCGACATACTTAGTGATTTTGTTGTCGTCTGCTGACTCCTTTCAAAATAGATATTTTCAAGAAATTTCAGGAAAAAAAATCAAGGTGTCAAACTGTATGGATCCAGATCAGGACCAAACATACTGTTGGTCCTGATCTGACTCCAAACTGTTCATGAATGTTATCAGCAGATGACAAAAGTTTGATGATCAGTTGTTTCCAAAAACGGGATATATCTAGGTTCAGCAGGACAAAGGTTAATTTGATATTTATGCAAGTGCATTTATTATAACATAGTAACCCTATTTGTCTCGACAAGCATCCATTTCTATTTTACTCTGCTTGTTGGAAATTATTTAAGTATTTTGTCATCTGCTGTCTTTTCTAAATTAATTTACTATATAGTTCCTTCATTATCACTATCAGAGAGTCAAACAGTTTGGATTCAGATCAGGTCTGACATTTTGTCGGTGCTGATCTGGTTCTAAAACTGTTTGCAAAGGTTATCAGCAGACAACAATTGTAGGCAAAGAGAAACTTCAGCAGTGTATATCTAACCAACTTGCAGGGTTCCATTTAGTAGTATGCATTTATAACCCAAGTAGAAAACAATATGTATCCTGATCAGCTGGTTTCAGGCCAGCTGATTCAGATCTATACTGTTTTCAAAACAAGTTATACCCAGGTACAACATGGTATGGGCCATTTTACATTATTTACAGGTCATCATAATTCTTTAATTTTTATTTTTGTTAATTTTCTCCGAATTTTATGCACAAAAAATTCGACAAAACACAGAAGAAATTTAGGATACTGCCTGATTATGACTATTTCCAATGAGTGTAGATCCAGATCAGCTAGCTTCTGAGAGGCCAGCTGATCAGGATCCACACTGTAAGGTGCAAGAATTGTCATAGGTAAAATAATAAATCGATAGAAGAGAAATGAACAAAATATTCACTAAAAATATATATACAAACTACAAACATGTACTTAAAATGAATAGTTTAGCATTTTAAAAGGATTTTTGCTTGGGAGTATATATTGTGGGAGTATCATTTTGGGAGCAGACATAGACGGCACCTTCAGGTGTGTAAAAACAAAAACCTTACACCCTAGTGCACATTATGTTTACTAAGTTTAGACATAGAGTGCATTAATAGTGAACATCATGCAATTCACATAACAACTTAAGTTATAATTCATTACTCGAATATTAAGCAAATAAAGAAATGTGCTTCATGCAAGATTGTCATTTTGTATCCTGCTTGATAACTTATATCACTTTAACTATCCTTGTTAGCAAAGACTTTTGTCATCTGCTGATAACCTTTGCAAACAGTAAGGACCCAGATCTGGAACGAGAAGAATGTCGATCCTGATCTTGATCCAAAAGGATTGACACTCTAATAGTGCAATCCTGAAAGAATTTATTGAAAAAAGTAATTTAAAAAAAAAAAGTCAGCAGACGACAAAAAAGTTTATAGATAAAGATCTTTCTGGTTCTATTGTATTGTTATAATTCATAACTCGAAAATATTAAGTGAATAAAGAAATGTGCTTTATGCTAGATTGTCATTTTGTATCCTGCTTGATAACTTATGTTATTTTGAATTATATTATTTTAACTATCCTTGTTAACTAGGTTGCAAGGCAGTAGACATTAGAATAAAAACCCGTATTATTAGCTTTTGGATGAATATTGTGAATGGTAAACAAACAAAACTATCAAAATGGTTATACTTACTTCTACTAGGAGAATATGATGGTGGCATCCATCAACATAAATGGATCCATTTTATTAAACATATTCTAATATCTGTTGGGCGTCCCGATCTTTTAAACAAGGAAGTCATTGAAAACCCAAAATCAATCAAAAATCAAATCTCTAAAACTCTATCAGACCTTTATGTTCAGGAGTGGCATAACAAAGTAACTTCATCCTCTAAAGGAAAGAATTATACTCTTTTCAAGCAAGATTTAAATTTTGAAAATTACCTAATCAAATTAAATAGGAAACACTGTTCTTCATTGTTAAAGTGTAGGTTAAGTAATCATCGGCTTCCGGTTGAAACTGGTCGCTGGGAAAACACACCTTTAGAAGACAGAAAATGCACATTATGTAGCAAATATGATATCGGTGACGAATTTCACTATCTTTTTGTTTGTGATCACTTTATATCTGACAGAAAGAAATATTTAAGATCATATTTTTACAAAAGTCCTAACATTATAAAATTCAAAGAACTATTTTCTTCAGCAAATACCAGGAAGCTTGTAAAGTTATCAAGTTTTGTAGAAATTATAATGAATAAATTTTCATGTGCAGCCTAACCCTAAAAGAGTCAATCAGTACGATAATATACTTCTTACTATGTCTTGGCTTAATATTTCATGGGAATAACCTGATTATAGACAGTTCACATGATATGTCAAATCATGCGAATTGTCTATAATCAATAATGTGAAGCCTTATTTTGTTTCTTAATGAAGCAACAACAGTCGATTATGTTGCCTACTGTAAGTTATAGAAGGCTCTTTCAGGGTTGATTTTGCTCGCATTTTAATTTTCACCTTTTTCATGCTCTTTGTACTCATGTATTTTATGTATATCATGTATATGCTTTGTTTTTGTATCTTATGCCTTTACGCTATCTATGAGTGGCCTGAGTTTTATGTCAATAAAGATATGTTCTGTTCTGTTAACAAAGACTTTTGTCATCTGTTGATAACCTTTGCAAACAGTAAGGACCCAGATCAGGGCCGAGAAGAATGTTATAATCCCAAATAATTGGTATGTTCTAGAATGTTCTAGAAAGTCTCAGTCGAGTTCCAATTCTGCTTGAATAGAACTTCCTGGGATTTTGTGGTACTTCACTTTACATGGTATTTAATGGAATTCCATTAAATCCCAAAAGTTGGAACAATTGGTATTTTCTGTCACTATCTGGAACTGGAAAATCCCAGAAAGTCTCAAATAATTCTGCTTAAAATATAAGTGGGATTTTATGTTACTTTCTGGGATAAATATTCCATTTAATCCCAGAAAGTCCCAGTAGGTACTTTAAATGGGATTATTAAGATTTTCTGGGACTTCATCAATTCAACACATCCATATAATTCGGGATTAAATGGAATCTTTTGGTACTGCTGGTAAATAATTTGGTTCCATTTAATACCAAATAATCCCAACCTAGATTTGCTTAGGACCATTATATTCTGAACTCAGTCTGACCTTGAAATATGTTATAACTGTGTTAACCTGGTTCTCTCATTTCAATGACTCGCTGAAATTCTTTAATCTTGCAGGAAACCAGAAAAAGATTCAAATAAACCTCATGGTTTGCAAGGCTCTAACTATTTGATAAATCCTGTGTTAATTTTGGATATATACTGCATAAACTGCACAAAATAAATCCTACAACAGACAATGTGAGTAAATAGAACATATTTCTATGCTTATAAATTATACTTGCATGAGACTTTTCATCATATAATTTAGTTTCTCAGAAACAAAGCCATTTGTAGTTGTTTCTTTCTTTAAATGCTGATGAATGACGCTTAATACTGAATTGTGTTCATTATGGTTATACAATTTTACCATTATCATTATTATTTACAGCAGCATTTATGGCTGTACAACACTTAGTTAGTGTGGTACATGTAAGCAGGTTAATTACTGAATTTACAGGATAATCAGGCTGATCATTGGGGCTTATTTTTATTTGATTTTTTTTATCCATTCTCTTTTTAAAAGGTGTTGGAGATATTGCGATTGCCTTCGTCTGTATATCAGGTTTTTGTTTGTTATGCTATCTTCTAAACAACTGGACAGATTATCCAACCAAATTTGTTGAGCAACTGGTGTATGCAACTGGTGTATGCAACAGCAAAATTCCAATACCCCAATGATGTGGGATGTAGGTCAAAAGTGTCCTTCGGTCTGCCCATTTGCCTGCAATACTTTCACCTTGCAAACGGTTTGTTTGTTTTGTTGCTTTACGTCCCAAGTCAACAGCTATGGTCATGGCGGGACAGTTAGTTCACCTAACCACACTTTTTCCTGGGCAAGCTTTAACAGGCAGTTAACCAGTACTTCGTGGACATACTTTCACTTGTAACTGACAACAACCCTTCTTGAATGATTCAGCGGAAGGGAGGAGAATGACCGTAGAAATTATTTCATGATCAATCTCCACGAAAGTACGGGACCGGGTTGGGATTTAATCTCGCGACCCCTGGATTCAGACTCACATCTGTCGCCAGACACGTTACCGACTGCGCAAACGGTCATACTGAATCCAACCAAATTTGTTTGGTGACTTACTTGCACAAGTGGGTGAGCAGGAGCATTACTGTTTTTTTGCTTTTTGGATCCCCTTTGCATGGGCCTCAGAGAGTGTGCATTTTCTGGCTAAATTGCAGTCTCTTTCTGAATTGCTGGGTAGAACTCAACCAAATTTGTGCACAACTTAAACAAATTGTGTATACAAGAGCTTATTTTTGGGTACCCCACTCAGAGGCGCCCTATAATGGGGTCAAAAGTGTCTGTCCATTCTTCTTTTATGCTAATCCAAACATGCTGGGCTGAATTCAACCTAATTTGTTGAAAGGTCGACTTTCTCACAAGTGGGGAGTGGTAAAGAACATTTATTTTTTTAACCTTCCAGCCAAATTTTCGATTATCCGAAACTACTGGGTTATTTGAAGACTACGGACAGTCCTGACTTTTTTCTCTATTATCTATTGCAATAAAACTACCTATTATTCGAATTTCGATTATCCGAAAAATTCAATTTTTCGAAGTGATTTGTCGGTCCCGATAAAAGAAATGGCTATTAAATTACCTTTCAAGATTCGAAGTCCAAATGTCACGCATGGTGATCATGATTTCTTTGTTTGGTTGAGTTTATTTTTATTATATAGATTAATAATAAGAAAAAAATAGGTGAATGCCATTACAATAATACTTCATCAGTGTTGACGTGGTCTATTGTCATATACAGCATGGATGTTGGTGACCTGATTTTGAATGAAACGATTCAAATCTGAATATCGATATATAAACAAACAGGTTTTAAAATATTAAAACCAAACCAATAATGTATATGATGTATATATGTTCAATGTTTCTATCTTGCTTTGTAATTGTGCTTTATTTGTATGCTCTTCACATGTGGAGGAAATAAAGAATATTATTATTATCATTATTTTTATTATTATTATTATTATTATTATTATTATTATTATTATTATTTTATTAAGGTCGTCTGCAATGATGGTTTTGTTTGATGTTTTTTAAATGTCTAATTATGGGCAATAAATGAGCTAAACTTGATTTTAATTGGATCTTCTCATCCTTTGATTTATTCTTGACCACTGTTTACATTATATTTAATATAGAATACAAGTATGTCTACAGAATTCCAAAGGGCCCTTACTTAGACTACAGTTATAATTCTGTCTGATTACTCTACTGGTTGTGATGATATGAGACGAGCAATTATTTTGCTACACAAGCAGATATAATGATAGATATTGTATACGACTTGGATAAGGATTAGTTAAGATATTTTAAAACATTTAACCAATTTAACAAATACTAAATTGTCATGCTAAAATAGAAACTATTATTTTCCACGCCCCTCTATCTATATCGTAGTATTATACATATATGGAAATATTGAAAAAGTTTATATATAACATCTGTAAAAAAGGTCTTGATAATAGAGCAATGAATTGCTTCCTAAGATTAAAGCACCAAAGCCCAGAGATTTATAAGAAACCATGCGAAAAAAATTCATTTCTCTTTGAAATATCATCTCTTACACCAAGTCAATGGCCTTGCTAATTTATTATGTTAGGTAACATAAGTTACAACCTGTAACACAACCTGTAACAAGTACTCCTATCTTGTTGTTTAACATGCAAAATCTATGATTCTTTATTATATGAGCAAGACTATCAAAATATGGAAGATTTTATATAATTTTTACGTAAATAATACCTACCAAATTGGGCTCCTTAAAACTTGGGCCAGTGTTGTTTAATTGCTTATATAAGGCAATGCATTTAAGATAGATAAACACACTTTGTTTTTTTTCTATAAGCCAAATAAGTGTGTTAGTACAACTAGATTAAAAGCATTTTAAAAATTCACAAATCAGCTGTAAAATTAAATGCTATTGGTCACAGTTACCGTTTTTAAAGGGTAGTTTTATGTAAGTAACGCACATAACACATTAGGATGCCGTAATTTTGCTTTAAAACTTTTATCTGCAGCTTAGGTATCCAACAGGCAGACTATATGCGTGATTTAAATAGTTAGTTTAATGCCTTCTTTCTGTAGCACAGCCTTTTAACTTTTCTTTTTCTGAATTTTATATGGTAACATATGTAACAGACTGTCAGAGGCAAACACCAAATCGTACACATGCAAACATCTCTTATTCTACGCAGCTCGAAATGCTCTTTTAAGATACGATGTGTCTGCAAAATTCTTTAGCGGGGAGCAAAACATTCTCAGCCATCAGTCTAACAATGATACATTGCCATTTTGGTAACGTATATTTTAGGATTTCCCACCAAGGGAGAAATTGAAATCTCTCTGTTTTGATATAAAACTCTCACAACTTTGAACACAGAGTGTAAAATGCTTCTTTGAGCTAAAAACTTAAAATATTATTTTTGGATAAAAAACCCCGCAGGGTTTTTCTCCCATTTTATTTTGTGGGGGAAAAACCCCGCGGGGGAAAAACCCTGCGGGGGAATTTTCTTTTTCCTCTAGAGGCACAATATAATGCTGAAAGTTTTTGATATACCTTTTATTATGCATTGTGAGGAATAATAATTCAAAAAAGTCAATTTGAATTTTTCAAAAAACCCTGCGGGGTTTTTCCCCCACAATCTGAAATGGGAGAAAAACCCCGCGGGGGAAATCAAAGTTTTGAATTAAGCCATATAAATCATTTTCTGCAATAATTACAATCAAACAAACTTGTTTCTTGAACAAATTTTAGTATTTATTTTTTTGAAAAAACCCTGCGGGGTTTTTCCCCCATTTGAAAATGTGGGGGAAAAACCCTGCGCGGGGTTTTAAAAACCCCGCGGGGTTTTCGAAAAACCCCGCGGGGTTTTTAACTTTGACCATTTTTTTCATTATGATGGCATATATTTTTTTAGTCATAATCATATATGTTTTGCTCCCTTATGTCTGTATTTATGTATTTTAGTGGTTTTGAGTCTTTTGCACCACTAGAAAGATGATGTGATTTTGCCAAATTCTGGTGTGGCAAAAAAAAACTGGTGGCTGTTTTGATATCATTTCTTTTACCAAACAATCTTAGTGTAACGTAAAATGCTATAAAAGATGAACCAGATATGCATATCCTTTATTTTGGTTGCCTAGCAACCGATTTACTTGATTTTATAAACACTCTACTTTGTGTTGCTATGGTAACTATGTTGGTGAAGGATATCCCACAAAATGTTTCGTTATCTGCAGCTTATTGTTATTAAGTCTACATGAACATAACTATGTTCACTTTAATTGCTTTCGACTATTTGATATTAACTTATAAAGTCAATAAGGTCAGGGAAAATTTCAGATATTTCTTGAAAACTTGTTTTTTTAATCTTTGTTTCTATGGTAACAGCTCAAGAATCTGAAACATTACTTTCCCGTTTTGGCTAAAGACAGATTGCATGAGCATATATAAGTACTGGTAGAAAAATAAACTATACATCTCAATCTGCTGCCATGGTTAACACCTATAGTGAGCCGTCCACGCATGTTTGCTCAGTCTTCTTATGTTGCCTAGCAACAAAAGTTGGAACTATGTAAAGTGTCGAAAATGATATATGTGATTAGCCAAAAGGACGAGCTAGCTTTGAAAGAAATTTCATAAGCCTAACATGTAAAGTCACTGAGCTATTGAAAAAGTCTCATTCTTTATTGGATGACCCTCGTAGTAGACAGTAAATCAATGCTACGCCATCAATATTGATTGTTTTTGTGTCTGGCTCTACCCAAAGAATTCTGTCGGGCCCACAGGGGTTTACCTGTTGGATTTCTTTTGCTCCAGTATTCAGTTTTATTTATTGTTGAGTCCTTATCTTTGCTTCATCTCCTTGTTATATCTAGATTTAAATGTTGTAGGAGATGATGCATTGAAAAGTTAGGGGTCTTTCATGCAAACTAAATATCTATGTGTCTTGATCCAAATCAGAATTAAGTGTGAGGTTGGCGACGTAAAACCGGTTTAAGGCCTCCAGTAAAATATTTTACTGACCGTTCCTTTGTGGATCTTTTATGTTATTCTGTCTTGTGTTTGCTATGCCTTTCTGCGCGTCTGTTTATATGTGCCTTGTGGTCACCTGTCGGGAAAGGGCTGACCTCTTGGCTCTCGTTTGTGGTGTCTAACTGTGCGTTTGTCACTTTCCCATTGGTATCATGGGTTGATTGTATCAATTCCTGATCTTTGCACCATTACTTACTTTGCTTCCAAGAATGCTAGTGAGGTGGAGGTGTGGAGCTTATTACCATCACTGGATGTAAATGGTTCTCATGACGGAAGAACTCCTTCAAGACACACTCTCTGCTCTGGTACATGCATGATATGAACAACTTGGAGAAGAGTTGGCAGTCTTCCTTCATCACCATTTGCTTTGAAGAGCCAGTAGAAGCTAAAACTGTACTTATCTTTCTTTCTCTTCTTAAATCCTGTCAAAAACTTTTGGAATTGGACCTTGTCGTTCTCAAGGAGTGTGCTTATCTACTAGGTGGCAGTGTGGTGAGCAATACTCTTTGCATCTAGTGAAAGCAGGTACCTGCTTTGGTCCCACATTCTGTTTCGTACTGTGCAACCAAGTGGCTGACTTCAGGACCAGCCTTATGTATCATCCATTTTCTCAGTGGTGATGAATCTTCAGTCACACCTATCACTCCCAATCTGCCTTGATAACAATGTTTGCTTGTTCATGAGCTTGGTAACAATTGTCAGTTCGATTTGTGTATAACAAAGTTCCCCCTCTGGAACTACTCAGCCAGTTAAGGTTGCTTCTGTTTTAAGGGTCACCATGGCATTGTAGTGGATTTGAAGTCAATGTGTGTAGTTATTATTGTTATTGAACATAAGTCGACAACTTTGGGGATACTGTGCCTCATATTTTCTCAGAAATATCATCAAGTCTGGTTAGATAAAGAACAATTGGCATCTCATTGATTGTGTAAAACAGGAGAATATTTACCACACTCATAATGTAGCCATCAATCTTTTGTGTTTGCTGTGCACATGCTGCTTTAGATCCCCATTCTTTTATTCTGCCAAAGACAAAACTTACTCCAGTCAATCTGGAATTTAAATGGTCCTGGTTCTCTGTTTGCCATCTTGGTGATTGGTTAACAACATATCAAGTTATGATACCTGTATGTTTTTAGTGAATCAAGGCCAAGGGGCTATCCTTTTACCATCTAAGTCACAATAACGCACAATGGGGTGTGGGATACGACACGTTTCTGTAATAAATAAATATATTTATTACCTACATCGTCATGACATGGCTGAAGCATTGCTGCCTGGGACGTAAAGCATCACAACAAACAAAACAGTATTACAGACACCTAGTCCAATCGTTCGTCCAGTAGCATTAAAGCCCTGTGATATCTCTACATCATCCAGGTAACTACATTGGAAACAAGAAAGCAAGTTTACCTAAGGCTCAGATCTACCGCGCTTGCAAACCCTGTCAGGCTATATCTAGCTAAACACCTAGTTTAAACTACATGTAATCTACACTAAATAACTTATGTGGGCTTCATTAGACAGGATTTGGGACACTAAACTAAATGTTTAACTACAATTAACTAAGTTTTTTAGCCAAAACTGACCACCATGCCGAGTTTCACAGAAGTGAAGTGTGTCCTGGTTTGTGCGTTGACATCCACTCTTCTGAGGTACTACTCTAAACATTCGCAACATGAAGGTTTTTACTGCATTGTGTTGTGTACATTTTGAAAACCGTGTAAATGACGATGCTATGTATGTTTATCCACTTGCATAACTGAAATATTTACACATTTTCATTGAAGCCCAGTGAAACCTAATGTTATGGACCTCTTATTTACCAGGTTATTTAGGATTCCGAGACTGATATTTAATGCGTAGAAACATTTGATCACATGCAGAGTTCAAATTTTTGATTTCTCAAATTCAAAAATGTATGATTTGATACCTAGATTATTCAGTTCAGACAAGTCGATGCGAATTTGTTGCACAAAGCAATATTTCCGCAGAGCAATGGCGGTCATCTTGAAAAATGGCGGCCATTTTCATTTTTTCAAGTGGCTAACGGGTATTATCAAAATAACAATCCCTAAGCAGTATGTGTGCCAATTTTGATGTTTCTTTCCCGAAGTGAAAGATTTTTATGGTATTTCCAGTTATCTGCTCGGCTATAGATGAATGATTTCGTATTGAGAGATGTATATGCTTGTATATGTATGTGTACTTATTTTACTATTTTTTTCTATTTACTTGTCTGATACCATTCTACGCCATTGGTGGCTTATCTTGGTTTGGGTTCGGGTGTTCCCAGGCCTTCCGTCTTTCAATTAGCTGCAAGGTACTGGTGAAGCTTTTAGTACTTGCTAATGTTGAACTGTTTATGCTTAGGTGTCCAAGAAAAAATTGACCACTGTGGCTTCCCAGGGGTTTTGGAGATCTGAAGAGAAGGGGTATTTATTTTCAGGGTTTTCGGCAGCAAGCTCATAGTTTTGGGGATTTGAAAGAGCTGGTTGCTTTGCTTAATTTGTCTTCCTGGTGTCTCGTGATGGTTGAGCCGCTCTTCCCCGCGGTGCCACGGGGTTGTCTGCAGTCCATCTCAGTACAGGGCTATCTACGTGCCTGGTATGTAATATTTGATGTAAAAAGGGAAATCCTCCATTTTTTTACATTTCTCTGGCTTCTGGTGGCTATTACCCCTAGACCCCCCCATGTAAAATGTGAATGTATGTATTTGTGTACTAATGTGCACATCTGGATTGATCTTAGAGAAAATATGGCACAAAATTTGGGTTGTTGCTGATTTATTATATTAAAAATTGTTGATTTTAGGTTGATAATAACATGCGTACTTTGAAACACCCAGCATGCACCAGATCGCATCATTTTTGTCAAAAAAAAATCAGTTCAGCATGTTAGCATAAACGCAAAACACATTTAGATTTTCCAAGGGGGTCTGGGGGGTCTTCCCCCGGAAGCCTAAGAATTTGTTTTAAAAATCAAACGTAAAGAAGCCTTTTCCATTAAGGTGAGATTTTTTTAATTTATTTTTTACTTTTTTGCAGGGCTACCTTAATCCCTAAATTTATGAGCTTGCTCTCCAAATCCCTAAAAAATTACCAGTGCTCCCCAGCTCCCTGAAAATTAATAGCCCTTCTCTCCAGATCCCCCAAACCCCTGGGGGCCCCAGTGGTTTTCTATCCTGATCAAACTTTCACTGGACAGCCTAAGCATAAACAGTTCAACAATAGCAAGTACTAAAAGCTTTCACCAGTTGAAAGATGGAAGGCCTGGGAACACCCGAACCCAAACCAAGATATGCTACCTATGGCGTTATGCTTTGCTATTCAGCTAATTATGCTAAAACTGGAATATGGTTTATTAGAGGAACGTTTACATGCGTCGTTTATTTCAATAATGTTTAAGTGTAACTAGGGCATTCTTCAATAATTACAGATAATTCCACGCAAAACTTGATTCAAAAACAAGCCCCAATACGTTTTTTCAAAGACGAAACAGAAATAAAGATCTGTCATCGATGTTATCCTTTGAACTCTCTCAAATGTTGTCTGACTACATCCGTTGAGGAAGTGATCTGTCTGCTGAGACATCAATTTTTCAGACACCTGGTTTCTTCATGGACGTGTAGTTTGGTTATTAAACGGAATTTTGCGGCCAAACTTTACATAAATGCTGGTGAATAATTGTAGTTTTAGTGTAGACCAAAATTTAAGATCTATAGTTCAGTTGAAGAGTTGTGCATCCTCCTGCGCGGATCTAGAAAGTTTTGTCAGATCGAGTTCAATTCAACTCTGACCTATTTGTTTTTGCTTCATTTTGTGTCGCCTGCAAAGCATGGTCGACACATAGGGATCATGACTCCGTCGGTGTCGACGGCGTCCTCATCCGCGGCGTCACACTTTTGAGTTCCGATCAATGACTTTTGAAGGGATGCATCCATTTCATTCAAAGTTAAAGGAAGGATGAAGCTACATAAAATACATGTGAAGTTCGAATTTGAAGATCATCCGCAAACCTTTGACTGAGTAATAACATTTGTAAGGATGCATTCAGTACATTCAAAGTTTACAGAAGGGCTAAGCATCATTAAATACAGGCCACGTTCGAATTTGGAGATCATCTTCAAAATTTTGACCGAGTTATGGCCCTTTTGGACTTACATGTAGGTTTTGGCTATTGCAAAAGCTATATTGGCTTTTTTGTGTAGTGAACTTTACTTTTCCTTATAGCTATTATATCTGACAACTTCTCACTATAGGCCATGGTTACCCAATGCCTGTAGATAAATATAACAGTGACAAAAAAAACAACCCCAAACCGCTGACCCCTTAGGTGGGGTCAAAGGTCAAATATTTAAATTTCGCAATAATTAAGTCAGTTGTCAATATTTTACCGAAAGCTCGCATGCAGACAAAAGTACAGTGGATATAAACATATCAAACGTGATTTTAGTTAGAGGGCCATGGTCTCATCCCCAAGGTTTACTTATTGGGTGGGACGGCGGCCAAAATTTAACTCTTTCAGAATATGGTCATGTTGCGAATCAACTTGAAGGAAATGACGCATGCAGCAACATGGTAGCAAATATTTTGCTCGTAAACACACCCTCGACTCCTGTGGTAAGATGAAAAGATCAAAACATTTTTTTTCTGAAGGTAGTCATGTTGCTTATCACATTAGAGGGAATGGAGCATAGAGCAGCACCACGCAAGCATATATTTTGTCCCTACACACATCCTCGGTCCCTGGGGCGGGTTTAAAAACAAAATACAACTCATAGATACGTTTAACAGACCTCCCATCTCAACGAATGCAATCTTATCATCTATAGAAGATTCAATAGGACTTGCTTTTGAAACCAATATCTCCAATATTTGATAACAGGTGACTTCAACTTCGATATTCTGAAAGACAACTCAAGCCGAAAAGTAAGAGATTTATGCCAGCAGTTTAATTTTGAACAGATAATTAATGAACCAACACATTTTACGGAAACTCCTCTTCACTCATTGTCTTAATCCTTACCTCCAAAAGGAACACTATATTATTAACCATTTAAATGGCGTTTCGTTGTCGGGCCGATGATGGCCCCATATCGAAAGCTGGCTTGGTACCCTACCGCCCACGTCTTTGTACTTGTCGAATTCGCGGTTGGAAACGCATTGAAAACGCAAGTAATACGCACTGTATTTTCAACACGAATTCCAAATAGCCAATCCCCGCTCGTCAATGATAATACGTTGAATTGCGGCGAAACGCATTTACCTGTCCACCAATCGACCCAGCTGCTTTATCAGCGCGAATAAATGTTTATCACTGCGTAGCAACGCAGATCTGCATTGTAATACATTGCTGCATAGTCATTCATTAGAGGAAGGATTAAAGACGTTTAAACGGATTAAATAGCAAAATAAAGCATTGAGGTAAGAAATAATATATTTTTACGCAAGATGATATAGCAAAGGATCATTGACGGTTTGGGCCTTATGCACCTATTTTTCTGATTCCCAGAACGCTGCTTTTGAGCTTCTAGTGCAGTGCATGTAGTATCAGTGCAATAGGTGAATCTAATGGCAAGAGCCAGCTAGCAAAATATTTTCAAAATTCCTACGGACTCGAGAGTTATGGCGGGTAGAAAGGGGAGGGGGTCTGAAATTTCATGAAAATAAAAAGTGCTTTAAAAAGTGATTTCTGCATGTTTTCTTGATTTATTTGGTAGGCATGGTGATATCTTTTGAAAATACCATTTGCTGAGTATTAACGAATCACGATAATTGATGAAATTGTTTAAAAAAATATGTTTTGTAATAAAATGCATTTGGGGAGGTAATTTAGAAGTTACCTGTACAGTTTTGACTACATGTACCGTAAATAATACAAAACTGAAAGCTCAACAAA
The DNA here is from genome assembly GCA_964019695.1 of Loripinus fragilis. Taxonomy (NCBI): domain Eukaryota; kingdom Metazoa; phylum Mollusca; class Bivalvia; order Lucinida; family Lucinidae; genus Loripinus; species Loripinus fragilis. The sequence goes on along the minus strand of OZ026527.1, from coordinate 74,126,754 downwards.
AGAAATAAACATTTTTGAAAGAATTAAAAGTGTCCTATTAAGCATTGGAAAGTAAAACTGATTCTAACTAGATCCTTTGAATTTTACTTTTGCTTTTATTAAAGGCCAAAGCATGTTGAATGTATTTAAAGTGTCCTAATATTTATGGTATACATGATGCATGTATATCCCTATATGAGACAATATATTGAACACTAAAGTATTTACCTGTTATGACTCTTTGCATGCCAGTGGATAATTTTGTCGTCTGCCAATAGCCTTTTGCAAACAGTTTGAACCCAGATGAAGACCAATAGAATGTCGGTCTTGATCTGGATCCAAACTGTTTGACACTCTGATGGTGGTCCTGGGTGGTTTATTTTTAAAAACTAAATTTTGAAGAAAGTCAGCAGACGAAAATAAAAACATGAATAATTCCCTAGCATGCAAATAGATAAGTACAGGACGTTTGCGAAATAGTGTGTCATTCAAAAACAGTGAGATTTTTTCTTATGAAAAAATGCATAAAATCTTGCTAATTCTACTTTTAATCTTAAGTTCTTTATATTAAACTAGCACAGAATACAAAGCAATTTAGGAGGTTGGTTCTAGATAACTTCATTACTGTCATTAGTTTCTTATTTGCAAGAAAAGGCATTTTATAGGCTTAGGTCCTGGGTTTTTGGGCTGCTGAACATCTTCCCCCCCCCCCCCCTTGTGCCAACAAGCCACTTCCATTCAATGTGTAAAATATGGTAACACATATACATGCAAAAGCTTTTGCTGGCACACGGGGGGGGATGCTATTTTAAAAAATGTTTTCGGATTCCTATATATCTTAATGTAAAACTGATTGCTCTACCCAAAATTTTACATCTTTAAAGCATTTAATATCGAAAACGGATTTTACAGCCATAAAGTACTCAGGTCAGGGTAGCTTCAAGGTGAAGAAAGGGACGATTGACACACTTTTATTTTTACTGAAAACCATAGGCATTTACCCATAGCAAGTGTCAATGATCCTTTAAACTTTAAATTACTGTAGATTTATCTATAACAGATTCAATACGTTTCAATATCGATTTTTCTAAATAGGCAATTTGATTGGTTAACGCACTAATGCTTACCATCTCATATGAATATTCATGATCTTGCCCTGCGTTGATACGAGTTAATCCGCGTTTTCAACGAACTTTAAATTGTACGTGCGTACAACGCATTGAAATGGGCACGAAATGCGAATTCGCAGTACAAATGCGCGGGCGTAAGTGTACATGTATTTGCGTGATTTTTAGATGGGTCCTGACACCCTGCCCCCCGCTCCCACCCTCTAGATTCGTGCATGACCCTAGTTATAATCTGAATTTACGATTTGCGATATTTACAACAATCTCGCATACTGGCCCAAATACATTTCATGAACAATGCTCAGATGAACTATTAGTACTCTTTGGATATGGAACAGAAATATAGAAGTTAATCTTTAAATATGAAATTTGTTCATACATTAATAATGTCTTGTCTCTAATAACAAACAGGATCAGAGTTAGACGAAGATTAGCTAAAGAAAAGTTGAAGGATTTAACTTCTGTGCTACGTAATTCTTTTAAAAAGGTGGGGTTTCTTTGAAGTTGACACATTTATTCTATTTGACAGTCCATAGGTCCAGTTAAGCATCGTTTGTGCACCTAAAACTGCATTTATTTTCTTACTCATCGATCTAAACATGTGTTTTGAGTGCTCAAAAGAACCGTCTCATTGAGACGGCATTGAGACGGTTCTTTTGAGTACCCACAACGTATGTTTTGGTTGAGAAATAAGATAAATATTTTTTTCAGTACGCACTCTTATCTGGAGGCCTGAACTTTGTGGTTCAATAAAGCATTTTGTCAATGTTCAAAGGCAAATAAAAGACCACCATTTAATTATGTTCTACTTATTACTGCATTTGAAGAGTCGGTACACAAATGCTCATGACCGAGCAGTCACCGTGCCATCTTACAGACTCCGTATGAAAACACAAAGTAGTAAACCATGTACGAAACGCCTACGGGCTTTTGGGATATCGTACGCCCAGATATCGTACAGTGCCTATGCAGTTCCCCAAAACTGATGGCGGGGATATTGCCCAGACCTCCTGCGGAAATTACACGACGATCGCACTTTGACTGTGCTGCTCTCTTGCGATGGATCAACATATTCTATGAGGACATAATTTAGTCATATTCAGCAAACATACTCTTCAACAAGTGGAGCAACAATAACCAATGAATCAACAGCAACAGAACCATCGCCTTAGAACGGACAGCAGCTGAAGCCACTTCATGGGGCTTAAATGTACTTTAGTGGCACCAAATCTTCGCCCTTGATTCTGTTGTTGTTAAAACACAAAACAAATGGTTAGCTTACACGGAGTCTTCCTAAATAATGCTATGCATAATCAAAGAGACAATCTAATCAAATTAACACACTATGATGAAACAAAGAAAAAGGCTCATGACTCACCGATGGTCAGAGCTAAAGAAAATAGCAAGTGAGTATGACCAGGAAATACTACAATCACAAACTGCAGACAAACCCATGGCACCGCGAGGAAAAGCCACACAACAATCACGAGACACCAGGAAGACATACTAAGCAAAGCAGCCGGCTCTCTCTTCCCCATCAAGATGATTGCAAAGCTAGAAAGGGGGCATAAACTAACGTACAACAAAACATAGAACAATTACATAATCGCACAATGGGAGTGACAATTAACAAGTCAACAACAACAGAACCACCACTTTAGAACGGACAGCAGCCTAAGCCAGCGGGGGGCTTAAATGCATTTTACTGGTACCAAATCTTCGCCCTAGATTCTGCTGTTGTTAAGTACAAAAAATGTTCAGCTCGCGTGGAAAACTTCAAGTTGAACTACGGCGGGCCCAGCCAAAGACTAGCATCAGGCACCAACCACCAATTCCTTTTCTCTTGGGCGCAACTATACAAAGTCATTAGAAAGCCTCTATAAAGGATGATATCTATGTTGACACTGGTATAACAGGAACAAATGGGCCACGTCGCGAGAAAACCTGTCTTCGGTGTTTCCGACAAAGCGATACTCAAACCAGTCTAATCAGCTGCAGGGACTAGCTAGAAAATTGAAATTTCGCTTATGGCAAGCTAAGATATGGCACTATCTAAAACGCGAATAACAAAGGCGCTAATCAAACTGTGCGGATGCGCAGGCTGGTCTGCGCCTTTGTTGTTCGCATACCTCCGAAGACATGTTTTCTCGCGTCGAGGCCCAAATAATGTTGAAAGTGGAGTTCAAATATAGAGCAAAATTAACTTTTTAAGGCATCAAAGACTCTTAGAGAATGGGTTTCAAATGACTTGGTGAATCGATTAATTGCAAATGAAAACTGTACCAGTTGTGCCCCAGTCAAATTCCTAGGTCAAACGTGGAATATAAAAGTGATTCTCCATCTCTGAATTAAAGGGTCTTCAAAACCACCGACATAATTTGGGCCAGATAAGTTTTGGTAGCCAATTTTATCAGCGGAGCGAAACCGTTCGCCAATGGGCAATTTTGTTATATAGGTTCTTGGGCAGCATTTTGGTGAAACTATTTTAAATTTGGAACCGCAATATCTTGAGAACAAATTGATATAATGTTACCAAATTGTGTATATGCATTATTGATACTGACAAGAGTGAGCTTGGGATTGTTGGATATCGTTTTTCGCACATTTGTCATAGATTTATGACCCTTGACTGATGTCATTTCATCCTCAGCCATAACTAGGTAACAAATAGATGGAATTTCATGAAACTTATACTGAATATATATGACTATGGTGTGGCTATGCACGTGATGTTTCATTAGGGTGCCATCAGTTAAAGAGGAGTTATTGTCCTTTGATTGCCTACATTTTAATGATTATTCCGTCCTCAGCCATACCTTAGGGAGCAATGCATGGAATCTCACGAAACAGATAATGAGTATATATTATCATAGTGGCTGTGCACCTGGAGGTTTGTCAGGGTGTAATTAGTTCTAGAGGAGTTGTTGCCCTTTGATTGACTACATGTTAGTGATTTTTTTCTGTCCCCAGCCATAACTTTGTAACCCATAAATGGAGTTTCATGAAACTTATAATGAATATATATGACCATGGTGTGGTTATGCACATGGAGTTTCATCTACATGTCATCAGTTATATAGGGGTTTTTGCCCTGTGATTGATAAAATTTCAATGATTTCTTCCGTCCTCAGCCATAACTTTGTAAGAAATTGATGGAATTTCATGACACTTACACTTAATATATATGACCATAGTGGGGTTATGCACGTAAAGTTTCATCAGGGTGTAATTAGTTTTGGATGAGTATTCGCCCTTTGATTTGCCTACATTTTAATGTTTTATTCGGTCTTCAGCTATACTTGGTAAACAATGAATGGATTCCAATGAACCTTAAATTTAGTATATATGACCATGGTGTGGTAATGCATGTGATGTTTCTCCAGGATGTCCTAAGTAACAGAGGAGTTACTGCCCTTTGGTTTGCAGAATGTCAATCCTTAGCCATATATTAGTAAGCAAAAAAAGGAATTTCATGAAACTAATACCGAGTGTATATGGCCATAATGTGATGACACATGTGAAGTTTCATGAGGACATCATCAGGTGTAGAGAAGCTATTGCCCTTTGACCGTCTAAATGTCAATGAATTTGTGCATTCAGAGCTAAACCCTGGTAGCCAACGGCTCAAATTTCTGGATATATATGGCAATGGGGTGATAATTCACATTTAAGTTGGTCAGAGTGTCTGAGGAAAACATCAGTTGTAGAGGATTTGTTGCCCTTTGATCGCCTTACTATCAATGATTAATTTTCATTCAGAACTTAGTAACCGGTCGATGTAATTTCAGAGTAACTATATACGAGTATTTGGCAATGGTATGGTAATGCACATCAAAGTTTGTCACATTGGTTTCAGATATACAGGAGTCATTGCCCTTTGATTGCCTAAATTTCAATAAATTGGTCCCTACAGAACCAATTTTCGGTAAGGAACAGATCGAATTTCATGAAACCTAACTGAACATGGGGTGAGGCAATGCACATCAATATTCATTAGAATGTCCTTAGATATACAGGAGTTATTGCTCTTTAATTGCCTTAATTTCAATGAAATAAGTCTAACATAATTTCGGCGGGGATATCAATTTGTTGTCGAATTTGCTTGTTACCTGTCATTTTTCGTTTATTTGTAACAAAGGTATGATCCTTAAATAATATAAGCATTTCGTTTCCACTCAATATCATAAGAATAAACACAACTTTGTATATGCTTTAAAATTTACAAGAGCTATGTTGGGATTGCATTTTGTCTTCTTGTCTCCAATTTGTGACTGACTTATGACGCTAGATATCTGAATTTCATTTCTGCTCTGTATCTTGAAAAGAAATGGAATTAATTTAACCAAAGGGGTACTTACAGATGTGCCCACGCATAGATTATCTTTAAACTTTGCGTATTTATAACTCATTATACTCAAACTATGAAAATGTACTTAACGAATTAGATAGTTAATAATAAGGCTTAAGACGCAACCCTGACTAACTCCACCTATGAGGTGGTACCTGTCTCTAAATGTTTATGTCCTAAATCTTTAGTTTTTATTGTTGATTTCTATGATTTGTCATCTAGCTCGACTCCAAAATACCATTAATACCACGAAACCATTTGGATACATTATGGTGTACGTTTTCTGAAGAATTGATTATAAAATTTTAAAAAATTACAAAATATTCAACATTCAATTCCAAAGATAGATATCTTCTAGTCTTTGTCAAGATATCATTTTATCACAAAACAGGCCATATATATCCTACTGATCTGAGCCGAATTTGATGAAAATCCAAAACTGTTAACTTTGTCATTTCTATCCTCTTATGGGTATAGGTCAGTTTTTGTAAAATTAATTATCTAGTTGAAATGAATCAATAACTCAACAGAAGGAGGTTGATTTATAAAAGTAAGTAAGGTTGCAAAGATCAGGAATCGATACAATCAAGTACCACGCCTGACCCAGGATACCAATGGGAAAGTGACAAATTCACAGAAGACACCACAAACGAGAGCCAAGAGGTCAGCCCTTTCCCAGCAGGTGACTACGAAGCACATATAAACAGACGCGTACAAAACATAGCAAACACAAGACAGAACAAAAACATAAGAGATCCACAAAAGAAGTACCGCCTTGGAACGGTCAGTAAAACATTTTACTGGAGGGCTTAAACCGGTTTAACGGCGCCAACCTCACCCTTAATTCAGATGTGGATCAAGACACATAGATATTTGGTTTGCATGAAAGACCCCTAACTTATCAATGCATCATCTCCTAAAACATATAAATCAAGATATAACAAGGAGATAAAGCAAGGATAAGGACTCAACAGTAAATTAAACTGAATACCGGAGCAAAAGAAATCCAACAGGTAAACCCCGGTGGGCCCGACAAACAGCCAAAGCATCAGGCCCCTACCATCTCATCAATAGATAAGTCTTTAAGTCGGAACCATCATAGAGTCTGAAGTCCGACCCACCGGCGTGCAATTAAAGAGGAAAGCAAAGTTGCCAACCGTGATTGGGTTGACTACCAAGCATGCAGTCTGTTGCAATACATTAATGTTATAGCCAATCTTTTTATAATGGGAAATTATTTTAATGAACTGCGCTGAAAAATTATTAGAGCCAACAATCTTCTTCAACTTATACACCAAGTCACCATAGAAATCAGGTTCCGAAAGTCCTTGGCGCAAGAGAGATTTAAGGCCAACTTGGAATTTAGAAATCAAATCAAAGTATCGTCTATAAAATTTTGAAAATGTTTTGCGAAGTTTATGATACCGATAGCCCTGTTTAAGAAGTTTCTGAGTTAACAATTTATTGCGAGTGTTGAAGTCAGTAACATAGCTAGATGCTCTAGCAAAACGAATGAGTTGAGAGATATAGACTCCATAGGATGTAGAACGAGGAACATCACCATCTAAAAATGGGAAATTGACAATTTCAAAATCAAAGTCGTCACGTTTATCATAAATTTTGGTAGAAACAATATCATTAGAAATTGACAAATGCAAGTCTAAAAATGCGGCTTCGGTATCAGAGGCATTGGCTTTATTAAGTTGGAGTTCTGAAGGGTATATTTGACTAACCATATTTTCAAAATAAACATTATTAATATTTAAAATATCGTCCAAATATCTGGAAGTAGTGTTAAACGCATCAATAACATCAGCCTGCTTATCATCAGAAAGAGACATCATAAAGTCCCTTTCATAACAAAACAGGAATAAATCTGCAACCAGGGGAGCACAATTAGTGCCCATAGGAATCCCAACTACTTGTCTATAGAGCTTGGTGCCAAATCGAATAAAAATGTTGTCCAACAAAAAGGTCAGCGCATCACATACATTTTGACACGACCATGCATGATATTTTTTAGGTTTTTCTGAAGTAAAAAAATGCATTTCTGTCACTACATGCAAGGTAAGGAGAGCCTTCTCTTTGGAAGGTTCTTTCAATAAGATCAATAAGTTTATCTTTAATTAAATTATGAGGTAAAGTAGTGTAAAGAGTAGAAAAATCATAAGTAGACAAACTGGTCGCATTGAAATCTCTAGCTTTAAGTTTATCTAAAATTTCACCTGAATTTTTTATCGACCAAAATAGGTTTTTACCGGATCTCTCATATACTTTTTCACAATATTTGATAACATGTTTTTTAACAGCTGTAAGACACGAGGTTAACAATTTAGAAAGTTCTGTTGTCGTACAAGAACTAGAATTTGCAATAAATCTTGCTTTTTAGGGTTTTTATGGAGTTTAGGTAACCAGTACAACGTAGGAACTTTGTCTTGATTTTCTTTAGCTTTGACACCAAAATGTAGGGCTGTATGGCAAATCTACTTCCGCTTTTATTTTAGAAAGGCAAGTTAGCCAACTTCAAATGATTGATGGTTGGAAATGCCAAATGTCATTGTCCCATGTCATGGCACTATTGGGCCAAGACAATGTGTATTTATTCCTCAAGTCCTGCATGATATGGTTTAAGAAACATGTCATAACAGTAATGTGTGAAAACAAGAAGACCAAGCATTTCCTTTACATCCCAAATGGACTAGAGTAAACATATTTTGGTGCAGGGACCAGAATAAAGTGTAACAGAGTCTTATCAAAGGTACCATAGAACAGTGTTTAACATGAATAATTGAGATCCAGAAACGAAGCTGTATGCTTAAAATACACAACCAGCTAAAGTATAAATGTTGCTTTTTGATGGAAATCAGCATCAGTTTAAAAGAACAGAATGAACAGAGAAGATTTAAGCATTAAATTAGCCATACCTTTGGGACCAAGATTTCTCTGTGATCAAAATAGTTAATTTTAACCGATAGGTTTGACAGGGTGATATTCTTGTGAACCAGGTTTTTTTAATGAGGCTTACACTTATAAAATCATAAATATAAGGTTCTTCTACAGTATGAATTGACTTGCCATAAGGTTTCTCTTTTGTATGAATTGATATTCTTAATACTATAACATACAGTGAGCCACTTTAGTTACGCACCAATTTTTTAAGGGCCCACATTTTTTTCACAAAAATGCTTGAATCGAACATTCTCTATGATAATTTACTTATTGACATTTTATCTGTTTGATGACATCAAAAATAAATATCGGAATTACTCACGTGAATCATTCTGCTACGCAAAAGGCAATTTTGACAAAAGTGCACGACTGCACGTGCAATCTGAACGTCTATATTTTCTATTTGCGTTTTGCGCCAGGCATTATCCATTGTGATCGTTGTGACAGAAAAACACAAAAAACAATTATTTTATTCAAGTACACCCCCTTTTTTCGGTCGTTGAAGAAATGCTCGTTTTGACGTCATATTAACGTTAGTTACAATAATCAAACAGATTTTCCTTCGTAAATTGTCTTGTCATGAGTCACTTGTTAACATAGAAGTATCAAAACACTAAAACATCTTATCATTGACACGTCTAATAGCCTTGGTAGTAGTGACGTCATCACTAACGTCAACACCGTGACGCCAATAAATCCATTATTTTTTTACAAAAATAAATGACGAATACATGGTTGTTTAAAATGAAATTATTTAAGAAGTGTTTTGATAATAGGTTTACTAAGAATCATACGACATTTTATCTAACTTTAAAAAAAAGTACTAAAATCAACTTTTTTAAACCTTGGCCAGCTGGGAACCAAACTAGTAAAACGTTAACTTTTTTATAAAGTTAACAAACACATTCCAGTCTTAGATATTGCCAAGAATAAGTCGGTTCTTATCTCTGGCATAGCAGAAATTCGACCCTGAAACAAGTGCAATGTGATCTGAGTTTCATTCGAAATAATGCAATGTGAAATGGTATTTTGAGGGTAGTGCCCTTCAAGATTCATTTTCTCATTTGTTTCTGATCTGATCACTATAAAATTTCGATGGCTAATGCAACTATAGATGCGCTTTACGCTGGTAGTCTCAGATTAAAAACATCCTATTTGTTTTTTGAATAATTTTACATTTTATAAGTGGTGCGTAACTAAAGTGGCTCACTGTATTAAGTGTAACATTGGTTAGATGTAGATTAAACGTTAGAAACTAGATGTAGTAAGTACAGGTGTCACCATATAGTATCATTTCGGGTAATATTATTGTGTAAGCACTTCATTAAATAAGAATTATGGAACTTTTTATCAAAGATTGGTGTGTTTTTTTTCTTTGCCAATCCATAATAGTAAAAAACACTGAACATATCAACGTCTACAATTAAACATACTAATTAGTCCAGCAGAATTTGGGCGAATTATAGGAGGACCTGGAACTTGATTTTAAACTTTTTTTCTTTATGGATTCTGGTAGTGCATATATTGTCCTTGAATAATCCGAGTGATGCCACTCTGGCATCATTGAGCATTTCGATATATTCAAGATGGCGTCCAAGATGGAGGCCAGTTATAAGTTAAAAAATTGTGTTATATGGAAAAATGTCTCAAACCCACGTTTTGCCTTAAATTGTTAGCTATGACGTTGGAATCTAGTTGAAGACATTTAGCTTCTTACAAAAATATAAAAATAAAATAAGAATTTAGGCAAAATGGCCGCCAAAATGGCAATTTATTACAAAAAGTATAAGAAAATTTTCCCTGAGACCGGCAAACTACAGGGATTTGCATGTAATATACTGATTTTACTGCTTCTTGAGCTACATCATCCTTGTAAAATTCCAGTGATGCAGCTAATGCATTACTCAAAATTTGATATATTCAAGATGGCGTCCAGGATGGTAGCTGATTAGTTTTACAAACCCGTGGGAGCCGCACATAGCCTGTAGACATGTCAGGTGGATTTGTAACATACCAGATTTCTCGCCTGATAGAGAAGCATTTTACAAACACGTATATCTAAATAAATGAACCCAGCATGCTGCATCTCTGATAGAGTTGCACTGTTCAAGCAGGCATATCTGTGAGTAACATGTCTGATGTAATGACACCTCTGTAAGAGTAGCACCAGACTTGTAGCCACCCCTCTTCCGTCTGTCGTCAATTAAAAGTCGGCTGAAGTGCAAAACGTTCTAGCCGGCATGGCCTATAGTGAGATACCACGCCAACAGGCATGGTCTATAGTGAGACACCACACCAGAAGACATGACCTGCAGTGAGACACCACACCAACAGGCATGGCTGATAGTGATGTACCAAAACAAAAGGCATGACCTATAACGATTCACCACACCAGCGGGCACGTCTGATAGTGAGACACTATACCAGCAGAAACGGCTGATAGTGAGACACCATAGCAGCAGGTATAGCAGAAAGAGAAGCACAATGCTAGCAGTGATGCAATATTGACTGACAGCAGGCATGCTGATTGAGTGGCCACAGTCCAGCAAGCATCCATCTTGCAGCAGCACTCAACCAGTAGGCATGTTTGAACAGCAGCGGTGTTTGTAACAGTAACACTAGGACAGCAGGCATGTATATTGCAGCTGCAGCGACATAACAACTCTTTATACTGCATGTATGTTGTATTGACAATGTAGCAGTCTTGGCTGATAAAGTTTCACAGTGTTAGTTGACATGTCTGATGGAGGGGTATCAGTCAAGTAGCTTTTTCTCTTCGATTTCCAATGGACCAGGAGGTATGTTTGATTGAATGGTACTAAGTCCGCAGACATATCTGTTGAAGTTTCTCTGATCTGCGACCATGTAATGCCACCAGCTCATCATATCTGACATCCTTAACATCACACATGTTTGATGATTTGGTACTGAACCAGCCCACATGCCGCTTATTGACACTCAGGGCCAGCAGTCATGCGTGTTAGTTACATCACACCAGCAATAATGTATGTTACAATTGAACACAACTGACAGCTATGCTGGGTACTGTTCCACTGGATCAGCGGGCATGTCTGTTCAAGTAACATCTGGCCAGTGTGCATGTCTGTTCTACTTTCTCCCGACCAGCTGTCCAGGCATCATTGCTACAGGGTCAGCAGACATATTTACCATTACGCATGTTTGAGTATATGGCACTGGACCAGCACACATATCTGAAACCAAGCAGTTATGTCTGTAACAGCTTCACGAGACTAGCAGGCATGTTGCAGTACCCATTTTTTAAACGTTGCTTTGAACCAACAGGCATGTTTGTTGCAGTTGCAACCGACCACCTGGCACGTCGGTTAAACTCGACCAGCATGCATGTCTGTTAGATGTTCATCTACCAGCAGATGTATTTTACAGTTGCACCTGACTTGCAGCCATGTCTTTATAAGTTGCATACTATCAGCATGCATGTCTGTCGCAGATTCATCTTATCAGGATCCATGTATATTACATTTGCACCCGACCATCATCCAACAGTCACATCTGTAAACTTGTGCCTACAAGCATTCATGTCTGATACACTTGCTCCGGACCAGCATTCATATTTGTTATAGCAATATCCAACCATATATGCTGTCTGTTGCACTTGCAACAGACGTGAGAAGTAGTAATGGTCGTTAAAATTGCACTGGACATGCAGGCCCATACCAACCAGCAATCAAGATTGTAACGAACATCTGCAGCATGCAGATACCTTACTCAGGAGTTGTATTTTGTGATGATACACTACACTCTATAAGTATTTTTTGTACATTTTTATCCATCCATCTAGCTGACTTTTCCGCATATTGATTCAAAAAGGTTTGTACTTTGATCAAACACTATGTCACAAAGTTTTCAGTGATATCGTCCGTTCAGTATACCCTGTCATTTATCACCTCAGTTTTTGAAGAAATGTTTTTCCCAAAGTAGGAGTTTTTATGAGAATAATATGGTATTATCAGATCCGGCCAAAAGTGGTCTGGAAAGTGCATGGTACATAGATTGATGGATACGATTCCCAAAACAAATACAAAAAACATTACCAATACGAAAAATAAGAGTCTATTATTTTTACCGTGCAGAGTATCATAGCAAAAACCATGTGATCCCCACCATGTTATTGCTGCCATCTTGAACGTCATCTTAAATATTTTACAACGCTGAAAAACGACAATAACATGTTAGTCAAATTTTCCAAACACAACTGAAAACTATCAGAAAATTAGTTACAAACTGCGAATTTGATTTTAGGCTGAATTTTGCTTTAAATGGCGGCCAACTTGGACACCATTTTTAATATTTCAACCCCGTGAATCAAACCTGTGAATGCTTCATTTTAGTCGTTTGTATTATTAGGCCTCTAAACATCGATATAAATTCAAAATTGAAATGCTTTATATCGAGTTTTTTTAGTCAGATAGGTCATAGGACCCTAACTGACGGCCATCTTCGACGCCATCTTTGAATTTCAAACTTCTGAATCCAAACCATATTTGTATTTGATCGTTTGTATCATTTAGCCTCTAACATCCATAAAAAGTCAAAATTAAAGCGTTTTATCGAGTATGTCGGTCATATAGGTCTTAGAAGCCTAACTGGCGGCCATCTTGGACGCCATCTTTAATATTTCAATCTTCTGAATCAAAATTATGTTCCATTTTATTTGGTTGTAACATTTAGCCTCTGAAACATCCATGAAAAGTCAAAAATAAAATGCATTTAATCGAGTATGTTGGTCATATTGGTCTTAGGAGCCTAACTGACGGCCATTTTGGACGCCATCTTGAATATTTCAAAACGCTCAATGATGCCAGAGTGGCATCAGTTGGATTCATCAAGTACAATGCCTCAACAACAAGAATCAACAAAGAAAAAAACTTTAAAATCAAGTTCCAGGTCATTCTGGTTTTCTTCCAGACTAAATATGGTGATTCAAACTAAGCAAGTATTTAAGTATATTTTACACTGAAACATAGTTATTGTATTTTTTTACATTTCAATGAAGTGCTATGTGTTTACATCAAGATGAAAAAATATATTACCGTTCCTTGAATTTCATGAAATTCGGTCAACATATTCGTAACATATATGGATAGTTTTTGTGTTTAAATGGTATTTTGACAAAGATCGCAACGTGCTAGAATTTTAATTGCAAATTTGACTGAATACAAAGTATAAAGTTGAAAATTGGGGTACCATGTCATAAAAATGAATACCCGCCCACTAACCTAGTACATAAAAAGTCATTTATAGTATTTCAACAAACTTATCAATGATATAGCTATTTCATAAAACATTTCTGCGCCCATTACATGATATGTCAATTGCTATAATATGATTATAACTGGGTACCCTAAGGTATGGTAGTGATATAATACATAGCGTCATAAATTAGCAATTGAATTGCATAAAAACTCACATGCACCATAAATATAAAAGTCACCCCCCCCCCCGGCAATTATTAAAAAAATAATATCAAATTCCAAGCGTGGGCAGACTTCTATGTGAGTTTCCCATACCTTGTAAGAGCCCCTTTTACATATGTATTTATATTGGTAATATCTAGGTTGGATTGTACCTGTAATATGCCATAAAACTTATTTCAGAGGGCCCTTGATTGATGTTTTACATCATGAAAAACGCTGCAATGCGGCTTCAGTCAGATCCTCTGACAACATTCCGAACTACCTCGGCCAATTCCGTGAGATTCCGTGGAATCAGACCTCGGATGTTAATCGAGGATCTACTATGAAAACGTGACGCTGACGTTAAATAACGTAATACTGACGTCACATAACTCATCCCTTCACAATAATAAGTGTGATAGCAGTATAACAAATGGTTATAAATGGAGTTTACGTTTTTCAATAAAATATCGCTATAGCGATATTTTATTGAAAAATACATCAACTTCTGCTGATTTAACTTTTCGGGTAATCAGAAAAATGGATTTTAATATATATATTTTTAACCGAACTTGCATTTAATGTCGTTATTATTACTATAGTCAGGATTTACACTTGACAATCATTCATTTCTGCAGTTTGTGATTGTGGTATTTCCTGATCATACTCACTTACTATTTTTGATGTCACGACTCTTTTGTTTGTGCTGAGTGGTTACTGTTAAAAGTTTCCCCGTACTTGCATTTAATGTCGTTATTATTACTATAGTCAGGATTTACACTTGACAATCATTCATTTCTGCAGTTTGTGATTGTGGATATCCTGATCATACTCACTTACTATTCTATGTGTCTTGATCCACATCTGAACTAAGGTTGGCGCCGTGAAACCGGTTGAAGCCCTCCACTAAAATATTTTTACTGACCGTTTCAAGGCGGTACTTTTTATGGATCATTATGTTATTTCTGTCTTGTGTTCGTTATTCTCTCGTGCGCATCTATTTGTTGATGCCTTGGGGTCACCTGCTGGAAAAGGGCTGACCTCTTGGCTCTAGCTTGTGATGTCTTGTCATGAGTTTGTACTTTCCAATCGGTATCCTGGGTCAGGTGTGGTACTTAATTGTATTGATTTCTGGTCTTTGCCCTCTTTCTTACTTAATAGGGCTGAACCCACATGCTACAGACCTCGTTTTTCTAATGGCGTTTCGGCCAACAAAATGGAACTTTTTCGTACATAGTAATATGCGTAATGCGCCTTACATACACCCGAGGCTTGATTCGTTTCTCGAATTGTGCCAGATTTTCCTGATTGCATCTGACAAACCTAGCGCTAGCTCTAGTTTTAGCTCTGGTTTTAGCTTTGGTTAGCTTTGGTTGAGTCCGTTATGTATAACATTTGCGTAAAATTATTTTTAATTTGGGAATGCAGTTCAGGAAAAGATATCGTTTAAAGAGTTCTTTTCCCTTAAATGTAGCTCTCGTGGCTATTTCGTAAGGCGGAGTGGAACTGTATGAGCACTTTTGGTAGAGGTTGAATTATTTTGAAACATTTAGTTTTAACATATTTTATTTAACTTAGCAATAACAGGTACAATATAAGCAAACTTGTATAAAATCTCTAGGATTAGAGCGGAAGCTAAACGCTTATAGATTTCTTCTCCTTAATTTAGAAACACTTGTGTGAAATTATTTTGAATTTTGGCCAGCAGTTCAGGAAAAGAATTTGTACCTTGAAGTGGATATTGTTTGATATATAACTGTCATAATCATATAAAGGCAAGTACCTTCTCTTAATAGAGTGAGGGCTAGGATTGGCACAATCAAAAACACTCTTGACTAACTATCAGACATATCTGCTAGATCATGCCATGCCCACCCAATCAAATACATTTGTGAGACATTAACGGCACCACAGAATGAAGACGCTCATTGAGTTTCTTCTTCAAAGAATTAATACTTAAGTCTAAATCTAAATTCACAGTTTTTTCTAATGTCATCAATTCCTGCGCTAATGAATGTCACCGGTAACTGAAACTGTGCGTTATCAACCTGATACACGTAATGCAATGGGCCTCGTCGCGACAAAACCTGTCTTCGGGGTTTCCGACAAAGCGAGTTTTAAACCAGTCTCCTCAGCTACAGAGACTAGCTAGAAAAATAAAATTTCACCTGTAGCAAATGTACACATGCTTCCTTCCAAAAAGCGAATAAACAAAGGCGCTGATCAGACTGCGCGGATGCGCAGGCTGGTCTGCGCCTGTGCTGTTCGCAAACCCCAGAAGACAGGTTTTCTCGCGTGGAGGCCCAAATAGACGTACCTTTTGCGCCCAACGTTATGTCATTCTTTCAACCTGCTTGCACAGCTATCGAGTATAGCTAGAATTCTGGTGTTCGGGCTGTATTTACATCTACTACGCTATTTTGTATCGGCGGAAAGCGATGACTTTGGTGATACTGCGTGCCTGCACAGTCTCGCCAGAGCCATTGCAGGTCGCGTGTGCGATAAGTTATATACTCATTTGTGTTGAATCAGCTCACTTTAATGTAAAAATGTCAGTAGACATTGCGGAGCCTAACTGACGCAATTTACTATTCTGAGTAAATACTTCGAAGAAAATAGCCGAGCCATGACACAAGCCTACAGCTTTTACCCCAATTATTAAAAATTGTTACATCGGTCGTAAATCATAACTATTAAAGGTTTAAAACAACAAGAAATGAACAAAAATGAAATATCTGCAGATTTGCACGGATTCCATATTTCGGCATAACCTATGATTTGACTCGAGACCGACGGGCCGCGGGTTCGAGTCTCACCGACGTCACTGCGTTGTGTCCTTGAGCAAGAACATTAATCCTAGCTTAGTACTGGTTCAACCCAGGAAGACCCGTCCCTTTATAACTGAAAGATTGTTGATGGGACCTAAAGAATCAAATCAAACAAAAATAACCTATGATTTTTACGGAAATACGGAAATAGAATTATTCAAAGCAGCTTAACATTTCATTTATTAAACTTGATGTCAGCTCATTCTTACTGGTATTGTAAGATTATGATTGTTGCGTTTTAAAGTCTGTCAGTACAATTTAAAAACTTATATTATGTAATTTGCACTCATTGATAACCAAGTGTAAAACACTGACCTTTTTGTTTGGCAATTTTTGGCTAGGAGTTTTATAGACACGCTGTAGGAATTCCAATGGGCACTAATTGTGCTGCACTTGATGAGGATTTATTCTTCTTGTGTCATGAGAAGGACTTTATGTTGTTTCTTTCCGATGATAAACAGGCAGATATTATTGCCGCTTTTTACACTACATTCAGATATTTGGATGATATTTCAGCCATAAATAACATATATTTTGATAATATGGTTGGTCAAATATACCCTTCAGAGTTTCAACTTAATAAAATCATTACCTTTGATACTGAAGCTTCATTTTTGGATTTGCATTTGTCCATTTCTAATGATATTGTTTCTACCAAAACGTATGATACATGTAAACGTAACGACTTAGATTTTGAAATTGTCAATTTCCCATTTTTATATAGATATGTTCTTCTTCCTACATCAAAAGAAATCCAACAGTTAAACACCAGTGTACCTGACGACAGACATGACATTAGGCCCCAAAATTATCAGTGCAAAAATTTTCTAAAATTTATATTTAAATCGCTATAAAACTTTGGCTCCAAAAGCACTGCCGCCAGAGAGACTTAAGTCTGACATGGAATTTAGATATCAAATGATAGTACAGTTGTATCGGCGATAAAATTTAGAAACAGTTTGCGAAGTTAATGATATGGATTAGTTGGGGAACGAATGTAGGAAAAATGCTAACCTTTACACCTTAAAGGTATACAGCTAGATTTTACATGGTTGTAAAGGTAATTTTCTGGTGTATCTGAAACCACTTTATTGCTGACTCGCCAGAGTAGTCTATATTCTACGGAAGCCCAATACGAACATGTGAAAATATCATTTTTTAAAATGTCATACCGTATTTGAGCAAAAGAAAAATCAGTACTGAAGA
Organism: Loripinus fragilis; assembly: GCA_964019695.1. Taxonomy (NCBI): domain Eukaryota; kingdom Metazoa; phylum Mollusca; class Bivalvia; order Lucinida; family Lucinidae; genus Loripinus; species Loripinus fragilis. The sequence goes on along the minus strand of OZ026527.1, from coordinate 74,108,882 downwards.
CAAATATAGAGTTTATATAATAAACGACATCCGTGTAGAAACAGTGGTGGTAATCTAAGAATACTGATTATTGATTTTAAAAGCACGAAGATTGAACGACCCCGATTTGGAAATTAAATTTCTTCAAATGCCATTACAACGGTAATAGTACTTCTGCATTTATTGCCCAGGTATGTATTTAATGTTATCTATATATTGCTTAATTTTTACACAAATAAATAAAGTTTAGATTGTATGCATTTCTCTTAACTTCAGCAAGGTACTTGAAAATTTATTTTTCGTTGAAATAATAATGATAAATAATGTGACGTATAATCGGAGCTTTATTCTCATTGGATAATGAGTCTGTATATATATATATATATATATATATATATATATATATATATATATATATATATATATATATATATATATATATATATATATATATATATATATATATATCAGATTTAAATTGGGGCGCGCACAGTTCACATAGAGTTTGACAAAGAAAAACAGCAAAATACCATGTTTCTAAAGTAGATATTTGCTTTGTCTATCTGCAAAAATAGTAAGTGAGTATGATCAGGAAATACCACAATCACAAACTGCAGACAACCCCGTGGCACCGTGAGGAAGAGCCGCTCAACCATCACGAGACACCAGGAAGACAAATTAAGCAAAGCAATCAGCTCTCTCTTCCCCATAAAGATGATTGCAATACTAGAATGGACATAAAGTAACGTACAACAATACATAGAACAATTACAGACTCCCACAATGGGAGTAACAATAAACAAAAAGTCAACAACAACAGAACCACCGCCTTAGAACGGACAGCAGCCTAAGCCACGGGGGGCTTAAATGCATTTTACTGGTACCAAATCTTCGCCCTAGATTCTGCTGTTGTTGAAGTACAAGAAATGTTCAGCTCGCATGGAGGCCATCTAACTAATGCAATGTATCATCATGGAAAACACTCTAATCAAATTAACACTCCATGATGAAACAAAGAAAAGGGCTCATGACTCACAGATAGTCAGAGCTAAAGAAAACCTCAAGTTGAGCCACGGTGGGTCCAGCTACAGATAAGCATCAGGCACCTACCCACCAATTAAAGCTTTACGTCAGAGCCGTCATAGAGTCTGAGGCCTGACCCACCGTCGTGCAATTAAAGAGGAAACCATAGCTATAAACCATGATTGGGTTTAAAACTAGGCATGCAGACTGTCGCATGATATCCAAATTATATCCAACCCTTATATAACGTTTTACTATCTTTTTGAATTGATCACTAAAATTAGGTTTTTTAACAATTAGTTTGAATTTATAGACTAAATCACCATAAAATATAGGTTCTGATATGCCTTGTTGCAGAAGAGTTTTTAACCCAATGTTGTATTTAACAATTAACTCTGAGTGTCTGTAGTAGAATTTAGAAAATGCTTTTCGAATTTTATGATATCTATAACCTTGTTTTAATAATTTAGCAGTTAAAAATAAGTTTCTGTTGTTGAAGTCATCAACATTAGAGCACACTCTAGCAAAACGAATAAGCTGAGAAATATATACACCATAGGAAGGAGAGCGAGGAACATCTCCATCAAGAAATGGGAAATTTACTATTTCAAAATTAAAATCATCCCGTTTATCATAAATTTTAGAAGAAACTATGCCATTTGTTATTGACAAGTTCAAGTCCAAAAACGGAGCTTCAGTATCAGAAGAATTCGCCTTATTTAACTGAAGTTCAGTGGGATATATCTGACCTACCATTTGTTCAAAATAAGGATTATCAATATTAAGTAAGTCATCTAAATATCTGGAGGTAGAGTTAAAAGCTTCAATAATATCAGCTTGATTATTGTCTGACAGAGATAACATAAAGTCTCTCTCATAACAAAACAAAAACAAATCTGCAACAAGAGGAGCACAATTAGTACCCATCGGAATACCGACAATTTGTCTATATCATTTTGAGCCAAATCTTATAAATATATTGTCCAAAAGATAATGTAGAGCATCACACATTTTCTGACATGACCACAATTTATATCGTTTAGGTTGTTCAGAAGTAAAAAAGGCATTGTTATCATTACAAGCCAAATAAAGTGAGCCCTCTCTGTTAAATGTTTGTTCAATTAATTCTGTTAGTTTTTCTTTTATAAGATTATGAGGCAATGTAGTATAGAGAGTAGAGAAATCATATGTAGACAAACCAGATGCTAGAAAACCTCTAGACTTCAATTTATTAAGAATTTCACCTGAATTTTTAATAGACCAAAATAAATTTTTACCATTTCTTTCATAAACTGTTGTGCAATATTTAATGACATGGTTTTTAATCGCAGTGAGGCAAGAAGTCAAAAGAATAGACAACTCAGTAGTTGTACATGCACTAGAATTAGCAATAAAACGTGACTTATAGGGTCGTTTATGAAGTTTAGGTAACCAGTATAACGTAGGAAGCTTGCTATGGTCCTCATCAACAAACAACCCAAACTTAGCTGCTATATGGCATCGATGCCTATCAACGATAGACGTCTCATCAAGCATGTTATGCACATATGTTTTGGCAGTGCTAAGTTCTTGCTTTAGGGTGCTAATATAGTATCTTTTTCAAACCACCACAACATTGTTAGCAGCCTTATCTGCGGGGGCCAGAACAAACTTCCTATGGAATTCCTGGATCCCTTTCTTCAAGTGTCTAAAAGTGAATTTAGGTTTAGGTGGTAGAAGATCTAAATTGTTGCAATAAAATGAAATTCTACCGTCAATAATTTTAAAAATATTTAGTTTCCAACTATTTAAGGCATTAGACTCAACATGCTCTCGTTTACACCAGCGATTACAAAATTCTTGTAAGGCTCCTGCAATTTCCTCACGACATGATTTGAAGTCTATTTGCACAGGAAACCTATATTTAGGTCCCTTACATATAATAGACCGAATTCTTGAATCAGTTATGATTTTTAAATCCCCTGTGACTATATGACCAGCAGGTTGATAGCAATACTTAGAGTCTATGCAATCTCAGGAGTCAGGAATAGAATTTTCGATATCAAGTTCTGTTACTAATTTGTTATAGTTAAAAACAGTACTACGAATAGGTTTATTATACTTATAACAAATGATAGGGGATTCCTTATTTTCAAAATAAGTAGGAATAGAAGAGATAACAGATTTATCTTTAAATATACTGGGTAAGTTAATGAATTCAATCCCCTTGTTGACAAATTGAATTTTAATGAAATGTCTAATATGATTAATTTCTGAATCTATATATGGCCGAAGAGCATGTTGAGTGTAACACCGGGTAAGAATTGCTGCATCATAAAGTCGATGAGTCCTATCATAGAATTTATTAGCCTCAATATCCAAATTACGAAGTGAAGATATAGAAAGAGTTACTAAACGTGAAAGGGCCATATGTTGGCCAGAATGTTTTAAGATGATACTTAACTCTAAAAGAGTTAAAACATGTTTATTTTTGCGTTATAAATTTCCATTTTTGCGTTTACCATGAGATCGGTTAATACGTTTACGGATATCTAAAAGAGAAAAAAACATCAAAATCAGGTAATCTAGAAATGTTACCCTCATGGTAAATATTATCATTAAAACCAAGTGGATGTGGTGTCTGTAATAATTTTATCCACTTTAATTCTAATTCATGCCTAAGAATATTTCTATATCTTTTAGTGGAATTATCACCATATATTATCTTTTCAACAGGCTGAATTGAAATACTGCTAGTAGAGTGATTAGTTTGCTTGAAATGCCTATAAAGAAAATTATCAATTTTGGGAGGCTTTTTTGTTCGACGGTAGTGCTCAGAAAATCTAGTTTTTAGAAATCTGCAAGTTTGGCCAACATATTGCATGCCACAATCTTTCTCTTCTCAAGATAAAACATAAATAACATCAGTTGATTTTCAATCAAGATCAGAATTAGTAATTGCAGAAAATTGTCTTCCATTAACGTTAGATTTAATAGTTGATTTACAACATAAATGTTTGCAACAGCTACACCTCTTGGCATTGCACTTAGAAATAGAGGGATACACTACACTTCTTCTATACTTACTCCTAGAGTTCCTGAGTACAGGTGACTTAAGAGGTGAGAGACGAACTTTTAAGTGGTTTCTAAAAAGGGCAGAGTCAGAAACTCCATGTAAATTAATTTTAGTGGCCGAATGAAGTTTCAGAGGTGAAACGTAAACAGATGGTAACATAGAATTATATCTATTGGTGGACTGGGGAATCTGTATGGAAGAAGCAGAATGTAACCGAAGAGGAGAAAGTAAAATTTTGACTGTTTTTAGGCTATTCATAATTGAGTTTTTTAGTTTATACCATACATTGAAAAGCAGCATTCATATCGGTTATTAATAGCAATATCCAGCTGCTGCATTTGAGAAATAGCTAAAGCTCCCAACATATAACTAAGTATAATACAAGTACAAAGAAACACAGAGAAAGCAATAGTTATTAACGAGATACGAATGCTGGTCTACACTGCTCCTTAAATGAGGTATTTAAGTGATACCAATAGGGAAGTTAATGCAATCAATGATTGTCAAGTGTAAATCCTGACTATAGTAAAAATAACGACATTAAATGCAAGTACGGGGAAACTTTTAACAGTAACCACGCAGCACAAACACAAGAGTCGTGATATCAAAAATAGTAAGTGAGTATGATCAGGAAATACCACAATCACAAACTGCAGACAACCCAGTGGCACCGTGAGGAAGAGCCGCTCAACCATCACGAGACACAACTCAGAATTTTGTTGCCTGACACAAAACAAAGATCCGTTGTCAACTGTGGGCTAAGACGATCCTTGAAATATTTAAATTTCTAATATCCAGGTGACATTTCTTCATAATGACATTTTAATGCTATACCATATTTCAGTGTTTGATCAATGAGCGACGATCTTGGATCGAGAAGTTCTGTCAATGACAATTGAGGTAACACCTGAAAGATTGAATGAAATAATTTGCTTGCTCAGAAGTTGGCTAGATAAAAGCACTGCTTCTCTTAGAGAAATACAGTCTCTTTTGGGCACGCTTGATTTCATTGCAGCTTTTGTTCGACCAGAAAGGATATGAGCCGCGGCATGAGATTTCCAACAATGTGGTATGTGCGACCCGAAAATGCTCAGACCAGCCTGCGCATATGCGCAGTCAGATCAGAAGAGCCTTTGCTAGTCGCTTAATTATTCTGAGTGTTAAGCTACTGACTGAACACCAAATTGCAATTTCTGAGCTGAAAAGGAGGCTGTACAGGCTGGTCTGAGTCTACACTTGTCAAAATACCACATTGTTGAAAATCACGTGTCATGGCTCATATTTATCTCTCGTATGTTAAAATGGTTGAAATCTTTAAACAAAAAAAATCCAGTAGACAGCAACAGGTTGAAATACCAGTGTATGTTAAAGCTGCATAGTCTGTAACTTTTGATATTTTCATTTTAGAAATAATGTTTCTATTTTTCAAGAACACTGTAAAAATACTAAGACTCAGGTATACATATTACCTTTTTCGTAATAATTAACAAATTATTAGCGCCAAAACAACAGCATTTATGTTAAAAATTAACTGTCTAGAATTATTGGAGGGACGCAACTAATTACAAACAAGAGAAAACACCTGTTTTTATAAGATAATTCAATTTTCCATGCAGTTTTCAGCTGTAAAACTTAGATGTATTGTGACAGCATAACTTTATTCTACATTTACAAATGATTTAAAAAGAAAATATTCTTTTTGCAAAATGTTCATAGTTGCAGAGTATGCAGCTTTAAGAAGGATTTCCTGTGGTGGTATCGATTTTTACCAGTCTACAATGGTGTTTCACTCATGTTGTATGAAGAATGGTGTTTGCCTGATGAAATTTGGTCAAGTGATTCTTGTTTACATGGATGTGGAGGTTTCTGGTTAGGGAAATATTTTTCATGTTTATCATATGATGTCGCGTCTGGGAGTGAAATAACGCCATGCAATAAAATCGATAAAACACTAGTGATTTACAGAATTACGGGAAACGTTATGACGTCCATAACAACGTTGCATACATGATGACAGAATTATAGCGTTTTACGCCAGAAATGAGATATTCTTAATGTCATATGATAAATAGAATCTAACATTCGTGCACTTGTATTATTGAATTTATTAAACTCGTTGTGAAAAAGAGATAAAATGCTCGGCAAGCCTCGCATTTGATCTCTTTTCCTCAACTCGTTTAATAAATCCAATAAAACATGAGCACTCATGTAAGATCATCTTTTTCTTTTCCTACCAAGTTTAAAGGTTGGAATTTTCATATAACAATTTTAGAAATGTTTGCGGTTGTCATATGCTTATAGTTATGCGGAAGCAGTGTTAAGGATTAGAGGATCCAAATGTTCTGTGATAATGAAAGCATTTGTCAATTCAGGCAAAACAAAAGTTGAAATTTTGCAAGACTGCTTGAGGGTTGTATTGTATTAGCACTATTGATTCTTTCTTTCTCTGGAATTTCAAGGTATTATTAGTTTGACAAGTAAAATTAGCAATTGGTCAATATGAAAGAAAAATCCTTTTTTCCCCTTTTTTCCAGAATATCGGAAAGTTACAATCATTTGTGATTCTATAGCCAAACATCCGTCAGGTCTTCATGGAGTTACCTTGCCAATCTTCTCTGGACGGACTTTTTTACAGATCTCTGCTAAAATAGACAATAATGAGGCTAATTTGGAGCCATATGATTATCAAGTGTATTGCATACATGTGATTGATATGCTTCATTCGAATATTACAAACATGGACGAAATGAAATGCACATTATATCTCATAAACACCTTCTGATTTCCTAGTCTTCATTATCCCTTTTTAAATGAGGAACAAATAATTATACATGAGTGCTCATGTTTTATTGAATTTATTAAACGAGTTGAGAAAAAGAGATAAAATGCGAGGCTTGTCGATGATTTTACCCTTCTTACAACGAGTTTTATAAATGCAATGATATAAGAGCACGAGTTTTCAGTCCAAATTGGGTTGGAATATGGTAAACTATGCATTATCGATACAATAAGGGTAGCATACGGCGCCCTCTTTGTGTTGGTAATGCCTTCTGCTTGGATTTGGCTCAGCCTCCATCAAAACATCAAATATTAAGCAAAATTCTAACAGTAGGAAATTACTTCTCAATGATTGTCATTAACTAAGTATACAATTATTTGCACTTTTTGCCTTTTATATGAGCGAAAATATGAACGTACAATATTCATGAAACGTGACAGATATATTGTGTAATATGTGTATATGATTGACTAGAAACTGTATGGTTTATGTCAAATAAACAATCTGTTCTGTTCTGTTCCATGCAAGAATAACGATCACACATGTTTGTTTCATTGCATTAACACTTGCTGGGTCCCTGGGAAGATGTTTAAACACTCAGCCTATCGACCTCGTGTTCAAACAGCATCCTCGGGATACGGCAAATGTTAATGCATGAAAAAACGTGTGTGATCCCCATATTATATTTATCATATGACATCAAGATTACTTTGAAATCTCATTTCGTGCGTGAGAAAACGTTATAATTGTGTCATTATGTACGCAACGTTGTTATGGACGTCATAACTTTTCCCGAAAATCTTTAAACCACAGGTAGTTTATCGACTTTATTGCATGGCGTTATTTCTCCCCCAGACGTAACGTTTTGTGATAAAACAACGGTTTATAGCTATGGTTACCTCTTAAATTGCACAACGGTGGGTCAAGCCTCAGACTATATGACGGCTCTGACGTAAAGCTTTAATCAGTGGGTTGGTTCCTGATGCTTATCTGTAGCTGGACCTACCGTGGCTCAACTTGAGGTTTTCTTTAGCATTGACCAAAGGTCCAGATAAGTTTTCAGTTCAATTGGGTATTTACCCCACTATATTTTTATGAATTGCATTTTTCCAAAAACAATTGCTTAAAAATATTTGTTTACACCACTAAGATTTTTTAAATTGCTTATTTGCAAGTTATTAAGTACCTAATAATCTTAGTTAATAATTTAAATAATAATCTTAGTTATAGAAGAAACACACAGATTGATGTGTAAGTACTTTGTGCAAATACTTAAGTCAGTAACTGACAAGTGACTTTCGTAATGTATCAAAGGAGACTGAGTAACACCACAACAAAAGAAAGGCTTGAACTGGCTACCACACTAAGTGTGCTACCATGGGATATATTCATATTTCAATCAGTTTATCTATTCTTTTGCTTTTTCCAAAATTTAATTGCTTTTTGTTACCCCTTCATTTATAAAACAATTGCTTTTTCCAAACTTCAATTGCCTTTTGTTACTCCTTCATTTAAAAACAGTAGCATTTTTTCACATATTTAATTGCTGAAATACCCCCAATAAGCGGCTTATCTGTTCCTCTGTTCGACTATATGTGAGCCCTTAACTTCGTTTCATCATAGTGTGTTAATTTGATTAGAGTGTTTCTTCGTGATGATGCATTGCAATAGTCAGAAGGCTTCCATGCGAGCTGAACAATTCTTTTTACTTCAACAACAGCAGAATCTAGGGCGAAGATTCGGTACCAGTAAAACGCATTTAAGCCCCCCCCCCCCCCCCGGTGGCTTAGGCTGCTGTCCGTACTAAGGCGGTGGTTCTGTTATTATTGACGTGTTGTTTAGTGTTACTCCCATTCATTGAGGGATTCTGTAATTTTTCTATGTTTTGTTTTACCTTCTAGTTTTGCAATCATCTTGATGGGGAAGAGAGAGCTGGTTGCTTTGCTTAGTTTGTTTTCCCTAGTGTCTCGTGATTGTTGTGTGGCTCTTCCTCGTGGTGCCATGGGTTAGTCTCCAGTTTGTGATTGTTGTATTTCCTGATCATACTCACTTACTAATTTTGATTAAGATGGTCATTTTAGAGACAAGGGGGATTTTTCTGCTGAAAACATTTATCCGTGGTAAACATAAATGGGTAAAGAGATCAAACTTCATTTTTTTTTATTTCCCAACTAGTTTCGGTTTAACAACCTTTCTTAAGGAACATATGTAAACAATGGAGTTTAATGACATCACCTTATCATGACGTTATGGTTACGACGTCAAAAGTTAGCAATGAGGTTGGCGTAAAAAATATAATAGTTCCACAGTAATAAGCATGCTTTAGGGAAAAACAAGATCTTTGAAGATACAAAATTACAGGCAAACGTGCTATATAAAAGCTGCTACATAAAACAAAGCCTATAATAACTGTTTGACGGTAATACATGCCATGATGTAATTTAATAATTGCTGGGTATTTCTTTCTACAACTTTGTTGTAGATGTTATGGATCCAGTTGAGGTTCAATATTTTATTGGTGCTGATCAGGCCAAGAGGTTATAGAACTCTTTCCATGCTCAACTAGACTGAACATGAAATTTTAACCGTCCATAAAAAGTAAATGGCTGAAAGGTATTGTTATAAAACTCTTTTCATTTTAACAGTGATATAAAACTCTATTCATTTTAACAGTGGTAAAATAAAGATAAAAAACTCATATAACTGTATTATATCATAAAAGTAAAGTAGAAAGCAGAGATCAGGCATCCTACTGAACTTCAGTTAAATAAGGCTAATTCTTCTAATACTGAAGCTCCGTTTTTGGACTTGAACTTGTCAATAACAAATGGCATAGTTTCTTCTAAAATTTATGATAAACGGGATAATTTTAATTTTGAAATAGTATTTTTCCCATTTCTTGATGGAGATGTTCCTCGCCCCCCTTCCTATGGTGTACTATAAAATAGTCACTAGTTTCGTCTGTGAGGGTTCATAATAATTGTGAATTGCCCGTGGGTATTTACAATATTTGTGGATTCTTGGTTTGGGTGGGACGCAGGTGTTCAGCCAGGTGCGGTGTTGACATCTGTGATTGACATGTTTATGTTTTTATAGGGAATTCTGACACCAGTTTGTTATTGTTTCTCAAATGTCATATTTATTAGCCTGTCAATTCTGATGGGATGTTTTAACACTTTCAAAAGGTCATGATGACAGATGTTACTTAGTTTAGCAAAATAACAGAAGCCCAATAAATAAATTGTGTCAATTCTGACATTGAATGGCAGGATTGCGCAATACATTTATTCATATGACCTTCCTTTGGGGAATTGCGCAACTGGTGTGACTATGAGTCACTTTTGTATCTTCTGATTGGTTGATATAAATGGAAGCTTACCTATGTAGAGGGCGCTATATAGTAAACTTGAAATATATTTGGTTAGTGATGATGTCATTAGGTGGCGCTGTGGTCAGCTTCTATCACGTGACTTCATGGTATATAAGATGAAACCCAGTGGCAGAGCTTCAGACTTTGGTTAACATTTGGACATAGACTTGGGTAGACTTTTGGGAGATTTCGAAACTTTGGGTTATAGATAGTTTCTAGAAGTATTTTAGTTGGACTTAAGAAGCTTTAATAAAATTATAAAACTGTGAAAGTTGTTGGTGAAATTTACAAGACTTAGAAATTCTAAAGATACTTTGAAAACACAACGCGAACTTGAAGATTAGAATCAAATACTACCTTACAGTACATATTTCGCAGCTTATTCTTTTAGCTAGATTGTGTTCTAATGTTGATGACTTCAACAACAGAAACTTATTTTTAACTGCTAAGTTATAGATATCATAAAATTCGAAAAACCTTTTTCTAAATTCTACCACAGACTCTCAGAGTTAAATGTTAAATAAAACGTTGGGTTAAGAACTCTTCTTCATCAAGGCATATCAGAACCTATATATTTTATGGTGATTTAGTTATAAATTTAAGCGAATTTTTAGAAAATCTTATGTTAGTGATCAATTCAAAAAGATTGTAAAACGTTATATAAGGGTTGGATATAACTTGGATATCACGACAGTCTGCATGCCTGGTTTTAAATCCAATCACGGTTCATAGCTATGGTTTCCTCTTTAATTGCACGACGGTGGGTCAGGCATCAGACTCTATGACGGCCCTGACGTAAAGCTTTAATCAGTGGGTTGGTGCCTGATGCGTATCTGTAGCTGGACCCACCGTGGCTCTACTTGAGGTTTTCTTTAGTTCTTACTATCTGTGAGTCATGAGCCCTTTTCTTTGTTTCATCATGGTGTGTTAATTTGATTAGAGTGTTTCTCCATGATGATACATTGCATTAGTCAGAAGGCCCAGCTGAACCTTTCTTGTACTTCAACAACAGCAGAATCTAGGGCGAAGATTTTATACCAGTAAAATGCATTTAAGCCCCCGGGTAGCTTAGGCTGCTGTCCGTTCTAAGGCGGTGGTTCTGTTGTTATTGATTTTTTGTATTGTTACTCCCATTGTGGGAGTCTGTAATTGTTCTATGCTTTGTTGTACGTTAGTTTATGTCCATTCTAGTTTTGCAATCATCTTGATGGGGAAGAGAGAGCTGGTTGCTTTGCTTAGTTTGTCTTCCTGGTGTCTCGTGATGGTTGTGTGTCTCTTCCCCGCAGTGCCATGGGGTTGTCTGCGGTTTGTGATTGTTGTATTTCCTGATCATACTCACTTACTATTTTGCATAATGATTGTTCACACATCGAAGATGTGCCTCTCCTATTTTGTGCATATTTGATTAATATTTTCACATTTTTACGGGTGTTGAACTTAGACATATTTTCCATCCGAAATGTGTTGGGGTGTCAGGTCTATGTAATCTGTAACTCCAACAGTTTTCATTCCTTTATATTCAAACTTTGCATATTGATTATTCACACACTGAAAATGTGCACCTCTTATTTTGTGCACATTTGGTAAATATTTTCACATTTTTACGGGTGATGAACTTAAACATTTTTTCCATCTGAAATGCATAGGGAGTGTCTGGTTTGTGTGATCTGTAGGTCCAACAGTTTACACTCCTTTATATTCAAACCATGCATTATGATTGTTCATACATTGAAAAATTGCATTACCTATTTTGTATGCATTTTATGATGTTGTTTGTTTTTTTTTTCTTTTTTTTTTTTTTCTTTTTTTTTGGAGGGGGGGCTCTTGAACTTAGACATGTATTAGGTAAAATGCTAAGAATGAGTCTGGTTTGTGTAATCTGTAACTCCAAAAGTTTTCTTCCTTAATATTCAAACTTTGCATAATGATTATACATATATTATCCATGTGCACCTCCTACTTTGTGTATATTTGATAAATATTTTCTTTTAGGTCTGTTGAACTTAGATATTTGATCCATCCGAAATGCTTAGGGGGTGTCTGTTTTATGTAATTTGTGACTCCAGCAGTTTTCATTCCTTCATATTCAAAATTTAGTTCTTCGGTGCACTCTTTGCTTCCAAAGGATAACCTTTCAAGAACATATTTGTCTTCACTACAGCTGGTGATTGGGACTGTGTGGCGGCGGTAGAACGTCTCCCTGCCCTTCACTATAGTGTAGATTTCATTTTCTTGTCCTTTGGGATCATAGGTTTCATTGAAAAACTTTGAAGCAATTAGAGGGTAACTGACGAAGCCTAAATGGCAGAAACTAGCTAGTCTGGCCCAGAAAAAAAATGCACACTCTAGTTTCAGTTCTTTGGTGCGTTTTTTACCCTTTAAGAACATATTTATACATCATGATTGCTCATAAATTGAACATGTGTGCATCCTATATTTTGTAAACATTTGATAATATTTTTGGGATTGTTGAATTTAGACATTATTACTTCTACACCACCTTTCGAGTGCTTCCATTGTTTATGTGTGTGTAATCTGTAATTCAAACAAATTTCATTCCTTAGTATTCAAACTTTGCCTGATGATTGTTCACACATTGAAGATGTGCACTGACGACGCATGTCTAGAGCAGAGATTTGTCTTGTTTATGATGAAAGCCTGTTTCCTGAGGAAGAAAATCCTATTGTTGATATCTTCAACATTTCCTCTACTAGACCCAGCGCAAGTTGTACCCCCTCAGAAACCCTAGGTAAAATTGGTAAAAATCTGAAAAGTTCTAAAACAGGCTACCTCAGGACCCCCAGGTAAAGTTGTGTCAAAATCTGAACAATTTTTGACAAAAAGGCTCTAGTAAACTTGTTAAAAAATCGGCACATTTCTGAAACATGCTCCCTTAGGAAACCCAGGAAAAATTCGTAGACATCTGAACAGTTCTAAAAAAAGGTTGTAATAAACATTTTACACTGTGTAGTTCAACCATTGAGCTGAATTTCCTAACCATGCAGATAAAAATTCAAACTGTACAATAATTACAAGTATGTCTGAAAAATAAAAACAGTTCTTATTCGATCAGGCTGATCCCCAGGAACTTTACTGTTGGACATTCCATCTACAGTTTTTGGTGGCATTTCTCTTTGGAAGAGCCTCTTTGTTCCGTTTTGAGTGTTTAAAACAACTGTTTGTGGCTTAGTAAATTGGGCCAAATATAAGAAAGCCTGTCTTCAGGATTTCCCACCTGTTCCGTGCAGCTGATCTGTGCCTTAGCTTCCACACATGCAACAATGAGTCGTGACATGTAATTTTCATCAATGCGGTATTTTGACAAGTGTATACTCAGAAGAGGCTGTGAAGCCTAGTTTTGAGCTTTGAAACTCCAAATGATGTTCAGTCAGTAGCTTAACAGTCATAAAATAGTCATGCGACTAGCAAAGCCTCTGATCAGGCTACGCGTATGCGTAAGCTGATCTGAGACTTTGCTGGTTGCACATACCACATTGTTGGAAAGCTCTTGCCGTAGCTCAAATAATTTTTATTGACATGGCTTAAGTATAGGTGACCTTTACCAGAATTATTCTTAAACAGTTTTTACTGCGTGTTTAGGCTTTATTATCTAACACGCTTTTTGCAATCAGTCATATCTTCCCTAAATCTATCGCTCAACATGCTTGTAGAATGGAAATGAATTTTTTTAGGTTCAATCCTAAATCTATGTATCGCTTACTTACAGCTGCTTTCCAAAAATTTATATGTGGCGATTTGTGTCATAATTATTTACATACCCGATACACGTTTGCGTGTTTTAACAAACACATACTTTATTTGATGTTTGTATTTTTTCTGCTCCTACGAGAATATTATATTACATTCTAACACACCTCGCCTATAGAGCCAACGGTAACAAACTGTGATATATCGGACAATAATTCACTGCAAAAGTGTGTGATAGCTGACGTCACTAGAAAATGACGTCATTCATGGCATTAGACGGTGTAACGTCGTTTTTACGCTTGAACACGTTACAATTACATGTAAAAGTATGCGACGTAGTCTAAATATTGGCGGGAGTTCTTCAGTGCAATGGCGGAAAGTTGGAAGAAGCTGAAGACTTCGAATGTGTTTTCGTCGTTTTTTGTGTGTTAGAATTGAAATAGATCAGCTCCATTGCGTGAATTGTTGAGTAATAATTCACTGTTTGTCGGTCAGTTGTGCGAAGATAAATCACTCGAGCTGCGCGCTCGTGATTTGATTTTCTTTATAACTGACCTCCAAACAGTGAATTTTTACTCAACAATTCACTGCTGGAGCTGATCTATTTCTTAAATATGGATTGTTCTTGCAGGTTTTTTTATATCTGTTTTTTAACTACGGAAACGTTGGGTATATTTTAGCAAATCAAAGTGACATATCAAAACTCTTTTTCAAACTATGGGGTAATGACGAGAGCAGCAAAGAAAACTATGGTGGTCATTTATGGTGTCTTGTATACCGAGCATTGTGAATATACTATGAGTAAATGAAGCTGTCGAATGTTTTAAGAAATAAATTCGATTTTTGGAATGTTTATGGAATCATGAAAACTTCGAGTCTCCGGCAACGTAAGTGAAGCCCCATTTCAGGGACAGACCAAATAGTGAATTTATTTCTTATGTTTACATTTTTTTTAAATATGTAAAATGTAGAAATTATTTATAGTTTAGGTAGAAAAAATAGTTTTGTATTTAAAATGTTATCATATTTACGGTTTTGTTGGAGTGTAAAACAGAAAAACGGAATAGCTAGTGTGAACAGGGACAGCCAGTGGGGGAAAAAAGAGGCTTGTTTGGCATCTGCATTTCAGGTGTGGCTCGCTGGCAATCACAACACCAGTGTAACTTCTGGCAAATGAATTCGATATTCAAAGCGTATTGCACAGGCCTTTTATAAGTTAGAAGGCTTCCATGCGAACTGAACAATTCTTGTACTTCAACAACAGCAGACTCTAGGGTGAAGATTTGGTACCAGTAAAATGCATTTAAGTCCCCCCGTGGCTTAGACTGCTGTCCGCTCTAAAGCGGTGGTTCTGTTGTTGTTGACATGTTGTTTAATGTTACTCCCATTGTGGCAGTCTGTAATTGTTCTATGTTTTGTTGTAAGTTACTTTATGTCCATTCTAGTTTTGCAATCATCTTGATGGGGAAGAGAGAGCTGGTTGCTTTACTTAGTTCGTCTTTCTAGTGTCTCGTGATTGTTGTGTGGCTCTTCCTCGCGATGCTATTGGTTTGTCTGTAGTTTGTGATTGTGGTATTTCCTGATCATACTCACTTACTAGTTTGGCAGCTTTCAATCAAATGACTGTCTTTTATGGGGCTATGAACGATTGCAAAAATCTAAAGGTTTATTTAAGGCTGATCTTTGCACCCTTTCTTACTTTGCTTCGAAAATGTAAATATTTGATAATGAATCACTTGAATGACTGTGGTGTATGTGCACTAGCGCGTTGCAGGAATTCTACAACTATGAAAAAGTAAACATTTAAGATAGGTTAAGTGCATTTATGGATGTTCAAATTTGCTGCTGCATAGCAAGAGCCTATTTATAAGATGAATGCCCAAAATGAAAGTACTGTCAAACAGTTAGGATTGGTCAAGAGGGTTCGAAATTGGCCTGCTAAAGTTAGAAAAATGTCGTCTCTGTTCAAAACCTATTTTCACCCCTCACTCAGACGTTCTGGCGTCTGAAACATGAACAGTTATATCCAGCTTGTATTGGTAGATGTGTAAAACAAACCATTAGGAGTTATAGTGGTTTGCAGCGCTGTCTTGCCAAAAGGGGGTCTCTCAACTTAAGCTTGAATAATTAACAGTCAGTCGTATCAGGATAATATCATAATTGATATATAACTCCCATGGGAATGCACCATGTCCCCAAACAAAGCATATCTCTTTCAATAATAAAATGCATTATGTCAAAGCCCTGCAAGCATTCTTGCTTTAATCTGGGACCAGGGTATTGATATACTTGATTTATCATCTGATAGTCCAATTCTGAGCCCCCTAGAAACCGTCTGGAGCACTTTAGAGTGTCGCGTTGGAATAATGTAAAAGACAGACATCTGGAGAATTGACCAACATATTTAATACACATCTGACAGCCCTATATTCGACTATGCCAGATAGAATCCAAACTGTTATTAGAGCCAAGAGTGGTGTTACTAAGCGTAAAATGGCATGAAGGATTTTCCCCGGAAATTAAATCAGTTTCACATCTGAATTAAGGGTGAGGTTGGCGCCGTGAAACCGGTTTAAGCCCTCCAGTAAAATATTTACTGACCGTTCCAAGGCGGTACTTTTTCGTGGATCTTTCTTTTTTCTGTCTTATGTTTGTTATGCTTTTGTGAGCGTCTGTTTATATGTGCCTTGTTGTCACCTGCTGGGAACTGGCTGACTTCTTGGCTCTCGCTTGTGGTGTCTTACTGTGAGATGGTGGTAGCCTGATGCTTTGGCTGTTGTCGGGCCCACTGGGGTTTGGCTGTTGGGTTTCTTTTGCTCTGGTATTCAGTTCTATTTACTATTGAGTCCTTATCTATGCTTTATTGATAAGTTAGGGGTCTTACATGCAAAACCAACTTCAATGTGTCTTGATCCACATCTGAGCCAAGGGTGAGGTTGGTGCACCGTTAAATTGGTTTAAGCCCTCCAGTAAAATATTTTAACCGACTGTTCCAAGGCGGTGCTTCTTTCGTGGATCATTTATCTTATTTCTGTCTTGTTTTGTTATGCTTTCATGCACGTCTGTTTGCTGATACCTTGTGGTCACCTGATCTTTGCACCCTTACTTACTTTCAAAAAAGCATGCTTTGTTGTTCAAGTTTTATACATGTGCATTAATAAAACCTAGATACCTAGAAAAATATACTACAACAGCATAATTAAAGTATACAGGGTATGTAGCTAATCATGACAAAAATAGCTATAACATTTTTGGAAAGCAGCTGTATATGCAAAACACTTGCTTCAGAATATATCACCCACGGGTAGGAAACTTTATATCTTTATGTAGCTCTTTCTGGTTGTGTTAATGCTGAAAAAATCGGCTGAAATTTAGTGCTTTTAAGGTGTAAAATAACCGAATGTAGTGCTCCGCTCTGGTCTTTTAACTCCTTATCTAAGCTGATGTGAGCTGCAAATTATGTAGGGTTTTGTCTTCATCCTTTTTGTTGTGAGGTACATGACCGTTAAAACGATCCAGATAAACCCGTACACATTTTGCAGCTCGCAATTACTTAGGTTAGAAGCTGAAGGACCAGAGCGGAGCACAACATTGTTTTCGTTATTTGCCTGATACAAGAAAAACTCACGGTTTAGGCGAATTTTTCAGCATCCATATACAGAACTGATGATTCTGTTTATGAAGTTTCCTACCAGAGTCACCTGTGTTTCAGAAGCCAGTCAATATAACGACTGTCACAAAGCCACTCCTCTAAAAAATATCCCTGCCCTCCACAAATTTCTACCCCTCCCCCCCCCCCCCCCACCAAGCTAAGCCCTCAGCCTCCCTGGTGATGATAGCTCCATTTAATGACCTGTTTAATCAATAATCAAAGCATCCTGGGTCAGTCTAATAAGTGTCTTAATAGTCTGCATAGAGAAAGTTAAGACCATTAACTACTCTTGTAACACATTGAAAATCGAGCGCCCCCGTCTGATCCGAGTCTCGCGTTGTCTGCAGTTTGTGATTGTGGTATTTCCTGATCATACTCACTTACTATTTTTGTTGGACAAAAAGTACAAATTGTTGCTTTGCTTTGTAAAGAAGAAAGGCCCGTAGTGAGATAGATAAGATGATGAAACACTCACATCGTTTTGCACATCCCCCTAGACAGTTGTGGCATTGACTGTCTGCAGCTAGACATACTGTGTCTTTAGCATGCAATAAAGACAAGACAGTTACCCAGGCTGGTCTGAATCATCAGTGAGCACATGGGGCTTTTTGGTTGCCTTTCTATCGTGGCTCTGAATAGTAATGACTTATTTAGAGAAATGTAGTTTGAGTAGGAAAGGAGGCAAATATCAGGAATCGATACAAGCAAGCGCCACACCTGACCCAGGATGGGAAAATGACAACTTCACAATAAGACATCACAAACGAAAGCCAAGAGCTCAGTCTAATATGGGCAGGCTGGCTTTTTTGTGATGGGTTAAACCTGCGCATGACCATGCGCGGATCCAGAAGGGGGGAAAGGGGGTCCGCCCCCCTTGAAAATCATAAAGCTATAGGGTTTTTAGTAATACAGGTCCAGATCCCCTGACAAATCATAAAGCTACCAAGCTAGAATTCAATTTTGGGACATCATCGACACGCTCATAGTGGTATTTAAATCCTCTCTTCTCTATCAACTAAAAAAGCGTCAGAGTTGGACCCCCTCTGACAAAACATTTTGGATCCGCGCATGATGGCGTTTCAGATATATGTATATCGAGAACATTTTACAGCTCATTTGATCAGCAAATTTCAACATACCTTTGTCAAGGCCATATCTGCAAATTCGGCTGGACCATGTTTTGTCTTAGGCTATCGAGAACAAATAACAACAGGATACTATGACTTTCACAAACAATAGATTTTAGGGGGGGTGTTTCTTTTTTTACTGAGTATAATAAAACTGGATTTCTAACAACTAGGCTCTGTTTTCGACAGTTTTCTTTAAATTCACATGTCATCGACATACATTCAAATCGACTCATAAATGAAGCTCCACTATAATTTATGAGGGGCATTTGGAAAGTTCTTAGCTCTCGTTTGTGGTGTCTACTATGAGTTTGTCACTTTCCCATTGGTATCCTGGGTCAGGTGTGGTACTTGATTGTATCGATTCCTGACCTTTGCACCCTTACTTACTTTTTTTATCATGGTCTTTTATCTCAGTAAACGGTTTACAAACTCTATCGTGTTTGGTATCATTTTAAAGAACTATCATTCCTCTAATTTATGACTTAAATTTCATGAAGATATTATAATGCAGACACGAAAAATATTTATAGTGAATACATGTACTGTTTGTATACTGGAGAACGCAAAATTTAAGTGGAAAATATACTGTTTTACCTTTTGAAAAGTGTGCATGAATTTAAATAATTTTGTAGCTTTTGATAGGCCACAATCTGGTACAGTGATTATACAATTGATGACCGAGATGGATGTTTCTAATAACTAAATACCGGAACAGCAATACCAAAACCGTCTAACAAGCATGGCAATGAGCTAAAAAAAATCTTTACTAAAATCGCATGTCCGGACAATGCTTATATTTTGAAAAAAATATAACCGACAGTAGTCTAAAATGCCATGCATCGGTATTTTTGTCACAACATTGTTTGATTCAGTCTATTCTCAAGTACCTGGGTTTACCTGTTGGATCCCAAGTACCAGTGTTTACCTGTTGGATTTCTTTTGCTCCGGTATTCAGTTTTATTTACTGTTGAGTCTTTATCTTTGCTTTATCTCCTTTTTCAGCGGCAGCTGTCTATAATCAACTTTACTCTAAATTATCTACCAATCCGAAACAATCTTACATCTGCAAGTCTGCTATCTATGCTCATTGAAACTGACTATCTAAATTATCCACCAATCAGAAACAATCTTTCATCTGCGAGTCTGCCATTTTCTTGCGCTGGCGCGATACTAAAGATACTAAACAGCTGCTGGATATCTTACATTGTTTAGGGATTTTAAGCTGGCTCGTATGATAAAGACCTATAGATCTGCTAGTTGTCACCAAGTTTTAAAGATCAGAGAGCGTTACATATGTTAGCGTGATAAGTAAAATCATCAAACATTATTTTGACATCAAGCTGAGCAAGGGCCTGCTCCATCCTAATCCCCTTTGGAATTCTGCAAACATATTACATCTTATGTAACCATTCAAGGTGCATTTAATAAGAACTGTTTGCACTCTGTAAGTTGGGGCGTTAGCCTGTTACAGCTTGTTACATATGTTACTATATCAATTTAAGACTAAGAAATTTGAATGTTTGAGCTACAGAAAGAATACATTAAAATTATCTTATAAACTGACATTCTTATAGTCTGCATACTGGATGTCTTTACTACATATGGAAGCTGTTTAAAATTAATACGGCTAACTAAGGTGCTATGTGCGTTACATGAAAATAATTATTATTTAAAAGCTATAATTGTGTCATTTAGTTAAACAACTACTATGACTTGGTTTCAAACTGTTTTATTAGATTTTACAAACATATACTCAATTGATGAATAGCAAAAACCAAGTTTGCTTTTCAATCTTAAATATATTGTCTTATAGGAGCTAATACAAAGCCCTACTCCCAGTTTTACAGAGAAGCAAATTTTGTTATTACTGTTTAAGTAAAACCTATGAAAGCGATTGCAGCGTGTAGATATTTTACTTTTTCTTAGTCTGTCTTCCTCATATATCTGCAAGGTGTCATTAAGTTTAAGATCAAGACACTTAATGTGTACTTATAAGTCTTTGGTGCCAAAACATAGAAATTATATTCATTTCTGATTATCAAACCCATGGACTGTTGTTACAGATGTTATCAATGACCTTTTGGACACATTTCCTAATACTGTGCATATAATGCTTAATGTAGAGCCACAAATAGAAAAGATAGTTTTACATTTGTACAAGACCATACAATTAATGAAATGGTCCAAACTAATTCTCATCAATTTAACACTCATGTTAAACGTTTGTCGTTGTCTGCATTTGTGGTAATTATTATTATCACACGCCTCCTTGCAACTAGTAGAATCATCACACAATATTTCAATCATTTACTGTTATACAATTTTACCACCAGTCCACTCAAAATTGATGAGCCATTATCAAATTTCCAATTTTGCCATGCATGGCTTGGAACATTCGGAAACTGATATGAATTCCTAATAGTTGGCTCTTTGAGTATGTGTTTCAAGTGATACTCTGCAAGTAGGAGAAAGACTAAAGCTTTACAAGGAGGAAAACTATGCCATTAAAAGCAATGAGTACCCGGACTGATGTACCTTGATATATCTTTGATAAAGAATCATATCTTAGCTGGTTTAATTTTATAAATGTTGCCTTTCAATACATGCAACAAACATATTTTCATTTAATAATGTCTCTGCACTTATTATCTTTCCCCAAGCATTCAAGAACTTATTTGAAGTCTTAGTACTTCTGAAGTGCTGAAACCGAGGTAACTCTTTCCCTTCAGATAATCAAACTAGATGTATCACAGCAGGTAAAGCAATGAATTGTAGGATGAACAGAGCGCAAATTAGACCCTTTCAATTCAATGATTTACTAAGTTTCAAAGATAAGAGCACTTATTAAAGGATGTAACATATATAACTCGTCAAAATAAATGAGCAAGGGCATTGTCGTGACATCCTTTTTGATAACACAGTCAGAGGCAAGTGTTTTCAATTTCAGTGTTTTCAATGGATCATGAAATGAGGCACCTCAACTTGTTTACTCTGTATAAATCTTCCATAGAGTATAATATAGAACTACTGGATATCCTATTCTAACCATAGTCCACTTTCCTTCTTTGAATGCAACAGCTAATGATATGGCTGCAAAAACTGAGAAATCATAGATTTTACATTATTTTAGGGCTTGGTATTACCCATTGGTACCCTGGGTCAGGTGTGGTACTTGATTGTATCGATTCCTGATCTTTGCACCCTTACTTACTTTGCTTCAATATTCTGACATCAAAAACCAACCAGCTGCAAACGTAATTGATGGCAATGTCCAACTTCATATCATTTCTCTTATACCAGATAACTTTCAAGGTGTAACAGAAATTGTTTCAGGCGGTCTGCCAAAACCATCTAGAGTCAACATTGTAACTAAAGAAGACTTATAATGCTCTTTGGGCACAGCAAAATACTATTAATCTAAGACCTTAGGACTTAAGCACCAAAGGACTGGATAGGTTTTATGGCAAATGATGCAAAAAAGCAGCCTATCAAATTTCTGTTTGACCAATGTCAGAAATCTTAAAGTATTCTTAGAGGTACATGGTAGAGATATAGCTTTTGCAAAATCAGAGCAAAGCTGTCATTTGACTAGCACGGATGCAGAGGCAGCTGCAGTAAGATTGCTCTTGCCACTTCACATGTCCAACTTCATATCATTTCTCTTATACCAGATAACTTTCAAGGTGTAACAGAAATTGTTTCAGGCGGTCTGCCAAAACCATCTAGAGTCAACATGGTAACTAAAGAAGACTTATAATGCTCTTTGGGCACAGCAAAATACTATTAATCTAAGACCTTAGGACTTAAGCACCAAAGGACTGGATAGGTTCCATGGCAAATGATGCAAAAAAGCAGCCTATCAAATTTCTGTTTGACCAATGTCAGAAATCTTAAAGTATTCTTAGAGGTACATGGTAGAGATATAGCTTTTGCAAAATCAGAGCAAAGCTGTCATTTGACTAGCACGGATGCAGAGGCAGCTGCAGTAAGATTGCTCTTGCCACTTCACATGGAGAGGCATATACCAGAGTCATACTCCATTGTATGCATATATGTGAAATGGCATTAAACCCATATTTAATCAGGTGTTTGATCCCATGACACTGACATGCTATTTCTGCTTTTGAAGAATGCTAAGGATTCAAGTTATAGCTTAGTCAATTTGTTTGACCCTGGCACTGGCCACACATACAAAGACATTTGAGACTTTTGATTGAAAAAGAGGAGGATCACACGAAATGCTTATAAGTGATGTTTGTCACATTTATCAATTTTAAAAAGTAATCTTAATTAATGTAACATATAACACCATAGGAAGCTGTATACTTGTTAAAAACTCCATCTTATGTACTAAAGGTATTCAGCATGCAAACTACATGAATAATTCAAATAAATAGATAGTTTTATGTCCTCTTTCTGTTTCTCAGACGTTCAATTCATTTATTCTTAAATTGATATGGTAACATACGTATCAAACCATTACAGGCTAACCCCCTAGTTAATAGAGTGCAAACATTTCTTATTTGATGCAGCTTGAATTGTTCTTTAAGGTATGATATGCCTGCACAATTTTCAAAGGGGAGAGGAGGAACAGGATTATACTTGATCAGTTTGCAGTCCTTATGCTATGCCATGATTCTACTGGTTGTGATGAAGTGGGTGATTATTTTGCCATAGAAGCAGACACAATGATAATCATTGTGAGGGGGACTTGAATAAAGATTGTTTTTGAATAATTATATTTAATAGGAATATTTATCAAACTATGTCATTTAAATGAAAACTATTATTTTCTATCTATATGTCTATATATTTTAATATTATTGGCATTAGGAAATATGTGATAAAAAAGATTATATATAACATCTGTAACACAATTCCATTGGCTTGTTATCAGCAATGACTAATTACTAAGACTAAGGCACCAGAGGCTAGAGATTAATAGGAAACATATGAAAAATAGTATTTTTTCTGAAATATCATCTCTTACTTCCAAGACAGTTTCCTTGCTCATTCATTATGCCATGTAACATACGTTACATACTTTGATAAGTGCTCTGATCCTGATGTCAAACTTGCAAATGTATGATTCTTTATTGCATTAGCAAGACAGTTTAAAAAATGTAAGATATCCACGAGCATCAAATAATTTTATATATTTTTCTTCAATAATAGATACCAAAATTGGATACTTAAAATTGGGTGTAGGGTTGTTTAATAGCTCATATAAAACAATGTATTTGAGATAGAAAAGCAAACTTTGTTTTTTCTATTAGTCGAATGAATATTTTAATAAACTAAGATTAAAAACACTTGTAGAAATGCACAAATCGTCTGTAAAATTAAATGATGTTAGTCATGATTTCAACTTTCAAAGGGAAATTAATCTATGTAACGCATATAACACCATTGAAGGCTGTAATTTTGTTAAAATGCTGCTTTTATGTAGCTTAGGCAGCAAGCTTGCAAACTACATGCGAAATTTGAATAATAAGATGGTTAAATGTCTTCTTTCTGTAGCTCAAACTTTCATTTTAATTTTTTCCTTAGTTTGTTACAGTAACATATGTAACAGGCTGTCAGAGACTAACACCCCGGAGCACAGAGTGCAAACATCTCTTAAAAGATGCGGTTTGAAATTTTCTTCAAGATAGGATATGTTTGCAAAATTCTATAGGGGGGGGGGCAGGACCTTTTTTAGCTCGAAGTCTAATTTAACACGACATTTTAAGCCTAATTTTTGTTCAATTTGTATAGCGAAGAACCAACTTGGATAGTCCATATGTTAGGTTAATGTCGTTACATATTCTTGGCCCTTTGCAATTCCAACTACAGAAGTTTGACTGTATAATATTGGCCTTTGTCGAACTTGCCCCGAGGGGTGGCCGAACTTTCCCCATTGCGGGGCAAGTTCGGCCACCATGATCTGATCTCCTTAAATGAAGATTACCCTTTATCGTATAGAGACACATGCTGTGGGTTACCAGGACTGGTACCGCCCTATTGTGCCTTAATTTAATATATAGGTTTCATAGACCTAGATTTAATAGTCTTTCGAAAACTGTACATTTTCTCAAATGGGGCCGAACTAGCCCCGGTCTCCCCTAGTGTTTTTATATTGCATTTGCCGAAGCCACTATTTTCAGTGTTTCAAGCTCTGAGTATTTTTGTTTTAGTTAACGATTTGTACATAGGTGATCCATTGGAAGCAAATTAAACTCAGGAAATATGCATATTCCAGTAAGACTCTGCTCATAAACACACTGAATAGTGGTAGAGTTAACCTCCGCCCCAACCGTATTCCTAAATCGAAGTCAATGCACATAATGCCTAGGGGGCATATTGTAACTGACCCATCTACATTTAGTTATTTCATTACTTTAGCCTAGAAAATCCGAAGGCTCCACGTTTGATCTGGATTCAAGCTCAGTGGTAAGGCAGTGATTCATTTACAATTTTGGGCTTATGGGTCCTGGGACTCGCTGTTTCCCATATCAATGAGTCCCAACTGCAATCTAATGAGTCCAGAACACTACTTTTAATGACAAGTCTGCAATGCTATTGCATCCGGGGACTCGCTGAAATAAAAACTTTGCATCCCAGAGACAAAATTATACGCAAAAGATACAGGATGCGCAGGTAACAAAATCACTGGTCAGGTCTCTAATTGGCCTTTTCGTTTTTAGAAGCAATCCGGATTCCAAAGTTTATCAACATCGCTCACGCAATGGTGGAATTTTGGAAGTACCTTAATCGACATGGAGTTTGAGAAAGAACAGTAAAAGACACTGCTGCTGGGGAGTAATCAACTTGCTTATGGAACAGGCCCGAATCGAACACTTTTAATCCCTTTATTTAATATTAAACATGAAATATACAGAATATTCCATAACTCCAAACATTCTTAGTTATGAACTACTTATAATACTGCAATAGTGTAACAGGGGCTTTGAAACCTACGCAGCCAGATCAGTGCTTAAACTTACACTTCTCTTTTACAATGCAACTCCTCCACCAACTGACTTTCCAGACTAATTACAAATTTTCACCGTGTCCCTACAACAGGCTTACAATACACTTTATCCCTTTGATCTGCAAAAGACATCGTTCACATACTCTGAGTCAAACTTTCACGTTGGCAACCTTCAATTTTTCACCTCAGGCAATCAATCAACATCTAACACCAGTCTTTTGTGCATAATAAACATCTTCCAATTACAGCAGAACTTTAAATGTATGTTCTCCTTGAATGCCGCTGAATATCTTTTTTAAAGATATTTCTTGTTATATCTTGATTTATATATTCTGGGAGATAATGCATTGATAAGTTAAGGGTCTTTCATGCAAACGAAATATCTATGTGTCTTGATACACATCTGAATTAATGGTGAGGTTTGTGCCATGAAACCAGTTTAAGCCCTCCAGTAAAATATTTTACTGACCGTTCCAAGGCGGTAATTCTTTTGTGGATATTTTATGTTTTTCTGTCTTGTGTTTGTTATGCCTTTGTGCTTATTTGTTTATTTGTGCCTTGTGGTCACCTGTTGGGAAAGGGCTAATCTTTTGACTCTTGTGTGTGGTGTATAACTGTGAGTTTGTCACTTTCTCGTAGGTATCCTGGGTCAGGTGTGGTACTTGATTGTATCGATTCCTGATCGTTGCACCCTTACTTACTTTGTCAAACACACTTTATGCTCTTTGTATTGAAACCAAAATAAATTTTGTAAACCAGACCAAAGAGAATATAACGCTTATAATCTTCCCATTGGTGCAGAGTAAGTTTAGCTATGAGTCGACGTTCTGGTTCATTTTAATTTAAAACGGTGGCAAACAAAAAAGTAAAATACCTTGAGAGTAGACTGAATCAATCAATTGTGTGATGTTTAACGCAGTACTATGAAAAGTTCTTATGCCATCGACAAAATCTGAGGGGTTAAGTTACCCCACCCACTTTTTGAAAAGTAGGGGTGGTCCTTCATGCAAACGAAATATCTATGTGTCTCGTTCCACATCCGAATTAAGGGTGAGGTTAGTGCCATGAAACCAGTTTAAGCCCTCCAGTAAAATATTTTACTGACCGTTCCAAGGCGACGTTCCATTTCAACACTTTCCGAATGTAAAGGTGTGAGTCGTACAAGCCGTGATCGCATAATATATTTTAATAAAAATTAAGTTGGCACCATACGTTAACTTGTCCAACCATGATCGTAAATAAGTTCCCCAATTTTCTTTCGTTTTTTTACAGATATTTTGCTTTTTTGAAATATTTCAGCCAGTGTATAAAGCCTACTAATTTCGAGCATGTGCTGCACGTTTTTCGACAAAAATTAAATCATCAAGTAGCTGTTGAATTCTAGTTTCCAAAATATATTATTTGGTAGCATTTTATCACCGCATTGTTGAGTTATGATGCCATGCTTAGTACTTTCCAAATGCACCTCGTACAGGGTGACACCGTGTTATTATACTGAACTACTAAAGAAACCTGACACTTTTTACGTGCTTCAAACTCCTAAATAACAAATTATACGAGGGTCATCCAATAAATAGAGAGAATTTCCTTATAGTATTAGAATTTGTACCACTTTAACATCACAAATATAACCATAAGGTGGCATAACTTGTTGCATATGCAACAACATATCTAAAAGTTTGACAGAATGTGATGTCACTTGTTGCTAAGCAACGCAAACACGTACTTAAAGCTTACCTGGCCGGATGACTAAAATTGGTTGCCATGGTTATTGGCATGTGCAGATCAGTTCCAAAAAGCATATATTCTATAAACTACAACATAAGGTAATAACTCTGTAAAATTCATTCACTTCTTATGAAAAATGTCAAATTGACAGGTACATTTAGCATAAAAAGCGACAAAAATGCAAAGTTGGGGAATCAGAAATGGGGGTATGGGTATGAGCGTATATGTCTATCTAGCTTTTAAATGTCGCACTGATCTATTATATGGAACACAGGTTAAATAAACATAATTTATGGGAGTAAATTGGTAAATATTCTCTTTCCCATCAGTTTTAACATGTGTTTTGGTGCCCAAAAGAACCGGCTCATTGAGACGGTTCTTTTGAGTACTGACAACATATGATTCAGTTGATTGGCAGGCGACCGTTGAATTATTTTTTGTGTTTTTCTATGAAAATTTATAATTAAGACATAACTATATGTATATATAATTACGTTTACGACGTCAACTTGTACACTATAAGGTTGCGATCAGATCTTGGCCAAAATATCCCAAATGTCAAAATCGATATTTAAGGGACGTACAAATGTACGACAGAATAAATGTGTAAATTTGTGCATCTTGCATAGGCCCGTTCAAGCAATTATTCCAAATTGCCACCCAAAATAGATTTCAGAACTATTGCTATGTTACACATTAGGATCACCTCATTGAGATGGTTCTGATGAGTACCCACAAACAAACTATATTTTGATACATCGATGGACATTGCTATACTGTACCACACATAGTAAACACATGTATTATAAAACGTAATTATAGTTTATGCCCTAAACACACATCAGAATCGCCTCGGTAAGACGGATTTGATGTGTGCTTGGAACATATTCTCAGAGAATATCTCTATATCTTATCTACCACACGTAGTAAACACATGTATTATAAACGTTATTATGGCATATGCCCTAAGCACACATCAGAATCGCCTCAGTGAGACGGCTTTGGTGTGTATTTGGAACATATTGTCAATTGACATCTCCCACACTAAATGCTTTATCGCTCCTCATGCACTCACCGAGATCATCACATACTGAGGTGATGCCGGTGAGTGCAGGAAAAGAGATAAACCATGGCTGTCGGTTACCTGTATGTCGAACAGATCCAGGTCAAAGGGAAATCACCCCTAATAAACCAGAAAAATATTCCAAACACTTTCTTTTATGCTACACGAAATAGTCTTCTAAATCATTTTGGTAAACTAA
Source organism: Loripinus fragilis (assembly GCA_964019695.1). Classification (NCBI taxonomy): domain Eukaryota; kingdom Metazoa; phylum Mollusca; class Bivalvia; order Lucinida; family Lucinidae; genus Loripinus; species Loripinus fragilis. The sequence continues at coordinate 74,080,223 of OZ026527.1, read as the reverse complement.
CATAAGCCTACAGGCATGACAAGTCATTCTAAACGTCTCGGGTGAGGCGTTCGGAATGAGTTGTAATGCCTGTCCCCTTTTGGGACGAAATCCAAAAATCATCCAAGACAGCTGACCTATTCATCCAACAAGCTAAAGTTAGGCGGAATTCATTCATAACTATTCAGGTCACTTTTACAACCAATTTCAACTACGTTCTTTGTGGAATGATAATTACGAGATTAGCACCTATAGAGTGCATGTATTATATTACCTAACGGACACCTTAGTCATGTTTGTGTATCTTTGGGGTTGAGAGTATCAATATAACGTCACTCTCACGAGAGCATGTAAGTCACGCATTGTATATATGTTATATGACGATGAGCTGTATAGGCTTAAGTCTAATAAAATTTGTGTTGTTATATAATAAGGATAGTGATAGTTCATATATATATACTTAACATTATTTGTTTGGAACCCTGCCTTTTATTTTTCGTTTTCGCTAAGGCTAGGTTCTGGACACTGCTTAGTTGTGTAACATGCTTTATGATGTTCTATTCGGGAGCGTTCTTCTATGTAGAAGGGCGTACTCGACACATACTAAAGCTTAGACAAGTATCGTGCGAAAGGCTACTTATTACACACCTTCTCCGTCTTTGACCATTTTCATAGAACATAGGTCAAGGTAAACAAAATAGATCAGCGTAATCGAGTCAATATGTTGTATTCTTTAGTTATAACATAAGGTGTGTGTCATCGAAAGAAACGTCCCATTGAGACGGTTCTTTTGAGTACCCACATAATATGATTTGATTATCAAATAAGTAGCATTTTGGGTGTTGTGCTCGATCGCAAACGCTTTTAACTGTTTTGGTTCTTATCAGTGGTGAATTTAGTATCATATATATCAAGGAGACAGGGAACATGGTGTCTGGACATTGCTAGCCACCGCATGTTCTCTGCCATGTGTTGTTAAAACTAAAATGAAATGTAAACTGTCAAGATTTTGTAAGAACTCAAACGTTTGTTGATTTACACATTGCATTCTTGCTTGTACTGTCTGCCATCATCACCATGTTAATATTATATTTGTTGTATCCTCATGGGCTTTATAGCCTATTGGAATTTTGAAATAAACCTATCTATCTATCTATCTACCCTTAAATTATTGTTGGTTGGTATATAAGTTTTAAATCGCCCTAATATTATTTAATATATTCTATATTTCAAAACAGCAAGTTAACAAACATGTATTCCATGTGTCCATTGTTGCCTAGCAACAGAAAAATATAGACTTAACAAATAGTCCATTTTTTCATAATTGCCTTGTTGCTAGGCAACCAAGACTAACTGGTACATGCTAATAGCCATATTTTATTTGAAACACTGAGAACAATTAAACTATAACAGATTTAAGGACAATCTATGTTCAGATAAATGAAAATAATTAAATGTCAAACTCTGTTTCTTTAGCGTTAGGTTTTTTTGTATGTGGAAAATCTGGCCAGGCTAGCTTTAGTATCACTTTTTTTGTTGCTAGGCAACAAACGACCTCACTTTTCAACAACATTTTGGATATGCTGCTGCATGCCCAACCGGTTATGCCATCTAATGATTACATTTGCCATGTTCTAATGGTACAAACTCTTGCATTATAAGGAAATTCTCTCTATTTATTGGATGACCCTCGTAGAACTAAACCGATATGCTTCTTTTAATAACAAGACATTAAATAGTATTCTTCGAAAATATATATTTATCAAATATAGATTATGACGTCGCGACGTCAAAAATACCATTTCTATCACTCTTGCCTCGGGAGTGTATGTCTAGATATTTTTTGAAAACTTTTTTCATGTATGCAAGGCCAAAAATCAGTACAGACAAAAGTGCATTTTAAAAAATTGCAATTTCTTGCTGTAACGTATGATATGGGGAGGTTAAGTTATGCTTTCGACGTTGCCTAAACGGCATTTTTTTCCTGTGTTTAAGCAATTCCTAAAAACTGAAATGACTTGGAGGCAACCAATCATTGTAAGAGAATGCATGTCAAGAATCCGAACTTATGTTTCGCGTCACGTTCAAGGGTAAAAGCGGAATAAACCAAATTTAACGTCAATAAAGAAACAACGTAGACTATAGATAATAACCGGTTGTTCTTTGTCAACGTATGTCGCCTTTAAGTGTGTGCTGTCTACTTTGTTTTAGTGCCAATTGGCTACACTTAACTTTAATCGCATATGAATTTCAAGCTTTGTAGTATACATATATCAGCATGTAATTGTAACGCTTGGCGTCGCTAAATGGATGTAGGCGGCAGCTAAGGGGTTCAAAAGGACTGAAACACTGTCAAAATGCATACCAAATTTTACACAAAGTGAAAAAAAGTTAATAAAGTGGTAGTGCTTTTTGAAAGCTCATAAAAACGCTGATTACGTAAAATTGACGCTAATAAAATGAAAATAGGCTTTTGGGTTGAACAACGCATGCATGCTTTATTTGAATGCCCAGAAGATGTCAATGAAATAACAAAGAATCATACTAAAGCGGTTTCTGGTGAATTTAGCCTGGTTTCTTTGTTCCTGCAAAAATTGAATTTAGGGGTCACGTGACATTTTGATAGCTGACGTTTATAATTAATATATCTTTTCAAATAATCTCAGTGCATCTTAGTCTACCTTAGTTCAATTTTACACAATGGAAAGACAAGTGTGCATCATATTCATTTACTACCAAATAATTGACACTCAGTGTGTGTCAGGTTTCTTTAGTAGTTAAGGATATAAGGAGAACTGATGGTATTGAAGGCTTAGATAATGGCATGACCTGGTACATTGTTACTTCTCTGTATTAACTGCTCACGTATTGCGTTTGGTGGTTATTTCTGTGTCATCCATGCTTAGCTACTGTACATTCGGACATTTTCGCAAGAATTTTATTTTCGCGAAAAGCGTTAAAATGCATATTTGCATCATTAAAAATTCTCGACTGTGGCATAATTTACCTATTTCATTTAAAGACAAAGTGATTTCATCATTTCGCGAGGGTTTTATTTTTAAGAAAATTCGCATATGTGAAAATTTCCGAATTTACACAGTATCCAGCAGCGTATCTTGTCAATACTCTTTACTGGGTTTGATGTGAACTAGCACCGTTGTCATTTCTGGCGCATCCTTGTTGTGTAGATTTTTTGTGAAAACATATTCGACGTATTTTGAAAATCTTTCTAAAGATGGTTTTATAGCCTTGCTGAACAACTTCAAGACGCAATGCGTAAATAAGTGCGTCGCAAAATGAATTCAATTGTATAAAAGCAAAGATTGCCCAAAGAATAAATGCTGCGTTATCAAATCTTAATTTGGTTGCAAACGCCTTTTCAGATAAACTGTTCACAGTAAAGATTATACTATATGGAACCCAACCAACCATGAATGTTCCAATGATCAGTAACGTAGTAACAATTGCTTTATTGTTGTGTTGGTCATCGGGTCGAAAAGACTGTCGTCTCGTAACAAACTTTTTGTATGCAACATATATTCGTGCATATAGAATGATCAAAACGATAAGCTCAGGGATAACAAGAAAATATGGTATTTTGGGGTTATACCTGTATTCCCATGTCATGTGGGTGCAAAAGTGGGTTTCCATGTCCTTGTTTTTGCAATAGTTTACAATTTCCGGTATGGATTCAGTCACAACTATGATGAAGCTTACAATCCAAATCAACGCAATACATGCTCTGATGCGACTGTTTGATACGATTCTGTTGTAATGCATTGGCTTAACAATCGCGATATAATGGTCAATTCCTAAAGCAAAAATATTGAACAACGAAACTAATGTAACACTTGGTTCAAAATAGAAATACGCAAGGACTGTATAGCAATTATACGAAATACTGTCATATTCAAACGTTTTTGATATAATGATATGTAAGATCTCAGGAAGCACAATGCACATATCAGATACCGCGAGACTAATGATGAGTTTCGAGTGTTGAGTCAGTTTTGATGGTGCATTTGCTATAGCAACAATGTTTAGAATGTTCATGACGAGACCAAGTGGGCAGATTGTATATTTAAATTTATCAAGTATATTTTGTACCACATCTATTGTATCATAGTAAGATTCCATATCCTTTTGGTACATGTCCCTGTTTGATAAATTCATAAAGGAATAATCAACTGAACTAAAATTCAAATCCTCACATTTGGTATGGTTTAGAAATCCGTCTGTACTTATTTCATCCGATTGTGTTGTCGTATAATTCTTGAATCCAAACATATCGAAATAGTATCCACTTTTCAGGCGTGTCGTCTTAGTCATACTTTAACCACCTTGTTTCACTCCTTTACAGCGTTATTCACTTCATTTAACTTAAGTCTTTTATTTTGTTTTGTTTGCAATCGCTTTTACACATCAATTTAAAGGATACAATCTGCTTATTTAACGTCAAATCGCTTGTTTTGTCTAGAACCTGATGAACGACGGCTAAAATGAGCCGTGACATGAGATTTCCAATAATGTGGTATGTGCGACCAGCAAAGCCTCAGATCAGCCTGCGCATACGCGCAGTCTGATCAGAGCCTTTGCAAGTCGCTTGCATATTGTATGAGTGCTTAGCTACTGACTGAACAAAATTTGGAGATTCTAAGCTTAACAGGAGGCTACACAGGCTCATCCGAGTCTACACTTGTCAAAATGTCAAATTCTTTCATTGCAACAAGCGCTTTCTGTGATCGAATCTAAAACTAAAAATGAGCCATGACATGTGATTTCCAGCAATGTTGATATGTGTAGACTCAGACGAGACTGTGCAGCCTCTTTTTGAGCTTAGAAACTCCAAATGTTGTTCAGTCAGTAGCTTAACAATCATAGAGTACCCAAGCGACTAGCAAAGGCTCTGATCAGACTGCGCATATGCGCAGGCTAATCTGAGACTTTGCTAGTCACACATACCACATTTGGAAATCTCATGCACTGGCTCAAATACTTCGCTTTCCAACAGCACAGTTATATATATTCCCAGGTTTATCTCGTATATATGTTTTGTTTATCCCAATTATACTAAATATGCAATAACATTGTAAATTGCACCTTTTATTTTGTTAAAAAAAGTCAACATTAGCGAATGCCACTTTCAGCTTCGTTAGTGTTGCGCCACAGGTTTTGTATAAGCTGGCTCCGACATCAAGTGATCACAAGCGTCTCATTTTTCAAAGTCATAACCAGCTGTTATTATAGTAATTTGCTAGGAAAATACCACGTTAATGAAACGAGTGACCTTTATTTGATATATCAGAATCTATCTGATATTGATAATGCAAACTGCTGAGAGCAAAACGACCAGGATAAAGATTTTTATCAAGCATACTAAACTTATACTTCGGGTTTCACAAAGTAACATGGAATGGTGTCATTTTTAAAAAAAAATATAAACCTAATTCCACATCCAACGCACCTCACTGCTTAAACTTGAACGACCATTTTCGGGTTAAGGTGACCTGTGAAGATCAGGTCTCAACTTTTTTTCGCTTGCCTGGAAAAAAACAAGGTAGTAGCGCAAATTGATTATTCGCAACTGAATGAAAGCAACAATAATTGCTTCTCAAGAGAGGTCTTCCGTGCAGCCCTCTATGTAATACGTTGATGACTAAAAATAATTTCAGAACCCCCTACCCCGTTGTAATTTTCTAGATCCGTGCCTGAACGTAGAACAGTTTGAATAGTGTATGTAGGGTAAAGTCGGATAAATTAGGACAGTCGTCTAAATTCGGACAGCGACCTTGTTTCTTTTATTTTTGAATGATTGGAATAAAAATTTAATAAACTAAGCAAACAGTGATAATCCTGATGAGACGGCTTATAATTAGCCGTCTCCGATGATCTGGATTTACACTGTTTGCAAATGTGTGTCCGAATTTACCTGATGTCCGAATTTTTTCGACTTTACCCTACTAAATTACATTATACGAATAATTCATTTTTGTAATACTGCGTTTTACTTGCAAGATGCCAATACTTAAGCACAATAATCGCTTCCTTTTGAAATAAGTTCCGCCTTCTTAGCTAGCTTTTAACACCTGACACTGAAGTTTCTAAGATTTCATGTATCTCCATGCTATTTGTCTGAAACTTAAATATTGCTAACAGAAGAGAATAGACGCGAAATGCTTTGAAACATTTTGTAAAACGTCTAGCCAAGCAACCACGCTTTCTTATCGTACTTTATCATTCTTTTTGGCAGTGTTCCGCAACATGATTATGCTGTACTAGTTCACATCATATACGCTGCATTTATAATATTCTCTAAATATACTGGAGCATTTTTCAAGATTGTATTCTTTTAGAATAAGCACATAAAGACTAGTGTGGTTTCAAATTGAAATATCACGTTGTACACCATGACTTGTCATTTATTTGATTACAAAAATGTCAGAAATGCAACTTAGTATCTTTGTTATTTTAATAATGCAAATTGCTGATAATAGATAATATACTGACGGACTTTAAAAACGAAACACTAACAGTTCTCTTTATATCTTTCAATGTTAACTTCCTTTTCTTCGATAATGGCGAACTGAGCTGCTTTCGGTTCTAAGGCGGGTGTTCTGTTGTTGTCGATTCATTGTTTTATGTTCCTTCCATTGTTTGTATGGGTTCTGTGTTTGGTCTTAGTTTTGGTATGCATTGCTTTGTGTCTTTTCTAATTTTTCATTCATCTCATCGCTGGTTGATTGACTTTTATTGTCTCCCCGATGTCTTGTGACTGATAATGTTCTGTGGCCCTTTCTCTAGGTGCCGTGGATTAGTCTGCAGTGTAAGGTTCAGGTATTTCCTGATCATACTCACTTACTTTTCGGCTTCTGCAGACTACCGTTTAGTTTGAATTGTTCAGCTTAACTCGACGACGTTACTTCTTTGTATGAATTATTCACTGAAATATTTCTTAAAGACATATGCGGCTATTTCCAATGCGCATCTTTCCCGCGTCTGCAAGCGGGGAAAGTTGTCTGGGTCCTGTCTTTCGACCCTTAACGGATTCGGATCAACACAGCTTCCGATATTCTTATGTCATATCGGTGTTCCGACATTTTCCTCACAAAATAACTAATTAAAGTGTGTTCGAAATATCTATTGACATTTTTTCAGAACTGATCGTCTCAGCACTAAAAACAGATAAATGTAGCTCAGTCGAAATCAAACGACGTACACAATAACCCTGGTTATGAATACGATAGTGGCCGAGTCTATACTATTTGTATGGTTATTTCGAGCGGCGCACGACCTGACCTCGTGGCCTAGTGGTTAGCGTGTCTGGCTACAAAGCCAGAGGACCAGGATCGATTCCCGGATGCGCACATATTTTCAGTGTGTTTTTTCTTTCTTTTTTAACATTTTAATGCTAAATTAATAATATACTAGTAAAATGGCATCATCAAAACGAGCGAAATGATCATCCCCGAACTTTTTATATTGAATTACGCATGAAACCTATGGGGGTGGGGCTAAATTTGGCCCTCTAGAAAGAGAATTAGTTCGGTGACCTCAGATTTTTATTCTTTTTTCTGAAAGGTATTATAATAGTCCATGAATTAAAAATAAATTTTCAAGATTTTCAATATCAGATTTTTTAATACATGATTTATTCTAAAAACAAATTCCATTTTTCGACGAATTGCCAAAATATATCATACAGTATCTTGTCACAGAATGGGATAACAAGTAAACATGCACATTTTCTTAAAAGTTTGAGGTCATGGGCAGTAATTTAAGTTAAAAGAAAGAAGCTGGCTGAAGATTACGACCGTTTTAGCTCGATAATTAGGACCAGTGTTATTATTTTATATTTCTAGAAAATTGGTCAAATGCTGTAAACTTCAATATGAGATTCTGAAAAAATAAGCACGGTGACATATCCTTTTTATTTCATAAATGGATAGCCCATGCATAAAACAAACTGTATGCAAAGTATTGAAAATATTTCAATATGGGAAGTATTTAGTAGCATATGTCCTTAAGTAGTGGCGATTTTAAGTCATTGAATGCAGGGGTATCAACAGATAAACGCCAAATGAAACGAGCTGTACAACAGACTTGCCAGTCAATATGAGAGTGATTCATTGATGTCTAAAATAGCATATGATATAAATTTAATGGTTGTTGTTGTTGTTGTTGCTGTTGTTGTTGGTGGTGGTGGTGGTGGTGGTGGTGGTGGTGGTGGTGGTGGTGGTGGTGGTGGTGGTAACATTTTGTCACATGAAACAGTTGACCCCTATCTCAAAAAGTTTACATTTGAATGCGATTTATTTTAAATGCTCTAGTTTTTTCATATATTATTCACAAATGAACACCCTTAACATACAATCAAAATAATCGTTTTGCTTTCTTTTTTCGAGACATTATTTAAGTTGTTATTCAAGTGCTATGTTTTTAAAAAGTCAGTCAGTATAGTATGAATGAGACACACTCAGCTTTGGGAATACACATATTTCTATAATTGATGTTTATAATGTCAGTGCTATTTGAATAATTATTACCTCGGGCTGTCTTTTCTACCATATTAAGCTATATTGTAGCTTGAAAAGTTAACATGATTAAAATAGTTAGGTTTAAACATATTGTATGAACAATTCTGCATATATACCTTTAAAATATTGCTGAAAAACACTTTTAGAGAGTTACCACTATACAAGATAGGCATAATGTTGAAAAAAGAAGACGCAGCTTCGCTTCATGATAACATGTTAGATCATCAGACGAAATATGAATGCCGCTTCGCCTGGACACCTACCTGATCGCTTCATTTCATTGCGATTTTTCCATATAATTAAGATCAACAGTACAAAGTAAGTACGGGTGCAAAGATCAGGAATCGATACAATTAAGAACCACACCTGACCCAGGATACCAATGGTGAAGTGACAAACTCACAGTTAGACACCACAAACGAGAGCCAAGAGGTCAGCCCTTTACCAGCAGGTGACCACAAGGCACATATAAACAGACATACACAAAGGCATAACAAACACAAGACAGAAAAAAATACCACCTTGGAACGGTCAGTAAACTATTTTACTGGAGGACTTAAACCAGGTTCACGGGGCCAACCTCACCCTTAATTCAAATATGGATCAAGACACATAGATACTTGGTTTGCATGAAAGACCCCTAACTTATCAATGCATCATCTTCTGGAACATATAAATCAAGATATAGCAAGGAGATAAAGCAAAGATATGAAAAGTAAGTAAGGGTGCAAAGATCAGGAATCAATACAATCAAGTACCACACCTGACCCAGGATACCAACAAACCCACAGCAGACACCACAAACGAGAGCCAAGAGGCCAGCCCCCCCCCCCCCCCCCCCAGCAGGCGACCACAAAGCACACACAAATAGACGCGCACAAAGACACAGCAAACACAAGACAGAAAAAAACATAAAAGATCCACAAAAGAAGCACCGCCCTGGAATGGCCAGTAAAATATCCTTCCGGAGGGCCCAAACCGGCCCAACGTTGCCAACCTCACCCCCAACCCAGACCCTGACCAAGACACACAGACGTACGGCCTGCATGAAAGACCCCCAACCCATCAATGCATCATCTCCTAAACATATAAATCAAGATACAACAAGGAGACAAAGCAAAGATAAGGACCCAACAGTAAATAAAACCGAACACCGCAGCAAAAGAAATCCAACACAAACCCTGGTGGGCCTGACAAACAACCAAAGCATCAGGCCCCTACCATCACATCAACAGACAAGTCTCTAAGTCGGAACCACCATAGAGTCTGAGCCTGACCCACCGGCGTGCAATCAAAGCGGAAAGCAAAGTTGCCAACCGTGACTGGGCCGACCACCAAGCACGCAGCCCGCTACAATACACCAATGCCATAGCCAATCTTTTTATAATGGGAAATTATTTTAATGAACTGCGCTGAAAAAGTTTGAGAACCAACAATCTTCTTCAATTTATACACCAAGTCACCATAGAAATCAGGTTCCGAAAGTCCTTGGCGCAAGAGAGATTTAAGTCCAACTTGGAATTTTGAAATCAAATCATAGTATTGTCAATAAAATTTTGAAAAAGTTTTGCGAAGTTTATGATACCGATAGCCTTGTTTAATAAGTTTCTGAATTAACAATTTATTGCGAGTGTTGAAGTCAGCAATATAGCTAGATGCTCTAGCAAAACGAATGAGTTGAGAGATATTAGACTTCGAGCTAAAAAAGGTCCTGCTACCCCCCTAGGGAATTTTGCAGACATATCCTATCTTAAAGAAAATTTCAAGCCGCATCTTTTAAGAGATGTTTGCACTCTGTGCTCCGGGGCGTTAGTCTCTGACAGCCTGTTACATATGTTACTGTAACAAACTAAGGAAAAAATCAAAATGAAAGTTTGAGCTACAGAAAGTAGACATTAAACCATCTAATTATTCAAATTTCTTATGTAGTTTGCATGCTGGATGCCTAAGCTACATAAAAGCAGCATTTTAAACAAAATTACAGCCTTCAATGGTGCTATATACGTTACATAGATTAAATTTCCCTTTGAAAGTTGAAATCTTGACTAACATCTTTAATTTTACAGACGCTTTGTGCATTTTTACAAGTATTTTTTGTCTTAGTTTACTAAAATGCTCATTCGACTAAAAGAAAAAACAAAGTTTGCTTTTCTATCTCAAATACATTGTTTTATATGAGCTATTAAACAACCCTACCCCCAATTTTAAGTATCCAATTTTTGTATCTATTATTAAAGAAAAATATATGAAAATATTTGAAGCTCGTGGATATCTTACATTTTTGGCACTGTCTTGCTAATGCAATAAAGAATCATACATTTGCAAGTTTGACATCAGGATCAGAGCACTTATTTTAGTATATAACGTATGTTACATGGCATAATGAATGAGCAAGGAAACTGTCTTAGAAGAAAGAGATGATATTTCAGAAAAAATACTATTTTTCACATGTTTACCTATTAATCTCTAGCCTCTGGTGCCTTAGTCTTAGTAATTACAGTCATTGCTGATAACAAGCCCATGACATTGTGTTACACATGCTATATATAATCTTTTTATTACATACTTCCTAATGCCTATAATATTAAAATATATAGACATATAGATAGCTAATAATAGTTCTCATTTAAATGACACAAGGATCATTGACGGTTTGGGCCTTATACGCCTATTTTTCTGATTCCCAGAACGCTGCTTTTGAGCTTCTGGTGTGGTGCATGTAGTATCAGTGCAGTAGGTGAATCTTATGGCAAGAGCCAGCTAGCAAAATATTTTCAAAATTCCTACGCATTCGAGAGTTATGGCGGGTAGAAAGGGGAGGGGGTCTGACATTTCATGAAAAGAAAAAGTGCTTTAAAAAGTGATTTCTGCACGTTTTCTTGATTTATTTGGTGGGCATGTTGATATCTATTGAACATACCATTTGCAGAGTATTAACGAATCACGATAATTGATGAAATTGTTTCAAAAACAAAATATGTTTTGTAATAAAATGATTTTGGGGAGATAATTTAGAAGTTACCTGTACATTTTTGACTACATGTACCGTAAATAATACAAAACTGAAAGCTCAACAAAAGAAAAAAATATATTTGAAGGAATGAAACTGTCCCATTTAGCATTGGAAAGTAAAACTGATTCTAACTAGATCCTTTGAATATTACTTTTGCCATGTTTAAAGGCATAGCATGTTGAATGTATTTTAAGTGTCCAAATATTTATGGTATACATATGCATGTATATCCCTACATAAGACAATATATTGAACACTAAGGTATTTACTTGTTATAACTCTTTGCATGCCAGTGGATAATTTTGTCATCTGCCAATAGCCTTTTGCAAACAGTTTGAAGCCAGATGAAGACCAACAGAATGTCGGTCTTGATCTGGATCCAAGCTGTTTGACACTCTGATGGTGGTCCTGGGTGGTTTATTTTTAAAAACATAATTTTGAAGAAAGTCAGCAGACGAAAATAAAAACATGATCAATTCCCTAGCATGCAAATAGATAAGTACAGGACGTTTGCAAAATAATGTATCAATTAATAACAGTGAGATTTTTTTCTTATGAAAAAATGCATAAAACCTTGCTAATTCTACTTTTAATTTTTAAGTACTTTATATTAAACTAGCACAGAATACAAAGCAATTTAGGAGGTTGGTTCTATAGAACTTCATTACTGTCATTAATTTCTTATTTTGGTAGAAAAGGCATGTTATGGGCTTAGGCCCTGGGTTTTTGGGCTGCTGAACATCTTTCCCCCCCTTGTGCCAGCAAGCCACTTCCATACAATGTGTAAAATATGGTAACACATATACATGCAAAAGCTTTTGCTGGCACACGGGGGGGAATGATATTTTAAAAAATGTTTTTCGGATTTCTATATATCTTAATGTAAAACTGACTGTTCTACCCAAAATTTTACATCTTTGAAGCATTTAATATCGAAAACGGAATTCACAGCCATAAAGTACTCAGGTCATTGTAGCTTCAAGGTGAAGAAAGGGACGATTGACAAACTTTTATTTTTACTGAAAACCATAGGCATTTACCCATAGCAAGTGTCAATGATCCTTTAATAAATATTCCTATTAAATGTAATTATTCAAAAACAATCTTTATTCAAGTCACCCTCACAATGTCTATCATTGTATCTGCTTCTATGGCAAAATAATCACCCATTTCATCACAACCAGTAGAATCATGGCATAGTATTAGGACTGCAAACTGAGTACAATTCTGTTCCTCTCCACCCCTTTGGGAATTGTGCAGACATATATTACCTTAAAGAACAGTTCAAGCTGCATCAAATAAATTATGTTTGCACTCTATTTACTAGGGGGTTAGCCTGTAATGGTATGATACGTATGTTACCATATCAATTTAAGCATAAATGAATTGAAAGTCTGAGAAACAGAAAGAAGACAAAAAAAACTATCTATTTATTTGAATTATTCATGTAGTTTGCATGCTGAATACCTTTTTTACACAAGAAAGTGTTTTTAAGAAATATACAGATTCCTGTGGTGTTTTATGTGTTACATTAATTAAGATTACTTTTTAAGATTGATAATTGTGACAAACATCAAATATAAGCATTTTGTGTGATCCTCCTCTTTTGCCATCAAAAAACTTAATTTTCTTTGTATGTGTGGCCAATGCCAGCGTCAAACAAATTGAATCAGCTATAAATTGAATCCTTAGCATTCTTCAAAAGCAGAAACAGCATGTCAGTGTCATGGGATCAAACACCTGATTAAATATGGGTTTAATACCATTTCACCTATATGCATACAATGGAGTATGACTCTGGTATATGTCTCTTCCTGTGAAGTGGCAAGAGCAATTTTACTGCAGCTGCCTCTGCATCCGTGCTAGTCAAATGATAACTTTGCTCTGATTTTGCAAAAGCTATGTCTCTACCGTGTACCTCAAAGAATACTTTAAGATTTCTGACATTGGTCGTACAGAAATTTGATAGGCTGCTTTTTTGCATAATTCCCCACGGAACCTATCCAGTCCTTTGGTGCTTAAGTCCTCAGGTCTTAAATCAATAGTATTTTGCTGCCCCCAAAGAACTTTATAAGTTTTCTTTAGTTACAATGTTGACTCTTAATGGTTTTGGCAGACCATCTTAAACAATTACTGTTACACCTTGAAAGTTATCTTGTATAAGAGAGAGAATAAGAAGTTGGACATTGCTATCAATTATGTTTGCAGCTGGTTGTTTTTTATGTCAGTACATTGAAGCAAGCCTTAAAATCATGTAAAACCTATGATTTCTCAGTTTTTGCAGCCATAACATTAGCTGTTGCATTCAAAAGAAGGAAAGTGGACTAAGGGTAACCAGTAGTTCTATTTTATGCTCTATGGAAGATTTATACAGAGTAAACAAGTTGATAAAGTGCCTCATTTCATGATCCATTGAGAATACTGAAATTGAAAACACTTGCCTCTGATTGTGAAATCAAAAAGGATGTCACGTCAATGCCCTTGCTCATTTATTATGACAAGTTATATATGTTACATCCTTTAATAAGCGCTCTTATCTTAGAAACTTAGTGAATCATTGAATTGAAAGGGTCTAATTTGCGCTCTGTTCATCCTGCATTTCATTGCTTTACCGGCTGTGATACATCTAGTTTGTTTATCTGAAGGGAAAGAGTTACCTCGGTTTCAGCACTTCAGAAGTACTAAGACTTCAAATAAGTTTTTTATTGCTTGGGGAAAGATAATAAGTGCCAAGACATTATTAGATGAAAATATGTTTGTTGAATGTATGGAAAGGCAACATTTATAAAAGTTAACCAGCTAAGATATGATTCTTTATCACAGAAATATCAAGGTACATCAGTCCAGGTACTCATTGCTTTTAATGGCATAATTTTCCTCCTTGTAAAGCTTTAGTCTTTCTCCTTCTTGCAGAGTATCACTTAAAACACATACTCAAAGAGCCAACTATTATGAATTCATATCAGTTTCCGAATGTTCCAAGCCATGAATGGCAAAATTGGAAAGTTGATAATGGCTCATCAATTTTGAGTGGACTGGTGGTAAAAATTGTATTACAGTAAATGATTGAAATATTGTGTGATGATTCTACTAGTTGCAAGGAGGCGTGTGATAATAATGATACCACAGAAGCAGACAACGAAAAACGTTTAAAATGAGTGTTAAATTGATGAGAATTAGTTTGGACCATTTCATTTATTGTATTGTCTTGTACAAATGTAAAACTATCTTTTCTATTTGTGGCTCTATAATTAGCATTATATGCACATTATTAGGAAATGTGTCCAAAAGGTCATTGATAACATCTGTAACAACAGTCCATGGGCTTGATAATCAGAAATGAATATAATTTCTAGTGTTTTGGCACCAAAGACTTGTATCATAAGTACACATTAAGTGTCCTGATCTTAAACTTAATGACATCTTGCAGATATATGAGCAAGACAGACTAAGAAAATGTAAAATATCCACACGCTGCAATCACTTTCATGTGTTTTACTTAAACGGTAATAACAAAAGTTGCTTCTCTGTAAACTGGGAGTAGGGCTATGTATTAGCTCCTATAAGACAATATATTTAAGATAGAAAAGCAAACTTGTTTTTTTTTCTATTCATCAATTGAGTATATGTTTGTAAAATCTAATAAAACAGTTTGAAACCAAGTCATAGAAGTTGTTTAACTAAATGACGATAGCCATAATTATAGCTTTTAAATTATAATTAGGTTCATGTAACGCACATAACACCACAGTTAGCCGTATTAATGTTAAACAGCTTCCATATGTAGTAAAGACATCCAGTATGCAGACTATAAGGATGTCAATTTATCAGATAGTTTTAATGTCTTCTTTCTGTAGCTCAAACGTTCAAATTTCTTATTCTCAAATTGATATAGTAATATATGTAACAATCTATAACAGGCTGATGCCACGATTTACAGAGTGCAAACATTTCTTATCAAATGCACCTTGAATGGTTACATAAGATGTAATATATCTGCAGAATTCCAGAGGGGATTTGGATGGAGCAGGCCCTTACTCAGCTTGATGTCAAAATACTGTTTGATGATTTTAATTATCACGCTAACATATGTAACGCTCTCTGATCTTTAAAACTTGGTGACAACTAGCAGATCTTTAAGTCTTTATCATACGAGCCAGCTTAAAATCCCTAAACAATGTAAGATATCCAGCAGCTGAGAGTTTTTTCACAATTTTAGCTCAAACTTTCAAACTACATTTCCTTTTTTGGATATAGTAACGCATGCAACATGCTGTTTCAGACAAACGCCCCAACATAGTGAGTGCAAACATCCCTTATTCGATGCAGCTTAAGTTGTACTATAAGAAGGAATATGTCTGCAAAATTCCCTCGAGGAGATTAAAACATTTTTAGGCATATCTTACGTAAAGACAATGAGTTTGCCCATTTATTACATCAGGTAACGTATGTAACAGCCTCTTATTTAAAAAAAATGCAACAAACTTGCAAATTTATGAGTCTTTTCATATAAGCAAATAAATCCCAAACAATGAAACATATTCATCAACTGCAAATATTTTTTAACTATTTTTACTTTAGTTTTAATACCAAACATTTCACCTTAAAACTGGGTAGGGGTAGGGTTGTTTAATTGCTTATTTTAGAAACATTATTTAAGCTAGGGAAACAAACTTTAATTTTTCTGTTAGCCAATTGCATAAGCTAGTCAGACATGGTTAAAAACATTTTGCAAATTACATAGAGAGATTGTGAATGTAAATGATACTAGCAACACTTGCAAATTTTAATGAGCTTGGTGCAAAATCGAATAAAAATGTTGTCCAACAAAAAGGTCAGCGCATCACATTCAATTTGACACGACCATGCATGATATTTTTTAGGTTTTTCTGAAGTAAAAAATGCATTTCTGTCATTACATGCAAGGTAAGGAGAACCTTCTCCCTGGAAGGTTCTTTCAATAAGATCAATAAGTTTATCTTTAATTAAATTTTAGTAGTGTAAAGAGTAGAAAAATTATGAGTAGACAAACTGGTCGCATTGAAATCTCTAGCTTTAAGTTTATCTAAAATTTCACCTGATTTTTTTATAGACCAAAATAGGGTTTTACCAGACCATTCATATCCCTTTTCACAATATTTGATAACATGTTTTTTAACAGCTGTAAGAAACGAGGTTAACAATTTAGAAAGTTCTGTTGTCGTACAAGAATAATGGAAGGAGATTGTACACAACATCCTGAGGATTGGAAAAATAAGAGCATTAAATGAAAGTGCGGGGAGACTTTTTAGGGCCGCCACGCAGCACAGACAAAACTCAACAGTAAATAAAACTAAATACTGGAGCAAAAGAAATCCAACAGGTAAACCCTGTTGGGCCCAACAAACAGCCAAAGCATCGGGCCCCTACCATCTCATCAATAGATAAGTCTTCAAGTAGGAACCATCATAGAGTCTGAAGTCCAACCCACAGCCGTGCAATTAAAGAGGAAAGCAAAGTTTCCAACTGTGATTGGGCTGAACACCAAGCATGCAGTCTGTTGCAATACATTAATGTTATAGCCAATCTTTTAATAATGGGAAATTATTTTAATGAACTGCGCTGAAAAATTATTAGAGCCAACAATCGTCTTCAAGTTATACACCAAGTCACCATAGAATTCAAGTTCCGAAAGTCCTTGGCTTAGAAGAGATTTAACTCCAACTTGGAATTTAGATATCAAATCATAGTGTCATGTATAAAATTTTTAAAGGTTTTGCAAAGTTTATGATACCGATAGCCTTGTTTATGAAGTTTCTGAGTTAACATTTTATTGCGAGTGTTGAAGTCAGCAACACAGATAGATGCTCTAGCAAAACGAATGAGTTGAGAGATATAGAATCCATAGGATGTAGAGTGAGGAACATCACCATCTAAAAATGGTAAATTGACAATTTAAAAATCAAAGTCGTCACGTTTATCACTTAGGTAGAAATTGACAAATGCAAGTCTAAAAGTGCGGTTTATGTATCAGATGTATTGGCTTTATTAAGTGTGAACTCTGACGGGTATATTTGATTTACCATATTGTCAAAATAAACATTATTAATGTTTAAAATATCGTCCAAATATCTGGATGTAGTGTTAAACGCATCAATAACATCAGCCTGCCTATCATCAGAAAGAGACATCATAAAGTCCCTCTCATAACAAAACAGGAATGAATCTGCAACCAGGGGAGCACAACTAGTGCCCTTAGTAATTCCAACTACTTGTCTATACAGCTTAGTGTCAAATCGAATAAAAATGTTGTCCAAAAAAAAAGGTCAGCGCATCACATACATTTTGACATGACCATGCATGATATTTTTTATGTTTTTCCGCAGTAAAAAATGCATTTCTGTCATTACATGCAAGGTAAGGAGAGCCTTCTCTCTGGAATGTTCTTTCAATAAGATCAATAAGTTTATCTTTAATTAAATTATGAGGTAAAGTAGTGTAAAGAGTAGAAAAATTATAAGTAGACAAACTGGTCGCATTAAAATCTGTAGCTTTAAGTTTATCTAAAATTTCACCTGAATTTTAAAAAGACCAAAATAGGTTTTTACTGGATCTCTCATATACCTTTTCACAGTACTTGATAATAGGTTTTTTAACAGCTGTAAGACAAGAGGTTAACAATTTAGAAAGTTCTGTTGTCGTACAAGAACTAGAATTAGCAATAAATCTTGCTTTGTAGGGGTTTTTATGGAGTTTAGGTAACCATTACAACGTATGAACTTTGTCTTGATTTTCTTTAGCCTTGACACCGAAATGTAGGGCTGTTTGACAACCATGCCCTTCGACAATCACCCTCTCACTCAAAGAAGGCTGCAGTTTATAGGCATTAGTGTCAACAAGCTCATGCTTAAGAGTATTAATATAATACAATCTTCAAACAACTACAACATTGTAAGCAGCTTTATCTGCTGGAACCAAAACATAATTCAGATGAAAATCCTGGATACCCCGTTTAAGATGATGAAAAGAAGATTTAAGTTTAGGGGGTAAAAGATGTGTATTACGAGAGTAAAATTAAACACGAGTATCAATAATTTTAAAAATGTTAAGCTTCCCTTCCTTCAAGGCATCAGGTTCAACATTTTCCCGTTTGCACCAACGATTACTAAAGTCATTTAAAGAAGCAGCAATCTCTCTATGACATTTAGAGAAATCAATATTAGAGGGAAATCTATATTAAGAACCTTTAGAAATAATATTGCGAACTCTAGCGTCAGGAATGACATTTAGATTACCTGTAATCACATGCCCTGCAGAGGGATATAAATAATTAGAATTTTGACAATCTCAGGAGTCAGGAACATAGGAATCTATATCTATATCATTTACAATTTTATTAAAGTAAAATATAGTAGACCTAATTGGTTTGTTATATTTACAACAAATGTTAGGAGTTTCAGAATTATTAAAGTAATTTGGAATAGATGAAATCACTAAATGATCCTTGAGGATACTATGCAAATCAAAAAAACTCAATACCTTTGTTAATGAATGGAATTTTGATAAAATGTCGTTTATGGTTGACCTCCGAATCGATATAAGGACTTGGGAAATGTTGACCATAACATCTTGTAAGAAGTGCTGCTTTATATAATTTGTTTGCTCTATTGTAAAATTTATCAGTCTAGAGACAAGCGCTTTTTAGGAACTCGGATCTGAGTTCATAAATTTCGCCAGTAATTGTGTTATCAACACTCTGAGATTAATTGCTTATTTAACTGGGCTCAGCATCATTACTCTGTTATAAGATAGCCCCATGCATACAACAAAACACAATATATTCATCATTGCCTTGTTTTTGTTGAATCTATTTTATCTATCAAAACCCAGACTAGACCGTTCCAGAAATTAACTTAATTTTAATAAGTTCCTACTGTATAAAAACAGCAAAGTATGCCACAAACAGCCACATACATAAAAAGAGGTAAGTCTATTGACCCTTCATGTTCCAATTGAATCTTCCATCTACATGGAATGTTAACTAGTACTAAATATACAGCCAACGACTTTAGCAGACAACATTTTCAGATGTGTTTTGCTGGCCCTTCAACTGATCAAATGTCGCCTGATGTAGCATTACATCTGGGTCTTCACTGTTAAATGAAGTTTACTTGTATCCAAAGCTAATCAGTCACTGGCCTCACGTTTTACATGCATGGAGATACGACAAGCTTACAGATTGTATCTAGGCTCTGACAGAGTGTTGATATATGTAATTTTACTGCAGTGATTGTTTTAAAGTACAGGGGCATCTTGTCCCTGGACTGTTATCAGCCTCTTACTCTAAATTACGTAAAACTGAGATAGGCAAGGAACTTAAAAATGAAAATGCTGACCATGATTATTTAAAGCTAAAGAAAGATCCTTTAGAGAAGTATTTAAGCGTTTTTAGTACAGATTTTGCGCTTAATGTTGCCATTTTTACGTTTACCTTGATATCTACTTTTACGTTTTTTACATTCCAAAACAGAAAAAAAAAACATCAAAATCTGGCATTTTAGAAATGTTACCTTCATGATATATATTATCATTAAAGCTTAAAGGAAAGGGTGATTGCAAACATTTAATCCATTTAAGTTCAGTATCATGTCTCTTTATATTGTTTAATCTAGTTGATGAATTTGGATCATATATATTTTTTTTCAACGGACTGAATTACAATTTTACTAGGTGAATGACCATTACTTTTGAAATGGTGATAAGGAAATGTGTCAATATTTTAGGCTTTTTCATTTTACGAAAGTGCTCACGAAACCGAGTCTTAAGAGATCGGCCAGTTTGTCCAGCCAATTGCATTCCACAATTAATTTCAGTTCAAGTTATAGCATAAATCAGATCGCATGAAGTTCAGTCCATATCATTAATATTGATTATGGAAAATTGCCTACCATTTACAGATGATGTAATGGTCGTTTTAGTACATAAATGTGTGCAACAGACACACCTCTTGGCATTGCACTCAGAAACATTAGGATACATTCCGCGTCTTTTAAATGCATTAAATGGTTTAGTTTACTTCCTGTTAATGAGTAACGAGAGGAGATAACCTAAAGGTAGGAAGCATATCCCACTATTGTTAACTGAACTAGGAATATGAACAGAGGACGCCAAATGTAAAATTATGGGGGATAAATGTAATTTTGTTAATTTAGTTCTTATCATAAAAGTTGTGTGGGTAAGTACCATCCCAAGACAAGCACTCGACACACCTGTTATTAAATTGACAAGCCAGTATCAATATGCATCCATAAAAGCAAAGGAAGCCATAACAAATGCAAGCGATAATCCAAATGGCTAATACAAGTCCAAGTGGATATAGAAAGCAGAAGTTATACAACGAGTTATGAAAATCGGTCATCTAGTGATCTTAAATATGGTACAAGACATAGAGGATATCCAGGGACAGGAATAATGGAAGGAGATTGTACACACAATATTGAGGATTAGAATAATAAGAGAATTAAATGAAAGTGCGTGGAGACTTTTTAGGGCCGCCACGCAGCACAGACAAAACAACTCTGATAATCAAAGTAAGTAAGGGTGCAAAGATCAGGAATTGATACAATTAAAAACCACACCTGACCCAGGATACCAATGGGAAAGTGACAAACTCACAGTTAGACACCACAAACGAGAGCCAAGAGGTCAGCTCTTTCCCAGCAGGAGACCACAAGGCACATATAAACAGACGCACACAAAGGCATAGCAAACACGACAGAAAAAAAACACAAAAGATTCACAAAAGAAGTACTGCCTTGCAACGGTCAGTAAAATATTTTACTGGAGGGCTTAAACGGGTTTCACAGCACCAACTTAACCCTTAATTCAGATGTGGATCAAGACACATAGATATTTGGTTTGCATGAAAGACCCCTAACTTATCAATGCATCATCTCCTAGAACATATTGATCGAGATATAACAAGGAGAGAGGTTCCAAATAAATTTCCCATATCCAATAATTGCTTCGTATATGCTATAATGGTCAAATAATATTGTAGCACTTAGTTTCCTTTATCTGCAGCCAAATTTTCAGAAGCTGTGCATGGCTATGGACCCATTTACATGCAATTGTTACAAACGTTCTGTTAGAGACTAAGTCCATAAATGTCATATTTCTAATATTTTTCCAGTGTACGATATATAGGTATGTATTTGCCTCTTGAAAATCATTAAGGTAATGCATTTTGAAATAATTTATTTGTTTTTTGTTTGTTTTGTTGCTTTACGTCCCAAGTCAACAGCTATGGTCATTGCGGGACGGTCAGTTCACCTAACCACACTTTTTCCTGGGCAGGCTTGAACAAGCGGTTAACCAGTAATTCGTGCACATACTTTCGCTTGTAACTGACAGCAACCCTTCTTGAATGAATCAGCGGAAGGAGGAGAATGACCGTAGAAATCATTTCATGATCAATCTCCACGAAAGTATGGGACCGGACCGGGATCGAACTCGCGACCCCTGGATCTGCAGTCAGACACGCATCTGTAGCCAGACACGTTACCGACTGCGCTACGCGGCCCGGCTTGAAATAATTTAGGTTGCATGTATAACTAAAAGCTCAATCTTTCCAAATATATACATGATGTATGCATTTACTGTCGCTGTTTTCATTAAACAACATAAAAACCATAGAACATAAAAAAAAACGTCCCTCGTATCTTGATTTTAGCCTAAATTTGATATTTTGGACACCTATACTAGACTATTATAAAATTCGTCCACTCCCAATCCTAAACTATTCCCTATTTCCTCTTTCTTAACCAGTCACGGCAAGATGGATATCAGGCTTATTTACCCGGCTACGCAGCGCAGTCAGTAACGAGCCTGGCTGCAGATTCAGTGGTTGCAAGTTCGATCACAGCCCAGTCTAACACTTTCGTCGAGATTGGTTGTGAAATAACTTCTATGGCCTTTCCCCTCCTCCCGCTGATTCAAAAAGGGTTGTTCAAAGGCGGTACTTCTTTTGTGGATCTTTTGTGTTTTTTCTGCCTTGTGTTTGCTATGCCTTTGTGCGCGTCTGTTTATATATGCCCTGTGGTCACCTGCTGGGAAAGGGCTGCCCTTTTTGCTCTCGTTTGTGGTGTCTAACTGTGCGTTTGCCACTTTCAAATTGGTATCCTGGGTCAGGTGTGGTACTTGATTGTATCGAAATCTTATCTTTGCACCCTTACTTACTTTGTTGTCCGTTACAAATGAAATGAGCCAGTGCATGAGATTTTCAACAATGTGGTATGTGCAACCAGCAAAGCCTCAGATCAGCCTGCGCATACGCACAGTCTTATCAGAGTCTTTGCTAGTCGCTAGATTATTCTTTGATTGTTAAGCTACTGACTGAACACCATTTGGAGTTTCTAAGCTTAAAGGAGGCTGCAGAGGCTCGTCTGAGTCTACACATGTCAAAATGCCAAATTGTTGGAAATCTCATGCACTGGCTCATGCATAATTTAATTATGTGCACGAAGTACTGGTTAACCGCTTTGTCAAGCGTGCCCAGGAAAAAAGTGTGGTTAGGTGAACTGACCGTCCCGACGTGATCATAGCTGATGAAAGAGACATGTAATCATCCAACCAAACCAACAAATCTCGGACGAAATGTATAACCGCAACTGCAATTTATCACCAATGGTGCTCATCCTTTCTTCAGTCTCGACGCAGTCAGAGCAGTACAAACTGATTTAAACTTAAAAATGATGTTTCTAAGATCAACGTTCACCACAGGTCGTGCACATTACAGTCAATTGATTATTGCTTTTTATTCAAACAGAAAGTGTATGAAGCACGATACCTGTGCAGCATTGCATAATATCTGTGAAATTCTGAATAATGTGCTAACTTACACAGGTTTCACATTTTTCACTTCTTTTTGCTGTAAACATACATGTTCAAAGTAAGTAAGGGTGCAAAGATCAGGAATCGATACAATCAAGTACCACACCTGGATACCAATGGAAAAGGTTTGTCACAGTTAGACACCACAAACGAGAGCCAAGAGGTCAGCCCTTTCCCAGCAGGTGACCACAAAGCAAATATAAACAGACGCGCACAAAGGCATAACTAACACAAGACAAAAAAAACATAAAAGATCCATAAAAGAAGTACCGCCTTGGAATGGTCAGTAAAAAAATACTGACGGGCTTAAACCGGTTTAACGGCGCCAACCTCACCCTTAATTCAGATGTGGATCAAGACACATAGATATTTGGTTTGCATGAAAGACCCCTAACTTATCAATGCATCATCTCCTAAAACATATTAATCATATTAACCCATACAATCCTACCGTCCTTTTTGTGGGACATAGGAAAACAGTGCAGACCCAGACCAGACACCGCAGAACGCGGCGTCTGATCAGGGTCTCCACTGTTTGCTTGCAGAATGTTCTATAAAAACTTTGAATAAAAATGAAAAATACCACCCAACAGCCCTTAAAGCAGAAATAGACTGTTCTAATTGATAATAAAGAGAATTTCCATTCGGCATAAATGGGCTAATTAAACGTACATCATGTTACTATAACAATTATTTAACCCTTAAAGCGCTCAGAAAAAATGCATCTGAAAATGCTGAAGTCGTCTGCTGCAAATAATTGCCTAACACTACTGACGAATTAAGTATAGTAGCAAACAGCGTGGACCCAGAACAGATCTGTGTCCACAGTTTTACCATCGAGGCTTCTTAAACATTTCAGCAGACGAGAAAGCAGACGACTTTTGTTGCGATGGCGCATTAAGGGTTAAATTAATGTTTCGCTTATGGCTAGTGAAGGAGAATGTGGTTTCTAAATGCTATCCGCGCTCGTTTTCAACCAAAGCAATGGTGTCGTTTTTCTATGGCCGAGCAATTCTATTTATAGTAGTGAGACTGACAGCACCAGCCAAAGGAAGCATGGAACCATCGTATGATCAACAAATGCGACGATGTACTGCCTTCACCAGAGTACGATCTTCGAATCAATAAGAAGAGAGGGATTTGATCGACTCACGCTACAGCATTATGATGTCCTTTCTTTTCGTAAAGCGACTCTTCAGCTAGGGTTGACGTCTATTCTTTTTTTCTGCAACGACATTTACGACCATACTTTGTGTACTAGTAAAAACAACGACGGCTCGGGTATATTTCGCGAATGCACATACTTGCACGAGTCATAGGTGGTCTCTTTTTCGAGAACTGCCATTTTCGAACATGCCACCTAAATTATTGGTTTATTTCTCATTCACAACTCGCTATAAATCCTCACTGCCGCACCAAATTGCGAAATATCTCCGCCCAGGGTTACACACATTTTTGCGTCATTTTCCCCATTAGCAAAACCTAAACAATTCTAAATTCACATTTGGGGTAACATTTAAACTTTTTAGAGTAGGACTAAACTTTTTTTCTCATTTTAAAAAGACATGAATTATCCGGGGAAATACCATGCTTATATTTAAACGGTTGAGTTTTGCAGCTCTGTTCCACCAGCTACATCTGCAAGGGTTTGCGTAGCATACCCTAGCAAATACAGCTTATAGCATGATAATGTGTGCAGACCAAGAATGCTTGAGTGCAAGATTTGGTCGGTTTTCTTGCACTCTTGTTGCGGAAACTCCATAAGGACGGCCTAATGTTTCAGTCGCCATAGCACTGCAGCTATGACGTCATATGCCTTCTATGTTGACACATGCTACGCACATGTACACTTAATTGGGTGCTGAAACCTACTTCGTGTTAATTGGATGTTAACTGGGGCATTGAATAGGTCACAGACATCGGAATGATGAAATAAGAATCGGTTGTACGTCTTCTTAAAGCTTTTTGCCCTATTATCCATGATCCTATACAGGAAAAAAGGCAAATCGAATCATCCCATGACGTCACCAGACCTTAATGATGACAATTTCTGCGACCTATTGAATAGGCTTAATATTTTTATAATGGAATTATTGAACGGTGCCTGTGATTGGGCAATAGGCTTTACAATCATGATCATGCTATTATGGGAGGTAAATGTCACAACGATCCGATAAATAAAAGTTTAAATGCACACATCCGCGTAAAAAGTATATAATATGAAACCTGTGCAAATTTGCACAGGTTTTATCTTTTGTACATTTCCCGCCAGTCACCGTATTTTGTAGAACGTACCTGTTTCTTGTTGGACCCATTGATAATAATCTGCGGGTTTAAATTCATAACATAAGTTTACGAATTTTGGAACATTCTTTTTTTCTCATTTTTAAAAGTACGTAAGGGTGCAAAGATCAGGAATCTTGGGTCTTTTGTGTGTGATGTTTTCTTGTGTTTTTGTCACTTTCCCGTATGGTGTCCTGGCTCAGGTGTGGTATTTGATTGTATCGATTCCTGATAGTTGCCTACAACATATGCCTTTATAATAAATGAGTTCTTCACCATTAGCGTTTTTAATCACCACTTTAATTGTCTCAGTGAAATAAGCATAGTATAGAAATGAATTAAGTTTTCACTTGCTTGATTTTCCCTCTTACAATATGAAGTCGAATCCGAACTGCACCTTACTAGCTCTTTCAAGAATACGTTGTCAACACGTTTTTATAAAAGAGACGTTTTAAAATGAATCTTTGATGCTAGACATGCGTGAAATTTACGCAATGTATTTACATTTTTCGAAGCAATCGTTTAATGATTTATTTATATATTCGCAACCGTTCATAACCCGATGAACAACATAAAATTTGATTGACAGCTGCCAAGCTCACTTGCCCGTGCATTTAGCTTCGAACATGGAATTCTTTCGCCAGAAGTGTTACTGGTGTTGTGATTGACAGTGAGCCACACCTGAACTCGCACGTCACAAAACAAGCATCGTGTTGCTCCATTGGCTGTCCGTGCTCAAGTTGATTGTTCCGCTTTTCCATTTTACACTCCGACTAAATCGTTAATACGATTATATTTTGAATAAAAATCTGTTTAATTCCTAAATTAAAAATATGTTTTATATCTTAGATATTTATAATAAAATGTTAATATAAGCAATAAATTCAATTTTTGGAATGTTCATGGAATCATGAATACTTCGGGTCTCTTGCAAAGTTAACGTAAAGCCCTTCGGGCTTCCCTTTTTTGTGAGAGACCCGAAGAACATGAACTTTCAAAAAAATGGATTCATTTCTTAAATGAAACTTGTGCCATTTACACGGGCACTTCATTCGGTTGTACACCTTTTACATCAATATTTTATATAGTTATCCTCTGCTTAGTGCTGGTTCTACCCAAGAAGACACGTCCTGACATGACTGAAATTTGTTGTCTGGGACGTAAGGGGTCAACACAAAAAAAAAAATAATATACTAGTTTGTGATCATATAAAGTTTCATTATAGAGAATATTTATTGCTTATTCCTATCGGATGAAGATGCTCATTTTTATCAGATAGAATGCTTTGAAATGAGACTTAAACCAATTTTGAGTTAATGTCACCATTGACGTCATGTTAATACTTTTAAATTTAAAGAGACATTGTATACTCGCGAGTTATATAGCCGTTGAGCCAACACATGCGATTTTGGTACTAATCGAATTGTCGTATTGTCGAACAACGAAGGCTTAGGCGAGCCTGCGCAAAATGCGCAGACTCACCAGCGCCTTCGCTGCTCGCATACATTAAACTTGGATATAGATGAAGATTCAGAGCAAATTCAAGACATATAGTCCCACTGGATACGTTAACATAGGCGTTTAAAGGAGGCTTTTGTGCGTTTTGGGAATAAGTACCAAATTCCAATTGGCTGACCTATTTATTGAGACGACAGGAGAGTAAGTAGCCGTGCTCTTAATTCAAGGGCACCTCCAACCAAACCAATAGTTTATATGTTATTGATTTCGTATTGGCCCAGTTCCTGGTCCGCGTTCAGCTATATTGTCCCGAAGACGAATGCAATTAATCGAGTGATTTCGTATTGGCCCATTTCCTAGTCCGCATTCAGCTGTATTGTCCCAAAGACGAATGCAATTAATCAAGTGATTTCGTTTTTGGCAAAATTACTGGTCCGCGTTCAGCTGTATCGTCCTGAAGACGAATGCAGCTAATCAAGTGATTTCGTTTTTGGCATAATAACTGGTCCACATTCAGCTGTATCGTCCTTAAGACGAATGCAATTAATCAAGTGATTTCGCATTGGCCCAGTTCCTGGTCCGCATTCAACTGGATTGTCCTGAAGACGAATTCAATTAATCAAGTGGTTTCGTATTGACCCAGTTACTCAGTTCCGCATTCAGCTGTATTGTACGGAAGACGAATGCAATAAATCTAGTGATTTCGTATTGGCCCAGTTAATCGTCCACGTTCAGATGTATTGTCCCAAATACGCATGGAAGTTTATCAAGTGGTTTAGTACTGGCCTAGTTTCTGGTCCGCGTTCAGCTGTATTGTCTCGGGACGAATGGAAGTTATCAAGTGGTTTCGTACTGGCCACTCATTGTTGCATGTTGTGAACTTCGAATTAACCATGTTATGGTAATATTCAGCGGAAATGGTGAATGAAAAAATTAACAAATGATGTTTTAGACGTAAATATCTGTCCAACAAATGTAACAAAAAAAAGTACATGCATTATTTTTTGCGAATAATAGGTCCCTTTTACTATGGTAATTGATCAAATTTATGTTGGCTATTCGATATTTCACAATAATTGATTAGTTAGATAATCAGCGCTGACGTCACAGAATATGTTGAAGCATCCGATGGCTTATTAAAGCATACAAATCTGGTTATGAATATGATAGGAAGAAATGTTTATTATGTAAATGTCTGGTCTCGCTTTTCTGCACTTGGTTATTTCAATGGCTTGGAAATGTAGTTTTAATTATAATTTTCTTACTGAATAGCAAATAAATTTGCGATTCAGAGGATATTACATGCATATTAATTTAACACATGACGTCACGTCTGGGAGTGAAATAACGCCATGCAATAAAATCGATAAACCACTAGTGATTTACTTAAAAATTGAAAATAACTTTCATTTCTTATAATTACAACTTCTTTCGTTATTCTTCTCTAAGTATTTTTTTTTAATTATGTTTTCCTTAAAATTACTTTTTGAGTTAATAACGCTTCGTGTATTTATACTATGTATGACGTGCACTACAGTATGCCACTAACGTAGACGTCACGGCGATCAAAAAACAAGATGGCGGCGATGGATGGATGCTTTTCCACCTGAAAGTGTTAGTATTAGCCGACTGTCCATTTCTCTTCATAGAAGCATTGCACAGTATCACAACAGAAGTTCTGCCGTGAATGTCCCCGCCCCTCATGAATACAAACCGAAAATAATTGAAAAATGAAATACAGATCAATAGGATCAGATGACCGTTCTTGACCAATCAGATTAACGGATCTCAATAAATGTTATGATCGACAGTTGTAGTTATAGATTTAGTTGTAGACCTTGGTCCATTATAATGTTGCGTAAAAGATGGTAAAATCTTGGCGATTTCCCGCCCAAAATGTGTCCTTTTTATGGAACACGGACAAGAAATGCGATCAAGACCATGAAAAATTCGCACACTATAGACTTTTGATAGGTCTAGATAAGCAGCATTGTGAGCGTAAAATTACGATTGTTTGAGCATATGTGTTTGGTGCACAACAGAGCCGTCTCATTGAGATGGTTCTTTTGAGCACGAACAACATATGTTTTGGTTGAAAAATACGAAAAATAATTTTCAAATGCGTACACTTAACTGAAAACCTGTATAACTTACAAATGTAAAACCTGTGCAATGTTGCAAGTACAATTTAATCATTGCATACTTTTTTATTTAAAGATACACAATGGGAATGTATCGCCTATAATATATATATTGAGAGTTGGAGCCAATATGGTGAACCTGGTTCTCGGTAAAGTTTATAAAATACTGAAAAATGTCAGACCGCGAACCCTTGTTTCTTGCGTCTTTTCTACATTTTAATACGATTGAATACGATATTCAGATTTATCTGTTATATGGGTAGGCTTGCCCTTCAGTAAAAGGCACTGCAAACCTAGCTGATTAACCCTTAAAGATCCAATCACAACTGCAGCAGACGGCAAATTTTGCAACATCTTTCCAAATTTTCGAAAAAATAAGGTATGATATTTCATGTGAATTGCCAGCAGACGATTCTCATGAAATATCATACCTTATTTGTTATTTTTGAAAAAACAGCAAAATTTTAAATTGTCGTCTGTTGCAAATTATAGGTGGCGCCAAAACCACAAAGAACCAGCTGAAATCCTCCGTGAAATATACGTGATCAGAGGTTTTCTTGTTAAATCTCCTACTGGGAAAGTGTGCATTTTTTTTGTTTGGCTGATTTGTTTCAAAATCAAATTTGTCAAAAAAGTTATTGCATGAATACCATCAAATGTTAAACAGTTTGGTATCCAGATCGGCGTCCGACGTCTGAGTTCGACTTGTTATCAGCAGACGACACTAGTAGGCAAAGAGTTAAAGCAGGAACTGCCTCGCCCATCCAGGTGCTTCTAGAACGGTGACTATTCTGAGCATAATTATATGGTGTTCGCTGTCATTACTTTATTTCTGTTCTTGAATCACGTTAATATGTTTTTTCATCTTATATCGATGTCATGATATTTGTCCCGGAATAAGAACAATTTTGGCACACCGAGTATCAACACGTAAAAAATCGTTCTTAACCCTTAATGCGCCATCGCAACAAAAGTCATCTGCTTTATCGTCTGCTGAAATGTTTAAGAAGTCTCTAGAACAAATAGTGTGGACCAAATAGGAGCAGTCTGTTCTGGGTCCACGCTGTTTGCTTCTATACTTAATTCGTCATTAGTTGCAGCAGACGACTTCGGCAGACGTCATTTTTCAGATGCATTTTTTCTTGGCGTTCTAAGGGTTAACATATAAAACAAGTCAGTGAGTATGGTCAGGATATACAACAATCAATTGCAAACAATGCAGACCTCCCCACGGAACAGCCGCATAACATTTACAGTAACAATTTTTAAGACATCCGCAAGACAATAAAGAAAGCAAAGTAATGCATACCAAAACAAAGACAAATTCGGAACCCTCACAAATAATAACCACCGCCTTAGAACGAACAGCAGCCTAAGCTACCGATACCGAGGGGGGCGGGGGGCTTAAATACATTTTACTGGCTTAGCCTAACGTTTATTTTCAAGGAAATCAACAAACAGTGCAGATCCAGATCAGACACCGCAGAATTCCTCGTCACACCAGAACGCCGCAAAATGCCTCGTAGTGTACTTTTAAATTTTGAATGACATTTTAAATTACTCATGAGTTATTACAATGTCATGCAAAATTTAAAAGTACAATCTACCAACTGAAGTCGTCTGCTGCAAATAATTGCCTAACATTACTGACGAATTAAGTATAGAAGCAAACAGCGTGGACCCAGAACAGACTGCTCCTATAGGAGCAGTCTGATCTGGGTCCACACTTTTGCCATAGAGGCTTCTTAAACATTTCAGCAGATGAGAAAAGCAGACGACTTTTGTTGCGATTGGCGCATTAAAGGGTTAATTCAAATGGATACATGATAAAGGCGGTAAATTTCATGAACTCATAATGATTTTTTAACTTACTGTCCTGCCAGCCAAGAGTGACAGTGACGTCATGCTCTGTTAACAAAGTTATCAGGGACCTATAATCGATGGATCACTTGTGTATTAATCATATCCTGAGGATAGGATTAATACACAAGTGATCTATCGATTCGCGTTAGCGCAACTGGAGTGTAAAAGGCAGTGTTTTACTGAGCAATTGTAAACAAAATATTACGTCACTGTCATTCTTGGTTGGCACGACAGTAGCTGTAATGTGCGCGACACGTGGTGAACGAGCGGTGCTGGAAGGAATGATTATAGTGCATATCTGCGGATCGTGCAAAATTTCGACACCCTTTTTATTGATACTTTCGTTTTGAATATTACTCGAATTAATTTGATTGTGTGATTTTCGGCAGATTTCGGTTTTAATTTCTCCCCGCAGCCTAGTCAACGTTTTGCATACCACAGGCTGGACAGTTTTAAGATGAATAAGTATGTAATTTTATTCAAATATTCCATGTGGTTCAAGAGTTAGGAGCATGTTCCCCGACCTTGATCAGCCGGGCTGATGCTCAGCAAAGCCTCGTCCATCTAAACAAGCTGCTACGTATGTAAGTGGTTAGACAATGTTGACATGCATACGAATGCAAACTTTGATCAAAATATTCTATCTGGTTCAAGAGTTATTTGCATTTCCACTAACTGGTAGCGGACGGACAGACGGACTCACTCATTGCGGGTCTTATCAGTACTAGGCCCGGTGGGTTTATTTCTTTGTTGTTTTATGTACGGGAGCACCCGAAGGTTCATCTGACAGTGCTTCTGGTTTAAAAACTTTCGGAAGACAGGGCCAAGACTTAGTCTCATCCGGCAGATTGGTGGAGACGGGGGTATTTTGACCTTGATATTTGAATCAAAGGCTATAAGTGAGGCTTTAATTGAGCCGCGACATGAGATATCCAACAATGTGGAATGTGCGACCAACAAAGGCTCAGACCAGTCTGCGCATATGCGCAGTCTGACCAGAGCCTTTGCTCGTCGCTTAAATATTCTATTAACATTAAGCTACTGACCGCACATCATTTGGAGTTTCTAAGCACAGGCTCGTCTGAGTCTATTCATGTCCAAAATGCCACATTGTTGGAAATCACATGACGCGGGTCAATTATCAAGTCCGAAACCAGTGATGACATCTACACACCTTAGGCCATCGACCTTGACCTCAAACACAAGCGCCATAACTGGAACCCGAGTTTTTCTTTGTCATCATGTGACAGAGTTACTTGGACAACGCTACCAGAGAGTCAAGAGATTTATTCAGTACCTGGTCAAAATTTATCAAAGGAAGTGCCTTAATGCTCCATACTTGGACCTCTACTGTCATGAATGACATTTTCTACTATAAAGTACTGCTCTATGTGACAATTACGCAGTCAATTCTACAACAAGAGAGTATCATCCTACTGGATTTATTTGGAACCAATCAGATGCAGGAAACCCCTGATAAGTTCTAGGCTATTTCAGTTGGAAAGAAAACCTATGCGGAAACGAAAACATAAAAATTGCAGAGATAATATCACCTGCGAAGAAAATATGAAGAATTGGACTACAAACTCATTTTTTTTTAACCAAATAACCAAAATGTGCAGTTAACAGCTTTTTTACAGAGACTGAGCAAATCTTTAAATGAAAAATCAAGATTTCTAATTTTTAGATATTTTATCCAGTCAAAGGAGAAGAACTCGATTCCAGCCCTTTGGACGAAAACGTAACCTCCGGCTTCTTTACGCCTACTTCATCCGGTGACGGAGGGGACACACACAGAGAAAATTCTTCTCCTTATCGGAATTTCGTACAACAATATACAATGTACCAACATCTCTGTATTACCGTATTTTTTTTAAATAGAAAAACAGTCTCCAGCAGTCGCCGATCAGTTGCAAAAAGTCGCCGAAAGGTCGCCGTTCGGTCGCTGACTGTTTGTCGATTACTCAGAACTAGTCGCCGACCAGTCGCCGGCCGATCGCCTACTAAATGTAAAACTCCCGCCGAAAGTACGGTGACTGGTCGGCGACTGAACGGTGACTGGTCAGCGATCATATCAGTTGAGAAAAAGTTTCATTGGTCGCAAAGGTCGCAAGGAAGTTGCAAACAAAATCACGGTCGCGGAGAGGTCGCGCCGTGGTCGCAAGCTCTGTGGGACCGGGGCTCGAGACAGATTTTAGTTTTTTGTTATCTACACCTCATACTCAATCACTGTGACAACTATGAACATCCACAGTCAAAATCTGAAGGAGGAGCGCGTTACTCGCTAAATAGACTGGCGGGCGGACAAAAGAACAGACGGAACCGATTACTATATACTCTACCTTTTTACGAAAATATTGAGAATTTTCTACAATAAAATATTATTGTTAAAAAAGCTACTGTATACAAAATGTACGTGCAGTAGGCACTAAGTTGACTACTGTAAGCACAATGTTTACTGTCGGCGCCCTGGGCCCTGTCACCTGTTAAACTAACGGTACCGGGAGCCAACTCTAGACAGTAAACATTGAAGGCATTATACCTCTGTGACATAAAAAAAATGAAAGTAGCTTTTCACCAGACTCTGCTGATTATTAGAAAAATAAGGCGCGTGTAAAGTCTGGTACTGAAAATTCGGAATTTTTTGCGAGAATTTTATTTTCGCGAATAGTGTTTAAAGACATATTTGCGACATAAAAAATCATGACTGGGACAAGATTTACCTATATCAGTAAACAACAGAGTGATCTCGCCATTTTGCAAGGGTTTGATATTCACGAAAATAAAACTCTCGCAAAAATTTCCTAATTTACAGTACTTTAACCGCTGCTATAATAACAGAAAATTGTCGCTAAAATAGAGAACATGTCGTTTTAAAAGACGTTTATCTAAGAATTAGATATCAGAACAGCTAGAAGAGAACAAAAAAACTTTAATGTGTTGTTAACCGTGGTAATTTTTTCTTCTATCAAAATAGCTTTGTCAAAGGTCTCAATTTTTCCCAAAATGGTCCCCTGCCTAATGTCAGGATATTTCGGCGGTCATTTTTGTTACCATCGCAGCGAGAAAAGTAAGTGAGGGTGCAAAGATCAGGAATCGATACAATCAAGTACCACACCTGACTGAAAAAGTCAAATGAATACCAGGGCCAAAAAATGCAATGCTTCCTTAAAGTTAAGGACGATTTTAGTTAAGCATTGGTCGTTCAGAATACGAAATATAACATTTCAAACTTATTAAAATCAAAATAGTTTCATGTATTCTGTAGATCACAAGACATATTTGACCATATGTGCTGCATCAATAGCAATGGCTTCATAGGGGGCAAAAGAGTACCTTAACCCTTTGAGGAGTAGAACCCCCTTAATGGGTACTATGCCAAACAGTGAGGACCCAGATGGTAGGTTGGCATTTCGTCAGGGTCTTGTTACGTGCCAGGCGTAACTAGAAACAAATTCAGGAAACCAAAATTTAGCTATTTGGAAAGTCAGCAAAAAGCAATTTTAAAATTTAACAAAATTTATTAAAAACAAAAAATTATCATTTACAATAAGCAATGGAAAATAGTTATACAATCAAAGAAAGTCTAATTTACAATACCTTGTATCTCCAAACTGTCCCTAAGAATATTTATCAACACAAGTCTTTCAGCAGTTTCTGATCCCCAGATTTTGAAAATAAATCCAAATGAACACGAAGCCTGAATCCAAAACTGAATAATCCAAAGTAATCCAGAATGAATAAGTTAAACACTAAATATTCCAATATAGAATTCCAACACAAAAGGTTTAGACTTTTAAAAGGTGAAATTATTTTCAAAGATGCCTTTATGAAAAATTTATTCTTATATATACTGTTTAAGAAAGTTCCAGAAAGTTCAGGTACCAAGTACGATATCATATGCTAAATATAAATAAACACATGGGTTCTCGAAAGTTCTCCATTCTGCTGGATGATTCCACTGATTTCCAGAACCTACTCAAAGCTTCAATTGGCATGGAAAAGAAAATTCTAGAAAATTCCCGACTTTTCTGGAAAGTTCTAGATGATTAGTCATCATTCTAGAAAAATATTATAACCAAATAAATACTTTGTTTGCAACAACTTATTTACCATCAATGTCTCCAATATCTGGGTCAGCAGAAACTAAGTAAACAAAATGTAAAAACAGATAAACAACATACATGTTACAGTCTGCACTTTGTAACAGGTATGATGTTTATCTGTTTAATATGTTGTTTACCAAGTTTCTGTTGACCCAGATATTAGAGATTTTGATGGTAGACAAGTTGTTGTCAACAAGATGTTTATTTGATCATAAGATTTCTCTAGAAGGATGACTAATCATCTAGAAATTAAAAAAAAGTATTGTAGTGGAAGTTTCTGGAAAAGTCTGGAATTCCCTAGAATTTTCTTTTCCATGCCAATAGAAGCTTTCAGTAAGTTCTGGAAGTTTGTAGACATTTCCAGAATTTTTTACATTTAGCATATGATATCAAAAATGTTACCTAATTGTTTTGGAATTTTCTTAAACAGTATATATAAAGTAATTTTTACATAAGGGTATCTTTAAAATAATTTCACCATTTAAGTCTAAACTTTTTGTGCTAGAATTCTACTGGAATACTTTGTGTTTAATTTATTAATTCTGGATTATTTTGGATTATTCAGTTTTGGATTCAGACTTAGTGTTCATCTGGAATTAACTTCAAAATCTGGGGATCAGAAACTGCTGAAAGACTTGTATTGATAAATATTCTGAGGGACAGTTTGGACATATAAGGTGCTTTTACTGATTCTTTTTTTCTGTTACAATCGCAAAAAATGTTCAAAATACAGTAAAACCTGTGTAAAACGGCCATTCAAAATATACAAATGACAAATGGTGGTCTAATGACGGTCGCAAGTATGTAGAATGATCCCCTTTGAGCATTCTGCAATACTTTTTACCTGCATTAAGCGATTATTGGTATTGAAAACAAATAGTTAAGTCTTTTTGAGAGTGGGCGTTTTACACAGGTTTTACTGTATGCAACGTTTGCAAACAAGGACAGTCGTTTTGATTATTTCTTCCTTGTACATTATACAATGTATCTCTTTTATGAGGAACTCTATGGCTCTGACTCGAGAGCCAGGGCCTCCTCAAAGGCACTGTGTTGTTGTCCTTGAGCAAGACACTATGTCCTCTGCTTCATACTGGTTCAACCCAGGAAGACCCGTCCGGACATTGCTGAAAAATGTTGACTGTGTCATTAAGCAAAATCAAAATAAAGAAACAAATAAATAATGTCTCTTTTACGTTTTGTTTGATTTGATATTTTACGTCCCATCAACAATCTTTCAGCTATAAAGTGACGGGTCTTCCTGGGTTGAACCAGTACTGAGCTAGGATGGATGTGTCTTGCTCAAGGACACAACGCAGTGACGCCGGGGAGTGTCTCTTTTATGGTACACCAATAACGTTCAAGATAACCAATTGTTTAAGCGTAGAAGTGTGCTAATATATATACTCATCTCAACATGTGTTTTGGGGTGCTCAGAACACGTACTCTTATTTAAATGTCTGTATCACTGACTCCAATTTTTTGCTATCCCATACGGGCCTAATCATTATAGAATGAACTTATATCTTTTCGGTGTGTGCGCCCGGGCTGGCACTCAATCCAACCTGTTTATCCACATAGACTAGGTAGACCATTAATGTAGCACGGTAAGCAACACTAAAGGGAAAAAGAACGGAGCTGGTCAGATTGCGTAGATGCGCATGCTGATCTGCACCATTGTTCGCATGCAACAAAATGAGACTTTCTCGAAACGAAGACCATGAAAAAAGATGAAATGCTTGTCTTTTTGTCTTTTCTTTTTTTGTCCTAGGGGAAATTATTAGCTTCTTCGACTTAGAACGAGTGTACTCTTTCGTTTTCACAAAAGTTCGTGTGTCCTTATGATATATCATATGGTATAATATTTACTCACGTTCTCACGTGAAAGTACCTTATAAGTAACTCAACACACTGGAACACCTATTGCCATTTATCATTCGAACAAGCATAGGCATCACTGAACCCCTTTTTTCAAATTTGGGTGAATGGCAAAGCGGTCCCATTGTTTAACAAGAAATATACGGCACATAGCTGTGCCGCCTTTCCTTTGATCTATGCTGTTCAATCATTTCCACAAGACCCTGTCAAGAGTGGAGCTTATAATTGACTTGAAAATCTTATGAATACATTAAAAGGTGGTTGTTTTATTGGTTATGATTCAAGAATTTTATTATATAAATATTCCCTCTTGTAGGGGGAAACTCGTCTTAGACTCGTCCCGCCTACAAGAGGGAAAATTTGTATACACGTCCGTAAAATTGTACAATGAAGCTAGTTTAACTGCCATACCAATGGACTCGACGATAACAGCTACACGGAGTGCAGTGTTTTGTGATTTTATTTTTCGAACATGGCTCATATGGCGCGAGACTACAATTAATTTTACTATACAATTTAATCATTCATTACAACATCTCCTATTATACATGATGAACCTGGCTTTCTTCTGAAGCTTTTCCCCACCCATACATGACCTGGGAGTCATTCTAATCGGTGACTAGATAGGGCTAGTCCGACTAGTTTTGGAACCATAGGAGTTTAGACAAACCCCATGTTGACACAGCAGTCGTGTTGACTATCTTAACAGCATTTTACTCAGGTGTGCAGAGGCCTCATTTTCCTAGAATGACCAGCTACCGAAACAGAAGCAACATTTTCTGAAAGCTTACTCATTAGGCAGTTCAGACATACCCAATTACAAGGATGCTAACATTAATTGGTAGATTTACAGCCCACTGAAAGAGGAACTATTTGCGCGAAATAACATCCTCATTGTATACAACCAAGCAAGGGACATAATTGTGGTCTGATTCCATATTTCATTAGATATGCTGTCTTTAAGACTTATACTACGGCTTTTGTACTTTATATATAGGCATTCTAGGCCGTCACAAAAATTGACGTGATCAACAGTAACGTGTATAGAAATGAACGTAATTAGTGACGTTAGGATGACGTAAGTTTTTGTTGATAAAACCTACTAATCTTTCATGCTTTATATCAACATGTTTTTCTATGCATTAACATAAGCTGGACCCCAAGGGTGGTGTTGAAAACCAAGCCTGAAAGGCGAGGGTTTTAACGAACCCGAGGGGTCTAGTAGATGTTAGTGTATCAGAAAACCATGTTTGATCGTTATTATTGCATAAAGTCATTTTGTCACTTGAAAACTTTGGAAAATCGCTTCGAAAAGTTCATTTGTGTATTTCCATAATGGCGCGCAAAAGCATGAAGGATTCGAAGGTTTTGAAAACGCCTGTTCCAGAGCAAAGACTTACGTCATCCTAACGTCATTAAATTACGTTCATTTCTATGCACGTTACTGTCTATGACCTCAATTTTTGCGACGGCCTAGAATGCGTATATGTAAAGTACAAAAGCTGTGCATCAACAGCACGTGGATTGCTTGATTAATACATGAGGTTTTGCCGATTAAAACATGGCTTTAAATAGCGTGCGACACGGCTTTTATGAATAATAATGGTTTATAGATTTTCGGGAAACGTTATGACATCCATAACAACGTCGCGTACATAATGGCAAAATTATGACGTATTACGACAGAAATGAAATTTCAAGTAATCATAATGTCATGTGATAAATAGAATTCAACATTCGCTCACTGATAAAACTCGTTGCGAAAAAGAGATAAATTGCTCGGCAAGCCCCGCAATTTATCTCTTTTCCCCAACTCGTTTAATAAATTCAATAAAACATGAGCACTCATGTAAGATCATCTATGTATTCTTGATGTCGTGTTGGTGTCTATGTTCTTCGTCTCATCTAACGCCACTATGGGTTGGGCTGTGATTGTGGCGTTTCTTGGTCATTCCATAGTATGCATTTCCTGCACTTGAACTATATTAACCTTTTTAATAAAAAAAATCGTATCTCATCGATTCCGTCAGAAAATCAGACAGTCTATGTCCGGACCAGAACTGGGGTTTGGCCAGACCTGATTTGGGTCAGAACTATTTGAAAAAGATTATCAACAGACGACAAAAGTCGCCAGTGGCGAGAAAAGCTATAATTCAGTGCAACCATTCATACTTTTCAGCATGGAAATACCGAAACTATTCCTATCAATTGACAAGTTTGCCTTCTGGTAATTTGCATGTTTTTGTCGCCTGCTGATTTTTTTCCAAATCAACTTTTTTGAACAAATATTTAAGAAGATCATCAGATTGTTAAACAGTTTATATCTGGGTCATTATCAAAAAATGGAGGAAACCAGAAAGACTAAATCATAAAAATAAGTGTCAAGATTTTCAATCTTGCTGCAACATTTATATTAGATCATACACGGGGGAACTAATATTGAAAATATGCGAAGTTTAACTCGAAGAATAATGGGTCAGTTAGTAATTTTATGCCTGCTACTACGGCTAAAATGTCAGTGCAGTCACAAACAAACTTTTTATCATTAAATCAGTCTCTGTCGAGATGTTCATTATCTTAATAAGGTGGTCTACAATATTGATCATAAACCTTATAAGACTCGAGTTTTATTCAATTTCGTTGTAACCTGTGTGAGAGAGAATTGTTTAAAGTAAACTTAACCGAAAAAATTGTATTTTCAAAGTGTGGTGTTTTTATGTACAAAATTGTGTAGATTTATATTCTAAATGATTTCTGTCAAAAGTTTAGTATTTCATTATTGCATAGTCAGATATAAAAAGTAAGTACATTATAGCGATGGACTCTATGAAATTTGAATTATACTTGAACGTGACTGCACTGACATGAATGTGACTGCACTGACACGTTTGTGACTGCACTGACATAACGTGATCCACCTTGCGAAATAATAGAATTGAATAAAAGCATGATACTTTGCATTAGATAGCATGATACACAGTGGAAACTAAGATCAGCCCGTACATTAATGCAGTCTCAATGGTGCCATCGAGAATGATTTCCGTTTTCGGAAATGGACACATACCAGGGCGCACGAGGGTCCTTTGGAAAGTTGGTAGCATGGTCTTTTATTTCAGTAACCGAATTACAAACCCTAGCATGTTTGGTATCTTTTTAAAAAGCTACATTTTCTTTTTGTTATGGCACAAGTTTCATGAGGATGTTATGGTGTAGACACGAACAAATATTATTGTAAATACATGTCCTGAATGTAAACGCAAAATTTCAGTGGAAAATATAAGGTTTTACCTTTTGAAAAGAGTGCAAAACATTATCAACATTAATGAGTGCAGAACATTATAAGTGAAATTAGACATATTGTACAATTTGGTAGGCCACAATCTGGTTCAGTATTTATACAATTGATGAATGAGTTGGATGTTTCATGTAACTAAATATGGAAATGGCAAAACCAAAACCGTTTAGAAAGCAAAGCAATGCGCTTCAGTATTGTTACGACTAAATCGCATGTCACATTGCACATATTTTGACAGAAACCCAAAAAACTGTGTGAACTATAACAAAGGAAATGTATCTCTTAAAATCTTCCCATGGGACAGCATGAGTTTAGCAATGAGTTGACGTTCTGGTTCATTTAAAAAAAGTAAAAATACCCCTTGGGACTAGAAATCTATCAATTAGGTGATGATTAAAGCGATACCATGAGAAGTTATTATGTCATCGACAAAATATGAAGGGTCGAGTTACCCCACCCACTTCTTGAAAAGTAGGGGTAGTATATAAAGAATAATTTTCTTAAAGGCAGAGCTAAAAAAGCCGTGCAACTTTTGCGCGACGAAACAATTATTTTGCATTGTTTGCTAGAAAATAAAGCAAAACATATACCCAATAGGCATTTTTTGAGCTCCTGTAGTGACACAATTTATAGTAAAAGTATGAAGCGAAATTGAAACAAGAAATGTCACCGTAACGTGATGGATACTCCCAAACGAATTGGTCTAGCATAAGACACATTTGAAGTTATTTGATATAAAGGAATAGATACGAAAAACCTAGAAATGAGGCCAGCAGTCAATGTCAAGTTGACCCAAAATGGTATGCATTACTCTGTCATTCCAAGAGGAATTCACACACCAAATTTGGGATTCCTACCTCAAATAATATAGGCTATATGCTCCAGATCCGATTATTCTAGAAACTAGGTCATAGATTGGTCACAGTGACCTAAATGGTCCGCGACATATCACCATCCAAAGATGCATCCATACACCAAATTTATTTGGGATTCCAACCTCAAATAATATAGGAGATATACTCCTGACACAATTATTCTAGAAAATAAGTCAAGGTCACAGTGACCCAAAACTTGGTACATTACACTCTGCCATCCCACGATGCAACCACACACCAAATTTGGGATTCCTAGCTCAAATAATATATGAGATTTGATCGGAAAGGATTATTCTAAAAACTAGGTCAGAGGTCAAGGTCACAGTGACCCAAAAATGGTACAGGAAATATAATCACCCAGAGATGCATCTAAACACCAAGTTTGGGATTCCTACTTCAAAAAATATAAATGATATGCACTAGACTTGAGGCAAATTCTAGCAACTAGGTAGGAGGTCAAGGTCACAGTGACGCGAAAATGGGACGGGACACTCTTCCATCCAAAGATGCATTCTCTCACCAAATTTGGGATTCCTACCGCAAATAATATAAGAGATATGCTCCTGTCATGATCATTCTAAAAACTAAGCCAGAGATCAGGTTTAAGGTCACATTGACCCATAAATAGTACACGACACTACTCCATCCCAAGATGCACCCACACATCACCTATCTGAAATGATACAAGAGGTATGCTCCGGACATGATTATTCTAAAAACTAGGTCAGAGGTCAAGGTCATAGTGCCCCGGAAATGGTATGTGACACTCTGCCATCCAAAGATGCATTCATACATTAAATTTGGAATTCCTACCTCAAAGAATATAGGAGATATGCACCAGACTAAATGCCGATTCTATAAACTACGACAGAGATCAATGTCAAGGTCACAGTGACCCAAGGATGGTACGCGACACTTTGTCATCCCAAGCTGCACGCACATACCAAATTTGGGATTCCTACCTCAAATAATATGAGAGATTTACTCCAGACACGAATAATCTAAAAACTAGGTCAGGGGTCAAGGTCAAGGTCACAGTTTCCGAAAATGGTACGCGACACTTTGCCATCCCAATATTCATCAAGATACTTAATTTGGGATTC
The DNA here is from genome assembly GCA_964019695.1 of Loripinus fragilis. Taxonomy (NCBI): domain Eukaryota; kingdom Metazoa; phylum Mollusca; class Bivalvia; order Lucinida; family Lucinidae; genus Loripinus; species Loripinus fragilis. The sequence goes on along the minus strand of OZ026527.1, from coordinate 74,037,827 downwards.
CTGCCTCACATAATATAAGAGATATGCATCGGACACGAAGCGGGACAGATGGTATAATGTGATTACTATATGCCTCCCAAAGTTCCTCTGAGGGCATACAAAGTCCCATAATTTTTTAAAGTTTACCATTTCTCTATTAGTCAACATTTTCCGTATGTAAAGATGTACCTCATGCAAGCAGTGGTCGCATAATATATTTAATAAAAAAAGCTGGCACCAAATCGTTAATTCGTCAAATCATTATCGTAAATAAGTTCACTTATTTTCCTTCGTTTTTTTTCCTAATAATTTGCTTAAAATTTCGCCAGTATATAAACCTCTACGCATAATGAGCATGCGCAGCACTTGCAAGCGATGTCTTTTTTCGACAAAAATAAGCCATCCAGTAGCCATTGAATTCTAGTTTCCTAAAGAATGTTATCAGTGCATTGTGGAGTTATGATGCCATGCTACGAACTTTCCAAGTGCATATCGTACAAGAACTGTGCATCTGTACAATTTGTACCAGATTCTTTGCTGAATCTAATGATATGTTTTGATGTTTTTTATGCTGTCTTAATCGGGTGATATTTTGGTAATTTAACGAGAATAATAGATGGGTAGGGCCGGATGCACGGAGGTGGAGGGGGATATACTTTAGTCAGTCGACTGGAAAGTGAAAAAAGTATGGAATACTTGAATCTGCTACAGTTGTATGGTTTGGAGATTAGATTGGCTGGTACCTGTGCACTGTCATATCGACAAAGATACATATACGAGGGTTAGTCAAAAATAACTGAGCCCTACCTTATAACATTTAATTCAAGTAAAATGGACATATATTTAAATGACATTTCATTGCAAGTATATGTCATCTATTCAATAACCTAATTTTAATCTGTTGGTAGGCTTTATATACTGGTTGCTAGACAACCGAACATGACCTGTCGAACGGGTGCGTTCACGCTGTAATACATCAATATCTAAGCGTTGCCATGGAAACGATAATGCCAATGTAATGCTGCATTCACTGTCGTTTGATACCTATAACATGTACCTACTCAGTGCCACAGACAAGAAAAGAACTGACCCCAAATTAGAGATGCTGTGGTAGTTTGATTTCAGAATTAAGCACATTTTAACGCGCCTCAAGTCCTATAATTTACCCCACCCACATTCATATTAACACAATTTTAATAGCAAACACAAAATAATAGCCTTATAATGCTTTTGCAGTACTGCATACACAAACAAACCCTCGGAATTATTAAATTCCTTGTTTGGAGTAAATGATTCTGTTTCCATGGCAACACAATCCTCATATATTTGATAATTAGTGAAATTTTGACTTATTTTGTTGCTAGGCAACGCATGCAATCAGTGTTCACCAAAACATTGTCGAACCAAATATAATGAAAAGACAATATGACATACGTTATTTAAATAAATGTCAAATATGTCTTTCACAAAAACTATCAAGCCCACAAGCTTTTTAAAGACATACTGTATATTCCTGGTGGCGGAGATCATGAACGCATTGCTCTGACTGACGATCTTAAGTTGCCTAGCAACCATAAACGAAGCTTCACCGAAGTAATTATTTTGGGTCAAAACGTCTATGACATGTTATACTTATAAAAGATAATCACACTTCTTGTTTACAATGTGAGGCTAAGATATAATGAGGTAGGGCTCAGTTATTTTTGACTAACCCTCGTAGTACACACTTTCCCACTTAACCACTTTCTGCGGCAATCAAACATCTCAATTCTGGCTTCAAAATCGAGAGGCTGGAAGGATAGTAACCAGAGATCCAATAATCCTGAAAACGCTCAACTGACACCTGGCCTTAGTGGATCGTATTTGAATGCTTATATAAGCGTGCATTTGCCCAATGGCAGTGGCAGACGAACGAATAGGTACATTTCTTTCAATGCCAACAGAAATTACTTGTCACCCAGCTATGCAAGACTCAAAAATCACACATTTCTCCTAGAGATAAAATCTAACCATGCTTTAAAATAGGCCAAGATGTACCTATTTTCACCACAAGGTTATTGTCGTGGCCATCTTGTCAAACGTCTCAGTTGCCCGAAGAAACAAGCAGGGAGGGGTGGGACATTGATAATTCTACTTAATCCTTAATATTAGCAACAGTACTCACAGTTTTGAACTCAAAGTGAGTAATGGTCAGTGCCGTCACACAACATGTCAGTGCTGTCACAATAGGGAACGTGATTGCACTGACCGTGACTGCACTGACATTCACACATTTATTCGATTCTTGAAAGAAAGGATTTCTTCGAAGTTAACCAAATCATATGTCTGCTTCAACTCTCCCTCAACGCCAATTATAATGTAGTCGTGGAAATGTACCCAGCGTCACGAAACGTGTTAATATATTCGTGATTGCACTGACAGTTGTGGGAATGACACTCAATTTTTGACATACTTGTGTGACATAAAATCTGTAGGATGTAAATAAGCCAAAAAGTGATCCTATGTGTCCCCTCCAGGGGTCGTAGTCAACGAAATATCGTCATTTTTAAACTTTCAGAATAATGGGTTGCTCCACCAAACCCCATTTTCTATAACTGCAACTGCACTGACAGGTTCTCAAGGGACAGCCGTAAGCACATGCTATCGCACTGAAATAGTTTATAATTATCGGTATACTTTATGGAAACTACTTATATACAGCTAGATGTATTAACCCATTAAATAATAAACAACTAAATATTTGTTTCTGTAACAATTAACGGCAACGGTTACCAACTACCCTCAAGTTGGGACACGGGAAAATTCGCAGAAAGTGCAATTACGTCAGCTTTAGTTTTCAAACAGCGCCGTCCAGAACCCGACAAAGTATTTTATTCTTGTGGCACATGCGATCATTAAGTGCTATTGACAGAAAAGCAACAGAGAGGAGGTCGAGGATGTGAGGAAATCAGCAAGGACACAGATTCCTCCATTTTTTGATAATGACCCATCTAGATCAGGCATGACAAAACATCTGACAAAAGCTTATCAGCAGACGACACCAGTGGGTAAAGACTTAACACTTGTACAACCTTAAACGATAAAGTTGTCCGCTATGGCACATGCTACTGTTCTTTGGAAGCCATTATTGGAACACACGTGGACCCAGAGTTGACTTGAGCTATTCAGCAGCCTGATAACGTTTGCCTTCAGTTTGAAAATAGCCAGTTGTCTGAGGAAAATTATGCAGCAAAAGATATTTTTAATGGATAAAAGAGTTGTAGTTATACTGCCTGAATACTGTAAATTCGGAAATTTTCGCGAGAATTTTATTTTCGCGAATAGTGTTAAAACACATATTTTCGACGTTGAAATTCGCGACAAGGGCGTGATTTACATATATTGTAAGTAAACAACAGAGTGATTTCTACAATTCGTGAGGATTGTATTTTCACGAAACTTCGCACATGCGAAGTTTCGCGAAAATACAACACTCGCGAAAATTTTCAAATTTACAGTATATAGCTTCTCACAGAACAGCAAATAAAATGTGAGTTTGTCAACAAAATTTTCTTTATAAATTTGAATAAAAATGATAAAAAAAAACACCCTATAACCCTTTAAACAGACATGGACTGGTCCAACTGAAAAGAATGAAGCATTTCATTCGGACTGATTGGGTTAAAACGTCAATCAGCATTGAAGCCAACGATCGTTCCAGTAGGGTTAAATTAATTATTTTGTATCCAAATAGCAACAAAACATTGGTGTTGTTGTTGTCTTTTTGTTGCTGTCTTGTTGTTGTTGTTGTTGTTGTTGTTGTTGTTGTTGTTGTTGTTGTTGTTGTTGTTGTTGTTGTTGTTGTTGTTGTTGTTGTTGTTGTTGTTGTTGTTGTTGTTGTTGCTGCTGCTGCTGCTGCTGCTGCTGCTGTTGTTGTTGTTGTTTGTGTGTGTGTGTGTTTTATTTGTGTGTGTGTGTGTGTGTTTTTAGTGTTGTTTTTTTTTGGGGGGGGGGTTTACCTATTACTAAGAACGCTATTTGTCACAGATGAGCATTTTCAAATAACCAGTTTAACTTTTTTTCTTTTAAAACTAAACGTGCTCTGAGCTTTTACAAAGCTAAGCTGCATCATGTTCGCCTTAGAGAATAGTGCTACATGTATATCAGGTAACGCTACATTGCGCAATAATTTCTGATTACTTATAGTGCATACGGTAAAATCGGTATCGATAAATACGATCCGAGCTTGAAGGAGAGCGCTAGCTTTCATTGATGCTTTCGAGAGGCAATGACGTCATAGCAGTGTGTTTTTCTTCAATAAAGCACGTGTGGAATACATTTTTACAGCGAAACGAAATGAAAGCGTGTAAAAGTATGTCAGCCAAGAGCGGCATCTGTCAATACGTACGTCACTGAAAAAAATAATGGAATACTGCAGTTCTTATATATATTAGCTGCGCTCGATTCTACGGATTCTTTCATTTTGTCGTGAGGCGGAGTTACAGGGTGGCAGAGTCGTAATTTACTGGACCGTAAACTAGTCAAAAAGTACCGGACGACTCTAACGAACGGAGATGGCTGTGACATGCGCACATCTGTGCGCGTGAATAGCAAAACAATGGCAGCGTTCGTTTCGATCGCTGTCAATGCTCTGATTCGTGATCGCGAGCAGAGGAGGTCCTGGGCGGACTGCGCAAAGCAGCGCAGTCCCGCCCAGGACCTTCTCTGTACAGCGTTGAACACTGTCATTTCCTTTCGACACGTCTTCATACGCAAATATAAAACAAACTATTGGATAATTTTAATCTTACTTTAGTCTTTGTCAACACCAATAGTATTCGTTTAACTCTTTGCCTACTGGTTACTTTTTCATGCTTATTGTCGTCTGCTGATTTTTTTCAAAATCAGCTTTTTCAAAAACTTCGTTCAGTGCTACCATTAGAGTATCAAACAGTTTGGATCCAGATCAAGTCCGGCGTTTCGTCGGACCTGATCAGGTTCCAATCTGTTTGCAAACATAATCAGCAGACGACACTAGTAAGCAGAGAGTTAAACCTAGGTGAAACCTTCAGCTTGCATACATTAAAAGAAAGTTTCGCGATTCCTAAACGACAGTTCTGACTTAGACTAGGAAACACTCGCACGCGCATTAGCAATGGCATCCATGGAGCCCGAAGAGGAGATTGCGGACCTTGAGGAGACAGAAGCAGACGATATAGAAGCAGACGACATTGAAGTAAAAGGTAAGCGTTACCCATTGGTTTGGAGTCAAATTTGTCGATCCTATTTGACATAAGTGAATTGGAATCGTCGATTATCGCTGGTACATGTAGCACAGGGTTATGGAGTTATGCTTTTAGTGTTTAGCCCTATCGAAGCGTAATGCGTGTTTTGAAACAACGAAACCCCTGCGATTTAAGGATAGTAAAAATGTTTAAATCGAGCATAAGAAAAAGTTTTTTTTATTAAAACTGAATCCGGAAAAACATGTTTTTTTCTACGATTCAATTTTGTAAAAACATATTTTTTTCGTTTTGGCTTGTTATTTTCTCAATTTTTTGGATAGAATTGAAGTGAATGGCCCTACGCATCATACAAAGTAACAGGTACAGTGAATTCATAAATCCAAGTGGGCCGCTGGTAAAGATAATTCCCTTTGTTGTACACTGTTTGCATTATGAAGAACAACTTGCTTTCCTTGGTGCGATGTGACTTTTGGTTTCTATATTTCTTGCCTTTTTTATCTGTCTGTATAGCAATTTCCCGGGATTCACTGGTGTTGTTAGCAAACCACATACACATGTACGTAGCCTCCACATCGTGTCATAGGTATTACATTTTACATGATAACGTGTGTAACCGCGTTAAATGCAAAATAAATGTGATTCCTGAGCATTTTTGCAAATGTTTTATGTGTTTTATATTTCTTGCTACATTGTCTGGGATTGCCATGCGCGGATCTAAAGGGGAGGGGGTCCGGACCCTCCCCCCTGAAAAATCACAAAAATATAGGGTTTCTTAGCAATACTGGTCCGGATCCTCTGAAATTCTCAAAAAAGTCAGCATTCAATAGTGGGCCATCATCGGCACGCCGACGAGACGCAATTTAAATGGGATTTCGCTGGCGTGCCGAAAATGGTCCGCTTTTAATGGTATCAGGATTCTCTTTCCCCTAAAAAACAAAACTTTCTGGCGGCAAAACTGGCCTATCACAGCATGCATTTAAAGCAAAGATGCTCTCTCTTTTTTTAGCAAGTACTATGGATACTAGTTAACTATTGCTGACTAGTGTCGTTGTCTTATAAACTTTGCAAACAGTTTGGACCCAGATCAGGCCCGACGTTTTGTCTGATTCTAATCTGTTTGATACAGTGATGGTATTCCAGAAATAAATTTTAGAAAAAAAGATTGATTTTGGAGAAAAGAAATCACAAAACCACAAAAAGCAGGTAAAATCACCTAGTATGCAAAGAGTTAAATGTTATATTATGCAAAAAACACAACTGAATTTTTGCGGCGAGAAATGTGGTCCGCGGTTAGGATCTCTTCAACATTATTTTTCAGATATTCTCTATGTTTTCGTAAAACAATTTTATAAATGAGAAACGAAAGATTCGTATTGTACATTTTTAAAAATTTACAACCGCCTGACATGTACAGAATATGTAGCCTGGCCACAAGTTTATAAAATTGTTTTTTCAAGCTCAACGTAGCTAAGCATGACATTTATTCTGCTCAAAAATAGCAAAATGCTAATAATTGTAAGCATTTTAACATTTATAAACACGATCACATGAGAGTTTCTAAGGAAGAAAAATCAGTTTTTTGCATTTTAGTTTTATGAGTAGTTGAAATTTCATGCTAAGTTGAGTTGACCATGAGAAAAGTTTTATAGCCTGTGTTATTTTGCATAAGTTTCATATTTATACATTTCACGTAAGCGAAACAGCAAACTAGGCCTGTGATTTAAGCTGTTTATTTTTCTAACACGGTGTCAGCTTATTCTAAAAGGCGTCAGGTTGTCACTTTAGAATGGCATAGAAAATTAACCTAGCCATAAAAAGTATACAAGCGATTGGGCATTTTTTTTTATATTTATATTGCCAAAAAATCGCTTTTTATGCGGGATTTAAAGCTTTTCAATATATTGTTTTACACTTTTACCTAGGACATGCCCCGAGGTTATAAAACTTTTTTTCATGCTCAACTCAACTGACCACGAAATTTATCCTGCTCATAAAATGTTAAAATGCCAACAATTGTTTGCATTTAAACATTTATTAGCAAGATAAATACAACATCTGAGTGTTTTAACAGGAAAAAAATCCTTAATTTTCAGTATTTTACTTTCTATGAGCAGTTGAAATTTCATGCTCAGCTGAGTTGAGCACGAAAAAAGTTTTATGACCTTGGGACCAGGTATCCATGCGTTTGCCTTTCTAAGGGAAGCGATTTATTCCGGTTGTATACGTGATGTAAATCAACTGAGAGTATTATGCACGACCACGTTGAATGTCTGCTAATTAGAATGAAACTCTAGGTATTTAAATCGAAAACAATGCTTGGGTATTCTTTTACTTTTCCCTTACTGTAAAGGCGGCGCCTCATGAATGCGTAATTAGGACTGGTCAATCTTAGGCATAGGTAAAGCTGAAAATGAGGCGTGGTTTTATTCAAAAGTAACTGTTTCAACTTACCATTATCTCAGTATAGACGCAAAACACATTATTTAATCGTTAAAACGCCAGCAAAATAACTGCATCTGAAAATGTCTATGTAACATAGGCAAAGAGGCAACCATTGTGGACCCGGATCAGACTGCTCCTACAGGAGCAGTCTGATCTGGGTCCACACTGTTTGTCTATGAGGCTTCAAATATTTTAGTGGACGACAAAATCATACGTTTTGTGATTATGCGCTTTAAGGGTTAATAAATATGAGTTCAGTATGTATACGGTTAGGATTTTCATAAAATGCACGCACGTTTGCTCGGCACAAGTAGCTTATTAACTATTTACCAAATTATAAATAAAACCTGATTTCCCTTCCTTAGCAGTTGAAATAGCCGAACCGCGCCCAGATATGAATATTAAAGTTGCCGCCTTTACAGTAAGCGAAAAGTCAAGTAATACGAGGGCTGTTCAAATATGAATGCAAGTAGCTTCATAACTTTCTTCACATTTATGCTACGACAAAATGGTAACCGTTTCTATAAAGGACTATATGTCACCTTTAAACTGGCACCAAACCTAAAGAAAAATACAATATATTTATTGAGCTATAGCCCTTTGAATGAGGGTCACGTTAGTATACTAACAAACTCAATGCTTCGAACATATACCAGTGATATAGACGAGCGTATAATTCTTCGATAAACAAGTGAAATTTCTTGAAATTTTTAAGGAAGTATCCCCACATTCTTATATAATGATTCTGTGAAACTTGCGAAAATCGGACATGTTTTTGTTAAATTACAACGAATCGTTTTCACTTAAGTCTCCTTATGTTTGGAAATAAATGGTAAACAAAACACAACCTTTCAGTTTTCAGTTAAACTTATCTCTAACAAAATGCACGAAGCAACATTTAAACTAGTTTTAACTCAAAGACAATATGTTGATCGCTCATACTGAGTTGTTGGTACAAATTATTGATGGATAGTGGGTAATTTTTAAACGCTGCAAAGCATTTTTACTTATTCAAAAATGCCTTAATTGAAGGGGTTATAGAAATTATACTTAATTTTTTGTCATAACATTGCGGCTTTATTCTAAATTTGAACGTAAACTTTAAGTTTGACCACTATAGGCATTATTTACAATAAAATTACTCACCTGGTCTTGAGGACTAGACAAATTGAACATATTTTAATTAATGTAAACAAGTCATTAAGAAGCAGAAAAGTGCTTGGAAAATGATATAAAATGTGATAACTCTGTAAATAGAGGACGGCGCGTTTTGAAAACTCCCTTATGACATATTTAGCATGTTTTCAGCAAAACGCAAAGAAAACGACACTGCGATGTTCCTTATAACATCACCAGTAGATAACTCAAAACGACGTTTATCATAAAATTAATGACGTCACAAACGTGCCTGTTTTCTCGAGATTGAAACAGGATTATATAAACTTTTTCCTGCAAGCAACTTTTGGATTGTTACTTAAACTTGCATCTAAATTTTGGTGCCATTTTGTCTAAAACTTACAAACATATGACACTATATCCGCACATGTACCAAAACGTGTATTGCAATTTGCTTCAGAAAAACGACAGTATACAGGAATGGCCTTTATATAAGGGTCTGTAACTCGAGAAATATAGTGTGTGTTTCTTTATGTTTGGTGCCATTTTAAAGGCGACAAATAGTTCTTTCCAGAAAGGTATGCCATTTTTTCGTAGCATATATGTGAAGAAAGTTATGAAGCTACTTGCATTCATATTTGAACAGCCTTCGTAACCGAACTGAGTGTTTCAAAATAGCTGTTCTGAAATAGGTTCCGTGCGAAATCGGGTTCTAAAACATTTTAACATTATGGAGACACACTAGGTATGCAAAACGGTGACTAGAGTTATGAGGATTTTCACTAACTGACTACAACAGGATGGACAATGTCTCAGCAAACCAACGTGTATCAAAAAAAGGGTGGTTTCGCAATCCAGTGGTTAGGGAATGTTGATATGCATATGTATGCAGAATGTGATAAAAAATATACCATGTGGTTCAAGATTTATGAACATTTTCGCTGACTTGATTGGTAACGAACGGACGCTCACAAAGTGATTATTGTGCAGACCGAAGGGTCGTGCAATTTAAAAGCTAATCAAACCTTAAAGAGGGAACAATAAAATATACTTTTCATTCACTGAAAACCACTGCGTCTCTTCTAGCTTCAATTTCGTTTGGTCTTAAGAAAGCAATAAATGATAATCTTGAAACTGCGTACGTTTTGCGTAATGATATCATTTCTAACTCTTTGCCTAATAGTGTCGATGTATAAATGCTGAATAGTAAATGAATTAGTTAAATAAATAAATGAAAAATAGAGAAAAAAATCCATATATAGATAGAAAAAATGAACACCAGTGTAATAAATAAATAAGTATATGAATATGTAAACGACAATTAAAAAACAGTACTAAAGTAAATAAATATGTAAATGAAAAATATAAAGGAATAAATAGAAAAAAAAGAATATAAGACTACTACTAGGAACCCCTTCAGTTTTAGAATAAAATATCTAATTTGGTTATCGAGTATTGGTGCTTTCATATAAAGATGTGTTTCAAGATGAGCTTCAAACAAAGAGTAAAAATGTTATTAAAACGTTTTGTAGCGGGTTTATATCTGTAGACAGCCCTGAACATGACATTATTGTTTTTGATAGTCCAGTTATCAATCAAAAAAAATGCTCAGTGGCTGAAAAATTCTAACCGTATCACTGAAAATCTGCCTTTCGATTGTGAATTTTCTACAATGAAAGAAGTAGTGGATGGCGTCCTCTACCATGCCACACAAATCACATAAAGGATTACCACGGATGTAATTTCTAAAAAGGTCATTATTTGGGTTACTGCACCTATTTCTAAGTGTGCTTGTAATACAGATAATTGAGCCGCGACATGAGATTTCCAACAATGTGGTATGTGCGACCAGCAAATGCTCAGACCAGCCTGCGCATACGCGCAGACTGATCAGAGCCTTTGCTAGTCGCTTGAATATTTTATGAATGTTAAGCTACTGACCGAACAGTATTTGGAGTTTTTAAGCTTAACAGGAGGCTGCACAGGCTCTTCTGAGTCTACACTTGTCAAAATACCACATTGTTGGAAATCACATGTCACGGCTCATATGTATCTATTTTTATGGTAGTAAGGAGGAACACATGCTTTATTTAAATAAGAGGTAATATTTTTTTAAAGGTTTTCATAAGTTTTTTAAGTCATTTCAAGGGAGTTCAACATATGAAGTTGTCAAGTGTTTGTATCTGTTGCATGCGACTCTTCCATTTCTATAGTAAAATGCAACAAAACTATTGTACATTTCAACAGTGCTTGCAAGAATTCATCTATATTATTATTATTATTATAATTATTCCACGACATGAGATTTCCAACAATGTGGTATGTGCGACCAGCAAAGGCTCAGGCGCATACGCGCAGTCTGATCAGAGCCGTTGCTAATCGCTTGAATATTTTATATGAGTGTTAAGCTCCCTATCACTCATGATTAGAAGTTTCTAAGCTTAAAATGAGGCTGCACAGGTTCTTCAGAGTCTGCAGTTGTCAGAATACCACATTGTTGGAAATCATATATCACGACTCAATTATTTGTTAATATATATGCGATGTGATTTTAGAGCCTCTCCCAGAATAACAAATTATTCGAATTCAAATTAATTAATTCACCCAGGTTAGTTAACTAGCTTCACGAGGAATTGGTACATATATAACGCTTAACTTACACAACATTGAGAATCTTAAATGAGTGATCATATTTTATTGAATTTATTAAACGAGTTGAGGAAATACGATAAAATGCAAGGCTTGCCGAACATTTGATCGCTTTTCCTCGACTTGCTTAATAAATTCAATAAACCAAGAGCTCGAATGTTATATTTGACATTAATATTACTTTGAAATCTTATTTCTGGTGTAAAAAATTAAGATGTTGTCATTATGTAATCAATGTTGTTATGGCCGTCAGTTCATAATGTTGACAAAATGCATGGCATTTATTCACTCCCAGACGTGACGTCATATGATAACAAATAAAAATGCGATGTCGATATTGATAACAAATAAAAATGTGGTGTCGATAATGATAACCATACTGACACCAACTCTTAATTACTTTACCCCTTCTAATACTAAAACTATTTGCTTTTTTGTGATAAGCAATATATTCAGTGTGTATGATGACTTCTTAGGTAAACCAAAAAAACTGTCATAAATACTTAAGCCGTGCATTGATTATGTGCAATACAAATACAACGTTTACTGGAATCGGTTGTCATGTTACATGTTTATCAATACCTTCAAAAATAACCTAGTGACACATTTGGTGGAAAATAAGGAAAAGTGTGGATTTTTGATTTTTTGTTTTGTTGTTGTTGGTTTTTGTTTGTTTTTCTACTACAACAACACGAGTAAGAAACAACATTGACAGAGCTATTCTTTCTTGTCACGTGTATTTTCTACAATGAAAGAAGTAGTGAATGGCGTCCTCTACAATGCCACACAAATCACATAAAGGATTATCACGGATATAGTTTCTAAAAAGGTCATCATTAAGGTTACTGCAACTATTTCTAAGGGTGCTTGTAATACAGATATATATATCTATTTCCTATGGTAAAGAAAGGAGGAACACATGCTTTATTTAAATTAGAGGTAATATGTTTTTAAAGGTTTGTAATGTTTATAAGTTTTTAAGTCATTTTCAAGGGAGTTCAACATATGAAGTTGTCAAGTGTTGGTATCCGTTGCATGCGACTCTTCCATTTCTATATATAATGCAACAAAACTATTGTACATTTCAACAGTGCTTGCAGGAATTCATCATTATTATTATTATTATTATTATTATTATTATTATTATTATTATTATTATTATTATTATTATTATTATTATTATATAAAGCTTCGTTCCAAATTAATTTAGTGGTTTTCTTTTCTGTTATAGTAAATCGCATCAGAGGTTTCATATTTGATAATGTATATCCAATGTGATTTTAGCGCTTCTCCCAGAATAACAAATTATTCAAATTAAAATTTATTATTTCAGTCAGGTTAGTTAACTAGCAACACAAGGAATTGGTACATATATAAAGCTTAACTTACACAACATTAAGAATCTAACATGAGTGATCATGTTCTATTGAATTTATTAAACGAGTTGAGAAAAAAATGATAAAATGAGCGGTTTGCGGAACATTTGATCGCTTTTTCTCAACTTGCTTAATAAATTCAATAAACCATGAGCTCGAATGTTATATTTGACATTAATATTACTTTGAAATCTCATTTCTGGTGTAAAAAATTAATATGATGTCATCATGTACTCAATGTTGTTATATTGAAACATACAAACAACTAGTGGTTTATCGATTTTTATGATTTTAATGCATGGCGTTTGTTCACTCCCAGACGCGACGTCATATGATAACAAATAAAAGGGTGATGTCGATATTAATAACAAATAAAATGTGGTGCCGATAATGACAACCATACTGACATCAACTCTTAATTACTTTACCCCTTCTAATACTAAAACTATTTACTATTTTGTGATAAGCAATATATTCAGTTTGTATGACGACTTCTTCGGTAAACCGGAAAAACTGTCAGAAATAATTAAGCTGTGGATCGTTTAGGTGCAATACAAATACAACGTTGCCTGGTATCGGTTCCCATGTTACATGTATTCAATACCTTCAAAAATAACCTGGGGAAATAATGGATAGTTGGGTTTTTGATTTTTTGTTATGTTGATTTTTGTTCATTTTTCTGCTACAACACAACACGAGTAAGAAACAACATAGACAGAACCATGGATACATTAATTTTACATTCATGTTGAAATATTACTCCTATAGTGTGGAGAATGTAGTGCTTGGCTCTGGTCACGAGATTATAAACCATTTTTCATGCTCAACTCAGCTGAGTATGATTTAGTATGTTCATAAATGTTAAAAAGCCAACAATTGTTAGCATTTTAGATAAATATAACATCTGAGTGTTTTAAGCTGGTAAAACTAGTTATTTTTCAGTATTTTACTTTCGATGAGGAGTTGAAATTCCGTGCTCAGCTGAGTTGAGCATTAAATGTTTTACATCCTCGTGGCATGGTCTTTTAACTTCTTTGTTAGTCTGATCTGTGCTGCGAGCTGCGAATTGCGTATGGTTTTACCTGCATCGTTTCAGTCATAAGGTAAACTAAGGTCAATTTATAGAATGACAGCTATTGTTTAATTGAAATGCCTGTTCAAATGCCATAAAAGTAAGTGACAATCAAAATATGTTGTTCGAATACCTTCTCCTTCCAAGAATTCGAAGGAATAAAACAAATATTGATACCAAATAAAAAAACTGTCAATATCGACAAGCTCCGACGTATGAGGGTCATCCAATAAATAGAGTGATTTTCTTTATAACTTACCATTAAAACGTCAAAATGTACCATAAGGTGGCATAACTTGTTGACCATGCAACAACACATCCAAATATTTAATGGACAGTGAGATCGCGTGTTGCTTAGCAATGAAAGAATGTTGTTAAACCTAACAAGGTCGTATTTTCTTCATTCAAAAACTCATGCTAAATACCTATAGACTGACATTTAACTATAGTTTGACATTTAACTATTAGCATGTATCTGAGCATAGTTTGTGTAGCCTAATTGTTCTCAATTTTACATATAAATTATGGTCATTAACATGTACAAGTTAGATGTGGTTGCCTAGCAACCACGCAATTGTGGATAATTGGACTATTCGTATGGCCTACATACCCATGTAACTAGGCAACAATGGACACATTTGAAACGTGTTTTCTAAAGATGCTGTTTTAAAATATAGAATATGGTTGATTACCTAAGGGTGATACCAAACAACGATGATTTAAAGGACAATTCATGACCCATACACCACAATTTTGCTCTTATGTCACTTTTTCGATTCGTGCTACACGTACCTGCCAATTTGAAACTTTTCAAAAGAGGTCATTGCGTTTGACAGAATAGATACTTTATGTTACAGTTTATAAAATATATTTTTTTCAGAACTGATCTGCATATGGCAGTAACCGAACCATTTGAAGACATCCATCTAGATTATATTTAATTGCAATTTTCGTTGCTTAGCATGATTTTCCATCAAACTTTTCGATATATGGCTGCATGCTCAGCAAGAATCAAATTTAATTAGCATTCTCCCTAAGAATCATGCAGATGGTGATAAGTGACTAATCACAGAAATTAATAATTTTACCTCCATTTAATCAGACTTGTTGAAAAACTTTCACAAAACAAATATTCCCTTTTTCTGACACTTATTGCCATGGAAACCAGAATTTAAGATTTCTTGGAGACTGGCGGAGAGTTGCCCAAGGAAAAATGTGAAATTGACACTTTTCAGGCTGACTTTTGTGATATGAGTTTTATTTTGATTACATTCACTGCTAGCTCTCTTTAGAGGACCACATTAGTTGTATACAAAATTTTAATGAAAAATGAAATATGTCATTTGTATTGTGTTGCCTAGCAACAAATATGTCACCATGGAAACCAATTTTCAGAACAATAAAAATTGACCATTTTTAAATCTGAATATCTTTTTACAGCAAAGCTGTATTTGAACGACATATATAGTGTCTGAATAACCCATGTCTGATTTACAAATGCCATGAATAAAAAAACTCAGAATGTTTATAAGTTTTGTTTCCATGGCAACGGAACTAACTGACCGTCAGAAATTTTACAAAATACTGCAATTTCAAAGCAAATTATCTTGCTTATGCAAACAAAAATATGGATAATTTATACACATTCTGGCAAGTCGACATCTTATTAACAAAATAAAAAAATTGAAAATAATCAAATTATTCAAATATAGGTTACCATGGCAACCAAACCATCAGATAGTCAGTGATTTTGCAAAAAAAAAACAGCATATTCAAAGCAAAATATCTCCCCTAATCAAAGGAATAGATTGATAATTTATGTATATATTATGTAACCAGAACCTCATTTTCAACAAGAAAAGAGATAAAATGCAAGGCTTGCCAAGCATTTTAATTCTTCTTCGCAACGAGTTTAATAAATTATATAATACAGGGGCACGAACGTTAGATTCTATTTATCACATGACATTAAAATAACTTAAAAATCGCATTTTTGATGTGAAAACGTCAAGATTTTTGCCATCTTTTACGCAACGTTAAAATGGACGTCATAACGTAACTTTACCAAATCTGTAAACTACTTGTGGTGTATCGATTTTATTGCACGGCGTTATATCACTATCATTATGTATATACATGCATTGTATGTGTATCTTACCAAGCTGAAATATATAGAGGATCTTACACGAGTGTTCATGTTTTATTGAATTTATAAAACGAGTTGGAGAACAGAGATAAAATGCGAGGCTTGCCGAGCATTTTATCTTTTTCGCAACGAGTTGAATAAATTCAATAAAACAAGAGCACGAATGTTAGATTCTATTTATCATATGACAAATACTTTGAAATCTTATTTCTGGCGAAAAACCTTATAATTTTTGGCATTATGTGCGCAACGTTGTTATGGACGTTATAACGTTTCCCGTAAATCTATAAACCACTAGTGGTTTATCGATTTTATTGCATGGCGTTATTTTACTCCCAGACCATGTTAAATTAGAACGTTTTTGTTGAGTTGGTCATCCGCAAAAGTATGCATGAAAATGTTTTCTTATTGTTTCTGAATAGTCAGGACATGTGAGGAGGAAGTGATGACCAACTCAACAAAAATTTATAACACTTTTGACTAGCTAACTTTCAAAGTCATTGAAGCATCTTGCAGCTTTTATATATGCTAGGCCATTATTAGAAACGTAAAATACTTTTACTAACATGATTCCAATTATTCTAAATCAAGATTCAGCAAATAATGTAGATTCATTGAGAAACTTCAATTAGAAGTATCCTGTTAGCCATACTAATTTGAATATTTTACTATTTTCCGTTAGCATATTACGTATCATCATTGGGGTAGCACCCATAATGCAGGTTACACGCATGCGTAATAAAAATAGCAACATTCAAGGTAGGTTACTTATTGTAATATAAGTGATTAATCCATACTATAATGAAATAGTGATAACACAGTTGGTTTCTATCACTAAATTGGTAATACTGCTGCATTTAAGTGTAACTATGAACATTTTTTTAAAAAAAAAATATTTTCTTTTTAAATCATTTGTAAAAGTAGAATTAAGTTATGATTTCACAATAAATCTATTTTCTACAGCTAAAAACTGCATGGAAAAGTGAATTATCTTATAAAAAACATGTGTTTTTTCTCTTGTTTGTAATTATTATTTACGTCTCTCCTATATAGACAGTTAATTTTTAACATAAATGCTGTTGTTTTAGCACTAATAATTTGTTAGTTATTACGAAAAAGGTAAAATGTATACCTGAATTTTAGTATTTTACTGTGTTCTTGAAAAATAGAAACATTATTTCTAAAATGAAAAGATCAAAAGTTACAGACTATGCAGGTTTAAAACATTTACCTGCACACAAACTGTTTGATTAATGAGCCGTTACACGTGATTTCCAACAATGTGACATTTTGACAAGTGTAGACTCAGACGAACCTGTGGACTAGAAGCTACAAATGATGTTCAGTCTGTAGCTTAACACTCATAAAATATTCAAGCGACTAGCAAAGGCTCTGATCAGACTGCGCGTATGCGCAGGCTGGTCTGAGCCTTTGCTGGTCGCACATACCACATTGTTAGAAATCTCATGTCGCGGCTCAATTTTTATATTTCGAAAATATGCTAAAGGGACATAAGTATTGTGTAAAAGGACATCCAAGAGATCAATTACACATCAAAACCACAACAACAATGTGCAAGAACGTGCAAATAATTGCAGGAAACCATGTAAGTGTCCACACCATAACACACAATAGCAACGGTATGGACATAAAAAAGTAAACGGAATGGATAGTAATGGCATGGATATTTTTGTGTTTTTCATGTAAATTACACGTTGATGTCATCTGATTCGGTGCTGTTCATTGAGTTATTGGCGTGCTGATGACGGTAAAAATGGTTTGTAATGAATGTTCTAAAACTCAGAAATAGCAGTGGTGACTCGGATGAGTTTGCACTGAATGTGGTATCGCATCAAGGTCTTGACTGTTTGCTAAGATAAAAGCGATATTAAGTGAATTAACTTTAGTGCTTTTTGTTGTTTCTAACCAGAAGTTGTTGTTTTTTTGTGTTTTTTTAATTTTGTTTTTTATTTTTACTTTTAAATTCCAACCTGTGCTCCCTTAAAATGCATACTTGAACATTCGAACTATTTTTTCTATCAAACGATTTGGAAGGGACCATTAGTCGAAGCGGAAAGAAAATGTGTGTAATGTCGAAATTAGCATTTGAGAACATTGTCCAAAACTTAGATCAAAGCCACGACGGCTGAATGTTAAGCGTAGGCTAGCGCCCCCTCAATTTCTGAATTTGTTGAATAATGTAAGAATTCTTATCCAACTAGAATCAATGACTGATCACTCACGTTCGAAATGTTATTCGGTCAGACAAATGCCAACTATTATGATTAAATTGATTAAGAAAAAGAAACTGTTTCGCAATATCTTGGCCGCGACACGAGAAAACCTGTTTTCGGGAATTTCGATCAGGCCATATTAAATCAGCCTGCTCAGTTACAGAGACTTGTTACATGTAGAATAGTGAAATTTCGCTTGCATCAAGTTTTGATACGATTTTCAAATAAGCGAATAAGAAAGGCGCTGTTTAGACTGCGCAGATGCGCAGGTTGGTCTGCTCCTTTGTTGTTCGCACGCCCTCAAAGACAAGTTTTCTAGCGTCGTGACCCAATTATTCTAATCATGGATATGTATCATGGATTTTGGTATTTCAATAATTCACGACCTTGAAAAAGATGAAGACTCTTGTGTCCCGACGTATGTCGTAGGACACTATAAGTTTAAATATATTTTATTGCCAAAATATTTACAGCAATGGGGTTTGGCCACATGTTCTCACATCATTAATTTCCACCCTTCCCCTACATTCTATATATTTATGGCTTATAAACATGGCTATATATACAAACGCATATGTTAACAAAACAAGTTCTGATCAAAGCAAAACAGACAGTAACATAAACAAGACTATATAGTGCTCAGAGAATAAATAAATAAGTAAATAATCAAATAAATAAATAAAAACATATATAAATAATCAAATAAATAAATAAATAACAAATAAAAGAATTGATTAATAAATAAACAAATAAATAATAAATAAATTAAGATAAAATATATACGAAAGAAAGAAGCGAATTTCAGAATAGTAGATAATTAAATAGGTTAATAATTAATACTGGATAATTAAGAAGAAAAAAAAACATAAAAATAAAATAAAATAGTACTGCTGCCAGGCACCCCTTCAACTTGGGAATAGAACAAATTTGGTCATAAGTAAACTTATTAATAAACAAAATATGTTTCAAGAAAAATTTCAAACACAGATTCAACTGGTTTTAAAACGCTTAGTAGCATGTATATATCTGTGAATGGCTCTGAAGAAGACTATATTGTTTTCCATATTTAAATTTTAAGTACAACATAGAATCATATCAATACTTAATGGTTGGTAAACTCTAACGGTGTCATTTAAAATCTTTCTTTCGATTGTAAACTTTGCCTGTATGATTTCTTTTGCTCCAGTATTCGGTTTTGTTTGCTGTTGGGTCCTTATCTTTGCTTTATCTCCTTGTTATATCTTGATTTGTGTATTCTGGGGGATGATGCATTGATGGGTTGGGGGTCTTTTGTGCAGGCCAGATATCTATGTGTCTTGATCCACAACTGAATTGGTGTCTCTTGATGGTTGAGCGGCTCTTCCTCGCGGTGCCACGGGGTTGTCTGCAGTTGGTGATTGTGGTATTTCCTGATCATACTCACTCACTATTTTTCCATAGTCTGATGGAAAAGGGAATACATGATTTTTGTGGAATACTAGTTCTACTGAAGGGCACTGATATATTTCTATTATTTCTCAGAGGGTAATTTGAAATTTCACTAACTAAAGGTGGAATTAAATCTTGTATATATGAAGGTGCAATACCATTATTTACCTTATACATGCGATAGAGTTTATGTTGCTGCCTTCGTTTTGATAAAGTTGTTCATCCACATTTTTAAACAAGTTTTCCAATGACACAGATCTAGTTAATCCTGTAACAAGGTGGGCGGCTTCATTTTGGAATTTTTGTAAAGTTTGCGAGTCCTGTTCAGAGCATCCATCCCATACACCTGAGGCATATTCTATAGCTGGTAAAAGAAAGGACATATACATCTGGTTGAGAGCATTTCTACTAATATAGTATTTTACCTTACGCATTATTCCCAGAATCTTAGTCGCTGATAGGACAATGTCTATGTGAGAGTGCCACTGCCCTGTGGCTATCTACGAAATTAATCAGAATATTATCAAAAATAAGTTGTCGTAAGATATTAAGAGTAAGAGTAAATCAAACAGTTTCAGTTTTCAGTGGATTAAATGTTACTAGCCACTGTCTAGCCCAGTTTGACAACAACTGCATATCATGGTTTATTATACCAGCTATGTCATCAATGTGTGCTGCAGAATAGAAAAGTTAGCTACCATCTGCAAACAGCCTTGTCAAACTAAGAAGATGCTCAGCTATATCATTTATGTATACCAAAAATAAAAGAGGTCCAAGAACAAACCCCTGTAGCATCCCCGCAAAGATAGATTTTAAACGTGAGAAGCAAGAAGACTTGAGACCAACTTTCTGCTTTCTTTGACATAAATAACTGTGTAACCATTCTAAAAGTTTCCCTTCAATGTCATTTTGTCGTAGCTTAAATAAAACTCTATCAAATGCTTTTGACACATCACAGAACACAATGGAAGGGAACATATTATTATCAAATGCCTGGCATATATTATGAAATATATCAATTAACTGAAAAACTGTTGAGTGGTGAGGTTAGAAGTCAGATTGATACTTGTATAGCAGATTATTGTCAAGTAAAAATTATACATGTAGAATCTAGGGCGAAGATTTGGTACCAGTAAAATGCATTTAAGCCCCCTGGTGGCTTAGGCTGCTGTCCGTTCTAAGGCGGCGGTTCTGTTGTTGTTGACTTTTTGTTTATTGTTACTCCCATTGTGGGAGTCTGTAATTGTTCTATGTTTTGTTGTATGTTACTTTATGTCCATTCTAGTATTGCAATCATCTTGATGGGGAAGAGAGAGCTGATTGCTTTGCTTTATTTGTCTTCCTGGTGTCGCGTGATTGTTGAGCGGCTCTTCCTCACGGTGCCACTGGGTTGTCTGCGGTTTGTGAATGTGGTATTTCTGATCATACTCACTTACTATTTTTAAAAACAATTCTTTCTTGCAGTTTTCCAATACAGCTCAATAATGCAACCTGTCTGTAGTTAGATGGTTGAGATTCATCCCCCTTTTTAAATATGGGAATAACATTGGCAATTTTCCAAATATCAGGGAATATTCCCTCTTCAAAAGAACTATTCATTAAAATACATAAGGGTTTCAAAACAGATTTGGAGACACCCCTGAGCATTTTATGGCTTATACCATCATCATCACTTGCTTTGTTAGGGTAAGAACCTCAATTTTTTTTCTATTTCTTGTTCAGTGACAATTATTTGAGATAGAGAGCTATCAGTAAGCTTAGTAAAAGGGGGTAACTGAGTATTTTCATCATTGACTGAAGCGTCATTCAAACGATTAACTTTGTCCTGATCATTGAAATACCATTGGTTGTCACCGGATGGAAGTGTTGAACATAAAGGAGGAATAGAAGAAGTGGATTTTTATTTTCATTCTGTGCCCTACAAGTAACTGGAGGATATGAATGCCCTACATATGTGCAGGACTTCAACCTGCAACATCCCACTTGCAAGTCAGTTCACTGTTGCTCTAACCATTGAGCTTATCAGGCTAACAGCCCTCACAATAGTTTCAATGAAATATATGAACCCATATTTTCATCAATTAGAACACTTTTTGAAATGTCAGATCCTAGTCCACTTTTTTGAAAAGGGATACCAAATTTTTCATTTTTAGCGTCCTTACTACCATAGGTATAAGCCCCACTGCCTTAAGATTTTTACAAATTTAATGGCCACTTCTGTGACTGAAAGAAAAATATTTTCAACCTGACACCTAAAGTAAAGATTTTAGACTGAACCATCGCTGGTCATGCTGCTTTGTGGGAAAATGTTTGGTACGAATAGAGTGAGACACGAAATTCGACAACGTCAAATATGCATAAATCCTAAAAAATGCAATAAATGGCAAAATATAAATCGCAGCAGTGTTTATCGTATTAACCTCTTTGGTCTACTTATTCACATTTGCCTACTTCCCCACCAGAAAAATACTCTTTTCAGTATTTCTCATCATCAGTGTTGCAGGTTGAGAAACATACTCTAGAAAAAGTCTATTAACACAGCCATCGTGATTTGTCTCAAAGCCCTCGCCAACATCAAACACCACTATAGATACTGTACATCTAAATTATATTTTCTTATTTCTCAAGCAAAACGTATGTTGTTGGTTCTCAAAAGAACCATCTAAATGAGACATAGGGTCCATGTTGTTTAGCTTGGTGCACAGTTTTAACTGCCTCGTATAATCCTCAGCATATAACCTTATCATGTATCCAATAAATTATTTCCTGGGTCTGTGTAGACATTTCACACATTTCTTACGCGATAATAAAGCTGTCCACAAAAAAACAAACAACACTTTTAAAGTTTCGAATAAGGAACATTTCATGTAAATTGTCTGCTGGTAGATAATTTAATTGACGGGTAACAATGGCGTAATCAGAAGGCTGAAAAAGTTACACCCACCAAAGGGAAACTACTAGATCAAGCAATGATTCTCTTCAATTGCGTCCCTTTTCGAAATTGGAACTTCTCTTAAAGGAAAGAATTCACTCCCAGAGAGAGCGAATTCTTTCATTTGTGAGCACTTTCTTATAGTGTAGGAAAAAACTTTTATCACAATAAGTGACCTTCCTTGAATGTTACATTTTATCACGAACATGCGTAACCTGCGTGATGGGTGTGCTACGCCGATGAATATTATTGATATTAAGAATAAAATTACATAAGATCCCTTATCTGGACCTATGGTTCAATCCTCACCTCTACCCTATCCAAAAAGTACCAAAACACTAATAATTCTTGTTTTTTAATTGGTCACTTGTCCGAATTTTTCTAGTTAACAGTGCTGCTAACTTTTTATAGCTGATTGGACTGAGACTTTTCGCATGCATGTAGTGGGCGTTCGACTGAGCGCAGTGAGGGAGTTTTCTAAGGGAGTCTGTTGGAACCCCCCCCCCCACCCCCCCCCCAAAAAAAAAATAAGATGTAGATGTCATTACCTGCATTCTGAGGCACTAAAAACATGCTTTTGGTCCTTTCATTTAGCTACATTTTAGCTCTATATCTTATCATAGTTTTTATCTAAAAATACCATTTTATTGGATGCATCTAGTACAAGCGACAGTGTCGCTAAAAGTTTAGTTGAGCATTTACCGGTCTGAGAAACCTGCTTGTTTCCCTCTTGTGTGAAGGCAATTAACCAGCGACTATTGGCACAGTTTTTTAATGGGAAAAGAAAGTGCTGGCTGATCAAGGGTATATTTGGGGTCTTGGTGGCCAGGATAACGGAAAATAAGGAAAAACAAATATTTTAGAGCTCAAATCTGTATATTTTGTACGATTTATGGATATTTTTGCCAGTTCGCGTGAAATTTTCATGTACTGGCGTGTCTACGTGTGAAAACACGGATCCACGTGGGTCACATGCGAGATGCCTGAGGTTTGGCAAGACTGGGTCAAAGTGAAAGAAGAATATTTCATTGTCACATTTAAGGCACCATACAGGTATTAAAAATTCTTTCAAAAACTGAACTTTTTACATTCTTAAAATAATTTAAACACATAATAGCAAAAAATAAAAGTACATATAGCATAAAATAAATGTAATATAGTGTACAAAAAAGCCTAAACATAGATAGAAGTGTTAATAATTATGGTAAAATGAAACGCATCAACGATGTCACGTGATACATGAAAATATAAACTCACATTTTCAGCCATTACTCACAATCGGTTCATTATCTGAAAGCATATTTACACTTATTTTGAAGAAACAATTATTATGGAAAAGCACGATGTATAGATTTGCAAAATATACTGCAATTTCTAACCAAACGGAACACTATATCAAACGTCTTATTCATCTAATCGTGCTGCGCCATTTTACCGGAAACACTTTACTGGTTTCCCATTTCATATATGCTTCATCGTAATGCGCTCGCAAGCTGGTAAGAGGAACCGTTCAAACCGAAGTGCTCACATAGCTTTTAACCGGCAATAGCTACGCCGATTATCTAAAATTAATGCAGCACTATTTGCTTTTCACTTAATTTATTTTCATTTGGTTTAAAATTCATATGTGAAATTGAATTTCTTAATGTATAAAAAGATATGCGAGAACTTTTTCTTATTATTTGCGCAATGATATTAGTGTCTGTTTCCTGTGATTTGGTCGATAACTTTGTCAAAATGTAAACACTGTTATATACACATTTGTCAAAATGTAAACACTGTTATATACAACTTTGAAACTGCCACGAAAAGGTTCCTGGTTTGAGTACGAAAAAAGAACTTAGTCATTCGTCAAGTTCATTGTTCAAGCCACAAATAGAGGTAGTTTTCACTGTTCAGGAATCAATGCAATGCACTCCATGAGATAATTAAAAATGCGCATTTTGAGAATCCAAATATTGAAAAATCAAGATGGCGATCCAAAAATAAACATGTGTTGGACCAATTTTTTTCGGAAATCTCTATTAGAAGATTTAAAGAAGAAAAAAAGCATCCATGTTCACTAAGTAAGGATTAACATTCCGAAAATGTACATTTCAAAGCATGACGCCTTTTCACTATTGCTGTAAGGATAGATGAAAATAGAGGTCATTCTTAGTCATTTCATTTTCATTTTTTTTCTGTGAATATTTTCTGTATAACCCACTGGTTGGTTTTTATACTTATTGAGCTAATTTTCATATAATTGGGTTTGAAAAATTATGCTTTCTACTCTATTTGCAGAAATTAAAAAAGATAAAAAATTTGGACCACCATATTCGATTCGTCCATTATAATATCCCTATCACATTGAGTAGCGTGGAGAGATTTTTTTGTGCTTTCACCTTAGATTCAAACATCATTTTCACATTAACGCTGAAAGAATGAACGTTCAAACGCGAGAAACAGTAACAGATTCCTGAGTCTTTCAAAAACTTATTTCGCTCCCTTACGCACAAGTCCTCTTAAGTTGCTCCCTTTTAAATATACAGTAAAACCTGTGTAAAACGGCCACTCTAAATGGACAGAAAATGAGTTTTCTAGACAAATTATTGCTTAATGCAGGTCAAAAGCATTGCAGAATGCTCATTCTGCATTACTTTTGACCTTCATTAAGCTACCATTAGTCATTATGATCTTTGTTTTGTCTATTTGTGAGTGTCCGTTTTACACAGGTTTTACTGTACATGTTTTCCAACCATGTTTTCTGCATTGCTTTCGATGTTTATCGTATTTCTCTCATCATTGTTTTTACTTTTGTTGCATTTTTAAATCCTTCAAGAATTTTCTAATAAAGACAGTGATATTGGTTTAGATGAACCAAAAATTCAGCGTAAAATTGTAAATATTTTCTTATCCATAATTTTTAGCATATGTTTTGGGTGCTCAAAAGAACCGTCTCATTGAGACGGTTCTTTTGAGTACCCACAACATATGTTTTGGTTGAAAAATAAGAAAGTTATTTTTCTGTTACGCACTATAAACTAAAGTCATGTTGGTGTAAACAGTATTTTATTCAAATATAAAATATACTCAGAAAAACAATTGAAGGATATTTAGATTAAGTCCCATCTCTAACATCCAATACAATAAAAAAACTGTACTAATTATGCATGCATTTCATAGTTCCAGACATCTGCAATCAAAATGGATGCTTTATTTTAGTCACACTTCAATTGCTTAGGTACAGTGCAAATCCAAATGGTTCAACCCTCTGTACTGAAAAGTCACAAACGTTCCAAAATGATTGAAACCCATTTTTATCGTTTGTATTCCATCATGACTGACTCCAAAATCATCGTTGGTTCTCCCTCTATAAAATGGCACCTAATTTTGAAGCTGTTGTATGTTTTTTATTGCAATTTTTGGTCAAATTTGCCGGGGTATGCAATATCCATGTATTTTTGTTGAAGAAGTTGTCCCATTATTAGGGGAAATGACTGATAAATTGGTGCTAACTTTTGTCTGTGGTCGGAATTAGAACATAAGCAATGACCTGGTAAAGGTTTCAGCAAAAATTGAGAGCGCTAAATTTTTTGCTTGTGAACTTTGCTTAGAGAGGGTCGGTACATTTGGTGTAGTACTGTATCGTAACCAATGACCCGTGAATATCAATTTTCATTTTGGTATATTGCATAGTGATAATTCTAATAATGACAAAAATAATTTGTTTGAAAATTATATTCCCAAATGTTATAAAGTCAAAAGATTTTTAATATCCTTCAATTGTTTTTCTGAGTATACATCGAGATACAACACATACATCACACCTACAAGACATTCATTTGAAAGGGATACAGAAATATGTCTAAAGGCTTGTTTAGATCTGCTTCCCTGATATTGTATCTTGTATCGTAACACAAAGGTTTTACAATCGGATATTTTGAACACCATCAACTATAGTTAAACGAAATTTGTGATCAAATTAAAAAAAAAAAGGTGCTGTTTACCAAGCGTTGTGTAGTGTACAAGTTAGTCGCCTTGTACCAAGGGGTCCCGACTTTGATTCCCGGCTCCACCAATCTGTCAGATAAGCTTTGATCACTGTCTTCTGAGACGTTTTAAACCAGAACTACTGCCGATTGAGCCTTCGGGTGCTCCCGGAAATAAAGCCATAAAAACCATAAACCCGCCCGGCTCTGTACAGGGTTTGTCAAAGAATAGCCAGAACAACAGATAGCGGTCATTGATTAAATAGAGGGTCTTACATGAGTGCTCATGTTTTATTGAATTTATTAAACGAGTTGGGAACGTTAAGATTACATTGAAATCTCATTTCTGTCGTAAAAACGTTATTCTTTTTTTCATTATGTACGCAACGTTGTTATGGACGTCATAACGTTTCCCGTAAATCTATAAACCACTAGTGGTTTATCGATTTTATTGCATGGTGTTATTACACTCTCAGACGCGACGTCATATGATAAATATAAATACAAAACAATACAAAAGATATTATTTTAATATTCACCGTACAGTAAAAGTAAAACAGCAACTCAAAAATAGACAAAAGATAGTTCTTAATGGCAAATGGTAGCTTAATGAAAGACAAAAGTATTCCAGAATGCCCCATTCCGCAATACTTTTGACCTGCAGTAAACGATAATTAGTCTTGAAAGCCGTTTTTGGTCTTTTTTAGAGTGACAATTTTACACAGGTTTTACTGTATATCTTTTTAAAGATATTTCTTCGTCAAATTATGATCAAGGCCATCTGAAAAGTCAAGGCAACCATATTGAAAATGGATAAAATTGCGTTAGCAGAATGGATTGTCTAATCAGGAAGGTTTTAAAAACAAATGCTGACAGTGTCATACTTGCATCATGATGTGCACAATTGTAATAAAAAATAAACTTACTGTTAAGTGCACGACCCATGGTGAACGTAGATTAATCAGTATCCGGTTCCAGGGTCGTTCAAGGGTCGTGCAATTTTAATCTGACGAACACAAGTAAATCAAAGTAAATTGCTCTAGTTTATTATACAACACGTGGTTGTCAAGTGGTGTAAGAGGCTTTGTTGAACCGCAAATTTCACATTTCGCAATTTTCACACTGTGAAGAATTGGTACCAATTATTCACAGCGCGTGAAGAATTGGTACCAATACGTCACATATTTCATACCAATATTTCACATTTTGTGAAATTTGCGCACGTAGTGAAAATATATGTAGCATACATGCGCAATCTTCACATCGATAAAAAACGCCCAAATCTGCTGCATTTTGCAATCGATTCCAATTCTTCGTACGTCAGGATTTTATTACGTGGTTCAAACAGATTAAACTTTTAAAGGGTCATAATGAAATTTTGTTATCATAACATAACATAACATAACATAATTTTATTGCATTAAACATACAGGTATGCTTATAGCAAGTACAACACAATAATGAGCATTACCGTGGACTTCGCTTCTCTTTTTCTGAAGAGCAGATCACACAACGTGACATTTTTACTACTGTATATTTTTTGTTTCTTTAGTTTTCCTGGATAATGGAGAGAGTCCAGACGAAGAGTGACCCTGCTCCTGCTAGTCTGGGCTCTATCTATTATGAACATCGCAATCTCAAATATCGATGAAAAATGTGGTCAAAGGGAGATTAATCAAATTATGTAGCAGAAAAAGGGAGATGATTCGATTTTTTATACTCGTAATCCGTTAAAGACTGACATACACCATAGATCAAGACGGATGTATCTTTCAAGAAATGTCTGACTTGTATCCATTTAAGACATTATAAAATTGTGGAGCTCGAAAATCCACGTCAGCTCACCAGGGGACATAATTCAGACATGCGCAATCTTCACATCGATAAAAAACGCCCAAATCTGCTGCATTTTGCAATCGATTCCAATTCTTCGTACGTCAGGATTTTATTACGTGGTTCAAACAGATTAAACTTTTAAAGGGTCATAATGAAATTTTGTTATCAAGATATTTCATTAACAATAACAGCTAGGTGCTTCAAACTTGGTCAGGATATGAGTTGATTACCTGGTGAAAATTAAAAAAAAATCATTTTATTTTTTTAGTTATTGCCCTTTGCAAATTTGGACATAGAAAACTTGATATTTCAAAAACCATTACAGCTAGGTGCTTCAAACTTGGTCAGTTTATAGAGGATAATGAGTAGACTACTTGGTGAAAATTTAAAAAAAAAATCATTTTTCAGTTATTGCCCTTTGCAAATTTTTGACTTAGAAAACATAATATCTCAAAAATCGTTACAGCTAGGAGCTCCAAATCTGGACAGCTGATAGAGGGTAATGAGTAGTTAAACTGGTGAAAATCAATTAAAGATATATTTCTTTTTTAGTTATCGCCTTTGCATTTTTTAACATAATGCCCTTTGCAAATTTGGACATAAAAACTTCCAATAAAGATATCTTGAAAACTATTACAGCTAGTAGCCTCAGATTTGGTCAGCTGAAGGAGGATGGTGAATAGATTACCTGGTGAACAGGATGGTGGACAAGCTAATGGTTGGGGGCATATCGTTTCACAAAATTTCTAGTTTAAGATTACGAACCTTTGGAGCTTTTCAATCAATGCAGGAAACTTTTCAATCAGTATAGCAAAGTAACATAGGCCCTGATCCAGCTATGTATTTACAGAGCTTATCTATGCAAAATAATATTTTCCCAGGGTGATGCTTGTATATAGCTAAAGGAGAGCTAGATTCAGCTTTTCAACTATTTCACATATCTTTGAATGGTGGATCCCTTTTTTTAACTCACGTTGTGGTCATAGGATGTCCGTCCTGCCAGCTACCCATCCATCCTTCCGTCGTCCGTCAATAAAGGCTTCCTCCTTAACCACTTGGTGGAATCTCACCAATATTCACTGGCTAGATCGATCCCATTATAAACTTGTTCAAAGATTTCAAATTTATGTAGAAATCTGGTTGCCTTGTCAAGCAAAAGGAAACTCTCTAAAATCTTGCAAAAAGACTTCTGGTCAGATTTCTAAAGAATTAGGCACAAATGGTCTGTGGGACACCCTCTACCAATGTTGTTCAAATTATTTGACTATTTTAAAAATATGACCGCCAGGTGGCGTAACTAGTTTTTCTATGTCAATATTGGTGAAACTTATTTTTTTTTATCTGAAATAGCAAGCTTTAGTAAGAAAGACAACACTTCTTGTCTGAAAGCACTTGCTCCAGGGCCTTGATACTTGGTATGTAGCATCAGCTTGTAGACCTCTACCACCTTTGTTCACAATATGACCATGACCAAAAATGACCCCGCCCAGAGTGTCAACATTCTGTGCCTTTTGTCAACATTATAAATGGACACTTTTCCATGTTAAGCTCTACAATGAAACTGCTGATTAATAAAACATCTTGGCTGGGCTTTGAGAGGAGCTATGCTTTGCTATACCCTTATATGAATTCAGTCTCAATGAGCGACCCCTGGTCCGAAAACCCTCTTGTTTCCAATGATGAATGAATCATGTTCCTGGGAGACATATTGATTTGGCCAGTGGCACCTGTAACAAAATAATGTCCGCTCTGCCATTCAAAATATTGAAGGGAAGCACTAAAAAATAATTCAATATATTTCACGAACTAGTTTTGTTGTGCTATATTGAATTTCGGCATCCAGTTATTCTTAAAAAACAACAACATATTGATATTGTTTTGTAAATTATTGGTATATGCTTTTTTCACATAGCAAAAGTGGATAAAATATGATAAAGCGATTAACTCTCATTGTAAGCAATAGTTAAAGGAAACACGTTGGGTGCAACCGAAGTCAGTGATAATAAGAATCTTTCACATGTGACACAGGTGTGAAGAACTGGTACCAATTCTTCACATTTGTGAAAATTAAGTACCAATTCTTCACACCTGAGAAAAATCGAACCAGTCCATCGCAGATGGCACGAATGCGTACTAATTCTTCACAGTTAAAGATGAGAAAGATGTGAAATCTGAGCACAGATGTTAGACCCCCAAAATTATCGAAATTGACCATACGCAAATTTTACATTTTCCAAAAGTGAAGAATTGGTACCAATTCTTCACACGGTGTGAAATTTGCGAAATGTGAAATTTGCGGTTCAACAAGGCTTTTTTGTAATCCAACAACCTGATGCACAGTGGTTCGAATCGAGGTGTAACCAATATTTTTTTCTTTGTATTTTTTCTTTATATTTTTTTTTTTTTGTTACATTGTGGTTTCGTGACATGCAATAACAGCGCATTCAAATCATGGCTCTCCCGATGTACGGGAATAGTTATGCGTTTTTTGTAATAATTGACAAATAATAATAATTAACTGTGTAATGACGAATAGAATGGTCTGGAACGAACGCACGAGTCCGTTCAAACATGTTCATATCATTAAGAGTAAATTTTATTAAGGGTTTCTGGTATTAAATGGATATTGAATAATATGCGTTTCTTTTGCTGTCAAGTATATATGTAGCTACCTGACCCTAAGTCCACGTGGGAGGGGGGAAATAGCTCTTGCCAGCAGACCGTTCACAAAAAGGTATTTTCACAAGCCAGAATTTTAAACCCACAGAAAAGATCCCTGACTCTTCTGAATGTTCAAAAAATCTTTTTATACAGAACCTCAACTCTGTGATATCATCCCGGGAGAGTTTACCCACTCTTTCAATTAATATGTAAACTCTTACTGTTTTGCAAAAATATAATCTGAGTAAGTAAGGGTGCAAAGATCAAGAATCGATAGAATCAAGTACCACACCTGACCCAGGATACCAATGAGAAAGTGACAAACTCACAGTTATACACCATAAACGAAAGCAAAGAGGTCGGCCCTTTCCCAGCAGGTGACCACAAGGCACAAATAAACAGACCCGCAAAAAGGCATAACAAACACAAGAAAGAAAAAACATAAAAGATCCACAAAAGAAGTACCACCTTGGAACGGTCAGTAAAATATTTTACTGGAACAGCTTAAACCGGTTTCACAGCGCCAACCACTTAGGAAAACTGGAATGCTCTGTAAAGAATCTCGCCTATGACAGAACTTCTCATTTTATAAAGCATCTACACCCAATTTTTGAACATGCTTAAAGTACTTATGACCCTATACTACCGGATATACAGGTTCAGTTAAGACATAAATTTCCCACTGTTCTTGTAACGCATAAAATTAGTAATTGTCCACAAAAAATATGAAAACAACTTCATGACAAAAGCAATGTACCAGAGACCATCTATGAACATCCCACAGTGTCTACGAATATCCAATCTTTATAATAAGCTTAATAATTCTGAAACGGAGTCATGAACTGTAAACCGGGCCTGATTTAATTGTAATTTACTGGTCTACTAAAAGATTTGGCGAGCAAGGGAAAATAAATGTACATTCTACAGTTTTTTTTTTCTCTAGAGCTTAAACATCGACTAACATCAATACTCCCGAATGTGCCGATATACTGTCGTGCCAACCAAGAGTGACAGTGACGTAGTATTTTCGTTTACAATAGTAAGTAAAACATTGAATTGAACACTCCACATCCTGCAGATAGGATTAATACATCTATAAATTTTAAGTCCCTGATAACTTTGTAAACAAAATATTACGTCACTGTCACTCTTGGCTGGCAGGACAGTAGCATGTTTTCTGAAACATACCAAAAAGCATGACTTAAAACTATAATTAGAAACATACTACTGATTAATCGTTTAAAACCAAAATGCCATGGAAAATGCATTAGCCTGGGACAATTGTATAATCACAAGAAAGACCAACCGAATAGAAACGATTTCTATGCGCTGGTGCATATAAAAATCCAGATGCGCTTCAAAAAGCAAAGTTCTTAAAGGTCTTGTGAATCTTCAAAATATTTTTGAAACTCTTCATTATTTAAATGACAATGATGAGAAAACCAAAATGCTGAAAACCCCATCTTAAAATTCCAACCGATTCAAAGTTATGAAAGTTTTAAAATTATGCAAATTAGCATATAAGCCCCGCCCACATTATTGTTTCGAGATGATTTTTTCAAAATGTCATATTTTATGTAGTGTGATTTCTAAGCAATTAAAAACAGTACAATTTAGCTTTTATGTGCAAATGTTGTATTTTATCATATTGAATCATTTTCAGCAAATAAAATATTAAATAGTGTTAAAATAAATGAAATACATTAAATTTAATATTTCAAAAAGCTCAAATGACGTCATATGAGCCTCTCGCATATTTTCATCAAATTAAATTTTGAAACCTTCATAACTTGGTAACTGTTTTGAATTTCTTGATGGGGCTTTCGGCATTCTGTTTTTCTCATTACTGGCTTTTCAATCAATAGGAGTTTAAAAAAGTTTTTGAAGGTTCACATGACCTTTAAAATATACATACGAGGGGCATTTGGAAAGTTCTTAACATGGTATTTTATCTCAGTAACCGATTTACCAACCCTATAATGTTTGGTATCATTTTAAAGAACTATCTTTCCTCTATGTTACGGTTAAACTTTCATGAGGATATTATAAAGAAGACACAAAAAATATTATTGTGAATATATGTACTGTTTGTACACTAGAAAACGCAAAATTTCAATGAAAAAACTAACATTTTAATTTTTGAAAAGTGTGCAGAACATTAAAAATAATTCATAAAATTTGATATTTTTGTACCATTTGGTAGGCCACCATCTGGTACAGTTATTATACAATTGAAGACTGAGTTGGATGTTTCTTATAACTAAATACCGGAACAGCAATATCAAAACCGTCTAGAAAGCAAAGCAGTGCGCTAATTTTTTCGACTAAAAATCGCATGACACAATGCACTTATTTTTAAAATATATAACCGATAGTAGTTTAAAAATGCCGTGCGTTGGTTTTTTTGTCAAGCACACTTTATGCACTTTGTATTGAAACCAAAAAAAAATTGTAAACCAGAACAAAGGGAAGATAACTCTCATAATCTTTCCACAGTGCAGAGTAAGTTTAGCTATAAGTTGACGTTCTGGTTCATTTCAATTGAAAACGTTGGCAAACAAAAAAAATAAAAATACCTTGAGAGTAGAAATCAATCAATTTTGTGATGGTTAACGCAATACCATGAGAAGTTCTTATGTCATCGACAAAATGTGAGGGGTTAAGTTACCCCACCCACTTCTTGAAAAGAAGGGGTAGTGTTATTAGGAATAATTTTCTTGAATACAGAACTAAACAAGCCACACTTTTTGCGCGACGAATTTATTGTTATGCATTGGTCGCTACAAATAAAGCAAAACATATACTCAATAGGCATTTTTCGTGCTCCTGTAGTGACACAATTTATAGTAAAAATATAAAGAAAAATCGAAAAAAGTCCCATTTTTAAAAGTTTACTATTTCTCTATGAGTCAACAGTTTCCGAATGTAAAGGTAGTGGTCGTGCAAGCATTGATCGCCTAATATATTCTAACAAAAATAAGATTGCATCAAATCGTTAATATGTCTAATCATGACCGCAAATAAGGTCCCCAATTTTTCTTCGCTTTTTCCAAGTATTTTGCTTACAATTTCCGCCAGTATATAAAACCCCTACTCATTTTGAGCATGCGCTGCACATGCACGCCAAGTCCTTTTTCGACAAAAATTAAACCATCAAGTAGCTGTTGAATTCTTGTTGCCAAAAATGAATTATTTGATAGCATTTTATCAACGCATTGTGGAGTTATGATGCCATGCTAAGAACTTTCCAAATGACCCTCTTATTATGTATGTGGTTATTCTATTTCGCTGTTACATTTGCTGGAAATGCACATAATATGGAACATTAGATAGAGTGCAATGGAATCATAGTGTGTTAATCTACAGTGATAGTGAACCTGTGTTATTTCACATGAAAATATTGACATTTACGCACTAACAAAATATGGGCTTTTACGCATTAACAAATCTAGAGAGGGTGACTTCCACCACTGAACAAGTATAACATTATGTAAAAAAGGCTATATTTGATGCGGCACTTTTTTCACATTTCCTTTCGTGTCATTCTATATTCAGAGCATTTAATCTCTCCTTATAGAAAATCCAACGGTTACAGAGTAAATTGACGGGAATGTCACGAAATGCCACGTGTCGTATTCAGTTTATGATTAACAAAAACTAAATTGCGTTCTATCAACATCGCATGTTTAGCCCAATTGGAATCATAATGTTGAAATATACTCAGAGGCAATAAATAGTATACACATTTTAAATTCTATGAATGCTGGGTTATTCACCATGCATGTGTTGTCGTCTGTTGACTTGATTTAATATAATCTTTTTCAAAAATTCTTTCAGGGACACTATCAGAGTGTTGAACGGTTTGGCGAAGATTTGGTATCAGTAAAATGCGTTTACGATCCCCAGTGGCTTGGGCTGCTGTCCGTTCTAAGGTGGTGGTTCTGCTGATGTTGTTGCGTTGTTGATTGTTACTCCCATTGCGGGATTCTGTAATTGTTCTATGTTTGTTGTACGTTACTTTGTGTCCATTGTAGTTTTGCAATCATCTTGATGGGGAAGAGAGAGCTGATTGCTTTGCTTTGTTTCTCTTGCTGGTGTCTCGTGATTGCTGTGTGACTCATCCTCACGGTGCCACGGGTTTGTCTGCACTTTGTGATTGTGATATTTCATGATCATACTCACTTACTAATTTTGATCCAGATCAGGACCGACATTTGCCATGATATGGGACAAAATTGTAGGAAAAGTTACCGGCAGACAACAAAAGTTGTCGCAAGGAAAGAGTTATTTTAATCCAGGTAAATGCGGAAAAATTTACATGCCCATGTTTCATAAGCCATGGCCATTTTTGCCATTTATTTGTCAGGAGGTATACATTCAGATACCGGGTTTTATACTTAAGTTATGTCATCAATGTACCCTGCAACTAAATAAAAATACAGATACAATTTGCAATAGTGAAAATACGGACTTGCATAGGTAATTTCGAGAGGCCGTTGAAGTGTTCTTTCTTATTGTGGCGCCTTGTCGTTTGATGCTTCGGGAACATGATTCGATCGTAGAGGATTATTTTGGTAAGGCGCATGCTATCATTTTAATATTCTGTACAGATAACACTGTTTGTTGACTTGAGGCACCACATCAATACTGGCTATGAAGATTTGTAACTGTACATTTTCTTATCTTTATCATAATTGGTCTTCATCATGCGTTCCCATAGCCTCGTTTGATCTAAAATATTCGTTTTTGCTATAATAATCGAGAACATTATATCATTGTGGAGAAAAAATCAAAATAAAGCATCTTGTGTTAGGCATGTCAAGATAAAATTGACTTTTATGATGAACTATATCAGTCACTAACTCCTTTGTTGTAATGATTTTTCAAATGAAAATTTCCAAAAATTATGATAAACGTGACGACTTTGATTTTGAAATTGTCAATTTCCCATTTTAGATGGTGATGTTCCTCGCTCTACATCCTATGGAGTCTATATCTCTCAACTCATTCATTTTGCTAGAGCATCTAGCCATGTTGCCGACTTCAACACTCGAAATAATTGTAAACTCAGAAACTTCTTAATTAAGGCTATCGGTATCACAAACTTCGCAAAACCTTTTCTTAATTTTATAGATGATACTATGATTTGATATCTAAATTCAAAATCGGACTTAAATCTCTCTTGCGCCAAGGACTTTCATGACCTGAATTCTATGGTGACTTGGGGTATAAGTTGAAGAATAGTGTTGGCTCTAATAATTTTTCGGTGCAGTTCATAAAATAATTTCCCAATATAAAAAGAAAGGCTATAGCATTAATGTTTTGCTACAGATGCATGCTTGGTGGTCAACCCAATCATGGTTTACAACTTAACTTTCATCTTAAGTTGCACACAAGTGGGTCGGACTTGGTTTTTGTCAGACCCACGGGGGTTAACCTCATGGATTTTGTTTGCTCTGGTATTCGGTTTTATTTACTAAATCTTAAATATCTCTCTCTCTCTCTCTCTCTCTCTCTCTCTCTCTCAGCAAGATGATTGCCAAATTAAAGCTACAAAGGACACCTAGAAACATACAACGAAACACAGACCCAATACAAAAATCCCACACACAATGGGTTTGTCATGCTTTCTTGTATGTTCATTGCAGCCTTGTGGTCACCTGCTGGGAAAAGAATGACCCCTTGGCTCTCTTGCATGTGATGTTTTGTCACTTTCCCATGTCGTGTCCTGGTTCGGATGTGGTATTTAATTGTATCGATTCCTGATCTTTGCTTACTTACTTTGATCAGCGTGCATTGTAGCTTCCTAACTTATACAATGCATCACCACAGTAAAACAATCACATCAAAATATTATATCATGGCATAAAGAAAGGGGCTTAACTCACAGACAGTCATAGCTCAAGAAAACCTCAAGTTTAGCCATGGTGTGTCCAGCTAAAGACAACCAAACAATGGAAGTTTTAGGTCAGGCGTAGTTGGGTCTGATGCCTGACCAACCGTTGTGCAAATAAAGAGGAAGCCATATTAAAAACCATGGTTGGGTTTATAACCTGGCGTGCAAAATTGTAATTATTTTCTTACCCATTAATTTTAACATGTTTTTGCTGCTCAAAAGAACCATCTCATCGTTTACATAGTGTCATGTGGTTTTTGGTGTTCTGCGTCTCTTCGTCACGGTGCTGTGGGTTAAATTGATTTGTGTAATTGTGGCATTTCCTGGTCATAATCACTTTTTAGTTGAGGGGTAAGAAACATAGGTGAAAGTTTTCAGGGTTATTCTGAATTCAGGATACTGAATTAGGAGGATTATAATAGCTTTTCTGATTTATTATCAATCTGTCTAAAGATATTTGATCATTTAAACTTGAAATTGTGAATATTTAGTGGGCATACTGCAAGTATTAAGATTTGGAGTTTCGAAAGCTCGGGATTTTGCAAATGTTGAACTTTTACCCATGAGAAAGGAAAAACAGATTTCTATTATACACTCTTATCAGGAGGCCTGAATCCTGATTTGTCAATTATATCTATTGTAATGATATGACATGTTCGTGGTGTTAGTGGAGCTCTTTACAGTTTGGAAGCACTAAAGTGCATAAATGGTGATTTTGTAAGTTCAAATGTATTGTTCCAGAAGCTATAGGATCTTCACACTACGACGAATTCAGTATTTTCTCATGCAAATCGATCTTGACAGCTTTATGGAAGACATTGCCATAACATAGGGAAAATTGTTTATGCGTATACTTTCTTTTGACTTTCAGTATATGAAAACATTGAATTATACATATACATGATTAATTCTACCATCCCTGAATTATTACTCTAAGACGGATAAACAAATAAAAACAGTCATGAAAGCAATAAATAGAATTTTACTTCGCAGTAGCCGAGTTTTAACTCACGCAAACTAAATATGCGACATCAAACGTTTGAAACTAACTACATTTTGTAAGCGATCCTTTCATTTTATAGATATGGCAGGCACTATTTTTGTTCTAGGCTTTTTTAACCAGCAAGTTTACAAAGATGTATAACGGCTTCATGCCATTTTTTTTTTGAAAAAAAAATCAAAAGCAAAAATATTACAATGTCTTATTTGAAGCTAATATAAAGATTGGCATAATATACAGTAAAACCTGCCTAAAACGACCAGTCTCAAAAAGACCAAAATTGGTTTTCAAGATTTATCGCTTAATGCAGGTCAAATGTATTGCAGAATGCTCCCTTGAAACATTCTGCAATACGTTCGACCTTCATGAAGCTATCATTTGTCTTTAAGACCGTTTTCTTTGTCTATTTTTGAGTGACCGTTTTAGACAGGTTTTATTGTACTCGTAATATTGAAATTTATACAATGGGTCTCTATGTGAGGTTAACATGCAGTTTGTGTATGTGTGATTTAGCGTACATTTGTGCATATTTAGTTATACAATCAAATTAAAGCAAAAGTATATAATGAAAAAAGCTATCAAAATAATGAATACTATCGAATATGCTATGTTGAATGCGTCCTTGCCATTTGGTCGAAAACGATTGCATTGAAGCGAAATTCTGTGGAATGCAATACGACGTTTGTTTGACTACAACGTTTGGTCGACTGCGACATTTGGTCTAAAATTCGTCGAAGTACGTCGAAAATTAGCCGAAAAAGAAATCCATGCTTTTTCTCTCCAATTGTCGAGGTGGCGGTACTAAACACGTCATCATTTTCTATGTGCACAATTCTTTAAGCACACAAATAGTATAATGTTAAAAATTCAGATCCTGCCATAAGATGAAAATGATCGCTATTCATGTTTTAATTATTTTTTCTCAGAGAATAGGCTTTGATCATTCAAATACTTGGATCATTTTTTTCTATACTGAAAGGTTATTTTTCAAATCGTTTTTATGCACATGGAGAGTTTTGCAGATTTGCAACACCCTAAAAAAAGAACTTAGCACTGCAAAAACATATTAGCATAACAGGCTTGATGAGACGTCTATCATTGATAGGCATCGCTGCCAGATGGCAGCTAAGTTTGGGGTGTTTGTTGATGAGGACCATAGCAAGGATCCTTCGTTATACTGGTTACCTAAACTTCATAAACGGCGTTTCATTGCAAATTCTAGTTCATGTACAACTACTGAAGGGTCTATTCTTTTGACTTCTTTGCCTCACTGCGATTAAAAACCATTTCATAAAATATTGCACAATAGTTTATGAAAGAAATGGTAAAAATTTATTTTGATCTATTAAAATTTCAGATGAAATTCTTAATAAATTGAAGTCCAGATGTTTTCTAGCATATGGTTTGTCTACATATGATTTCTCTACTCTCTATACTACATTGCCTTATAATCTAATCAAAGAAAAACTAACAATCATTTAACAGAGAGGGCTCACTTTATTTGGCTTGAAATGATAAAAATGCCTTTTTACTTCTGAACAACTATCCGATATAAATTATGGTCTTGTCAGAAAACGTGTGATGCTCAACATTACCTTTTAGACAATATATTTTTAAGATTTGGCTCGAAATTATATAGACGCTATTGTAGATATTCAAATGGGTACTAATTGTGCTCCTCTAATTGCAGATTTGTTTTTGTTTTGTTATGAGAGAGACTTCATGTTGTCTCTGTCAGACAATAATCAAACTGATATTATTGAAACTTTAAACTCCACCTCCAGATATTTAGATGACTTACTTCATATTGATAATCATTATTTTGTACAAATGGTAGGTCAGATATATCGTACTGAACTTCAGTTAAATAAGGCAAATTCGTCTGATACTGAAGCTCCGTTTTTGGACTTGGTAAAAATCTACTTGTTCTATTAAAAATATAGGCGAACTTTTACGTAAACTTAACGCTAGCGATTCCAAAGCGACCAGTTTGTCTACTTATGATTTTTCTACTCTTTACACTACTTTACCTCATAATTTAATTAAAGATAAGCGTATTAATTTTATTGAAAGAACCTTCCAGAGAGAAGGCTTTCCTTACCTTGCATGTTACGACAGAAATGCATTTTTACTTCGGAAAACCCTAAAAATATCATGCATGGTCGTGTCAAAATGTACGTGATGCGCTGACCTTATTATTGGACAACATTTTTATTCGATTTAGCACCAAGCTGTATAGGCAAATAGTTGTGAGTCCCATGGACACTAATTGTGCTCCCCTGATTGTCGATTTATTCCTGTTTTGTTATGAGAGGGACTTTATGATGTCTCTTTCTGATGATAAGCAGGCTGATGTTATTGATGCTTTTAACACTACATTCAGAAATTTGGACGATATTTTAAACATTAAAAATGTTTATTTTGACAATATGGTAAAGTAAGTAAGGGTGCAAAGATCAGGAATCGATACAATCAAGTACCACACCTGACATGACTTCCATTAACTTTCAAATTCATGAAGTCCAGACTTCCAATCTTTGAAATTTGGAAGTCCCATTGATTTTTTTTGGAAGTCCCACTTTTTTCTGTGATACGGTCGCGGTATGGCGCAAAGATCAGGAATCGATACAATCAAGTACCACACCTGACCCAGGATACCAATGGGAAAGTGACAAACTCACAGTTAGATCCCACAATTAAGAGCCAAGAGGTCCGCCCTTTCCCAGCAGGTGACCACAAGGCACATATAAACAGACGCACACAAAGGCAAAGCAAACGCAAGACAGATGATGTTTGCGTCTCGTTGGCGACCGATGATGGCCCGACATCAAATGCTGGTTTTGTTGTTTTGTGATTTTTTCAGGTGATCCTGAACAGTATTGCTAAGAAACCCTATAGCTTTGTGATTTTTAGAGGTGGGATCCTCACCCCTGTCCCCCTCTGGATCCGCACACGAGGAGTGCACAAAATATGAAACCTGCGCAAAACTGCACAGGTTTCATATTTTGTACAAATAACGCTGTTGTTCACCGCTAATGTAGGTTACTGTCCTGAATATATTATAAAAAATAAATCTCAGTCTGAAAAAACTTGTCACAATTTTGTATTAGTTTCTAAATTACTTAACACTGTTTCGCGTCGCCGTAGTTATTTAGAAAAAAAGAGTCGATGAAACGACAGAACAATATGATTTAACCCTTAATGCGCCAATCGCAACAAAAGTCGTCTGCTTTTCTCGTCTGCTGAAATGTTTAAGAAGCCTTTTTGGCAAACAGTGTGGACCCAGATCAGACTAGGTGCAGTCTGTTCTGGGTCCACGCTGTTTGCTTCTATATTTAATTCGTCAGTAATGCTAGGCAATTATTTGCAGCAGACGACTTCAACATACGACATTTTCAGATGCATTTTTCATGGCGCTTTAAGGGTAAATATCATAATTGGAAACCTGCTTCTGCAGTTGGGACGCCTTGACGCCCTATTTGAAACGAATGACGTCATTTCAGGCTATACAGAAAAGCCATGATTAAGCAATCTGAACCGTTTTTATTCTAAATATTCGATATGTATGTTATGTGCCTGATCAACGCCTTCAGTTAATATGTCCAGTAAATCCAAAATATATGAGTGTAAAACTATAGATTATTTACTTACCTATGCGTTTTAACAGTGCCAACAACATTTATTTGAGCCAGTGCATGAGATTTCCAACAATTTGGTTTGTGCGACCAGCAAAGCCTCAGATCAGCCTGCGCATACGCGCAGTCTGATCAGAGCCTTTTCTAGTCGTTTGAGTATTCTATGATTGTTAAAGCTGCATAGTCTGTAACTTTTGATGTTTTTCGATTCTTTTTATTTTCTTTTTAAATCATTTGTAAAAGTAGAATTAAGTTATGTTTTCACAATAAATCTGTTCACTATAGCTGAAAACTGCACGGAAAAGTGAATTATCTTATAAAACAGGTGTGTTTTTCTCTTATTGGTAATTATTTGCGTCCCTCCAATAATTATAGACAGTTAATTCTAACATAAATTATGTTGCTTTGATACTGATAATTTGTTAAGATTTACGAAACTGGTAAAATGTTTACCTGAATTTTAGTTGTTTTACTGTGTTTTTGAAAAATAGAAACATTTGTTCTAAAATTAAAAGATCAAAAGTTACAGACTATGCAGC
This sequence comes from Loripinus fragilis, assembly GCA_964019695.1. Lineage (NCBI taxonomy): Eukaryota > Metazoa > Mollusca > Bivalvia > Lucinida > Lucinidae > Loripinus > Loripinus fragilis. Next base: position 73,995,690 of record OZ026527.1, on the reverse strand, counting down.
TTTAAGCTACTGACTGAACACCATTTGGAGTTTCTAAGCTCAAAAGGAGGCTGCAGAGGCTCGTCTGAGTCTACACTTGTCAGAATGTCAAATTGTTGGAAATCTCGTGCACTGGCTCATTTAGTAGAGAAATTTCAAGTACAGGAGCCTATCTTGAGGCCTGGAAATCTGTACAATTTTGCAAAGGTTTATTTCTTGTGTCTTTTTCCTGTGAGTGTGGCAGCATAATAGAACGATCATACATGTATGCACTTTAGCTCTTTCCCTCATGAATATGCATGCTAAGCTCCACCCATATATAATAGACGTTCATGTTGGTAACTAATGTATGATCAGAGACATCATATTTCTATATGCAACCGGAGCAGACACAGATCAGACAGCTCTTGTAGAGTAAGCCCTAGTCAGGCAGCTCTTAAAAGATCTGCCTGATCTGGGTCTGCTCTGTTTGCAAAAGCATTAAAATGCGTTTCTTTGAGGTAAAGGGTTCAACAATATCCTTTCAAATATCAACCAAACAGAAATAAGAAACTTTCATGTCGGCACAAGAAGGGGATAAATTTAGCATAGTATGACCAGATTACGCATTGAAATTCTAATCTTTACAATTAAAAGATTGTCAATCAGGGCCTGGAATTACAATACCTCCTTAAAGTTAAGCAAGACTTAAGTTAAGTATTGATATTTCAACATGCTGTATTAAATGCTTAATAAATTGCCTGGATCGATGTGGTATTTGTGGTCAAAGATATCATTGTGATCTTCAAAAAAATTAAAACTAATTTGATTTTAATCAGTTTTAAACGTTATTTTTCGCATCCTGAAAAATCAATACTTAACTTAAGTCTTCCTTAGCTTTAAGGAGGCATTGTAATTCCGGGCCCAGGACTATAGTTAAGAGTGCGTAACGAAAATTTAATTTTCTTATTTCTCAACCAAAACATATGTTGTGGGTGCGCAAAAGAACCGTCTCGATTAGACGGTACTTTTGAGCACCAAAAACAGATGTTAAAACTGATGGGTAAGAAAATGTTTACATTTTTACGCTGAAATTTTTTGTTTATCTACACCTGTGGTCAATAGTCCGTCTTGTTCTTGTAGCGGATTTATATTATATTTATATGTTATAGTGTAGGCTCTCTCTATTTCTGAAGAATCCGTTTCTAGATTATTTTGAAAGTTCTTATCACTTCTTTTTTGTATGCCCAAAATATATCCATGTACGGAACACCTATTTGTCAGACATATTGTAATCGCACACATGAATTGTTGTATGGTAAGGTGACTGCAAACGATATAGAAAATGTAACTCTTTTCTTGAAAGTGCAAATGTAAATATTTAAAAAATATGTATGAATATAATGAAATAAAATATCTTTAAACGAATATCGTTACAAGTATCAGCGTTCTCAAAAAACGTGCATGTATTTTCAACGCCTCCGGATACTAGTCAGGCGCTCTTACCACCTGAGCTAGCAGGGTGGACCATACTTTCTTTAGATTGATCAATTCGTTTCAGGCAATTTATGAGTGTCCAACAACGGCGGAGTTTAACAAAACAAGTCAAGTCAAGAGCTAAAGTATAAGAAATGCTTCCATTACTTCAAAGCCATTGAGGTGATTGCCACAAATCACGTGATTTTTCCGAAATGGTGGATTTAACCCAACCTTAGATAGTCTACGCGCTTCACATAGACGATTATTGCGGTCGGCCATGGCCGGCCGCTTATATAAACTTCAATCAAAACATACATCAAATTCAGGTTTTGACTAAACCTTTAAGCTGTGCTCAGACTATATTTTATTCGCTGCCGAACAACGAGCGGGGTACCAAATATCGTGGTTGACCTACAGCGCGAAGTAAACTGTCCGTGAAATCTGTAGGGCTACCTAAAGCGTGAGGCAAGCTCGTTTGCGAATTTAATTTTCACAAAGAAGGCGTCAATTTGCCCTGCCGCGTATATAAACGCAATAAGTATTATATTTTCAAAAAACATGGCGAAAGTGAAACGTCCCAAAGTCAAAACGTCCTTGATTGGCAAAGAGTGCGAGCGAACTTCACATCAGTAAACGTACTTATATGATTGTGATCCACATCTGATCACATAGAATTACTTTGAATTAAGGCACTTTCTTATGACGGTCATGGCAAACAGGTTTTATGCCCCCAAAGGGAGGCATATAGTAATCAAACTGCCTGTCCTTAGTGTCCTTAGTGTTGAGTGTTCATATCATATCCGGAGTATATCTCCTATATTATTTTAGGTAGGAATGCCAAAATTCGTGTCTCAATGCATTTAGGGTCATGGAGCAGCACGCACCTTTACCACTGCCATCAGATCTAGAAAAATCGTGTCACGAGCATAAATCCTAAGAATCCCAAATTTGGTTTGTGAACACATCTTGGGGTCACGGAGTCTGTACATATACAGTTAGGCGACCACTGTGATCTTGATTTTCTGGCATCAGTTTTAAGGAAAATGTGCTTTCTAGTGTTGTCAAATGATTTTCCATAAATGTGTCGCATGCTAGATACATTACCATAACATACCATGCATAAGCCGGGTGCTTTCAAAAGATCAAGCAACATCCTCGCTGGAAGCATGTGTTAAATGGTGACAAATCACAGTTCAGATGTTAATAATCAGAGCTTAGAATAAATCTACATGTACAGGCTCTAAAAGTTCAAAATAGAAGCATGCAGTGGGCAAGAATATTCAAGGATAGGGCTCTACGACCGCCAGCTTTTTTGAAAAGCTAATACTTGTTATTACAAGTTAACAAAAATACTGATCAGGTTGTCCGTCTCAGGTGTCGATTAATAGCTTCATCACAATACTTTTAGGATTTTGGCTCAGCTGATAGAATTCAGTGTTAAAGGGTTCGTATGATGTTGTACATACAAACGACGTGGGCACAGTAAGTTTTCGGGTGAGCGTTGTCATCAGCCTCTGTTAAAGCTTAGCTCCACGGAACCTTCAGACGATCTGTGTAGCCTCAGATCAGACCTGGTGGATGCCCAGCCTGATCTGAGACGTCACTTAGCGCATATGCCATGTTGGTTGGTCTTGTCATGAGGCGGCTCATCTATTGGTTAGAGGTATCAGGTTTAATTTAGGTTAATTTGCGCCATTTTAAGGCTGTACTTTTCGCTTTTTCATGCGAAGATGGTATTGATGTGAGCCGCAGCACGTCTCACGTCTGTTCTTAATCCTGTACACAACTCTTCGAACTAACTCAACCTCAGAATGGCGTGATCCTGTATCGCTCGAATGAGTCCTTAGAATAAACCACCTACACATGTAAATTCATGTCGAAGACGTGCTAAATGACGCATCAACCCTTGTATAAACATGATTCAGAGATAAGTTAGGGATCTTTCATGTGAACCAAACATCTATGTGTCTTGATCCACATCAGAATTAAGGATGAGGTTGGTTCCGTGAAATATGTTTGAGCACCCCCCCCCCCCAGTAATTGCTTACTGACCGTTCCAAGGCGTTGCTTCTTTTGTGGATCCTTTTCGCTATTTGTTATTTGTTGTTTGTCCTTGTCATACCGTCTTGTCTGTTTCTTGCAGCTTTGTGGTCACCTGCTAGAAAAGGGTTGACTGACCTCTTAGCTCTCTTGTATGTGAAGTTTATTAGTGTTTTATCACTTTCCCATATGGTGACTCGGGTCAGGTGTGGTACCTGATTGTATCCATTCCTGATCTTTGCCTTCTTCCTTTCTTTGGATGCACAATGGCAAAAATGTGTGTAATAAGACGATACATGAATAAGGCCAACATCACTATATTAAACTATTTTCGTAATTATATTTTATTTAAAAGATAAGTTTCCTTTAAGAACGTCGTAATGTTACATGTATATCTATCTCTTGAAATAACTATTTCATGTTTAAATTTTGTAAAATTTATTTCTTATTTGTGAGAAATCGTCATATTTCAAACGGAAGTGACGTACAGTAAAATCTGTATAACAACAAACAAATTGTAATTGTTCTTCACCAATATGACCTATTAAAACAACTTCTTTTCTGATGAACCATAGTTGTTGTTATTTCTCAAGAAGTTTCTGTTGCCTTTGCGTTTGCGTTTGGTCTAATGCAAGTGAAAAAGTAAGTGAGTACCACAATCAAACACCGCAGACCATCCCATGGCAGGTCTAATGCAAGAGAAAACGTAAGTGAGTACCACAATCAAACACCACAGACAATCCCATGGCAGGTCTAATGCAAGTGAAAAAGTAAGTGAGTACCACAATCAAACACCGCAGACCATCCCATGGTAGGTCTAATGCAAGTAAAAAAGTAAGTGAGTACCACAATCAAACACCGCAGACCATCCCATGGCACCGTGAGACTGAGTCACAGAACATTTACAGTAACAAGACATCCGTAAGACAATTAAAGCAAAGGCAACCAGCTCTCTCAACCTTTCTCTTCAAGAAGACTGCAAAGCTAGAATGGACACAAAGTAATGCACAGCAAAACAAAGGCAAACACAGAACCCTCACAACCGATGGAAAGCACACCAAACAACAGATCAACAACAACAGAACCACCGCCTTAGAACGGACAGCAGCCTAAGTCACTGGTGGCTTAACTGCATAATACTGGTACCAATCCTTCGCCCTAGATTCTGTTGTTGTTAAAACGCAATATTGTTTAGCTCTCATGGAGGCTTCTTAACTAATACAGTGTATCATCACAGAGAAACAATCAAATTAAATGAAAACAAGTGAAAACGGAAAACCCATCAGAAAAACACATTCTTGCATGCCTGATAAGGCTTTCTGAGATTTTACCCGGGGATAGAAAATCATATCTGACCCATGCTATCTTACCCAGGCTGTCACGTGAGTGCTACATACATTGGTTGTATTGGAACTCACGCACATGGTCGTCAAGTGACGTCATCATTATGTTAAAGTGAGGTTTTCATGTGAAATTGCATCTTAGCGTATTCAGGGACTTCTGGAAGCTTATTTTAAAATAAATATATAAAAACAGCGATGAGCAAGAAAAAGAATCCATTATTCGTGTGAGGGTAGGATACAAAAACCCGTCTCCTCGGGATCACCGTTTGTCATCACTCGGCAAGCCTCGTGATGCCAAACGGTGATCCTCGGGACGGATTTTTCTATCCTACCCTCACAATCATGATAGATTCTTATATTATAATACATTGGTCTTCTGTGACCCATCAGTATATATACGTTTATGAGATAACGGTGACGTTAGATTTTATCTTTCGGCTCATGCTCTGTAGCCGTGAAGATGTTTCATTCAACATAATTTGTTTGAATACTTTGGAAGGCATCAAACAGTTATACTTGTTAATGTTGTCACCTGCTGGAAAAGGGCTGACCTCTTTGCTCTGGTTTGTGGTGTCTAACTGTGAGAAACATTTTCCATTGGTATCCAGGTGGGGGGTACTTGATTGTTGTATCGATTCCTGATCTTTGCACCCTTACTTACTTTCAAGAAATATCGACTAGAAACACCGTTTAATGGCGATAACGTTTTAGCGTTAGTAAACGCGTCAAATTGAGTAAACTTTATTTCTCAAAGAATATTCATACTGGTTTGTGTCTTGTCTAGTAGCGAACCCATAAGATTTTTATTTTCCTACATGTACGCGGGCCATTTTCCTACATGCACGCGGGCCATTGTAGTGGACTTCTCTATATAATGCACATAATGCCAACGCGGAGACTGTAGACAATTCTGTTAATATGAAAATAAAGCAGTTTTGTTTTATTTATCTATATAATTATAGTTTTATAAAGGCCATGTCATGAATCAAATAAAATATAGCAAAGTAATAATAGCAACACCGTTGGAATCAGATTAATCAAAATACAGCATCCCCTTAAATATTTTCAGAAGTACGAGTTTTCTTTCTTAAAATATTAACCAATCTTAACAATACGTAGCAAGGTCATTCTCCTGTTGTCGCCACCATGCTATGTTTGACGTATTTCATTCGTGCTCATATGTAATATAATTGTTATCTGAGCCTGGAAATAAAGAGATTGTTTTTGGTTTTTTGCTTGTTCGATGTGACACTAGGCATGTACTCTGTCCACAACATATTTGTAACCATAGGAACTTCACACAGAATGCTTGACGGTGCGCCTGAGTCCTAGCATTGTTCAAAAAGAAAAGAAACAGAATACAACTTCTCACGTGACAAAGGGATTAGTAAATATTAAGCTTGACACAATCTGAACATACCCGTATAATCATAGGCTATGTTTTGAAGATAAGCCTACATGTTACGGCTCTGTGTGTGTGTGTGTGTGTGTGCGTGTGTGCGTGCGTGCGTGCAACACTTTCTAATAGATGTAAGAGATAAGGCACTGAGGTAATAATTTTTTTCATGCTTAACTCAGCTGAGTATGACATTCCAACTGCTCATAAAATCTAAAAGGCTGAAAAATAAAATCATTGTTATGCTTGTAAACTCTCAAGTGTTGTGTTGACGTTTTAACATCTATGACTATGATAATGACTTGAGAATGAAAACATTTTTGTATTGAACATAAATAGCGGGGAAATATAAGCCATTAGGACACGTGAACATTTGTGAAAAAAAAGCCGAGTACATTGGTTCTCCTTTTGAGTCGGTGAAGCAATTATTTCCTTTAGGACAACCATAAATATAACATCTATTACATTGGCCCCGTTGCGAGAAAACATGCCTTAAATGGGTCCAGATAAGGATAGTTTGTGAACCTTAAATTGTAATTATTTCCTTACCCATTAATTGAAACATGTGGTTTGGGTGCTCAAAAGAACCGTCTAATTGAGGCGGTTCTTTTGAGTACCCACAACATATGTTTTGGTCGAGAAATAAGAAAATAATTTTCCAGTACGCACTCTTATCTGGAACAACAAAGTCGCAGACCAGCCTGCGGATGCACGCAGTCTGATCAGCACCCTGGTAATTCGCTTTCTGGAAAGCACTATAAATGCTAACCTTGCACCATGCAATAATGTAGATAGTCTTCGTAGCTGATTTGGCAGCATTGACTCTTACCAGGTCTCACACACTGAAGACTGGTCCCGAGGTTATAAAACTTTTTTCATGCTGAACACGAAATTTTAACTGCTCATAAAAACTAAAATACCAACAAATGAAGAAGTTGCTTGCTTAAAGTCTCTCAGATGTTGTATTTATCATGCTGATAAATGTTAATTCATGGCATTTTAACATTTATGAGCATGATCAGTTTCGTGCTCAGCTGTGTTTAGCATTGAAAAGGTTTTACACCCTCGGGTCTGGTCTTCTAGCGGCGAGCTCCACGTGGCATAGCAAAAAAAACAACCTTGTCATCTGGAATGACGTGCCAATAAAAGAGACACAAGGTCGAAATGAACAAAACGTAATACGTGTACCTGTGTCGTTGTTTTTCTCTGCCATTGTATTGGCAAAATAGATATAGTATATCAATTGCTACAGTCGTGCCAACCAAGAATGACAGTGACGCAATATTTTGTTTACAATTGCTAAGTTAAGCACTTATGTACACTTCACTTGAGCTACTACGAATCGATAGATCACTTGTTTATTAATCCTATCCCTCGGATAGGATTAATACACAAGTGATCTATCGCTTCTAAGTCCCTAATAACTTTGTAAACAAAACATGACGTCACCGTCACTCTTGGTTGGCACGACAGTAGGTGTTTTTTTTCTAAACTTGTTGTCACCTCATTCTTCTTGCATTTGCATTGGTATTGGATTGTAAAGCGTACCACATTACAGATACTAGAGATTGGGCAACTAGTAAAAATCGCAATTGTGACGTGCAAACGGTCTGTAGCCTGGGTTCCAGTCTGATCATTTTTTTCTTTTTCCGTTTCTCGGTCAAAAATGACAATATCTATCGAAATTAATAACGGACAACCGATACCTTTGAAGTGTTATATTTTTATTATCTTATTTTTTATATTATTAGAACAAGAAAACATTTGCAAGCATTTTTGACGACAGGATCCAGGCTAACGGTCTGCGACTTCAAAGAGAAACAAAAAAATAAAAGTGTATGAAAAGACAGGAGTTTTCACAAAAACAATTTTATTGCAACATTGAACAATGTTATTTGAGAATTTAACCCTTAAAGCGCCACCTTTAATTTGCAGCAGAAGACAATTACATATTTTGCCGCTTTTTCACAAATAACATTTTAGGCATGATATTTCATGAGAATCGTCTGCTGGCGATTCTCATGTAATATCATACTTTTTTTTTCATAAAATTGGGAAAGATTTCGCATTTGTCGTCTGCTGCAGTTGTGATTGGCGCTTTAAGGGTTAAGAAAGTTATTATAAGTTTCCAAAACTCCTCTATCGCCATTTTGAATGTATAATAAGATGCTAATGGGATTCATTACCTCTTCTTAAGAGGCATAAACTCTTTATTTTAGCCACAAATCACACAATTACTTCTATAAATGATCTTTTACTGCTATAATTGTCCTTTCAGCGAGTATGACACAAAGTTCTAATTAACGAAACAAGGACCAAACACAGAACCCCATAAACAATAGGAGCCCTAACTATTGCAATGTATCACCACAGAGGAACAATCTAATCATATTAAAAAAAAAAAGGAAAAGGGCTCTTGGCTCTCAGATAGTCCGGGCTAAAGAAAATCTAAAGTTGTATACTCCTTTATGAAAGTTTTGGTAAAGTTCATATCGATTCCCATCGTCGTTAAAACTGCACTTTCTAATCGCCCTTTGAAATATATGCTGGTTGTATTTCGTAACTAGTAAGGTCTTCATTGATGTAGGTGGTATAAAATATTTTACCATGTTTGTCCGCCTGTATGTGAGATAATCCACTCGCTAAATCTCGTGGAATATCACCACGTAATGGCGGAAAAAACATGGTATAACCAATGCGCAAGAAATATCAGTGGTTTAACAATTTTGGCGATAAAACGGTCCGTGTTTTGATTTTTTTTTACGTTATTTCATCCATTTTGCTGGAAAGATTGGATCTCCATATTGCCATTAAACGCTATACATGTTTTAGTAAAATATTCATTATATTTAAGCAAACCTATTAAAACAACAACGCGAGTAAACAATATTATTTGTCCTACCTTGTAAATCATTTGCAATTCAACTTTTATATCTTCCATAAATCAAAATGATATTTTTCTTGATGGTCGAGATTTCTTGCTAAAATAAGTTAATCTATGTTTTGCATAATTTAACCGTAATATCTGGTTGAAACATCGGGATTTTTTAATCCAACAATATTATCATTGACCCAGCCCGTCAGTTAACGGAAATGTACAACTTTTCTTGACTTGAAATCCAAAATTGGTAAACTGACGAAGAGTGGTGCGACAAACTCAAGTTTAGTAGTAAGTGATAAGATAAGAGAATGTTTAGTGACAGAGTACAATGCTTACATGTCCCATCCCCTATCCGCTTCATAAATCTTAAACACATTGCTGCTCAGTTACCATTCACAACAAATGAAATTTTAAAACAAAAGGTAGAGGTGTCTTTCTCAAGAACACAGTGTCTCCCGTGAGTCTCGAACTAGCGATGCTTCGATCCCAAGTCCAACACTCTACCACTGAGCCATTGCGCTCCTCAAAGAAAGGTTAATCATCGATACAACACTGTTTTAGACTCGGCCCTTGGGTAATGCATGTGAAATAAGCTTTCGGCATGCGCGGATCCAGAATGTTTTGTCAGAAGGGGTACAACTTTGACAACGTTTTTTTTAGTTTGATGATGGGAGGAAGGATCCAAATACCACTATTAGCGGGCCATCAACGGCCTGCCAGCAAAACGCCATTTAAATGGCGTTTCGCTGGCGGGCCGATGATGGCCCAACATTAAATGCTGGCTTGGTAGCTTTGTGATTTTAAGGGGATCCGGACCAGTATTGCTAAGGAACCCTATATTTTTGTAATTTTCCAGGGGGACCCGACCCCTGTCCCCCCCCCCCCCCTCTGGATCCGCACATGTTCGGCTTCGTTTTCGTTTTTTTTATTGTTTTTTTTTTGTTGTTGGTAAAGTGGGGATATCATGAAGATGATTGATGCCCAGAAAACTGTAGTTTCTCGAGCATCTCTCATTGTCACACAAGATTTTGACATTCCGAATACTTGTATGGGCATACTGTAACCACCTGCCAGAAGGACAGACATTCGGTTGATCGGTATAATCTGACATAATGAATTGAATTGTGCCGCGAAGTCCTATTGTAATTTGTGACGAAGTAGAACAATAGTACATGATTTATCACATGATATATTATTTTGTCCTGATTCTTCGAGGTTTTCAGGAGATATGTGCCATTTGATTTAGACATAATTACTGACATTTTTGACACGTGAAGCTTGTGTCGCGAACTTCTCTCTAAATAGTCCGACAGTCATAACGAAACATCTTATAAGTCATATACGACTTTAATAATAATAATAATAATAATAATAATAATAACAATAATAATAGTGACAATAATAAAAACAGCTATCTTCCATTTGTGCAGCCTAACTCCAGATTTCATCAACTGCTAGAACCATGCCAGACAAAATCATCTTGTCCACCTTGAAGATACAGCCGCGTAGAATGTACAAAATTTGAAACCTGTGCAATTTTGCACAGGTTTCGAATTTTGTACGTTTCGCGCAAATGACCAAATGCACTTTCAAATGTTTAATAAGATGTTTAAATCTCACAGAACAGCAAATAAATTTGAAATGAAAAACGTTGTAAACTAAATAAGAGTTTTCGTGAGTTAACAACAACAGAATCTAGGGCGAAGATTTGGCGCCAGTAAAATGCATTTAAGCCCCTTCCCCACACCTCCGGAAGCTTAGGCTGCTGTCCGTTCTAAGGCATTAGTTCTGTTGCAGTTGACTGTTTGTGGGGGTTCTGTCTTGGTCTTTGCTTTCGTATGCGTTACTTTGAGTCCTTTCTAGGAGGAAGAGAGAGCTGGTTGCTTTGCTTTATTGTCTTTTGGATGTCTTGTTGCTGTAAATGTCCTGTAGCTCTTCCTCACGGTGCCGTGGGTTGGTATTCAGTTTGTGATTGTGGTATCCTTATCATACTTTCTTACATTCTAAGGCAGATACGGAGATTAAGATTTGTCTTCTCGGCAAAGTTGACAAAAACATCGAAAAGATTAAAATAGCGGGCCGCTTTCCTCGCCAAAACAATTATTTATTTTTCTACAAAAAAATAGATGTAAAATGCCAAATCGGTTGTAACAAACTTTTTCACTAACGATCTTGACAACATGTTTAAAATGATAAAACATCTTGAAGCGCATGTATGTCACTTGTGCATAATGTACAAAATATGAAACCTATAGAATGTATATGCTACGCGATTGCACACCTTCTGCATGAAAGAGATCAAGCTCAAATGTTAGGTTCTAGCAGTTGATGAATCTAGAGTTCGACTGCACCAATGTTTAGAATGGCAAACCTTCCTATAACGGATACCTTAATACATTGTACAATACAGTAAAACCAGTGTAAAATGGCCACAATCAAAAAGACCAAAAATTGGTTTCCATGACCAATTTTCGCTTAATGCTGGTCAAAAGTATTGCAGAATGCTCCAAGGGGGGCATTCTGCAATACGTTCGACCTTCATTAAGTTAACATTCGTCATTAATATCTGTGTTTTGTCTGTTTTTGAGTGACTGTTTTACACAGGTTTTACTGTATGGTACTTTTATTGTAGAAAAAAACGAAAATAATTGTGGGAAAGGTGAATTTCAATTTACCACCGTTATAGAAAATCAATGGCCCCCTATTGACACCAACACTCTACCCCCTTCCAGCCCAAAAAACTTATTTGCTATTTTGTGACGACAATATCTGCATCAGTATTATTGTAGATAACCTTGTATGAAAAAAAAAACTTTTGTGGCTGTTCCAGGGCAGTAACCAGTACTGAGGCGGGTGGGTTTATGCTTTTGTGGTTTTATGTCGGCTTTACAGACAGCAGAATTGATTTAGAACGTCTCTTAACCACTACACCACACTGGTTCCTTCAATAACTAAAATCAACAAGTAATCGATGAAGGAAATAAATATTTTTGGCATAAAACAAAAGAAACCTTGAAATTTTAGACAAAAAAACAACAACACTGTTTTGGACGGGAAACAAGGCTCCGATTTGAAAATTCAAATATTATTTTTCACCTTTGCTGTGAAGGACAGGTCTACACATTGGCACCACCGCTTGGTTAGTTTACAATCTTCCTTGTTCAAATGTAATTCGCTAGTTTGTGAGAAGCTATTTAATCAAGTTGTATATCTTTAAAACACGTTTAATGAAAAACTTACTATTGCAAAATTTCACTGATATTTTACAATTGTAAGCTTTTCATAAGCTGCAGTGTAAGGGGGACAATCGTGTTATTGATTATCTAGGTGATCAAGAGCGACAACTTAACTGTTTAGTCAGGCAATAGTTCGATATGAATAGAAATCAATCATTTTATACATGTACTTATTTTTACGCAATATGTTAAAACAAAATTGCATCAATAATAAAAATGACCACGATCATATGCATCATCTGCATATGCCTAATCGGGAAGTCATAATCTTACTTTTTTTCGATGGTGTAGGCCTACAGTTTATGATATTTTTATGGTTCTATTTCAAACGTTTTAATGGGCTTCGATATTTGTATTCCACGTTTAGCCACTCTCAAATGTCAGATGGCTATTTCATTTCTCAGTGTTTTTGGTGGTCGATGACACCTAATTCTATCAACAGCAGGTGTACGATTGGTTTATTAGCTGCATTGTATACCTGTGGGACCAAGTGAATTATTCATTAAGTTTGATACAGTAAAGCCAGGATGGCCCAACAAATATATTCAGTGGTCACAGAATATAATTTCCAAGAAATAATTTCCAGAAAAAATCCTTTTTCTGAAGATGGATTTTAACTAAACAAACAGTGCAGACCGCATTATTCAGCGTTTCATCTGGGTTTTCGCTGCTTGCAAAAGTACCCTTCTATAGGGTAGGGTTGAACGCATGTGGACTGCACTCATAGGGATGTGTGCGCGTAATTACGATCCGTACGGTAGTATTTTATCCCGTATTACGCATCCCCATTAATGCGCACGTCGAGCAGAGAGATTTTACTGAATGTGCAAAATCGATACACCGAAAATAGCACCAGTCGCTATTCGCCGTAATCCAATGCCAATTATGGTTGACTGGGAATGAAATTTGCCTGGTCGTGAGAAACAATGCCTTCTAGCATCAGCGTAGCGTCCTTTGCTTACAATTCGCGCATGCCTACTTAAGCAATCTAAAAGAAGAAAAATATATTTACTCTTTAACAGCTAAATTTCTAAAAATGGCCTTGGACTGGTTGGCTTGCACAGGTCTTCCCTGTCTGAGTAATATGATCCTGGTTATCACATAATAATAGCTAGATTTCAATAGGCGGATCCAGAGGAGGGGACAGGGGGTCCGGAAAGTGCTAAAGGTCCTGGAAAATTTTAATTTCACAGTTCTCCAGAGAAGGGTTCCAATTGTTAAAAGGACCCCTCCCCCTCATAAAAACACACACACAATTCTGGCGAGAAACGCGGTCCTTGGTTTGGATCTCACCATCATTATTTTTCAGCTCAATAACAGAAAAAGACAGGTCTTCATATCAGCACAGACTTTTAATTCGTTTACGATTCCTTATTAACAATATTAAACTGGTGAGAAGCTTAACATTTACATCTCATATCTTTAATTAGCATTTTCTTTTTTATTTCGTGAACGAAAAGATTATAAAAGATATTTTGCCTCATGTATCGACTATTAAAAGTGGAGCGTTGAAAAAGTCGGATTCTTTCCATCAAATCAGTTTGCTGCACTTTTAAAGTCTCTTAAGAAATAAAGATGTTATACCAGTATGTCTTTAATGGAAGCCGTCATATGTGCTAGTGTATGACGTCATAACCTCTTCATTAATTATGCAAAAATCAAATTGATAAGATTTGAGACTAATTTTGCTACATTTTGATGCATATGCCTAATATAGCATAAACGATCAGTGATATAAGAAATTGTGTGATTTAAAGATTGTATGCATACATGTACTTATAAGATTCCGTGCATCTCATTAGCATTTTAAAAATTATCTATTCGAATTGGCGGCACCGACAGGCTGTTAGGAAAACTTCATTTACTTATAACTTTCTTTGTTCTCAACCAATCTAGATCGGGTTTTCAGTGAAATTGTGCTTTGCGAAAATGTTTAAAACGATAGATTATGCATATGAAGGGGTTACATGTTAGAATTCACAAATTATGATGTATTTCTGTCCCTGAAGATGGAATCAGTGATGAGAGGTCATCATATTAGGGACACAGTGTGCGCACATATGTATTTTATACGAAGCGCTTGCTATGCCATTGTGCAAAGTAAGGTTAAAACTTGCCAGCTCAGCAACACAGATTAGCAAATATTAAGAGGAAAGGATTTTGCATGTATTGCCATTAACATTAGTTGAAAGTGAAATTTCGTGACGGATCAGCCAAAATCCGAAAATCGTTGTGACGGAGTTGGGCACCAGTGATTAAAGTTCGTACTGCGTGGAAGCACATGCTAATTGAACTACTGTCTATAAAAGCAGACTGATCAGAATTTTTGGTGGGTGTTTTATGGGCAGTCAAGGGTCCAACGATTCTTCAGGCAGAAAACTTAGACTCTGATCAGACTGTGGAATATTAGCTGTACGCACATGCTAATTCGTGCCTTATGCTGGACACCGGATAAGTTTGCGTATTTGTTGTTAGAATACAAGTTTTCCTATGACTTGGCTAAAACGCTGATCTTTACAGAAATGACCGTCTTTGGACTGGCATTAGCTACGAATCCGCTTTATTAATTTGCAGGCTATACAAAATATATGTCAAGGATTTTATGTACGTAGATTTGTGAGGTTTATAGGTCAATATGAGACGACAGTCTCTGCGATAGCTCTGTTTATCAATTCTCTGCATTGTTAACACCCCTAGGGACACGATTCGCCCACGTTCTTAGTGATAATATATCAGTGGCGGATCTAGAGGGGGTTCAGGGGGTTCGCTCGAACCCCCCTCCCCGTCCCCCGTTTTTAATTTTCCTATGAAAAAGAAATAATTTGGTCTCAGTGAGACCAAATTATTTCATATTCATGGGATATTTAGGAAAAATGAGATATCAGCAAAGCGAACCAACACACCTTTATGAATATGAAAGTAAGTAAGGGTGCAAAGATCAGGAGTCGATACAATAAAGTATCACACCTGACCCAGGATACCAATGGGAAGTGACGAACTTACAATGAGACACCACAAACAAGAGCCGAGAGGCCAGCCCTTTCCCAGTAGGTGATCACAAGGCACAAATAAACAGACGCGCACAACAAGACAGAAAAAGCATAAATGATCCACAAAAGAAGTACCGCATTAGAACGGTCAGTAAAGCATTTTACTGGAGAGCTTAAACCGGTTTAACGGCGCCAACCTTACCCTTAATCCAGATGCGGATCAAGACACATAGATATTTGGTTTGCATGAAAGGCCCATAACTTATCAATGCATCATCTCCTAGAACATATATATCAAGATATTACAAGGAGATAATGCAAAGATAAGGACTCAACAATAAATAAAACTGAATACCGGAGCAAAAGAAACCCAACAGGTAAACTCTGGTGGGCCCGACAAACAGCCATACCATCTCAACAATAGATAAAACAATAGATAAGTCTTCAAGTCGGAACCGTCAAAGAGTCTGAAGTCCGACCCACCGGCGTGCAATTAAAGAGGAAAGCAAAGTTGCCAACCGTGATTGGGTTGACCACCAAGCATGCAGTCTGTTGCATTACATTTCTTTTTTATAATGGGAAAATAGTTTAATGAAATGCGCTGAAAAATTATAAGAGTCAACAATCTTCTTCATTTTATATACCAAGTCACCATAGAAATCAGGTTCCGAAAGTCCTTGGCGCAAAAGTGATTTAAGCCCTACTTGTAATTTAGATATCAAACATAGTATCGTCTAAAAATTTAGAAAAGGTTTTGCGAAGTTTATGATACCGATAGCCTTGTTTATAAAGTTTCTGAGTTAACATTTTATAGCGAGTGTTGAAGTCAGTAACATAGCTAGATGCTCTAGCAAAATGAATGAGTTGATAGATATAGTCTCCATAGGATGTAGAGCGAGGAACATCACCATCTAAAAATGGGAAATTGATAATTTCAAAATCAAAGTCGTCACGTTTATCATAAATTTTGGTAGAAACAATATCATCAGAAATTGACAAATGCAAGTCTAACTAGAGGACCTGACGGTCCTGAAGCGCTCACCTGATCTCCTTAATAATGTTAAAATATGTCAAGATCAACTACGGCTTATAATGAAACATATTTTGTTTATGGGGGTTACGGCCATTTTGGTTGAGTGACCCAAAACAATCTAGTGAATATTCCATCAAACAGCCCAGTGATTTCTGAGTAGAGATGTTTAGATAGGTATGTGGCAATTCAAATGAGTGGCCTTGGATAAAAGGTCACAGGTCAGCTTGACATTTGGTACTTATATAAAACCGTGGTCTCATTAGGTTAAACATTTCTTGCAAGTATTATGATTTCGGCCTAAACAGTTATAGAAAAAAAAATAAACATTTCAATATTTTCCCCATATAACTGCATTAGGAATCAAATTTGACCTTGCCATAAAGTAGGTCAAGGTCAACCTAGATTCATCATTTGTGCAAATCTGGTAGGGTCCACATCCCCAATAGAACATACCAAGTCCCAAGGCCATTGGCCTTTTGGGTCTAGAGAATATGATATTTAAAGGATTTTTACCATATATGGGCATGCATGGTGGCCATCTTGGTCATGTGACCAGTACAATTGATATAAATTTTGGCTAACCTATCATAAGGAGCCTTCATATGAAATTTGAGTTCAATTGGTCTAGTGGTTTCTGAGGAAACTATGTTTTAATGTGTTGATGGAACTCCCAATATGAGCGACCTTGGCTGAAAAGTTAACGGTCAACCTTGACCTTTGAAACTTTTTTATAGCCATTGTCTCATTAGTTTCAACATATCAAGTGAGAATAATGACTTTGGCTTCAACAGCATTCAAAAAATCAACTTTACAAAGATTTCCCATTTATATGCATTAGGAAGAAAATTTGACCTTGACATTAAGTAGGTCAAGGTCAACTTAGGATCATCATTTGAACAAACTTGGTAGGCCCCACATCCCCAATGCTACATACCAAGTCCCAAGGTCATTGGCCTTCTGGTTCTGGAGAAGATTTTTAAAGGATTTTTACCTTATATGGGCGAGGCAGCCATCGTGGTCATGTGACCAAAATATTTTGCATAAATTTTGGCTAACTTATCATAAGGAGTCTTCACATGAAATTTGAGTTCAATTGGGCCAATGGTTTGTGAGAAAACTATGTTTTAATAAACTGATGGGACTCCATTATGAGTGACCTAAGCTGAAAGGTCAAAGGTCAACCTTGAACTTTGGAACTTATTTATAGCCATTGTCTCATTAGGTTAATCATATCAAGTGAGAATAATGATTAAGGCTTCCACAGTTTAAAAAAAATAAACTTTTCAGAAATTTTCCCATTTAAATGCATTAGGAAGAAACTTTGACCTTGATGTTAAGTAGGTCAAGGTCAACCTAGGATCATCATTGAACAAACTTGGTAGGCCCCACATCCCCAATGTTACAACCCAAGTCCCAAGGTCATCGGCCTTCTGGTTCTGGAGAAGAAGATTTTTAAAGGGTTTTACCATATATGGGCGTGGCGGCCATCTTGGTCATGTGACCAGGACCATTTGAAGAAACTTTCGTTCCCGCGTCCTAAGGAGTCTCCATATGAAATTTGAGTTCAATTGACCCAGTGGTTTCAGAGGAGAAGATGTTTGGAAATGTGGACGGACGGACGGACGCCGGAGTGACTGATATACTATTAGCTCACCCAGGAGCCTTCGGCTCAGGTGAGCTAAAAATGCGGCTTCGGTATCAGAGGTATTGGCTTTATTAAGGTGGAGCTCTGAAGGGTATTCTTGACTTACCATATTGTCAAAATAAACATAAATGTTTAAAAGATCGTCCACAAACTGGATGTAGTATTAAACGCATCAATAACATTAGCCTGCTTATCATCATAAAGAGACATCATAAAGTCCCTCTAAAATACCAAACCAGTTACCCTGGAACTGGACCCATTGATGTGAATGATGCTCCTGCTTCTGCACGTTCATAAAAACCCGATTATGATGATGATGAAATAAAATGCCGTCACGATTTGGCAAACGTAATTTTGCACGTATATGCATGAAACTTTATATTAGTGTAGATAGTCCATAGCTTGTAAAACAGCTCATAGTCAAAGTCGACCATTCAGATGTCCATTCGCTTTGTTTAATTTAGGCTAAAGCAGAACTTCAACCATTTTGAGCTTTGTCATATGTGTAAATAAACGGAAATACCTCGCTCGGGAAGACACCAAGCACTATCCCATGTCTTAATATTTGTCATCTAGGAAATATCTAGGACATGACCAAAATAAGCCTCACGGCTTACTGACAGATCGTACTTCTGTGATATTTTACTTATGTAATAGTGATTGATCAAATAAAATACTGTTTAGACCAATATCTGCCATGCCACTAGATGTAGGAAAAAATGTTCTGCTCTTTTAAATTATGGATGTTCAGGGTTCAAACCTAGTCACCATACATCGTTGTTTCTTATATAATATATTTATAATTTTATTTATTAACTTATCTATTTATTTATTGATACAATTGTTTGAATATAATTCATAATAAATTCCAAATCATTTTGGTATCTGAATATCGCTTTCATGAAAGCAAGCAGTCCACACCCTATTGAGTTGATGTATTCAGTGGCATCTCGCATATGCGTGTACGTGTTTGCTAATGTCCGATTTAAGGGACCCTTTGTAAAAAAGTTAGAACTGCTGTCCAAACATAATTAAAGGATACATATGAAAATAAAATACGAATATAAAAGACGAAAAAGAAATGAAAGCATTGATAGGATTATAACCTGCGCATAATGGAAAAAGAATGGATTTTCTGCTGGTGACGAACCTACTGAGCTATCCATGCGGACAACAAATAACTCTCACGACCACACCTGACTTTTGAACATGCCTCCCAAATGTTTTTATTTCAATGTTTACAAACAAACAAATGTCATCATAGCGATTAGATCTTGGACTAACCATAGCAAGTATATTGATATGCACCATTGGTAAAAGAAATCTGCAGACTGCAATATCAATGTAACAGAATCAAACAAATAACAAAAAGTTATTGTGTATGACCAGGCAATGACACAACCATACACTGCAGACCAACCCACGGCACTCTTACTGAAAGTCTTCTATATAAGTAGAATGGCGTGTCCATTTGTGTAAGAAACCGTTTTGTTATGTGCGTAACCTTATTAATATATATGCAGCAAATAAATATTCATTATAGTTAAATTTGTTAATATAGTTATAATTTGATTTCATTGTGGCAGAGATTTGGCCAATTCCAATAAAATTAATGTACTGGGTAAATGGCAGAATAAGAAATCTGTAAGCTGGTACAAGTTACATGCTAATTAGCATACTTAAATATTGTGTTCACTACTCTATATTGCAAGTTACAAGTTATTAACAACTTCAAATATATAAAAATGGACATTTTCCATTAGAATATAAAATGCATTACATGTTATTGCATAAAAAGCCGTGTCGCACGCTATTAACACCCATGTATTAATCAATTTACGTGCTGTTGATGCTTAGCTTTTGTACTTTACATATACGCATTCAAGCCGGCACAAAAAATTACGTTATCAACAGTAACGTGCATAGGAATGAACGTAATTTAGTAACGTTAGGATGACGATTCTTTGCTCTGGAACAGGCGCTTTCAAACCTACGAATCCTTCATGCTTTTGCGCGCCATTATAGTAATACAAAATGAATTTTTCGAAGCGTTTTTACAACGTTTATTATGCGATAATAAGGATTAAACATGATTTTCTGTAACATTAACATCTGCTAGATCCCTCGGATCGTTAAACCCTCGCCCTTCAAGCTCGGGTTTCAACATCACCCTAAGGGTCCAGCAGATATTAATGCATAGAAAAGCATGTTTGATCCCTATATTTAAGGTATGGGAACATAATAGTCTTGTATTTTGTGTACTGCTGTTTTCAATGTCAGTAGGGTAACGTTGATTACTGGTCATTTACAGAAAATTGACCACAGAAAACAAACTTAGTAAAACATGGGTTTTTTAGGCCACAAGACGTGACTCGTATTTCTTTGTAAGGATGCAACAAACTCGCAAAATAGCCCATATATCTTAATTTGTCCCCTAGAGGGAGTATTTTGGTCAGAATTACACACAATATTCTATTTTTGTCTTTGTAAAATTATTAAAAGAAATGGTTTCGTGCAATGAGCAACATTAATATTAAAGCCTTCTGAGGGACTTCTACCCTTTTCAGAGTTTAAAAATCATGTTATTATTTGATTAGATACAAAATTTTGTAAAAATGCTATCATTGTTGTACTTGATGACATTAGACCCCATTTCAGAGTCGACAGATGAATATATACAAAAATGTAGTTGGAAAAAAAATTCTCAATGTTATTCCGTCTTAGAGCGTCATGCCAAAAATGAGTCAAGTTTTGCTAAAAACGCAACAAATTCTTTACATCTTCTGACAGTTAAAAAGCTCTTCTAATGTCATAGTACCATGTTTGATCAAGCTGAATATGTCATTGGATTGTGTAACAAAAGCTCAACCTTAGAGGATTTCTCAAATGTAGAAATAATTGTATTGTGTGTGGTTGCTAGGCAACGGCAGAACACCACTGAAATACGTATTTATGACTGTTAAACTGGTTACCATGGAAAAACACATCCGGTGATATGATAAGACTGTTGTTGAAATGAACCACAATGAATGTTGTAGCAGAGTGCAAGTTATTTGAAGAAAATTCGTTCATTCATTTCCAAATAAGAGATAATTGAATGTTAAAATAGAAAGTGCAAAGTCTAAGCCTATTCAGCAGGCAGAATAAAGGTCAGTTATATCACAAGCGCTATTTAAATGCCAATAAATGTCACAAAAAATATACATCTTTATAAAAAAAACTTGACTTACTTTTGGCATGGTACTGTACATCTACAAGCATACACAATTTGGCCAGAAATGAAACATAAATACTGAAAAAGATTTATATGTTTCACAGTGCTACATATTTTATCTCTTTTGCACTCATTTACCTTTGACCTAATTTCTGGCCTTCGCATGCACATTCAGACTTGCATCTGTTCTGTACATATGCCAAATATTATTTTAAAGTGGTCTAACAAATGTACTGAAAAATGCCAACAAAACCAACAATAAGTATCTTTTTTATTTCGGTTTGCCTACTATATGAGCATTTTCACCATATCACCACGGACGGATGGACTCACATTGAGATTATAGTGCAGACCCATGGGTCATGCAATTCTGATTTGTTTGTTTGTTTGTTTGTTTGTTTGGTGCTTAACGACGCATCAACCCTTGTGGGTCATTAGCGTCAGACGGTATTAACTAAACATGATGAGGATGGGAAAAGTTAAAAATTTATAAGATAAAATAAAAGGAATGGTGATGATGAGTTTGTTTTATGATAATAAGTTGCAATACGATTGTTGACAGGAGAGACCACGTACAATATCTGACAGTTTCAAAGAGCTATTCAGATAACTGTACATGTTCTTTAACTGAACAGAATACAACATAATATAATCTGTATTATGGTCTGATACAAATGTAAAACAAAACATGATTTTAAAAACAGCAATTAGATTTTGTTAAAAAGATTTATTTGTCTTAAAAATGTCATAATACTATCAATATGTATATCTTGAAATAATTCTTTCATGTTATTAACATGGAAGCAATTATTTCTTACTCGTGCAAAATCGCCACATTCCAAAAGGAAGTGACGTACAGTGAAAGGTGCGTCCATGCAATTCTGAGAGAAATAATATAAGTAAAACCTGTGTAAAACGGCCACTCTAAAAAAGGGCAAAGATCGGTTTTCAAGACCAGTTATCACTGCATGCAGGTCAAAAGTATTGCAGAATGCTCTGCAATACTTTCTACTTTCATTAAGCTACCATTTATAATTAGGACCTTTGTTTTTGTCTACTTTTTGAGTGGCCGTTTTATATAGGTTTTACTGTATTCACATTGAATTTATTCTTTATTTAAAATAGTTGTTCCAATCAACCTTAGGTTGGGGTCTGATATAAAACAGACTCGTGCGTTAACTCTTTAAATGCTGAATATCTAAAATAGAATCTTGATGGAGCCGATGATCTAGGGTAATGCATTCTAATTATTAATCATTTATTGAGGTCTCTGCTCAGACTGGTTCTCTAGGAGCATGCTGATCCGTGATAATTTTGTTTGCACATGCTTTTCTCGTCTGAGGTATTTCTTCGTTTCTTGCACATAACCCAGCTAGCAAACAATCTAGGGACGCTATTGGCCCACCAGCGAAACGCCATTTGAATGGCGTTTCGCTGGTGAGCGATAGTGGCCCACTTTTATGTGATTTATATTAAACCATCGGACCCATTAATTGGGAAACAGTTTAACTCAAATGAGAACAGCTTGCATAAGCTACCCATCACAAAAGAGTTTGGCTAAAGACATTGTAATTTCATAATGATCGCAGGTAAAATAGTTCAATCCGAGGAATGGGTTAGTCCATTAAAATGTTTAGTGTTCAAATCTTCGCATGCTAGTGGCGTCTGCTGAGAACCAATTAAACAGCTTGAATCCAGATCAGGAAAAATGAAACATTGGGCCTGGACTGGATCCAAACTCTTTGACACTTTAATGGTGTTCCTGATAGAAAATTTTGTGATAAAATTTATTTTTAAAATATCTGCAGTCGACAAAAAATGACGAAAATTGACCGAGCATGCAAAGAGTTAAAGAGTTCTGCTTGCGTAGGTGTTGTGGAGTAGGAAAATCTGTAGGCGTAATGTAACTCTAGGGGACTATACAGCGTGTCATTTACGCAATCCAGACGTATGCAGGTCGGGTGATGGAAAACAAAAAAGAGACATTTAAGCACCGCGAAGGCGCAGGGGTGACTGTGCACTGAAACGTGCAGTCTGATCAACGTCTTCTCTGTGTATAACAGCAGTATAGGAACATAAGGAGTATGATGCAAATGATATTGCAGCAAAAAATGGTCAAGTTAGCATCAATTTTGCTGCAGCAAAAAAATGGTCTAGTTTGCAGCAAAATATGGCCAACTTGGCAGCAATTTTGCTGCAGCAAACTATGATCAAGTTAGCAGCAATTTTGCTGCAGCAAAATATGATCAAGTTAGCAGCAATTTTGCTGCAGCAAAATATGATCAAGTTAGCATCAATTTTGCTGCAGCAAAATATGATCAAGTTAGCAGTAATTTTGCTGCGGCAAAATATGGCCAAGTTGGCAGAAATTATGCTGCAGCAAAATGTGATCAAGTTGGCAACAATTTTTCTGCAGCAAAACAAATCAATAATAGTTCAGTTAGCATCAATTTTGCTGCAGCAAAATATTGTCAAGTTAACAGCAATTTTGCTGTAGAGAAAATGGTCGTTAGCAGCAAATTTATCTGCAGCAAAAATGGCCAAGTTAGCAGCAATTTTACTGCAGCAAAACAAAATGGTCAAATTAGCATTAATAGTAATTTTGCTGCAGCAGAAAGGCCGATAGGAACAACTTTGCTGCAGCAGAAAAATGACAAAGTTAGCATCCATTTTGCTGCAGCAAAAATGGTCAAGTTAGCAAAACTTTTGCTGCAGCAAAAATGGCCGCTAGCAGCAATTTTGCTGCAAAAAAAACATGGCCAAGTAAGCATCAACTTTGTTGCAACAAAATGGTCAAGTTAGCAGCAATTCTGCTGCAGCAAAACTTGCCGTTAGCAGCAATTTTACTGCAGCAAAAATGGTCAAGTTAGCAAAAATTTTGCTGCAGCAAAAATGGCCGTTAGCAGCAATTTTACTGCAGAAAAACATTGCCAAGTTAGCTTCAACTTTGTTGCAACAAAATGGTCAAGTTAGCAGCAATGTTGCTGCAGAAAAAAATGGTCAAGTTAGCAGCAATGTTGCTGCAGAAAAAAATGGTCAAGTTAGCAGCAATGTTGCTGCAGCATGCAACAATATTTCTTCTAAATTGACTATTTTTACTGTTAACTTGCACAAGCTTGCAAATGTAAGGTAGCGATGTTCCATGTTGCTACGATTTAACTCTGTGGCTTTATGGCCCAGACAACATTAGATAAACATTAATTTTGAGTGTAAAATTGTAATTATTTTCTAACCTATCAGTTCTACCATATGTTTTGGGTGCTCAGAAGAACCTTCTCATTGAGACAGTTCTTTTGAGTACCCACAACATATATTTTGGTTGAGAAATAAGAAAAATGATGTTTTGGTAAGCACTCTTAACTAAAGGCCTGGATATCAATTTAGGTCAGACGCATGCTCGCCCATAGGTCTATAATAGGAAGTATAAAATTGCTGCAAGACAATATCTACAAACAAAAAAATAGCAATAAACAGAGAACATTTGCAAAATATGACACTCTTGCAAAAATAACACCGACCTATTTCTCGTTGTTGTTTAAGATACAGCCTCAAGTGCTGGCTGAACTATTTTTGTGCTTTGACGGCGACACAGTCTGTGTGTAGATTTGGCGCCAAAGGAGTACATTGGGCCTACTGGTGGCTTCCGCTACTGTCCTCATTTGACAGTGATTCTGTTATTGTTGATATGTTGTTTATTTGTTGTTTATGGATGATCTCGTTGTTTGTAGGGATATTGTGTTTTTTTGCATTCATCTCACTGAGGAAGAGAGAGAGAGAGGTGGTTGCTTTAGCATGGCCGTCTTCTTGCTATGGTGTGGCTGTAGGATATTCTGAGTATCTTCCTCGCGGTGCCGTGGATTGGTCTGCAGTGTGTGTAACTGTGGCATTTCCTGGTCATACTCACTTACTTTTTCATATTTTGTACATTACACGCGTGTCTTAACGCGCCAATCACAACTGCAGCAGACGAAAAACTTTGCGACATCTTTCCCAATTTTCGAAAAAATAAGGTATGCCGAGTCCCTCGGACGATGTCTGAACACTCGGACTAACGGCCTCGTGTTCGAACAGCTTCCTCGGGACCAGGCAAATGTTAATGCATGAAAAAGCATTAGTGATCCCTATTATAATTTCGACGCCATGCAAGGACGACTGGACGTCTTAGGAATCGTTTTCGACAAACTGGGACAGCTTCAGACCATGCGCGTTCAGGTCAAGATCAATGCAATCGTATGTTCCATCTACTAGGGACACTTCGAAGTCCTTTCACCCATATAAGCCGAATGGAATTTCCACTGCTATCAATTGGAGCAGTCCATTTCCAATTTAAGGGGTGTTGGGTGGTATTTTGTATTTAAATAGAAGGCTCTGTAATTAAACAGTGAAGTTCCTGATCAGACACCGCATTATGCTATTCTGATGTAAAATCAAAATGGTCACTAGTGCTAAAAAGGAAAAGATAAAATCTCTTTACCCCTAGCCCTATATCAATAATAGTATCATCGACTAGCATTGCTCAAATGACCAAATTGGCCACAAGAGCTTAGAATAGAGCACAAGAGCAGGTTTCCAACTTAAGGTACAAAAAGTTAGTGAGTAAGATCAGGTAATACCAAAATCACACAACGCAGACCTACCCACGGCACCGTGAGGAAGAGTCACAGAACATTTACAGTAGCAAGACATCCGTAAGACACAAAAAGCAAAGCAACAAGCTCTCTCTTCCTCTTCACGATGATTGCAAAGCTAGAAAGGACACAAGTAATGCACAACAAAACAAAGACAAACCAGAACCCCCACAACCAATGGGAAGCACACCAAACAACGGATCAACAGAACCACAGCCTTAGAACGGACAGCAGCCTAAGCCACCGGGGGGGGGGGGGGGCTTAAATGCATTTTACTGGTACCAAATCTTCGCCCTAGATTCTGTTGTTGTTAAAACACAATTTATTTAGCTCGCATGGTGGTAATACAGTGTATCATCACAGAGAAACAATCGAATCAAATTAACACACTATGATGAAACAAAGGGCTCATGACTCACAGATAGTCAGAGCTAACGGAAACCTCAAGTTGAGCTACGGTGGGCCCAGTCAACGACAAGTTGGGTCATTCTTAGTTTTCCGCCTACAGAAACGTCGGACCCTTGGTTACCCAAGAGTGCCCATCAAAGATTCAAATCATACTGCCCGGATGCGCAGGCTTGTAGGAGTATTCGATTGGTGCACAAGCCAGCCGGACACCGGCTGAAATGTCATCAGATCATTTGCAATTCGTGGTATATGTATAATGATCAATTATTTAATTGTTTATTGCTTTTGTTGTTTTCTTTTTCTCAAAATTGTCCACGCTCATAAAGTGTTTTGCCCCAAATGTTCTTTGATTAAAGTACATTGTTTTATTTGAGCCGCGACATGAGATTTCCAGCAAAGCCTCAGATCAGCCTATGCATGCGTGCAGTCTGGTCAAGGCCGCATGAATATTCAATGACTGTTAAGATACTGACCGAACATCATTAGGAGTTTCTAAGTTTAAAAGGAGACTGCATAGGCTTGTCTGAGTCTATTGATGTCAAAATGTCACAATTTCGCGGCTCAATCATGTTTATTTCTATTTACAGGTAAGTCCTATGGTCTGTCTTTAAAAAAAATGTTCATGGCCAAAACGAGGAGAGTTGATGCTGAGGAAAGGTAGGAATATTATATGACTTTTTGGGTACTGTAAAGGCGGCACCTCATGAATGCGTAATTAGGACTGGTCTACCTTAGACATAGGTAAAAGTTGAAAATGAGGCCTGGTTTTATTCTGAAGTAACTGTATCATCTTGCGCCTTTACCTCAGTATAGACGCAAAACACATTATTTAGTCCTAATAACGCCAGCAAAATAACTGCATCTGAAAATGTCCATTTAACATTAGCATAGAGGCAAACATTGTAGACCAAGATCAGACTGCTTCTACTGGAGCAGTCTGATCTGGGTCCAGACTGTTTGTCTATGAGGCCTCAAATATTTTAGTGGACGATAAAATACATAGATTTTGTGATTATGCGCTTTAAGGGTTAAAAAATTGAGCTCAGTGTGAAATCTGTTAGGATTTGCATGAAATGCACGCACGTTTGCGTGGCCCAAACAACTTATTAATTCTTCACCAAATTATAAATAGAACCTGATTTCCCTTGTTTAGCAGATGATATAGTCGAACCACGCCCAGATATGAATATTAAAGTTACCGCCTTTACAGGGAGCAAAAAGTTCTGATATATGTCAAATGTTACAGACTGGTATTAATATGTGTGTCTAGTAAGGATTCGGAATAGCCTAAGTATCCGCCTGGTCTTATCGGAGTCTTCGCTGCCCAAATGAGAGTAGCTACTCATCGAAACCCTGATCTTGCCCCAATGCTCTACAAATTTATTCATGCTCAACTCAGCTAATCTGAAATTTGAAATGCTCATAAAACTAAAATTCTGAAAATATTTAAACCTCTCAGATATGAACGTATCCTGCTTATAAAATTGTTGACATTTTAACTTTTATGAGCAGGGTAAGTTTTATGCTCAGCTAAGTTGAACTTCTGCACGCCTACCAAACGCTCTGGTGCTCAGCCGCTGGTTGACATGACATAGTATGGCACTTTCTTTCCTAGGGAAGCTGTTTTTCATATTCAACCAATGGTTGAGCACCAGCGCCTTTGGTAGGCGTGCTCTGTCTGTATTATTGCAGAGGCGTTTGTTGGACGGAATTGTTATACATTGCCTTTTTATGAAGGAGCCGGATTGGTGTTATTCACGATTGAGTTAGACACGACGAGTTACAAGAAAGTTTTGTTTTGTTTATGGTTAAAGACCCCAGTCAACAGCTATAGTCTTGTCGAGACGGTCTGGGCAAGTTTGGACTAAGCGGTTTATCAGTACACCGTGCACATGCGTCCGCTTGTAACTGACAACAGACATTGTTGAATCAGTGAAAGGAGGCCGTACAAAACATTTCAAACTAGCAACTGAAAATTAAAATTTCAACCGGTATCCATGTCGGGCCTGATCTGGGTCCTATATGTTTGCAAAGGCACTAGAGACTAAGAGATACATGTAACATCATATAAAAACCATTTGCAGCATATCAGTGCATATTGAAATGTTAACCCTTAAAGCGCCACCTATAATTTGCAGCGGACGACAATTTCAAATTTTGCCCCCTTTTCCAATATAACAAATAAGGTATGATATTTCATGAGAATCGTCTGCTGGCAGACGATTCTCATAAAATATCATACTTTATTTTTTTTTTCGAAAATTAAGAAAGATATTGCCAAATTTGTCATCTGCTGCGGTTGTGATAGGCCCTTAAGGGTTAAACGATAGCACTGTCAGGCTTGATTTGGGTTCAAACTGTTTTCAAAGGTTATACACAGATGACATCAGCAGTCGATAAGTACCAGCTTTTTCTGACCTGGCCCCAATAACAACTACGCCCGCTCAGCCGGAGCCCAGGCAATGCCATCTTTATCGAGATCACGCAGTTTTCTGTCTCCTGACTATTGCGAAATAATGTAAACATTACCGATTTACGTCACTGGTTCTGCTATTACGCTCGGTGATAGCAGCAGCTCGTGAACTATTACGTAACAATCGCTCTTACCGATGCGTGTCGTCCGCTGATCCTTTAAAACGTCTCTGTAGAAAACAGTGCGGACCCAGATCAGGCTGTTCACTTTGGAGCCTGATCTTGGTCCGCACTGTTTGCTCGATTGCTGAAATTCAATAGTCTGTGATGTTTGCAACTGGATGCAGCAGACGATCTTAACAGATGCATTGCTTCGTAGCAGGCAGAGAGTTAGGTAACTATCGCTCTTACAAATGTCATGTTGAGGTGTGCAGCGCGATCATGTCGCACTCCCAAGGACTCTATGTGGCTAACATAATGAGCCGCGACATGAGATTTCCAAAAATGTGGTATGTATGTGCGACCAGCAAAGGCTCAGACCAGCAGTCTGATCAGAGCATTTGCTAGTCGCTAGAATATTCTATGATTGTTAAGCTACTGACCGAACAGCATTTGGAGTTTCTCGGCTTAAAAGGAGGCTGCACATGCTCGTCTGAGTCTACTCTTGTCAAAATACCTCATTGTTGGAAATCACATGTCCGCGGCTCATATACTTTGCGGGTAAAGCTGCACTAACTAACGTACTCTTATTCCAGTCTACTCTTAATTTTAAAAATCTCTATTTTTCTCCCCGCTATTCTTTGGATGCTGGGAATTTTTCATGATGATTGTCTCATATAGATTTTTCAGGAAAAAACTTCTTTTTTTTTCAATAAATTTTGTTCAGGAATAGCATCAGGCCCATCCTTTTGTCCGGCCTGATCTTCCTGGCCCGATCTGAGTTCAGGTTAGCAGACGACACGTGCAGATAAGAGTTTTTTATGCCTAGAGTCCTTTTTGTGGGACATAGGCAAACAGTGCAGACTGGGTCAGATCAGACATCTGTTAAGGTCTCCACTGTTTGCTTACATAAGGTTCTATTAAAATTTGAATAAAAATGAAAAAAAAATACCACCCACGGAAACTTATCAGAGTCTGCACTGTTAGCATGTACTCTGCAAATGAAAATCGAATTTCAACCTGCTCCCCTTATTTCAAATAATAGATAT
The DNA here is from genome assembly GCA_964019695.1 of Loripinus fragilis. Lineage (NCBI taxonomy): Eukaryota > Metazoa > Mollusca > Bivalvia > Lucinida > Lucinidae > Loripinus > Loripinus fragilis. Next base: position 73,965,819 of record OZ026527.1, on the reverse strand, counting down.
TATATCATTATAAAAACATAAAAAATGTGATTTTTCATTCGACAAAAATTAGTTAACCCAATTATAACGAATGATTTTCCCATCCTTATCAATAAGACGAGTCCATTTCCAATTTTAGTGTTGTTGGGTGCTATTTTTCATTTTTATTCGACTTAGTAATAGAATATTTTGTAAGCAAACAGCTTAGACCCTGATCAGACACCGAGTATGTACTGTTTGCAGATGTCCAATAAAAAGGACGCTATGCTTATATGGGTTAAACTACGTTGAGAACTTTACGAGCTAGTCTTTCCTGACAAAAGCCAATTCTCCGTTTGAGAACTGAGGCTTAAAATAGGGTTTAATGTAAAAGTGCTGTTTATAGTATAAAATAATGGAAAAAGAGCAAGGCCAGAACATTGTTGACTGTTGAGTATTTTTTTGAAAAACAGTTTTGACCGATTTTTACTGATATTTCTTTGTTTATATTTCTACTAAATGTGTGAATGACGTATTTCCTCCAAGGTTAAAGATTTGCTATTAAAAAAAATGAGCCGTGGCATGGGATTTCCAACAATGTGGTAGGTGCGACCAGCAAAGCCTCAGATCAGCCTGCGCATACGCGCAGTCTGATCAGACTTGGATATTCTATGACTGTTAAGCTGCTGACTGAACATAATTTGGATTTTCTAAGTTTAAAAGGAGGCTGCACAGGCTCGTCTGAGTGTACCCTTGTCAAAATACCACATTGTTGTAAATCACATGTCGTGGCTCAAATAATAATCGCCTCTTACAGAAAAGACAAGGCATTCTTGATTAGGAAGACGATTACTTAACTCATTGCATACTGGGTAATTTCTCATGCTTTTGTTGTCGTCTGCTGACTTTTTCCTCACAAAAAATCGAAAACAATTCTTTAAGAATCACTATCCGAAGGTCAAACGGTTTGGATGCAGATCTGGACCAACTTTCTGTCGGTCCAAATCTGGATCAAAATTAACTGTTTGCAATTTTTATCTGAAGACGACAAAAGTCGCCGCTAGTAAGGAAAGAGTTAACCCATATACACGTAAGCCTAGCGTCCTTGATGGGCAAGCTATGTTGAACCGCAAATTTCACATTTCGCAAATTTCACAGCGCGTGAAGAATTGGTGCCAATATGTCACATATTTCATACCAATATTTCACATTTTGTGAAATTTGCGCACGTAGTGAAAATATATGTAGCATACATGCGCAATTTTCACATCGATAAAAAAACACCCCAAATCTGATGCATTTTGCAATCGATTCCAATTCTTCACATATATGTCAGGATTTTATAACGTGGTTCAAACAGATTAAACTTTTAAAGGGTCATAATGAAATTTTGTTATCAGGATATTTCATTAACTATGACAGCTAGGACTTGCAAACTTGGTCAGCTTATAGAAAATAATGAGTAGATTACCTGGTGAAAATTTAAAAAAAAAATCATTTTATTTTTTTTTTAATTATTTTCCTTAGCAAATTTGGACATAGAAAACTTGATATCTCAAAGACCGTTACAGCTAGGAGCTTCAAACTTTGTCAGCTTATAGAGGATAATGAGTATACTACTTGGTGAAAAATTAAAAAAATAAACATTTTTTGAGTTATTGCCCTTTGCAAATTTTTGACATAGAAAGCTTGATATCTCAAAAACCGTTACAGCTAGGAGCTCCAAATCTGGACAGCTGATAGAGGGTAATGAGTAATTAAAACTGGTGAAAATTGATAAAAAATATATTTCTTTTTTAGTTATCGCCTTTGCATTTTTTAAGTTAATGCCCTCTGCAAATTTGGACATCAAAAACTTCCAATAAAGATATCTTGAAAACTATTACAGCTAGTAGCCTCAGATTTGGTCAGCTGAAGGAGGATGGCAAATAGATTACCTGGTGAACAGTATGGTGGACAAGCTAATAGTTGGGGACATAGCGTTTCATAAACACAATTCTAGTTTTAGATTAATAATCTTTGGATATTTTTCAATCAGTTCAGGAAAATTTTCAACCAGTATAGCAAAGAAACATAGGCCCTGATCCAGCTATGTATTTACACAGCTTATCTGCGCCTTTTGGTACATGCAAAAATAATATTTTCTCAGGGTGAGGCTTGCATATAGCTAAATGAGAGCTAGATTCAGCTTTTCAACAATTTCATATATCTTTGATTGGCGGATCCCTTTTTTAACTCACGTTGTGGTCATAGGATGTCCGTCCTGCCAGCTACCCATCAGTCCTTCCGTCGTCCGTCAATAATAGCTTCCTCCTAAACCACTGGGTGGAATCTCATCAATATTCACTGAGTTGATCGATCCCCTTTCAAACTTGTTCAAAGATTTCAACTTATTGTAGAATTCTGGTTGCCTTGTCAAGCAAAAGGAAACACTCTAAAATCTTGTCAAAAAACTTCTGGCCAGATTTCAAAAGAATTAGACACAAATGGTCCGTGGGACACCCTCTACCAATGTTGTTCAAATTATTTGACTATTTCTAAAATATGACCGCCAAGTGGCGTATCCAGTTTTTCTATGTCAATATTGGTGAAACTTTATTTTTTCTGAAACAGCAATGCCTAGTAAGAAAGACACCACTTCTTGTCTGAAATCCCTTGCTCCAGAGCCATGATATTTGGTATGTAGCATCAGCTAGTAGACCTCTACCATCTTTGTTCACAATATGACCATGACCAAAAATGACCCCGCCCAGAGTGTCGACATCCTGTGCCTTTTGTCAACATTATAAATTGACACTTTTCCATGTCAAGCTTTACAATGAAACTGCTGATAAATAAAACATCATAGCTGGGCTTTGAGAGGAGCTATGGTTTGCTATACCCTTGTATGAAGTCATTCTCAATGAGCGACCCCTGGTCCGAAAACCCTCTTGTTTCAAATGACGAATGAATCGTGTTCCTAAGAGACATTGGCCAGTGGCACCTGTAACAAAATAATGTCCGCTCTGTCATTCAAAATATTGAAGGGAAGCACTCAAAAGTTACGCAGTATATATCACGAACTAGTTTTGTTGTGCTTAGGGACCAATTAATTTCGGCATCAAGTTATTCTTAAAAAACAACAACAACAACAACATATGGTATTGTTTTGTAAATTATTGGTATATGCTTTTTTTTCTTACAGAAAAGGCGGATATAGTATAATAAAGCGATTAACTCTCATTGTAGCTAAAGGAAACACGTTAGGTTCAACCGAAGTCAGTGATAAAAAGAATCTTTCACATGTGACTAGATATTACAAATTTTGGCATTGACATCTGCGAAGATAAAGTACCAATTCTTCACATATGTGAGCATTTGGTACTGATTCTTCACATTTATGAAAATTGAGTTCCAATTCTTCACAGGTTTGAAGAACTGGTACCAATTCTTCACATTTGTGAAAATTGAGTACCAATTCTTCACATCTGAGAAAAATCGACCCTGTCCTTCGCAGATGGCACGAATGCGTACCAATTCTTCACAGTAAAAAAAATGAGAAATGTGAAATTTGAGGACAGATGTTAGACCCCCAAAATTATCGAATTTGACCATACGCAAATTTCATATTTTCCAAAAGTGAAGAATTGGTACCAATTCTTCACACGGTGTGAAATTTGCGAAATGTGAAATTTGCGGTTCAACAAAGCTAAGCAAACCCAGATCATATACCACATGACGTGGTGTCAAATCAGAGGTTCCACTGTTTGCTTACACATTTGATTTGACTTACAGAATGATCTATTAAAATTTTAATAAAAAAATGAAAAAAATGCAAGAAATAACCCAAAATTATTGTAGATCGGGGTATTACCGTTTGAAATCTGAAAAACTACAAAATTCTTTTAAAATCGCTGTACGGACATGTCGCTCACTTAAATGTAATGTTAATTATTCACTAAATAAGTTACTTACTCGAGAAAAGGCTATCAATCGACCATCTGACAGTATCTAAGAATATCCAAAGTTCAAATTAAACTTAAAAATTCAGAAAGGAGTGATAATCAATAGACTGAATCTGATCTACTTGTTTGCACATATCAGAATCTAACAACCAAATACAAAAAATGAAAATTACTCTGATGCACTGAAAGATTTGGCGAACAAAAGAAATGCCTTCCAGTTTTCATAAGCAAAAACGTCACTGACTGAACTCAAACTCCCATTTTTTATGAAAAGACTTCCAAAATTCTTTATATAGAAACGTCAGATAAAAGCTCACTGGACAGAAAGTTAGGCTTAAAATTATATTTAGAAACATCTTTTAAAAATGAAAATCCCATGTGGAATAATTGAGCGATGACCAATAATGTTTGCTAGAAGGACCGACCGAGAATAAATAAATGTCTTCATATTTGCACCAACTAAAATACAGTACTTTACTCCTTATCTACAAAATTGCCCAATGCACTTGCGTCTGATTTGATAACGTCATTTTGTGAATCCTGCCACTGTCGGATACTCGACGTCAAAACGTAACATTGGCTGGCAAGATGACAGCCTCTGTATGTAGGCGCAACCTACTACATTTCACTGTTTTTTGGAGGAAATGTTACTAGTGCATTGGAATGGGGATAACTGTTTTCAAAATTTTCATTGGGGAGGTATATCATCGGATATACGGTTGGAAATTTAGTTTTACGATGACGCGTCTTTATCCCCTAATTGTATACATGTTAAGGCAAGAATCCTGGACCCCGGGTAGTGGCTTCAATATGTCGTAGTAAGTGGGTAGAGCTTAGCTACAGCCAGGCTAGATAAGACCAATGATCTGATTAGACTAATAAGCAGCATGGTCACTGATCTGATAAAACCTGCCATTATTTCCCAGGTATTTGCCAGAAGCCAATCAAATTAGAGATAAGGCCTCGGGAACACCTGTATATTTTAACAGCTTGATGGCAATTGAGAAAGTTTATGAAACATTATGCCCCCAACCCTTTGCTTGTCAAGAAGGGATCATAAGTTTTCAATGCCAACATTTACAAAGGGCAATAACTTAAATCAATATTTTTTTTTTAATTTTCACCAGGTAATCCACTCATCATCTTCAAAATATAGGATTTCTTAGCAATACTGGTCCGGATCCCCTGAAAAAACCACAAAGCTACCATGCCAGCATTCAATTTTGGACCATTTTCGACACACCAGCGAAACACCGTTTAAATGGCGTTTCGCTGACGGGCCGATGATGGCCCGCTTATTGTAGTATTTGCTTGGATCGTCTCTCCCCTCTTAATAATATAAAAAACTTGTCAAAGTTGAACCCCCTCTGATAAAACTCTCTTGATCCGCGCATGACATTGAACCAATATCTGCTGTCCTACAGAAGATGGTGCTTAAAGGCAGAGGATTCACATTAAATATCATGTACGCTTCTAATGTGAAAACATTATTTCTATTCTGTTGTCTGTTGTCCAAATGTAAGTGATGCGATGAAGGCACTGTCCATCAAGCGAGCCTCATATTGCAAGACGACAGGCTGCCTTATTGCGCCCCTGACATCACTAACATGCGTGGGCGAGATAGATGCTTATTGTTAAATCTATTTTTAGATTGTGACAGACTTCATCGAAGCGAGATCGATACCGTCTTCATGTTAATTCATACAGCACCATCTATTAATAGCAGCAGACGACATTTTAACGTTTCCTTATTTTGAAGAGAGTTGAATTCTATCTCGTCTTTGGGTCACCGTCAATTCCATCAAAATATAATGTAAAAACTAGTAACAATATTGTTCACGTAGAATTCATAACAAACCAAGTCATGGCAATAGTTCCTGCTGATTGGTGCCGATGCTTTACGATCCTGCAATTCAGAAAAAAAATATAGTTCCATCACTGTGCTGTATATGGTCGGCATCAACCCAATATTGTCGATATTGTATTTTGGTTCCTGGCTCAGGTTTTGCTATTTTTAGAACACAACTGTCTATTTTTATACTGATACCGTAGTTTGGGCACTGTGTTAGAACACAATCGTACCAAATAAATTGTAACGTTAAGTCCTGACAAACTTGCGCCAAATGCAATAGATACGATTTTTGATGTTACATAGAATCACATTTGGAACAGAGTAGAGAGGACTGCAAAGGTAAGGAATCGATACAATCAAGTTCCATCCTGAACCGTAACACCATGTGGGAAAGTGACAAAACACAAGAAAAAAACATGAACAAGAGAGCCAAGAAGTCAGCCCTTTTCCACCAGGTGATTACTAACCTGCAAGGAATATAACAAATTAAATTTATTATATTCCTTGCATAGCATAGAAAAGATAAACATAAATAACAACAATGATCCACAACAGAAGCATCGAATTGGAACGGTCAGCAAAAAACCCATTGGAGGGCTTAAACATGTTTAACTGTACCAACTTCACCCTTAGTTCTGATGTGGAAAAAGACACATATATGTTTGTTTCGCATGAAAGATCCCTAGCTTATCAATGTATCATCTCCATGTACATACAATCAATATAATAAACACGAGATAAAACAAAGATAAGGACTCAACACACAGTACATCTAACTGAATAACGGAGCAAAAGGAATCCAACAGTAAACTCCGGTGGGCTTGATAGTCAGGAAAAAAAAATCAGAAAGACGCTTATTTAAGAAGGTACAGGCATTTTGTGAAGAAAAGGTTTTGAGATACCTATTAGGGGTATTTTGTTATGCTGAATCCAAAAACCAATGTTGGCAAGCTGTAAAATGGCGTCTTCAATATCTAATTTGCATATTTCCAAGATTGCTGCCAAATTGAAGTGAAATCCATAAAAATCTGTAGAGTAACGTATTTAGGATGCCAAACTGGTACAAATCAATCCAAAAACATCTATCTTTACTGACATCAATTTATGCAATTAGAATTCAAAATATGACCAAGAGGTAATCAGGGGGGACAACTTGAGCAAAAAATCTTGCTTCCGACTAAGTTAAGTTTTTTATGATAGCCCATGCATATTATCTGGCCCAAATATGTCAGGAATGATTTCATTAAAATGAGAACTTAAAAAATGCATCGCAATGAGTTTACTACTGTTTGCAGGAAAATATGGCGTTTTAAACAAAATTCTGTAAGTTTCAGCTAGGGGAGGGGGTTAATGCGATTTTAAAGAAAGTGGGCCTGTACCTACAACATGAATCGTATCTCACAAGCTACTCACCCTACACTATTAAACTTGCTAGCAAATTAAAGCTTAGATATAGTACTTTCATCTGATGGAATGGTCTGATATGCAGATTTATTATCTAATTTGCATATTCATTAATACTGATGAAAAATTCAGAAATTAAGGGAAAATTATGTAAAAAAAAAAGCATATAGAAACTAAATTCTGTCCCAAACTGTCCTTGCTGCATGTTATTATATCATAAATGATAAAAACTTGACAAGTCCTTTTATCCAATAGTCAAATATTAAATTATCTCATTTGCATATTTATGAGTATTTATTAAACTAATAATAGAGGTAAATCTGCCCCACACACACACCTCTGGGTTGGGGGGATGCTTATTACCTTGCACCTAAGGACAATTACTCATGGAAGCGAAATTGTTCAGTGGGACGACTAAATACCCAAAAAAATTTATTGTCTCCTTAAATGAACCTGTTTGGATTACATAAAATTGCATGGTGTTCATGGCAACCCACTGGGTCATTTGCAAGCAGATCCAAGATCGACACTTGCGTGCCGCACATTCTTTCATGGATTTTTTCTCTCTTCCACCAATTCAAGAAAAGCAAGCTATCAGTTACTGGCAAAAGAAAATGGTCGCTAAGTCCCAAAGAACAAAACTGGCTCAGGGAGTCTTGCCTAGAAAAATTTAACCTCCCCCCATAATGTGAAAATCCACAATATGACTCTAAAGAAAGTGGGGGTACCTACAAAATGATTTGTATCTAAGCAGCAACTAATCCTAGATTATCGACCCTGTTACCAAATTAAAGCCCAGACATGTTATTCTTTATTCATAGTATTGCTATGCAAATGTTCGATTTTGCCTATTCATTAGTATTAATAAAAAATAGAATTTAAAGAAAATTCGTAGAAAATATAAGGGGGTGTACCTATACACATTTACCATATGTCAAGTGCTAGTTATCATAGACTATCAAACTGGGTAACAAATCAAAGCCTAGACAAAATACTTTTACCCAACGGTATGATATGCAAATGATCTAATTTGTATATTATGAATATTTATGAAAACATGAGAAATAAGACAAAAAAAAGGTTGAAAAGATAAGGAGGTTACGTCCAGCATTACCTAAATGTCAGCTGCTTACTATTCTAGACAACAAAACTTGCTACCAAATAAAAGTTGAAACACTGCGCTTTAACCCCTTAGTATGATATACAAATTATCAAATTTGCATATTCATGAATATCACCCATATGTCAGCTGCTGCTATATTCTAGACTTCCGAAATTGGTACCAAATGGAAGGCAAGTTATAGTACTTTAACACAACAATCTGATATACAAATCTAATCTACATATTTGTGAATATTAATGAAAACATTAAACAAAGAAAGAACAAATGCAGAAAAATTAAAATGGTTATATTCTGTAAAACAACCTATATCTCCTCTGCCAATTGCCCTAGGCTAACAAGCTTGGTATCAAATAAATGTTAAGGCATAGCAGATTTTATGCCATGATCGGATATGCAAATCATTTTATGATTATGTTCTTGAATTTTAATTTAAATGTTAGAAATGAGAGAAAAATGGTAATAAAATTAAGGGGGTGTACCTACAAAATTACTCACATCGTAGCTGCTATTATTCCTAGACCACCACACTTGCTATCGACTTAAAGTTATGACATTTCACTTTACTCATTAGTCATTATATAAAATTATCTTTTTTTAAATTTATTAATATCAATGTATACATTAGAAATGAGAAAAACGTAGAAAAATCAGTGGGGGTCTACTTCTAAAATAACTCCTATCTCATCTTTAAATTGTTCTAGACAATTTATCTTAGTATCAAATTAAGGCTGAGACATAGTGTTTTATTCCAATGGTCAGATATACAATCATTTAACAAACGCATTCATGAATATTGATGAAAACTGTAGAAACTTAAGAAAACTTGAACACGAATCAATAAGGCTGTATCTTCTAAAATACTCATTAATAAACAAATTAAATACTTTGCGTATCAAACAACACTATTATAGAACTTTTTCTGGACTTAAATTTGGGAACAAGTTTAAAAAAGTCAGTGAGTTTGAAATCTAGGATAAATAGTAGCTGAGATATGTGTAATTTTGCATTTACATCATATCATTTGTTCTCTAATTTTCTCATTTCTAATATTTAATATATATTCATGAATACAATTTTTAGATAATTTGCATATTGGACAATTAAGTAAACATGCTATGTATTAGCATTAAATTGGTATCAAGGCTGGTAGTATAAGATAGTACGCTGCTGAGATGTAGATATATTTGCATGTACAAACCCTAATTTATTTACGATTTTTATCTTATTTCTAATGTTTTCATTAATATTCATGAATATGCAAATTTCATGATTTGCATATCTGAACATTGAATGAAAGTTCTATGTCTTAATATTCAGTTGGTGCCAAGTTTAAAGGTTTCTGATGAGATGCTGCTGAGATATGAGTACTTTTGTATGGACATCCCCATTCTTTAGAAGCGCATTATGCTTTGCCATGGAAACCATGCAAATTTACATAGCTCAAATGGGTTTATTCTTTAGGGCAATATTTTTTCCCCATTTAGGTGGTCTCCCGAAACAATTTGACACACATTAGAAGTTAACCTGATGGTGCAAGGTTGATCTGATTAGACCCTAGGTTACAAATGGGAATGTGCAATGCTGTTACGTTTTATAGATACAAAATGTACCATATATTTGGGCATGGACATTATGACATATCTATTTTAAAACAAAACAACTTGTTGATTACTTAAGTTTTTCTCATTTATTTCTTGAAAAGCTGGTAAACAGTCCAAAATCGTGCTATGAATAAAACCAACATTTAAATAGCAGGATACTGAATAAGGCAAATTTATATATGCTTTTATAGACTAAACGGACATTTATTACCATGAAGACGGTAATATCCTGGAATAATTATGTAAATTGCCGCCCAAACCATGTACTCTAGTGGTAAAACAATCTTTTGACATAATACAAATGATTTTGGATTAGAAACATAGTCAAAAAATAAAACACTTCAGTAAAATGTCGAATACCATAATTTTTGGCAGCCATTTTGAAAATATGCAAATTAATTCATTAAGAATTTATTTCCCAGTTTGCCAACATTGGTTTTCGGATTCAGCATACCAAATTACCCCTAATCTTGGTGTCAAACCCTTTCTTCACAAAATGCCTGTACTTGTGAACTTTTCTGTTTTTTTCCTGACTATTGAGCAAAGACATGGCATCTTGTCCCAACACTCTCATCTATACATAAGTCTTTAAGTTGTAACCGTCAAAGTCTACTCTAGATGTTTGTGAGAGGTGACTTCAGATAATTGCTGATTATGAATGAAAAAAAGGTGGATGGATATGAGCATTAATCTTTTGAGATATCAGAAGAGATTTACTTTTAGTAGGGTAAAATGTTACAAGCCACAGCTTGGCCCATTTAATTATAGTCTCAATGTATGTGTTTTGTACTTGTATTGTTTGTTTGTTTGTTTGGTGCTTAACGATGCATCAACCCTTGAGGTTCATTAGCGTCAGACGATATTAAACTAAACATGATTTGGATGGAAAAAGTAAAATTTGTAATGAATAAAATGGATGATAATAATTATTTTAAAAATGACATCGAGTTGCTGTACGATTGTTGACAGGAAGGATCATGTACAATATCTCCAGTTTCAAAGAGCTATTCCAGACGAATGTACATGTTCTTTGACTGAACAGAATATAGCGCTAAACGATCATAACGATGCAATGATACTATTTATAGGGCATAATAGGTATAAAAAAGTACCAATTTAAAAAAAATAGCTATTAGATTTTGTTAAAAAGATTTATTTCTTTTAAAATGTCATAATACTATATATATGTATATCTTGAAATAACTGTTTCATGTTATCAACATGGAAGCAATTATTTCTTACTAGTGCAAAGATTGCCTATATGACTAGGACTCCAACAGAGAACGATTTCATTATTTGCTAAAATCTCGTGACATTTTTCTAAAAGTTTCTGAACCTGTGAATTCTTTGAACTGGTATGGTTCATAGCTTTCAATACAGAAAGCGAGTCAGAAAATATAATAAATTTAGTGTTAATGTCACAAGTTCTTATAAAATCAAAAGCTAAATCAATTGTTTTTGCTTCAGCAGTGAAATAGATGACTCATCAGGTATACGTTGCATATTACTATGGTTGCTTGATATAACAGCACAACCAACCTTTGACCTTCTTTTGACACATAGGTATAAACTTGTTGATATCTCTTATAACGACTTTGCAGCCGTCTGAAATCATCTTTTAATATATGTGGATTTGATTCAGAGTTTTTTCCCAGAGTGTAAATTGAAAAGTATATCAGGTTGTTTCACACACCAGGCGGTGTAAAATGTTTTTCAACACTTTGTGGCTTGATATTAGCAGATTCTAAGAGTGGTGAAATTCTAATGCCAAATGATTTAATAGCTATAGGTTTTTGTTCATATAAATCAACATAATTTGGTGGGAATGTAACTTCATGGGCAGGATTTGGTGGGATAGCAGCAAGTCTTATAGCATATTGCAAAGAGATTTTCCCTCTTCGTGAGTATAGTGATGGTCCATCTGCTTCTACATAGAGACTAGCAACAGGAGAAGTTCTAAAAGCTCCTAAAGCTAACCTAAGTCCTTGATTATGCATAGGAGCAAGCAGTTGAAGATATGATTTTCGTGCAGAGCCATATATAATACATCCATAGTCTAATTTTGACCAGTCTAGAGACCGATAAAGCTTAAGAAGTGTAGTTCGGTCTGCACCCCAAGAAGTATGGGAGATCAATTTTAAAAGATTCAATGTTAAACATGTTTAACTGTACCAACTTCAACCTTAGTTCTGATGTGGATCAAGCCACATATATGTTTGTTTGGCATGAAAGATCCCTAACTTATCAATGTATCATCTCCATGTACATACAATTCAAGATAATTAACAGGAGATAGAACAAAGATAAGGACTCAACACAACTGTACATCCAACTGAATAACGGAGCAAAAGAAATCCAAAACTAAACCCCGAAATTGAGCAAGAGCAAAGACACGTCACCTTGCCACAACCCTCTCATCTATACATAAGTCTTTAAGTTGGAACCGTCATAGAGTCTACCCTAGATGTTTGTGAGAGGTGACTTCAGATAATTGCTAATTATGAATGAAAAATGTGGATGGAAATGAGCATTAACCTTTTGAAATATCAGAAGATATTTACTTTTAGTACAGCTTGGCCCATTTGATTATTGTCTCAAGGTATGTGTTTTTGTACTTGTATTGTGCTGTGACATACGGATGTTTCACGATTAGATTATAAGTGACTTTTTCTCCATGGATGTTAAAACACTGAATATTCACGAAAAATCATTGAAATTTGACGATCAAAGGGCTATAACTCCTCTATAACTCATGACACCCTGTTGAAACGTCACGCGCATAACCACATTATGGCCATATATATTCAGTATGCGTTTTATGAGATCTCATCCATTGGATACCTAGTTATGGCTGAGGACAGAAAAATCATTGGGAAAAAATAATTGAAATTTAGGCAATCAAAGAGCGATAACTCCTTTATAACTCATGATTCCTGGATGAAACTTCAAGTGCAACATTACATTATGGCCATATACATTCAGTATTAGTTTCATGAAATTCCATCCATTGGTTACCTAGTTATGGCTGAGGACGGAAAAAACATTGAAGATTAGGCTATCTCCGCCAGAACTGGCGACACCCAAAAAATGCACGTGCATAACCTCACTTTGGTTATATATATTCAGTATAAGTTTCAAGAACTTTCAACCATAGGTTACCAATTATGGCTAAGGACGGAAAAAATCATTGAAATTTAGGCAATCAAAGGGCAATTACTGCGCTATAACTGGCGACACCCTATCCCCCCACCCGAAAAAAACTAGAGGACCTGACGGTCCTGATCTCCTTAATAATGTTAAAATAGGTCAAGATCAACTACAGCTTAAATTTGTTTTACTGGGTTGCAGCTATTTTCGTCAAGTGGCCTAAAACAATTTAATGAATACTCCATCAAACAGCCCAGCGATTTCTGAGGAAAAGATGTTTAGATAGGTATGTGGCATTCCAAATGAGTGGCCTTGGATAAAAGTTCACAGGACAGCTTAACATTTGGTACTTATAAAACCGTTGTCTCACTAGGAAAACATTTCTTGCAAGTATTACAATTTTGGCCTAAACAGTTATGGAAAAATGAACATTTTATGATTTTCCCCATATAAATGCATTAGGAATCAAATTTGACCTTGCCATAAAGTAGGTCAAGGTCAATCTAGATTCAACATTTGTGTACATCTGCTAGGGCCCACATCCCCAATGCTACATACCAAGTCCCAAGGCCATTGGCCTTTTTGTTCTAGAGAAGAAGATATTTAAAGGGTTTTTACCATATTTGGGCATGGTGGCCATCTTGGTCATGTGACCAAAAAATTTCGTAAAAATTTGGCTAACTTAGCATAAGAAATCTTCACATGAAATTTGAGTTCAATTGGGCCAATGGTTTGTGAGAAAACTATGTTTTAATATATTGATTGGACTCCAATATGAGAGACTTAGCTGATAGGTCAAAGGTCAACCTTGACCTTTGGAACTTATTTATAGCCATTGTCTCATAAGGTTAATCATATCAAGTGAGAATAATGACTAAGGCTTCTACAGTTTCACAAAAATCAACTTTTCGAAAAATTTCCATTTAAATGCATTAGGAAGCAAATTTGACCTTGATGTTAAGGAGGTCAAGGTCAACCTAGGATCATAATTTGAACAAACTTGGTAGACGCCACATCCTCAATGGTACATACCATGTCCCGAGTTAATCGGCCTTCTGGTTCTAGAGAAGAAGATGTTTAAAGGGTTTTTACCATATATGGGCGTGGCAGCCGTCTTGGTCATGTGACTAAAATTTTCCTAGAAATTTTGGTTAACTTAGCATAAGGAGTTCTCACATGAAATTTGAGTTCAATTGGGCCAACGGTTTGTGAGAAAACTGTGTTTTAATATATTGATGGGACTCTGATATGAGAGACTTAGCTGAAAGGTCAAAGGTCAACCTTGACCTTTGGAACTTATTTATAGCCATTATCTCATTAAGTGAAAGGTATCAAGAGAGAATAATGACTAAGGCTTCTACAGTTTTCAAAAAAATCAATTTTTCAAAAAGATTCCAAATTAAATGCAAAAGGAAGAAAATTTGACCTTGACGTTAAGTAGGTCAAGGTCAACCTAGGATCAAAATTTGAACAAACTTGGTATATATGGGCATGGCGGCCATCTTGGTCAAGTGACCAGGACCCATTTGAACAAACTCTCGTTCCCGCGTCCTAAGGAGTATCAATATGAAATTTGAGTTTAATTGGCCCAGTGGTTCCAGAGGAGAAGATGTTTGAAAATGTTGACGGACGGACGACGGAGTGACTGGTAAACTATTAGCTCACCCATGAGCCTTCGGCTCAGGTGAGCTAAAAAGAAAAGAAAATCACGTGCAGAACCTCACCATGGTGATATATATTCAGGATATGTTTCATGAACTTTCCTCAATAGGCTACTTAGTTATGGCTGAGGATTCATGAACTTTCATCAATAGGACTTTAGTTATGGCTGAGGTCGGAAGTCGGACGGACAGTGAAACAGGAAGGACGGACGGACAACGTCAAGCCAATATCCCTCCGCCTTTAGCGGGGGATAATTACTCAAAAAGCGAGGGAGATAAACCATCCTTGCAAGCAACAGACTCTTGCAAGCAACAGACTGTATTAACCTGAAATATGTGCATATCAAATGTCATCAAAATATCTCAATGGGTATCAATGTTAAGGGGTGTTTAAAGTGCAGTCAATGGAGACAACATGTAGCAAGGGAGAGCTACAATGTTTACATGCGACACAGTCTTGACACGATATATGTGCTTACCAAATGCCACGAGTATGAAAACAGGCAGCATGGAAAGCAATCATTCTTGCATTGATATTATCAAACATATCTCAAAGCGTATAAAAGCAGATATAGAGGACAAAGGCTTTCGTCTACGGATGGATAATCATACGTGCACCAGGCTGTTTGCTATATTCTCCCACCCCCAGAACCATTTTCGTTTTGTTTGCGTGGATTGTCTACTTTACGTCCAAAAGTGAGTATGATCAGGAAATACCACAATCACATACAGCAGACCAACCCACGACACAGTGAGGAAGAGCCACAGAACATTTATAGTAACAATACATCTTTAAGACATAAATATCAAAGCAACCAGCTTTCTCTTCCTCAAGTCAACCAGGATAAAAATCAAGCTGCCAGCGAGTGAAGGAACCGACTCCTCGCGATACACATGAACAAAGAAGCTCTAGCGATAAGGCGTGTATTTTCCCTTTAGTACTGCCGCATAAATAACAAACGCGAAAAATCGACTTTATGGGCACATTTTCACGTTATTTTCTCTCGAGCTCTTCGATATGCGTGTAGAAAACGCTGTAGTATTTTTTGACAAAATTATCAACCTGATGTTTTGCTGTGTTTTCTGTAATTAGATGGAATTTTGGCATATTTTCTGTTCTTTTAAACGGGGCAGTGTAACTGTTGGTAGAATGGACATAAACTGACCCAGTTTATTAATATTTTGTAACGGTTGACTTAACAGTGCGATATTGTTTCAGGTCAGTGATTACCGTATATGTTATAGCATCATAAGTATCGAACATTCAAAGTACTGCTGCATAGATTAGAATAGCGAAAATGACTTTCAGTGTACGTTTTCCATTTATATCATATCGAGCTCTCCAATAATCGTGCAGCATTTCAGGAACTATTTTTGACAGAAAATAGTGTCTGGTATTCCTGCTAACTTTTACTCTAAAATGGTGAAATTCGCCACTTCTTTTACCCTTGAGTGTTACCATTGAAAGTATGTATGTAAACAGTTCCAAGGACCTCTGACACTTTGATAGAGTATCTGCCTATTTTTCAGATGCTTCCCAAAACTTCCCTATGCATAAGATATCACTGGTATCCTTTTCAATAGGACGATTGATGTATTAGGAACGAATTAAGGTTATAATTGGACAGGCAGACCCCTACTACAAAACAGGAGACGCTACCAAATGGGGTAGAGGTTGCAAAATTTGACTTCGCCAAAACATTTAGAAATCAATTATTTTCACGTGTAAGGGTATCATATCATCAATACTCGATTTCAAATCACAGCGAAAGTATTTTAAAGTCCAAAAATCATGAGCATTTCAATGATTATTTTTGTTGTTGTTTTTTTTTCTATCTGATTAGTTAGGAAATATTTTGAAGCGCAACTGTAGTCCAAATTCAACCTTGATGACAATGTATTTACCAGAATACCTGGTGCAATATTATGCAGCAATGTACTATAACCATTCATCGATGCGTAAAGTACACCTAGTCAATGGTCATGTAGTTTATGTGTATTGCATATATACAGTATATGTGCAAAATAATCTACCAACTGAATTTAGTAAAAGGACAATTTTCATAATCTAAAGAAAAATATGCTAAAATGTTGTAATATTTCACGACTAATGGGTTATGAAAAAGGAGCTTACTTGTACTAATTATTTCATTATACTGGAAAAAAATGTTTTCAAGAGAGCACACCAAAAATCCAAATGCCAATGTTCGGGCTCGCCCATACGTCACATTTTGGGCTGTGGGATATAATTCCCCCCCCCCCCCCGAGTTCCAACAAGCTTTTCACATATATTATGTAAAGTATAAGAACACACTTACGTGCAAAAGGGTTAGTTGGAACTCGGGGGGGGGGGGGGGGGGAATGTTTTAAAAATATTTTTCTATTTCCTATATGTATAATACAAAAAGTGACCATTTTAGCCCCCCAAAAAAGCGGTACATTCATGGAAATAGGAAATCAAATGCAAAATCATAAACTAGAGACCAACAGGGAGCTTATTTATAAAGATGGAAGCATTTGCTCGACTTTAATTTTTATCAAAATTATAGGCAGCGATACACTGTGATTCCCATTACCACCGTCAGAGGTCCTTTACTAATAACAGACAAATGAATGGTTGACTATAAAATTAGTTGATAATGTTTATGCCACTGACCACTCCAAAGGTTGTTTCATAAAACTGGTCAGAATAGCCACATTGGGTGGTTTTGAACAAACATAGCAAACAGCATTTTTACCCGGATCAAACTGCTCATATAGGACCAGTTGGATCTGGGTCTACGCTGTTTGAATCGAGACTACCAACTGAATGGCAGTGAAGTGTACAAAGCAATCACACTTTTAAAATGTGAGATGCTTTTGACACTTACCTGTAGAAATTTGAATACAGATATATCGACCGTCACATGGCTGTTACACCTTTTATATTCCCCCACTTTTCGGAAAGCCTAAAAGTAACGAAATTTCCAAGAGATCAGGGACCGGGCTAGTGGCAGTAGATTGTTCAAATTATTTTCTCCTGACACTGAAGGATATTTTAAATCCAAATTTCAGCTTTATATTTGGAAAAATTCAAGCAATACAAAAATATCAGATTTTTGCGTTTCTTATTATTCCGGTAGGACTATAGTTGATATGGTTACAAACACTTAATTTTCAAACTGCACTCTTGTTTTTAAAATTGGTGCATTTCGGCAGCAAATTATGCAAAGTAAGCATCAAAATACGTTTCAAAGCAATTTATCATTAGCAAAGCAGTAAAAATTTTCGCTTTCTACTCCCACCCCTCATTTTATGTCTTTCTACTGGGTGCCAATTAGACCAGACTTTTAGTAAATGCTTTGCTAGTTTTCAAAAAGTAAAAGTGGTAGACTGTAAAGGAAAGAAGTGCTCTTCATTTCCAAAACTTTACAATATCCTTCCTGCGCATGCGTACAAAATATGCTTAAAATTGTGCCGTTTGTCACTGGAAAGGTGAAACTGGTGTCTTTCAGTTTGTTTTAGATGCTACCCCCCATAGACCCAAGATGCCCCTTGGACAATGACATGTCGCTATATACATATACAACATATGTAAAGGGCGTCTTGGGTCTAGGGGGAAAAAAGGGTTGTAGAAGCCAAAGAAGACATCAAACATGAATGCTTTGCAAAATGGTCGTTTTTATTGTACATCAACTGTATAAAAAAATATATACTCTATCGTGATAGACCATTTGTTTACCTTAGTGTAACGGTCTATTTCACATACATGTTACTGAAATAACAAGCACAGTTGATGATCATAATAAATTCTCATTCAAAACGAAGTAGGATTATTATATGCATTAAGGACAAAAACGATTATAATATACGGACTAGGGTGCATAAACGGCTGGTCAATGTGTATCTGTTGAATTTGCCTAGTGTCTCCAGTCCCTATTTCAACAAAATAAAACGAATGTCTCATTTAGGAAAATGGCACGCCTTATCGCTTGAAATTCTTGGCTAAGGGACAATCGAAAACTCGGGTGTTTATCGACTAATGCACGTCCATCAGCTACAACAACAGCGTTTCCGATTGCAGAAAGCCTCCGATTGGCCAACAACGTTTTTTTCCCAAAGCTTATTGATCCGTAGACTTTTATGAGCGTTCTCATTTGTTTCCTACCGATGAGATGAACAAATTTATTACTGATACAGCAAAGCTAAAATTGGAGTAGCTGCTATATAGGGGTCACTAGGTATCGACATGCCATAGATGAATCTTTTCCGATATTTGCCAAAGAGCGTCACACAGCCAGTCTTTAAACTTTGGTCTATTGGAAATGACGTAAAACTAGAGTAAATTTCATTACCAGTCTGAATTGATGTCAGTAGTTGCGTTGGTGACCTTCTCTCTTGTTATTAATAGGTCTGGAATTGATCTTTATATAGAATGAGGCACAGCTCCGTTAAGCGAAAGAAAAATAAATGTCTTATTTCTCAACGAAAACCTATGCTGTGGGTATTCAAAAGAACCGTCCTGTTAGACGTCTTGTTAGACGGTTCTTTTGATTACTCGCAGCACATTGTTTCGTTGTGATTTAAGAAGACGAATTTAGGACAAATGCTCAATTGTCTGGGACCATGGCATTAAGCGTATTTTCTACTGAGGTCAAGTACTACTTGCTCAATAGAACAGTTTTGTCTTTAATTGAAAGACCAAGGGCAGTCCTACAGTTAGTGTAAACAGTATTTTACTCAAATATAAGTACATCATGATACAAACAGTTTATATATACACAACATTACATTTGAAAGGGATACAGAAGTAAGTCCCAGACTTGTTTAAATCTGTTTCCCGAGTCCTACAGTTACACTAAGTAAAAGAACTGTTGGTCTTGAGTTGAACATGTTCTGAACAAGTCATGCTGTTAATTAACTGAATCAAGTTTCACTGTCGAAGAGCTGCATCTGCCATTTCTTAACAGAAGGCACTGTCCATCTGCTGCAATACTATTTTGATGGTCCGTGGTACTGTAGATTGGGGGCTTTTTGCGATAATTTTATTTTCACGAATGGCATTAAAAGGCATATTAGTGATGTGAAAAAATCGCGATTAGGGCTATATTTACCTATATGAATAAACGACAGATATATTTTCCATTTCGCGAGGATTTATTTTTATAAAGTCCTCGCGAAAGTTTCCGAATTTACTGTATTAAAAACTAAAGATCTAATGGTCCAGGTATATGCAGGGATATTGCTTGCCCAAAATGATGATTGGCCATGCAAATATATGGAAACTTCACAATTTTAATGGGTCGTTTGAAATTTTGACTGGCTCTTTAAAAGATTTCATAGGCCGAAGAATTCTTAATACTATTGATATATTTGAATAGCTTATAAATGGAGTCCAGCCAAAAAAAAAACGTTTTGGGTTAACATTTACAGTTTTCTAAAAAAAAAAGATGGCTCAGGCCAATCCCAAAATTATCTTTGCATATGGGTCTCGCGCGAGAAAACCTGTCTTCAAGCTTTGCGATCAACAAAGGCGCAGACCAGACTGCGCAGACAGATCAGCGCCTTTGTTATTCGCTTGTTGCAAAGTGTCATATTTAACTTGCCTAAAACGTATTTATAATTTTCGAGCGAGTATCTGTACCTGAGCAGGTTGGGTGAAGGTATGACCTGGTCGAACACTTTCTTGCCACGACAACCAATTATAATGAAGGGTATCTTATGGACCTTCTGATAAAATACTTTGTTACATGCGAATAACAAAGACGCATCCTTGAAGTAATGAAGAATGCAAAGATCAGGAATCGACACAACCAATTGCCACAACTGACACAGGACACCATATGGGAAAGTGACAAAAACACAAGAAAAACATCACACACAAGAAAGCCAAGAGGTCAGCCCTTTCCCAGCAGGAGACCACAAGTCTGCAAGTAACAGACAAGACAGTATGATAAAGTAACAGACAAGACAGTATGACAGAGTCAAACACGATACTTAAATGACTAAAAAGATCCACAAAAGAAGCACAGCCTTGGAACGGTCAGTCTGTTGAGTCTGTTGTTTCTCTATTTTTCTGAAGGATCTGTTTAGCTAGATTATTTAGAGGTCGCAGCAGCTGTCGTTGTTTCTTCGGGAGTTGGTAAAACTGTTCCCCATGCATCGATATAGTGTTGATATTTTTTCATACTCTGAGCCTTTGTGAATATTGGGTTCAGATGGAAAGAAAAATACCACTCATGGATTTTTGAAATTTTACTTAAATCAAAAATAAATATTTCATAATGTACTTGATCATACCCTCATCTGCTAAGCTGATTATGGCAGTGTTTATTGCCTTAATCTAAACATCTCGGGGCTGCGCCATATTACAGTAATGGAATTTAAAAGATGGACATTAACCTCTATTTCAGGGCAGTTAAATGACTCATGAAATCATCTTGCTAGTGGTTCCATGCATTGCTTCATTTCAATATTGGATAATTGATATTCTGTTTTAATAACAATTATCAGTCATATTAATGCAAAGAATGTTACGACTATTAAAAGAAAAGTATTTTGTTTTTCAATAAGTTTCAGTTGATTTTGCTATGTCTTATTGTACCCTTAATGAAGAAAGTTGTTACAAAATATGGCGTCTGCTATATTAATAATTAGTGCCTTAACGGTTGAATTTTAGAAATAATTATCAAACCTTGGCCCATGTATCAAAATATAGTCATCAATGTACACACTGCTTAAATATTACTTTGAAACATTGTTAATTTTTGCTATTATCAAGGATTTAAGACTTTGGTCTGGTAGTGTTTAAGCAGGTCATAGTGATTCCAGTCCACTTGTTAGGAGCCCATTGGCCTGCAAATGGCCAGACCCCCAGTGCCGACTGAAAGTAACAAATTACAGGCTAATTGAAGGGATTTCACACAAATTAAAGGAATGATTATTCCTACCATACTGTAAGCCCTATAATAAATTTCAAAAAAATGTGAATTTTCCCTTTAATCCCGTGCTAGGGGGGAGGGGGGAGAAGTGTTGCATTTTCCATTAATTCTCATTACCAGACTCAATAAAACCAAGTCTGCTGTTATATTGTATGTTCTCTCCATTTCTGAAGGATCTGTTTTTTTCCAGATTTGACGGTAACTATATCACCCTTCTTTCTATTGTGGATCAAGATACATATATGTTTGGTACGCATGGAAGACCCCTAACTTATCGATGTATCCTCTCCTAGTACATACAAATCGAGATATTACAAGAAATGTTTCACAATATGACAAATAGCTCCAAAGACGAAGCTATTTCTAGAACAGATATGTAGTCCCCATATCAATGCTGATATGAGCAAACTTAGCGTCATTTATAAGCAGAATCTAGGGCGAAGATTTGGTACCAGTAAAATGCATTTAAGCCCCCCCCCCCCCCCGGTGGCTTAGGCTGCTGTCCGTTCTAAGGCGGTGGTTCTGTTGTTGTTGACTTTTTGTTTATTGTTACTCCCATTGTGGGAGTCTGTAATTGTTCTATGTTTTGTTGTACGTTACTTTATGTCCATTCTAGTATTGCAATCATCTTGATGGGGAAGAGAGAGCTGATTGCCTTGCTTAATTTGTCTTCCTGGAGTCTCGTGATGGTTGAGCGGCTCTTCCTCGCGGTGCCACGGGGTTGTCTGCAGTTTGTGATTGTGGTATTTCCTGATCATACTCACTTACTATTATCAAGATGCACACTTCGAAACAACTTTGCAAGAGACCCGATGTGTTCATAAACATTATATTATAGAAATTACTTATAATTATGGAAACAAACCACATTTGTATTCATGTAATCGTATAAATAGTAGGGAACAGCCAATGTGAACGCACACCACCAATGACACAAACAAGGGGCTTGTTTTGCGCGTGCGAATCAGGTGTGGCTCGCATCTGGCGAACGAATTCGATGATCGACGCGTATTGCACGGACAAGAGAGCTTGGCAAGCTGCCAATCATAATTATTTATTTCATGAGGTGCAATATATGAACGATCACAAAAATCTACAGATTCATTAAAGGCTTGCTTTAAAAACGTAGATACTGGTTTATATAATTGCTACAATACAACATGAAACTAAAAATATGGAGGTATCTATGTTATAGCAGGAGAACATTTTCTAGTTCGTAATTTGATTCCACGCAAAACACCATTACTACTTGCATTAATGATCATATCAAAATATAGTGAATAAAAGCGCTGCAGGCATGCAACATAATCCGCCACGGGATATTTTCAATGCACGGAAAATCATTTTGAAACTATACCTTTTCATGCAAAGTTTAAAGAAAATCGGTAAAGAAATGCCAAAGAAAGAGTGAAAAACCAATTTATAACGTCAATCAAGGGCCATAACTCTGTACTTATTTGTCGAAATTTAACCATCTGCAATACCAAGAACTACTTTTCAATATCAACTCTTATACCTAGTTTGAAATAAATTGTTTAAAAATGCTCCAAGCAGAGAGTGAAAACGATGCGCTGACGGACAGACCGACGTACAGACAGACGGACGTACACTCGAACGCAATTTTATGAATGGAGGGTATAACATAATATCCCGCACTTTTTAAATTGGCGGGGTATAATAATATCTTATATCTGCTGTATATTTAAAAAGAACAGAAAAATAAGCGGGTGTGAATGTACTAAAAAAAGAGCGTCATATTTGTTGAGGCGTCAAAAGCTATGCCCCGGGTGAGGATCGAACTCACGACCTTCAGATAACTCTAGGTTTTTGAGTTATGATTATGAGACTGACGCGCTGCCTACTGCGCTACCGAGGCGCTGTGTTTAGCCGTTATAATAAGTAAACTGATCGTTTTAGCTTACCTGTATTTTACCTGTATACAGGTAACCATTATACAGGTAAACGACTATTTATAGTACACAGCAGACAGCCAAGGTAAACTGAACTCATAGGTGTATAATCCGTTTCTTGTTTACTGTCGTGAGTTGGCTCCCGGTACCGTTAGTTTAACAGGCGACAGGGCCCAGGGCGACGACAGTAAATATGATTCGCACTATAGTGCGTCTTTAGAAATATTTAGCGAGGAGATTGTGTGCAAACACGTATACCTTGCCTAAAATTCAAAGTACGCAATTGTGGAACAGCCTTAATGTATATGCAAACAACGTAGACCCAGATGACACGCCGCAATACGCGGCGTCTCATCGGGCCCTGTGCTGTTGGTCACGATAAACACACTCTAATTATAGTTTGCCCAATTTGACATGAGACTGATTAATTTTTGCCAAAATCTTCGTGATATTCGTGTGTTTTTCGTGAAATACCCCGACCTGGTCATGCTTTCTTTAATCCATATGGTCTGATAGCCCAGTGGTTAGTTCAAAACTTGATACAGATCATACAAACCCTGGATCGAATCTTGGGGGATTTTTTTTATAATTGTCAAATGTATGCATTCTTTTTAAGTGACGGTTGTTCATATATTTTATACAATCGCGTAATTATCTTTACATTTTAATTGTTCCATTAACTCTTTCCTTGACGACGGCGACTTTTGTTATCTGCTGATAGCCTATAAAATGCAAACAGATTGGACCCTGGTCAGTACCAACAAACCGTCGGCCCCGATCTGGTTACAACCCGTTTGTCACCTTGTAAGAGGTTTTGAAAAAGCTAAATTTTTATTAAAAAAAGTCAGCAGATGACATAAAAGTAGGCTGCTAAAATGACCCAGCGTGCAAAGAATTAATTACATGTGGGCTTACTAAAATCATTCACTGTGCTAGGTGTGTAGTTGATCAGATTCTTATTCTTCCTCCAGTTATTGAAGTGCATGATGGAACTGATTTGATTTGAAATTATCAAAAATTCTAACATTTGAATAAATCATAACATACACCTAAACCCATGAATGCCGATCAGAACCGCAGTTTTATTGGCATATATGGGTTAAGCCAAGATCGTTAGATAAGCACTACAACTTGATTTAAGTATTTTGAAAGTATTTGTGGCTTGATATGTAAATTATTATTGTATTTGATTGACTAGAAACTGTATAGTTTACGTCAAATAAATAATCTGTTCTGTTCTGTTCTGATTATACTATCAATTGTGCACAAATTAAGAAAAAGACTAACAATGAATGAAAAAAAGAATCAAAAATAATTAAATGAAATGTTACTGGATTCGAGCCCACATCTACAACCATTAGACTATCGAGGAAGTGTTTAATTCTTTCCTTCAGATACTCACAATCTCAAGCTCACTTTTTTTTACAAACAATGACTCCGTCCCGCAATGACCATAGCTGTTGACTTGGGACTTAAAGCAACAAAACCAACCAACCAATGACTCCCGAAGGTTTCTCGGGTCAATTTTGACAAAAACTAGCACACGCTTTGTAAAACAAGAGAAAAGGCAAATAAATTTGATCATACTTTAAAGGTAGTTAGTTAACAGCTACGCTGATGCGAAAATCGTCTATTAATACTGCATTTGCATCTAACTATACTGTTTCAAATGTTTATTACGTCATATTTTTTGTAAACTTTAAAACACAGCGCACAAAATTACGACACACACGGCCATTTCGATAGATTTAAAAACGTTAAAGGGTTGCAATCATACACTCATTTTCCACGAAAATGCAACCGCAAAATACGGTCAAAAGAAAAAAAAAATTTGGACGGTAACACTCCTTACCGACAAAATGTCCTTTACCCAATTCATACGCAATCCTGTTGTAAGTGAAATATTATATATATTTTAGTGAAATCTCAGTGCCAGATAGTGGCGGTTCGTAGCCATGCGTACTATACGTTGGTACACCGCATGAGATGTCATACCATGTTGTTTGTGATAAGAATGCTTGGTTGGTGAGCATGCTTTTCCACTGACAGAGTTTTCATACTAGTCGCGCGTTCACGTTACAGCTTCATTTCGTACGTTGTGTTTTTATTGATTAGTCGTTGCGGAAATCATACACAGTAGAATATTGCTGCTCACAACAAAGAAAGCTCACAGCAAAGGAAGCAAACTAAACTTGTTTAAAAGAAGAGGGGACAACTCATTGTGCTTCTTAGTTGTAAAATAACATTTAAAAAATCAAATGGTGGGCTTTTTTGCAATAAAATTGCAATATTTACAGCAACCTCACAGAAAAACATAAAGGGGTACATAATTTAAGATTTGGTGCAAATATGAAGACCTGTCCTCCATGCTCCTGGAAAATAATGTTGAAACGATTCAAATGTTGTTGCATTTCCTGCCAAAATCCTGAAAGTTTCTTTACTAAAGATTCAATCATGCTCAAATTTGCTGGTATTCGATATAGTGCCCTTCCTGGAAACACAGCTGAATATTTAATATCAAACATTCAAGAGTTATCAACATACTTGAAGACAAAATATGAAACCTTGACAAATTGCAGTAGGCAAAGCTATTCCACACGGTAATGCACCTTTAAAAATGTCTATGTGATTTGCAAATACATTTGAGTCGATTTGTTATTCATGCGCGGATCCAGGAATTTTCGTCAGTGGGGGGGGGGGGGGGGGGGGTCCAGGTCAATCTGACAAAAAAAAGAGCTCTGACAACGTTTTTTTTTTTTTAGTCCTCATCTTATTTTACAGAAGTCAAATGGTTTATTTCAAAGAAAACTATCATTTTTCAAGGTTCCAGAGGGGATCCAACATTTTCCAGGGGGGGGGGTGTGGGGGTCCGACTTTTCCAGGGGGATCCAATTGCTTATTCCCCATAGAAACCCATATAGCTTGTGAGTTCCCAGGAGGGGGTCCCCCTCTGGATCCGCACTTGTTATTTGAGCCGTTGCATGAGATTTCCAACAATGTGGTATTTTGACATTTCTAGACTCGGACGAGCGTTAAGCTTAGAAACTACAAATGGTTTTCAGTCAGTAGCTTAACAATCATAGGATACTCAAGCGACTAGCAAAGGCTCTGATCAGACTGGTCGCACATACCACATTGTTGGAAATCTCATACACTGGCTCATTTGTATGTAGCATCACCGTAGTGATATTCTACCATGTTTGTTCATTCAAATTGTGGTTCTGAGGTCAAAAAGGGACCCGTCCTGGGGGTCGAATTGTTTTACATTGAATTGCATAGTGGAAACATTAAAAAAATCTTCCTGTCTGAAACCACTAGGCCTAGTGCTTTGATATCCCCTTTTAAAGTTGTTTATGGTTCTGCCACCCAGGGGTCAACAAGCGCGTGGCCAGTCTCCAATAGATACGGGCTTGTACATATAGGTAAGACGTTTTAAACAACACTCAGGTGAGCGATATAAGGCTACTTGCACCATCTTGTCACTACTTACCTGAGGCAAATGCTCATTGCGAGCGTTTGAGATTTTTGGATACCCGTCGTGTGTCGTCAACAATTGCTTCAAAGGATATCTTCTAAATAAAACTACTGACAGTATTTTGACCAAACTCGGCAAGAATGACCCTGAATAAGCGCTCAATCGCATAACTAGGTCAAATGAGCAAAAATAGATTCTCGAAATGAAAACTTTAAAAACCACAATATCTATAAAAGTGGGTATGACCAGGAAATACCTTAATCTTAGACTGCATACCAACCCATGGCGCCATGAGGAAGAGACTCAGAAAAACACAGCCACATCGCAATTAAAGTAAAGCATCCTTCCTCAGCGTAATGATTGCTAAACTAGAAAGGGCACCAAGACCACATAATAAAACAAGGACCCAACGCAAATTGATATTTGGTATGCACCATTATCTAGTTAGTAGACTCCTACCAAGTTTGGTCAAAAAATGTCCCAGGGGCCAAATATGACCCACCACCTGGGGTCACGTTTCACATAGGCTTATATAGGGAAAGCGTGAAAAATCTTGTCTGAAACCACCAGGCATAGGTCCTTTATTTTTGTATGTAGGATTCCGTAGTGGACCTCTACCAAAAAGGCCCAATCCCAAGTACCATGTGTTTTATATACACATGTAAGTTTGAATTAGAGAAGATATAAGCAAATCTTTTTGGCATAGAGCCTTGATATATTGTAATGTAGCAGCACCAAGTGGAATTCTACAAGTTTGTTCAAATAATGGCACTGGAGACAAAATGACCCGCCCATGTATTACATATTTTATATAGGTTTATTTAGAGAAAAC
The DNA here is from genome assembly GCA_964019695.1 of Loripinus fragilis. Classification (NCBI taxonomy): domain Eukaryota; kingdom Metazoa; phylum Mollusca; class Bivalvia; order Lucinida; family Lucinidae; genus Loripinus; species Loripinus fragilis. Next base: position 73,937,992 of record OZ026527.1, on the reverse strand, counting down.
ATAAAATCATGTCTGCTACTCGAGGCCCTAAAGCCTCCGTATATTTTATATTTGGTACTTTACCAAGATTGTTCGAATAGTGTGTGGCCAAAAATGTACCCATCTAGGGGGTCACATGTTTTACTTTTACTTATTATACTGAATACATAAAAAACCGTCTGAAACTACTGAGCCTGTAATCTTGATATTTGGTATTAATATACTTTTCGCTTACTTTAAAGGAGGCAATTTTAATATTCATATCTGGGCGTGGTTCAGCTATTTCATCTGCTAAGGAAGGGAAATCAGGCTTAATTTATGATTTGTTAAAGGGTTAGTAAGCTTTATAGGCCGCGCAAACGTGCGTGCATTTCATAAAAATCCTAACCGTATACCCACTGAACTCACATTTATTAGCCCTTAAAGCGCATAATCACAACATGTATGTTTTTGTCGTCCACTTAAATATTTGAAGCCTCATAGACAAACAGAGTGGACCCAGATCAAGCTTCATAGACAAACAGTGTGGATCCAGGTCTGATCTGGGTCCACAATGTTTGTCTCCATGCTTATGTTAAATAGACATTTTCAGATGCAGTAATTTTACACGCGTTTAAAGGATTAATTAATGTGTTTTGCGTCTACACTGAGGTAATGGCGCAAAATGTGACAGTTACTTTTGAATAAAACCACGCCTCATTCTCAGCTTTTACCTATGTCTACGGTTGACCAGTCCATATTACGCATTCATGAGGTGCCGCCTTTACAGTACCCAAAAAGTCATATAATATGTAGCATCATTTATAGTGGTCTTCTATTTAATGTGTTCAAATTATGACCCTCTGGTCAAACAATCTCCACCCCGGGGATCACCAGAGGCAAAGCCAGTTTCCAATTGATATACCAACTACCTATATATGAAAAGCTTACACAAAACTCAGGTGAGCGATCAAGTGCCTCTTAGTAGTCCTCTTGTTTTAATTGTGGGTTTGATCTCGATCAGTCATAAATCGTAAAACAAGCAGTTTGTGTTTGTTTGATTTGATTCTTTACTTCCCATCAACAATCTTTCAGTTAAACAGGGACGGATCTTCCTGGGTTGAACCAGTACTTAGCTAGGATAAATGTGTCTTGCTCAAAGACCAGAACGCAGTGACGCCGGTGAGGCTTAAAGCTGCATACTCTGTAACTTTGAACATTTTTCGAAAAACAAATATTTTCTTTTTAAATCATTTGTAAAAGCAGAATTAAGTTAAGTTTTCACAATAAATCTGTTCACTATAGCTGAAAACTGCACGGAAAAGTGAATTATCTTATAAAACAGGTGTGTTTTTCTCTTATTGGTAATTATTTGCGTCCCTCCAATAATTATAGACAGGTAAGTTTTAACATAAATGCTGTTGTTTTGATACTGATAATTTGTAAAGATTTACGAAATTTGTAAAATGTATACCTGAAAATTTAGTTTTTTTTACTGTGTTCTTGAGAAATAGAAACATTGTTTCAAAAATTAAAATGTCAAAAGTTACAGACTATGCAGCTTTAAAACAAGCAGTATAGGCTGGAATTAAATGTGGCATCTCTTCAGGATTGAACTGATTGCTATGATAAAACCTATAGAGCCACTCAATGGTAAGATAGTGGGTTCTGTTTGTTAAACGATGCCAGAAATTTTTGCGAAAATAATTATTATATGACGTCTGAGCATGTGGAATGGGCAAACTATTGAACAAAAAGAGACTGCCCCGGGTGAGGATCGAACTCACGACCTTCAGATAGCTCACTGAGCAATGATTATGAGACTGACGCGCTGCCTACTGCGCTACCGAGGCGATGATATGTTCGTGCACATCCACATTTCAAGAACAAGCGGCTGTGTTTTGTTTTGTTTGATTTATTTTTTTACATCCCATCAACAATCTTCAGTTATAAAGGGACGGCTCTTCCTGGGTTGAACCAGTACTAAGCTGGGATTAATGTGTCTTGCTGCTGTGCAATTTTGTAGAGGTTTCATACGAGGGTCAGTCAAAATAACTTAGGCCCTGGAAGGTTTTTTTAGGGATACAGGGATACGGGATATTTTTTGTAAATATGATACGTCGATCAATTTTAGGGATATGGGGATACAATGCTTTCTGAATTTTGGGGATATTTGCCATATTTATTTTAGGGATATGGGATATTAAATAATGGGATACTGAGATCCCCCTTCCAGGGCCTCATAACTGAGCCCTACCTCATAACATTTTAGTTTGGTATTGTAGACATAAAATGTGATTATTTTCTGTAAGTATATGTCAAAGATGTTTTGACCTTACAGAGGTACCTCAGTTAAGTTCTTATAATGGCTGCTAGGCAACAGAAGGTCGTCATTCAGATTGATGCGTTCATGATCTCGGCCACTAGAAATATACAGTATGTCTTAAAAACGCTTGTGGGCTTGATAGTTTTTGTGAAAGCCATATTTGAAAAACATATTATATTATCATATTGTCTTTTCATTAAACTTTGTTCGTTAATAATGTGTTGGTGAACACTGGCTGTATGCGTTGCCTAGCAACAAAAGAAGCCGAAATTCCACGAGGATTGGCTGCCATGGAAACGGAATCATGCTTTTGAAACATGGAACTTAATAAGCCTAAGGGTTTGTTTGTGTATGCAGTACTGTTAAAGCATTATTTGGCTAATATTTTATGTCTTCTATTAAGATTGTGATACTATGAATGTGGGTGGGGTAAATTATAGGATTTGAGGCATGTTAAAATTGGACAAATTCTGAATTTAAACTACCACAGCATCTTTAATTTGGGTTCAATTGGTTTCTTTTCTGTGACAATAAATATGTACATGTGATAGATATCCAACGACAGTGAATAAAGCCTTACTTTAACATTATTGTTTCCATAGCAACACTTAGATTTAGATGTACTACAGCGTGAACACACCCATTTGTCAGGTCATATTCTGTTGCCTAGCAACGAATAATAAAGCCTACCAACAGAAATAAATTAGATGATTGAAGAGATGACATATAGCTACAATGAAATATCATCACAATATATGTCCATTTTACTTTTCTTTAATGTTATAAGGTAGGGCTCATTTATTTTTTTACTGACCCTCGTAGTTTCCATATTTCCTATGATCGCAACGGCAAAATAGAGGTGTCAAAGAAATTCAGCTCACCTGAGCCAAAGTCGTATGGATGAGCAAATAGTTAAGTTGGTCCATCTGTCTGTCAACATTCTCCTCAGAAGCAACTCAATCAATTGAGCCCCTTTTTATCCATTCAAATGGCAATGCAAAATTCACTTTCTGAAATAGAGCACCAAACTCCAGCTCTTAATATGATAAAAAGTGATAATTTTTTCACATAGGTCCAGATAAGGACATTTTATTTGCGTAAAATTTTAATTAATTTCTTACCCATTAATTTAAACATGTGTTTTGGGTGCTCAAAAGAGACTCAATTTCTTACCCATTAATTTAAACATGTGTTTTGGGTGCTCAAAAGAGACTCAATGAGACGGTTCTTTTGAGTACCCACAACATATGTTTTGGATTAGAAATAAAGAAAATAATTTTCAAATACGCACTCTTATCTGGAGGCCTGAATTAAAATACTGGGAGTCTTTGTAGTTGGTCTGATAGTGTTAAGTATGTTTGTAAGAAAATAGCATCGGCCTATATCTGGCTTCTTTTGTGTTGTGTTTTCTTATGATTTTGTCACTTTCTCATATGTTGTTCTGGGTCAGGTATGGTACTTGATCGTTTCGATAAATGATCTTTGCCCTCCTATCTGCTTTCTTTCGAAAATTAAGAACTATTTATCACAAGTACTTCGTGTGCAATTTTGTATCCAGCCTCACATTGACTTCTACAATAGTGTGTGGTGCAATTCATTTGTGTCTAATAAAATGAAAATTTTCAGGTTACAAAAACGCCAATTTCGTGTTATTCATGGTTATAGATTAACAAAAAGCCTTGGGGCTTGACTGTATTTACAATCTTGAAAATACGGATCTAGAAATATGGGTTTGGGGCGTTTACTTCCATTTACTATCATTTACTTACATTTACTATCATATTTTGACACACATAGATGTTCCAGCCCGACTTGCTCATTTTTACGCATTACGCATCAAGCTTTTGAAATAGAATGGTCAAAAGGTCATTTCTCTGAAGTCGTGGTACATTTATACAATGTCGAGTATTCCAGCGAGGCAATATATTCTCTAAAGATTTATCTGTTTATGATCGTCTATTACTTAGAAAAGCAAAATTCATGTTCAAAGATCATAATGGTTTAGCTGTTTTAACACCCTCTTATATTTCTGATTTTGCACTTAAAAAAGAAATGGATATGTCCGTAAATCTAATTTCATCAGCCTCAGGATAGTTTATTCCTCCATTGCCCAAAAAGCATTGCTTTAAGCAAAGCATGCGTTACTCGGGCTTTGCTTTAAGCAAGGCATGTGTTACTCGGGCTGTTTGATATGGAACTGACTCCTGAATAATGTTTAATGTAGTCAGACAGCTAAAACGTTCCATAATATATTATCGAATAGCTAACACACTGATTTACCCAATACATGATTAAAAAAATTAGAGGGGTCATATTGCTTTGGGCTTGTCTGTCCGTCCGTTCATTTATCTGTTCGTCCGCCCATTTGTGCGTCCGTTCAAAAAAATAACGAGACAAATTCGAAGAATTTATATCCCACGACGACGGGTTATTTGAGAGAAACATGTAAATCACAAAACATAAATCCTATTTATCTAAACCTGAAGGTCACCTTCGGTATCATTCAGATCATAACAAACGCCTTACAAGTATGTTTTAGTGCTTAGTCAAATAAAGAAATATATCCTTAAATCAACACAATTTCAATATCTGACCTTTCAGCCCATCCCCAGAGGTCAAGGGTGTGTTTAAATTCAAAGTGTTACGTTGCATGTAGGTCTACACTTCTTTTATTTGATATGCAAAATGACCACTGCTAGAAAAGAAAAAAATATGAACTTTTGACCCCACCCAAGGGGTCGATATGCAATATGACCATATTCTGAAAAAGTTTAATTTTGGCATCGGCCCCACCCCCTAAGTCCACCCAAGGGGCTCTCTTTCTTTCATGCTTTCAAACTAAAATCCGGTTTGATCTGTTTCATATCTATTGCTGCTCTGCCTGCATGCAAAATTTCAGACAAAATATTGACAATTGCCTTAGTTATTGCGAAATTTAAATATTTGACCTTTGACCCCTTAGTTGGAATCAAAGGGGGTAGAGTACAACTTTGACACTGCCATGTTTATCTACAGGCACTTGGCAATCATGGTCTATAGTGAGAAGTTGTTAAATATAATAGCTTTGATGAAATGTGAAGATTATCACACAAGGCAGCAATGAACAGGCGCGAAAGCATGAAAATTCCAAAACATAAATAACACAAATGATCCACATAAAAAGTACCGCCTTTGAATGGTCAGTAAAAATATTTTACTGGAGGGCTTAAGGTAGTACCGGACTCATCAGCATATGTCCAAAAAGTTACCATCTTTTGATATGTTAAAAATAGCTCAAAACTTATCTATTTTGACAAAAATAACAGAACCTTACCGTGCTTTTCAAAAAGTTATTAAACTTTAAAAATCGTAAAATATGAGTTTTTCAAAACATCAATTTTGCATATTTTAAAAAAATGAATGTGAAAAATGCCATAGTTTTCCTGGGAATACGCTACATGCTATTCTATTGGCTAATAAAAGAACACAAAAGCAGCCAAAAAAAAGGCACGTAGTATTATTTTTTAAGCTAAATCTATTTTGTAAAAAAAAACATTAAGGCCAAAAAATCGTTTAAATCTTGAATAAAAACTGTCACACAATGTAACTACAAAAACAAATAACTTATTTTTTTGAAGGAAATTTTGCATAGAAACTTATAATTAATTAAAAAGCATATGTCACTGTGCTCGTTTTTCTTTTTTGTGCTATTTTCTTTTTTTACCTCTGAAATAAAAACAGGCATGGAGTGCCATACCTGCTTTATTGTTTAATTTAGGTCCGTGTGCGTAGACGGTGTATTGTTTAAATGATGTTGTTTAATTTAGGTCCGTGTGCGAAAAGCCTTTTATTTGTATTTGTCTACTCTTCATTTGGCACGTTTTAGGACCAATTAAGACCTTTATAAGCGCGTTCGTGCGCGCGCGCTTGTGTGTGTGCCAAAATGAGGATGAGCGTATGAGCGAGAGAGGTGGGAGGGAGGGAAGGCCAATTCACGTGCTGTTGATTCTTAGCATTTTTGTTGTTGCTATTATTCTTTTATTTTTTTTTTCTTCACTTTACAGTATACGTATTCTGCATTCGTTACAAAATTGACATCATCAGCAGTAACGTGTATAGAAGTGTCGTCAGGATGACGCTAGTCTTTGATCTGGAATAATGTTCTATTTTGTAAACGTTGTTGCAAGTTCTTAAGCGAGAAATGAGAAAATGACCTTATTATGCAATAATGGTTTTCTGATACACTAATATTTGCTAGACCCCTCAGGGGTAGTCATAACGCTCGCCTTTCTGGTTTGGGTTTCAACACCACCCTGGTGTTCTAGCAGGTGGTAATGCATAGAAAATCACGTTTGATCCCAATATTGAAGTTATTAAACGAGCTGTAAATAGAGGTGAAATGCGAGGCTTGCCAAGAATTTTGTCACTTATTCGTGACAGACTAAATAAATGTTATAATACAGGAGCACGACTGTTAGGTTCTATTTATCGTATGACCCTAAAACTACTTTTTAATCGCGTTTAGTAATTCCGTGGAACTTTGATGTTGCCATATAATTATATGAGAAACCATTACGGACGTCATTACATAGCGTTACCAAAATTTGTAAACCCCTAGCGGTACATGTCGTTATTTCACTCCAATGATAAACACAAACAAACATACAATATGGCTCAAACCAGGGACTACTTGGTCTCAAGTTGAACATTCTACCACTGAGGCAATGGGTAAAGAAGGGATGATACACGAGCTTAGTTCTTTCATAAATGAAATTAGTTAATGCTAAGACAAGCATGCATATGTGAACGGCCATATTAGATTATTCACAGCTCGCATATATATAAATACAAAATAAGCTTCAGTCAATATACTCTCCTTTTGCAGAGGTCAGCTAACTTCACGTCTTCAGTAGACTAATATGAAACGAGAGTGGAAGTTGTAAGCGCTGATATGTGAGCGTACAGTCAATAAACTCCCCACTGGTTAGCTAAAAATAGCGCAAAGCATGCCCAAGCATTTGGCGAGCGATCTCACAGTGTCCAATATGTTGCTCTTTGGTTTCATCCAAGCTAAAAAAAGGGGGAGCCCTCCCACCTACGATGTCATATTTACAAAGATAATGGACTTAAGAAGCACAGTGGCTCAGTTCGTAGAGTGTTAGGGGTTGAAGAATTACTAATTTGTGAATTACCAGAGTCATAGTGCTGTGCCATGGGGCAAGACACTTTATCAGCGAATAGTACATACATTGAATACGCATGGATATTAACTTTTCTGGCCAGAATTGCCTGACCAGGTAATGATAGACTTTTCGCTCAATGTAAAGGCGGTAACTTTAATATTCATATCTGGGCTTTGTTCGGCTAGTTCATCTGCTGAACAAGAGAATTCAGGTTCTATTTATAATTTGGTGAAGAATTAGTAAGTTGCTTGGGCTACACAAACGTGCGCGCATTTCGTGAAAATCCTAACCGTATACACACTGAACTCACATTTATTAACCCTTAAAGCGCATAATCACAAAATGCATGTTTTGTCGTCCACTAAAATATGCGTAGCCTCAAAGACAAACAGCGCGGGCCCAGATCACTGATCCACAATGTTTGCCTCTATGCTTATGTTAAGTAGACATTTGTAGATGCAGTTATTTTGCTGGCGTTTTAAGGACTAAATAATGGGTTTTGCGTCTATACTGAGATAATGGCGCAAGATGATAGTTACTTTTGAATAAAACCACGCCTCATTTTCAGCTTTTACTTATGCCTAAGGTTGACCAGTCCTAATTACGTATTCATGAGGCGCCGTCTTTACAGCAAGCGAAAAGTCAAAGAATATAACTCGGAACGCATTGAGGGGTGAAAATTGACCAGATGGTCAAATATATTTGTTCATACGAGATGTGTTGATAAATGATATATTTTTTGTGTAGACCAATACTTGTACGTTTTAAGACAACAAATAAAGATAACTCTTACTTTCTTTTAAAAAACACTCGGTTATCTTTTGACATGGGTCCCGTACCACCTTAAACCGGTTTCACGGCACCAACCTCACCCTTAGTTCAGATGTGGATTAAGACACATAGATATTTGGATTGCATGAAAGACCCCTAACTTATCCATGCATCGTCTCCTAGAACATAAAAATCAAGATATAAAAAGGCCATAAAGCAAAGATAAGGACTCAACAGTACATAAAACTGAATACCGGAGCAAAAGAAATCCAACAGGTAAACCCCGGTGGGCTGACAACAGCCAAAGCATCAGGCCCCTACCATCTAATCAATAGATAAGTCCTTAAGTCGGAACCGTCAGAGTCTGAAGTCCGACACACCGGCGTGCAATTAAAGAGGAAAACAAAGTTGCCTACCGTGATTGGGGTGACCACCATGCATGCATGCAGTCTGTTGCAATACATTAATGTTATAGCCAATCTTTTTATAATGGGAAATCATTTTAATAAACTGTGCTGAAAAATTATTAGAACCAACAATCTTCTTCAATCAAGAAAGTCCTTGACGCAAGAGAGATTAAAGTCCAACTTGGAATTTAGATATTAAATCATAGTATCGTCGATAAAATTTTGAAAAGGTTTTGCGAAGTTTATGATACCGATAGCCTTGTTTAAGAACTTTCTGATTTAACAATTTATTGCGAGTGTTGTAGTCAGAAACATGGCTAGTTGCTCTAGCAAAACGAATGAAATGAGAGGTATAGACTCTATAGAATGTAGAGCGAGGAACATCACCATCTAAAAATGGGAAACTGAAAATTTCAAAATCAAAATAATAAATTTTGGTAGAAACAATATCATTAGAAATGGACAACTACAAGTCTAAAACGTGGCTTCGGTATCAGAGGTATAAGCTTTATTAAGTTGGAGCTCTGAAGGGTATATTTGACTTAACCTTAAGCCTTTGTTTTAACATTTACATAAAGCAAGTTTTCTTATTACGTGGCTCATCACAGAGTATATGAAGGGGTACAGTATATTAATTCAAAGGACAGTATATGAATAGAGCAACTGTCTGTGAAATCAAGTTTATGAATGGGCTTTTTTTTCAAAGGCCAGGTATATGGGTTCAAAATACTGGCTCGCACACCTGTATCAAAATTACCCCCATACAGATACCAGTGTCTAGGCAATTTTGAACATTGCATTTTTGTTATGTAAAAGTCAGCAGATCATCATTTGGAAAAGGACGAACCACCTTATTGACAAATTGTATGTATATCTTTAAATACAACAGTTCCCGAACTCCCACTATTTGCACACCATAAACGGTCTATAGTTATATCTTTGAGTGATAGCTATACCATGGCTTTCCCGCCTGTACGTGGAGATAATCCACTTAGCGAGTGGATTATCTTACGTAGGGGAGACCGGGGCTTTTTTAAATATTTTTTCCTGCTTTAATGGACCTACAGATCGTTTTGCTCTAAAACGTATAATACACTCTCAAGTATTGGCTACTTATTGGGAGAAATACATTGAGGCATGAAGTGGCAGAAGTACTTGAAACCAGCCGTTCAAAATGTGAGGTCAACTGTATCATTTTGCCCTGTGCACGGGGCAAAGTGATACAGTACATGGGGCAAAATGATACAATACAACTTTTTTTCTCTCAAATTCAAATATTCAAGACATAGCACATACAATAACTATAAAAACAATTAAACAATTCATAATGCTTTAAATCATCCCAAAAATAAGATTGAAAACGAATAGTTTTCTGAGCTTTCTGTGGCACATTTGTCATCCTTTGTGTTTCATGTTTTTATCATTCAATAACACATTACTATGTATGAGTAATTTGCTGAATGAGACTCATTAAACATGTAAAATTTACACATAGGACTTGTGTTAATTCTACATGTTTAATTTTCTGGCATATATATGCACATGCTCATATGAAAACGTCACCATCAGATTCACAGATTTGACAAATATATGTTTGATAGCGTAGAATACCCGTGCATTCATCGTGTGTCCAACCTTTACAATCATAGCACTGAACCCAACTTTCACCAGGTAAGCTATTGGAATAGGGCTCGATACAAACTAGGCAAAAACATTCTTCTTCGTCCTCGTCAGAACATACGTCCTAGTGCAATTGTTTATATTTTTCTTTGATGTTCTCCGTTTACTAGTACTTGCTTTCGTACCCATTTTGTTTTGTGTTTTTGGAAGAGTTTTTTGCTTCTTTTGTGATCTTACATTAATATCTTCTTTGATTTTAGACTTTTCAGGGGTATCATCAGTTAGTATAGTAGACTTTTTCCTAGGTCTTCCTTTGTTTGATTTTAGTGGGGGTGCTTTTGGATGAGGGCGTATGACTTCTGGAGAAAACAGTGGTCGAGCTGTATTTGCTTCTCTTGGTGCAGCTATGTCAATTTGCCTGAGTGCGTTATAATGAGTGTTTACACCATCACCATGCAGTGCAAGATGAATGTAACCATTAAACACCACCCCTGGTCTACCAGGACCTAGTCCTTTTATGCTCAGATCGTCTTCTCCAAAACGATACACAATTGCCGATACACCTAGTAAGTTGCATAAAGCAGCCAGTACGAGATCAACAGCGTCGGTATTGTATTTCCTATTGTGAACATAGTTCTCTATGTCAGAAATTATATCTTGACCAGCAGGAGCAAAGTCATCTTAAAAATCAATGTTACTTCTGATCTCGGTAACTAAGCCTTCACACAGCTCTTCATGCGTCACCGTGCCTATGCTTTCAAGAGTCAAGCATTTTTCTACTGCATAAAGAAGACAGTGTCTGTCGCCAGTAACAATGATGACTTCTCTTCCCAAATTGTTCATAGTGCGGTTTATATTCCCACAGATATCTATAGACTGTCCCAGATCACTGGTATCATTTTATGTCTCTGTTGTAGCCAAAGTGATCGATTTGGCTATATCTCCAATTAAACTGGTTTCATCTTGACTGTTTGGTAAAGGTCTGTCTGTATCGAAGCATGGGGCATATTCATGATCGCCAACTACATTTGCATTGTGTTGGTAAACTCCAGACACTCTGAAGCCACTCATGATAATCGTCGGTGTAGCTGCTAATGGCCAGCTCTCTTTTGCCTGCGCAGGTATGTCGTATATAGTCATCGTACTTCCATGATGATTCCTCATCCAGTCATCCTGAGAACTATCGATGTACTTTTTCAGCGGTCCAAAAAAAGTAAGTGAGTATGATCAGGAAATACCACAATCACAAACTGCAGACAACCCCGTGACACTGCAAGGAAGAGCCGCTCAACCATCACAAGACACTAGGAAGACAAATAAAGCAAAGCAATCAGCTCTCTCTTCCCCATCAAGATGATTGCAATACTAGAATGGACATAAAGTAACGTACAACAAAACATAGGACAATTGCAGACTCCCACAATGGGAGTAACAATAAACAAAAAGTCAACAACAACAGAGCCACTGACTGACCTGTCTAGTGGCTGCAACTTGTGCGAGCAATGTGGCGGAAATGAGAGCATGACGATACCGTTGTCCTTTGCGAAATTGAGAGTATCAATACTTATGTGAGAGTCATGATTGTCGAGCAAGAGTAAGACTTTCCTATCCTGTGATGGCTTTGCATGTTCGGCGAAATGTTTAATGAACATGGTGATATTGTCTGAGGCCATCCAACCAGATTTATGTGCAGCTCCAATACAACCAGTGGGACCGCCTCTTACAAAATGTTCATGGTAATTAACACGTTGGAACACAAACATAGGCGGAGCAGTGTTGCCTGTAGCACTGATAGCGGCGCACATGCTGACATGTGCTCCTGTTTCTCCGGAGGTAAGTGTGCCGATCTGTTTTATGACATTATGGGGCCACAATATTACGAGGCTTCTGAACGGTAGTTATACCACTCTCATCAACATTCCAAATATTGCCTGGGTGTATTTGATTTCTGTCAATAACCTCAGCTAGTTTCGTGAAGAATATAGATACAGTATCTTTATTAAAACTAGATGCTCTTGACAAACTAGTTGCCTCTGGAGTTCTAATAGACAACGAGGGGTGTCTTTTCATGAAGCTGGCGAACCATTCGGATCCTGCTTGTTTATTTACCTTCCACGTTTCAAGCATGTCCGCACTGAACGCAACAGCACAGTCGTATGCTAGAATCTATGTAGATCTAATATCGTTTACGTTTCTTTAGATAAGAATATTCAATTCTGATAAATATATCTTGAAAATGCTTTAAAACAGAGTCAAATTAGATTATTTCAGACTGTATCATTTTGCTCCGACCACGCTGTATCATTTTGCCCAGTAGCCTCTTGTGAACTGTTCTGGTAATAAATAAAAAAAATACCACGTCTGGCAGTAGTTTTGAGGATTTGGAAACATAACAGCATCTGTATAGTTCAATTTACATGATAAAATTTAAATATATTCCTACTATATTTTTCACCTTTATAAAAAAAACTGTTACCCTCGAAATTTACTTACAGTGCTTCAAAAGTTTATATAAAAAAACTTACCTCTGCTCTGTTTTTTTTTAGTCGAATATGGCGGATTTCAAAACGCGCATTCAGTTTGAGTAAGAAACGCCATAGATGATGTCATCAATTGAAAAATCGTACTGGCTCATTTTGCCCCGGTCTCCCCTACAGGTGGACAACCATGGTATAACTATTTTATACCACTTACATCAGTGTAGACCTTGCACATCACGAGACATTTCGTGCTTAAGTTGGTAAGGGTGGTATAAGGGTATGCAAACAGGCGGTGTATACCCTGATGAGATGCCACATAATATGGCATCACATCAGGGTCTGCACTGCTTTCTACGATAAACCCTTCATGTACAGAAATATAACGTTTGCGTCAATCAATAGTTTAGACAGTTGGTTCTGATTGTTAAATGACGCCAGCCATTTTCAAGATATTATCTGATGGCGTCTGAGCATTTGGATCATGTCATGGATATACATATTTAACAAAAAGAGACTGCCCCGCGTGAGGATCGAACTCACGACTTTCAGATAGCTCACTGAACAATGATTATGAGACTGACGCGCTGCCTTAGACTGCGCTACAGATGCGATGATATGTACATGCACAAACACCTTTCTGCTTAAGACATTCATGAGCGAAAACAAGAGGCTAAAACATTAAATGAAATCTTAATGATCTTAAATTGTACAAAATACAAAACCAGTATAATTTTGTACAGATTTCATAGTTTTCATATTTCCTGTTGTGATGGTGCTGGAATATAGAAATAAAGCCTATCAATGGAATTCACCTCACTGAGCCAAAGTCTTATGTTTTTGTTAAATAGTCTTATGAATGAGCTAATATTATACAAATGTCTCAAGTGTCCGTCTGTCAGCATTTTCAAACTTTCTCCTCAGAAACAAATGTACCAATTGAACTTTCTTTTTTATACCCATTAAATTGATATTGTAAAATTCATTTCCTATGATATACTGAACAAAAGTGAAAACGCTACACCTGAATTGTTTGCCATCTATATACAAAATTATGCAAACCAAGAATGCAATTGACAGTTCATCTTAATGTTCAAATACTGTGTAATGCATAACATAAACGTTTTAAGGATGTTGTCACGAGGAAACACATGAAAGCCATTTAAATGTGACAGGGGTCCATTTCTTCAGGTTGCCAATTTGAACGGAAATCTAACACAATTTAGGCCTTCAGAAATCCACTCCCTACGAGATCCGACTGCACGAAATAGTAGTCTAGACATGTGACAACCAGAAATGTGAAGGACTTATATCAAGTGTGTTTTGATCGTTTAGAAAAGCAATCTTAAAAAGCGGATTTTCACTCAAATTGCCAAGCTTAAAAAAATAATACTCCATAGGAATATCAATGTGTTGTTGCATCTTAGTATGAGGAAATGGTAGAAACAATGTGCTGAGAGGTCTACCTGATTTGGCGAAAGAAAATTGTCGAAAATCGTGATAAATCGAATATTACCAAACATTTAATATTCCCCATTTGTTTTTGTCAAAGGGAGATAATTTTCAATATTTTACAAATTCGCTATTTTCGAAATTGATTTCTGAGCTTGTTTTAAGTGATTAAGCAGTTTTCTTGTGTTTTTATGCAACACAATTAAGACCAATTTAGATAAGCGTAACAATTTTAATTTGCGCAATAGCAAATTTCAGTGAATAAAAGTAATAAGGTTGCAAAGATCAGGAATCGATACAATCAAGTACCACACCTGACCCAGGATACCAATGGGAAAGTGACAAACTCACAGAAGACACCACAAACGAGAGCCAAGAGGTCAGCCCTTTTCCAGCAGGTGACCACAAAGCACATATAAACAGACGCGCACAAAACATAGCAAGCACAAGACAGAACAAAAACATAAAAGATCCACAAAAGAAGTACCGCCTTGGAACGGTCAGTAAAATATTTTACTGGAGGGCTTAAACCGGTTTAACGGCGCCAACCTCACCCTTAATTCAGATGTGGATCAAGACACATAAATATTTGGTTTGCATGAAAGACCCCTAACTTATAAATGCATCATCTCCTAAAACATATAAATCAAGATATAACAAGGAGATAAAGCAAGGATAAGGACTCAACAGTAAATTAAACTGAATACCGGAGCAAAAGAAATCCAACAGGTAAACCCCGGTAAACACTTAAAGTAGCGTAACTCATACACCAAACAAGACAAATTGGTGGAGTTTTGGCGAATCGTTTGCTGGATCTCTGGGCAACATTATTAAGCTTTAGTAAATACTTTTTGTCCAATACTTTCTCATAAAATATAGATAATTGGAGTTTAGCGTTTTCACTTTTGTTCAGTATAGAATACCAAAACTCCAGCTCCAGTGGCGAGCCATAGAGTTACGAGTGTGGTAGTTGCACTGGTGTGCTAAGATGCGACATTTTGGACATAGAGTATTTTGTCATCTAGACATGTTAATTGTCTGGTCACAGCTCTTCGCTTTCTCTCCCTGCAGCTACTACCATAACCTGCTGGACCATTTGAAAAGGATGAGGCTGTACAGTAGAAGAAAATAGTCTTACTGTTGTAGAACTTGCAGACGTAGAGAACTACCCAGAAGTGGTTGATACCATAAAGACCAGATTCAATTCATTTCAAAGCAGTGCCCATTAAGTTGGCCGTCTTGTTCACAACCATTATCTACCAGGAACATGATTTTGGGACTTGTGCTGACAACAAAATCAGAAAAGTCTGTACAAGTCAACTTGGCAGAGTATGCAGGTGGAATGATTCTTGTACAGAAGAGAGTGCCTCCCACAATTATCGATGATGCTGATGAATCAAGTTTGTTTACACTTCCTTTTTCAGTTCTTAGCTCCAACGACACTACAAAATATGTCTTGAATACATCCTGGACGGAAACTTCAATGTTTGCAGAAAGGTTGTTGACAGCAGTTCTTTCAACTTCTCCAGAAGCAATAATATTGCACTAAACTTCATAAGAAATAGCGCTTGTACTGACAAACTTGTAAAAACTACCAGTGCCGTTGGAGAACCAGACAACATGGTATTGTCCAGAGAGAATCCTGTTATTAGGGCACCGCCAACGAATGTTTGCGGAGCTCTATTGGTTTCGGCTTGTCCGTCTGTCTGACCGTGGTCACTCTAACTCAGTCATTTTTAATCGGATTTCTTTCAAATTTTATATATGGATTGCTTCTACCAACTTCTCATTCAAGTTCGAATACGGATTTTGATGGCCGACAAAATGGCCGCCACCTATCAATATCCGGTGTCGTGGTCACTCTAACTCAGTCATTTTAAATCAGATTTCTTCCAAATTTCATATATGAATTGCTTCATCACCCTTTCGTTCAAGTTCGAATATGGGTTTTGTCCGACATATGATAATCAAAATGGCCGACAAAATGGCCGCCGCCTATCAATGTCTGCTGTTGTGGTCACTCTCACTTAGTCATTTTTATCGGATTTCTTTCAAATTTCATATATGGATTGCTTTTATTAAACTTTCATTCCAGTTCAAATATGGGTTTTGTTTGACGAACGATAACCATGATGGCTGACAAAATGGCCGCCGCCTATCAGTGTCCGATGTGGCGGTCACTCTAAGTAATTTTTTATCGGAATTCTTCCAAATTTCATGTATGGATTGCTTCCATCAAACCCTTGTTCATGAATATAAGTTTAGTCAGACAAACGATAACCAAAATGGCCGCCGCCTATCAATTTGCTTTGAGGACAATCTACCTTAATCATTTATTACCTGATTACCTCCAAATTTTATATATGGATTACTTTTATCAAACTCTCGATTTGTCTGATAACCAAGATGGCCGCCAAAATGGCCACCACCTATCAGTTAACACTTGTGGACACTCTAACTTAGTCATTTATCACCTAATTTCTTCCAAATTTTATATATGGACTACTTTCATCAAACTATTGTTCATATCTGAATATGGGTTTTGTCCGATGAGGATATCCCCTTTTCCCTGATGGGCATTAGGCGGGTCCCTTTGTCGGAGTCCGACTGTTCTAGTGTTACTTTGTGTACGACTTGTAGAAACTGAATATCTCACTGCTCCAGAGACACAGCTATACTAAACAGCAAATATGAAGCTGTAGACCTCAGCGTTTGGATTGGTTACTTGGACAGTGCCACCAGGAAGGCAGAAATGGACGAGGTCACTGCCAGAGCGGCAATAAATTCTTAAGGAAGGGAGCATCATTTTTAAATTTTCTAGTCTGATCAACTATTCTAAGGTCCTGGTCACATGGTCAGTAGACGCCACGCCCATATATGGTTAAAACCCGTAATAAATATTCTCATAAACAAAAACGCTATTAAAGCATTTGAGATGTGGCCCCTAACAAGGTCGTAAAAGTCATGATTCTATGTTGACCTTGACCTAATTTACGACAAGATACAATAATCTTTCTTTAACGTTGGATACACATAGCGGATATCATAACCTATTATTGCTATTGCCCAACAAATATAATATACTTAGCTAATTTTCAACAAAATATGACTTGCCAAGAAAAATAATATGTGTGGTTCAGGTTACCCGACCTACCCTAATTTTTTACCCCCTACGCTAAACTTTTTTCTCCAAATCCTGAAGTTGGAAGAGAACAGCTGAACCAACTTCAGAATTTGGAGAAAAATACATAACAGAATGACCGTCTGAAATGGAAATCTTAATTTCTATACATTCAGTATTTGGTGTAGGAAGTAAAAAGGATTAAAACAAGGTTATATCTTCAAAAATAGACCATTTTATATCAGTTTTGCCTTATTTCATTTCAAGCAGGTTTGGATATTTAAAGAAAAAGAGTTTTCAAAAAAAAACCTAGTATCCTACCTACCCTATTTTTCAGGGTGTAACCTGAACCACACATAGTTTTTTATTTGGCTTAAGCACAAAAGGTTCTCGCTGTTAAAATACTGTAGGCTGAAACAAAAGGTATATAGATTGAACAAATACGACTGAGTTGTATTACAAATGCTATCACAGGCAGGTATTTACACTTATCAAAACTTTTATTTGGTATTTAAACATACCAAAATAGGGTAAGAAATACTATCGTCATGTACATTCTCTATCACATTGTCATTACAGGCAAGACCATATATACACAAGTATAATTATTTCAAAAAAGCTTGCCATCTTTCAGCACCTAACTAATGTCGATCGTTGTCTACATGTACCTGAGATCCATGTTTCTTTCTTCCCATACTGCTTTCTGTTAACTATGACCATGAAGGCAGGTTTGTTGTGTGGTAAAAAAATTTATCACCGTTTTTCTTATAAAGTGCCCCATTAGTTGGGTCGTGGTCATCATGATCTGTCTTTCTGTACGACAAGTTGTCGGTGAACCCTTCTTGGATGAGTCGTGCTCATTATATAGTAGATTACATCCAAATTATTTAAAATCACGTAATGGGTTGCCTTGCATTTTTACATTAGCCCAAACATGTTTATTTTTAGGACAACTTTTTTCGCATTTAGGGGATCCCACTAAAATATTGCCATGCATGAGAACCCTGGAGAGTCCCTACCACCTTGTCGCGGTCTCTGGGGCACACTTCACACAGGGGACGATATTGATTGTAATACTTGTCTCCTCTGGGAGTGCTAAGAGTAGGACCTACCAGTTTGCTGTGGGTGGCTTTCTCGTAAGTCGAAGGGGATGGCCTGGAAGACTGAGAGCATGCAGAATATGGACGTTTATAAATTCTGTATGACTCAACACGTCTCTGGCCTCTTTGACGGGGTAGACTCAGGTGGAAACACGGCCTGGTGTTTCTAATCGGCTTTGTCATGCTGAGCCCCAGGATTCTGAAAATGTAAAAAAAAATATTTCTTATATCTTCGTTCTATAGTATCGTTCTGATGCCAACCATGTGTCCATTATCTTAAACTTTCTTTCTTTTATAAAATAATCCTGGAAGGCAGTGGCTTAACGGGTCAATTGTGCAGATTCTATTTGTGCAAGTATACCTTCTATGTATCTCTAGCACTGGAGATCGGAAATCCACTCCATTAAAGTGCTCCCTTGTTGGGCTCCACGGTGGGTGGGGAGAATGGAGGATGAATCAAACAACTAAACTACATGGCTAAACAAAAAGCAAAAAAACGTCACATAGCAAATTCAGATACTGACTCTGAAAACTCGTACCCAGCTTCTCAACCAACTAAATCAAGTTTGTCAAGTTCGTCTACCTCAACCAAAAAACCTTATGTACCCAGATTTTTAATAATCCATTCAGAAAAAGAAGGAGAGACTATTTCTTTTCTTTCTCCGTTTGTTGTACATAAAACCATAATGAGCATGGCAGGAGAACCAAAGAGCATAAAGAACCTAAGGTCTGGTGATCTTTTGATACAATGTGCTAAAGAAGCACACGAAAAAAATCTACTACAGATGAAGACATTTTTGGTCTAAAGTGCTCCGTAACACCCCATTCAACCTTGAACACATCCAAGGGTATTATTCGCTGTCCAGCCTTGAACAGAGTGACAAGCGATGATATCAAGGAAGGCATGGTTGAACAGAGAGTTACGGATGTACGTAGAATCACTGTACGTCGTGATGGTGATACAAAATTAATGAACACATATGTTCTTATTACATTTAACTCACCTACCTTACCTACAGTTGTTAAAATAGGCTTTATGCAAGTGAAAGTAGATGTCTATATTCCAAACCCACTTAGATGTTACAGTTGTCAAGTGTTTGGTCACCACGAAAATAAATGTGGTAGACACCCTGTATGCTGCAACTGCGGTGAGCCTGAACATTATGGACCATCTGGCGTGTGTGACAAACCAGCCAAATGTGTCAACTGCTCAGGTGATCACCCTGCAAACTCGAAGCAATGCCCACAATGGGAGAAAGGGAAGAAAATTCTCAAAATCAAATGAGAAAACAACTTATCATTTCCTGATGCTTGAAAACAATACGAGCAATTTTACACAGGTCAAACTTCTGCAAGTGCTGTTAAACCAGGCTCTTGCAACAAATCTACACAAACTGACAACAAGAGCACACAGACGGACGACAGCTTTACGGAATACTTAAATCAGACAACAGAGAAAACACAAGGTACAAAGGAAAAACGTAACGCATCTCCACATCCAGGAAAAAGAAACTCCTCTCATTCTGGGCCAGCCTGTAAGGGGGCGACCTTAGAAATGATAGAGAAAGATGAGGAGAAGAAGAAAAAAGAAGAGAAAGACAAACTTTAAAAACAACAAAAAGAAGAAAGAAAACAGCAATGGCAAAAAGAACAAGCACAGAAAGAAAACGAACAAACAGAAAAAGCAAAACAAGCTGAAAAGAATCCATATTCTGTGTTTGCTGAAAAAGATGATGAGGAGGTGTGTATGGAAGAGGAGTCTGGTATTCACAGACTCTTCTTCCAGTGACCATCTCCCTAAAGGCACACTGCCAAGATTACCAGTAACTTAATATTGGAGAGTTTCAATCTAACCATTATTTTATTATTTCTTTTAATATTATTTTCAAGTATGGATTTTAAACATAAAATTATTCAATGGAATTGTCGAGGTTTGAAACCTAATTATAATGAAGTATCTCTATTGATTTCCGAATATAATTCATCTGTATTTTGTTTTCAAGAGACATTTCTTAAACCAGATGATAACATATCATTACGAGGTTTTAATATACATAACTATGTTCATACTGATTGTCTGAGACCCTCTGGTGGTGCCTTAATATTTGTAAAATCATCTTTCCCACAAAGAAAGATTGATTTACAAACAGAACTACAAGCAACTGCTGTTTCTGTCACTCTAAACAGAGAAATAAACATATGTTCTGTATATATTCCTCCATCCGTTTCTCTTAACTCCCAACACTTGGACAATTTACTGCAACAACTTCCGTCTCCTTATATCTTATTAGGTGACTTCAATGGTCACAATATCCTCTGGGGTGGTCAAAACAATGATTCCAGAGGTGAACTTATCGAAAATTTCATTACAAAGAATGACATTTGTATTATGAATGATAAGTCTTATACTTATCATTCTCCAAGTACAAAGTCTTTTACACCTATTATTGAGCTTTCCTTATGTCATCCATCACTATTTCTTGATTATAATTGGTCTGTATGTTAAGACCAACACAATAGTGATCACTTCCCTATCATCATTGAACAGAACACTTTTTCCTCTGAGGATCACAATCCAAAGTGGAAATTAAATAGAGCCAACTGGGAACTATTTAATACTCTGTGCACTGGTAAATTGGTGCCAGAAAACTTCAAAGAATCTCCTGATCCTATAGCTGATTTTACCTTTTCTCTTATCGAAGTATCTAAAGAATGTATTCCTCAAACTTCGAAAAATCCAACTAAAAGTAATCCATGGTACAATGACGACTGTAAAGTAGCAATTAAATAGCGCAAACAAGCTCTATCTAAATTCAAAAGATCTCCAAATACCAACAATTTAAATGACATCAAAGTATTTAGAGCTAAAGCCCGTAGAACAATTAAACTTTCGAAGCGTAAGTCATAGAGATCTTATGTTTTGAAAATCAATCATAAAACACCTATTAAAAAGGTTTGGGATATGATAAGAAAAATCTCTGGAAAAAACAAATTCCCCAGTTACACACATTTAAACATGGTGGGTACTGACAGCAAAGCAACTTCAAAAAGAGACATTGCTGACACTTTAGGAGAAACTTTTTGTCACAATTCATCATCATTCAATTCTCTGAATCCTTCAGAAAGATTAAAACCGAACAGGAGAAAGTTAAATTGAATTTTAAATCACAAAATAATGAAATTTATAAAAAAGATTTTAATTTAGATGAATTATTTGAAGCTATTCAACTATCACATGACTCAGCCACGGGTCCTGGTAATATCCACTATCAAATGCTTAAACATCTCCCAGATACTTCTCTTGAAACTCTTTTGAATATATTTAGATACATTTGGACTACTGGTAAATTTCCAGATGGTTGGCAATATGCAACAATTATTCCTATTCCCAAACCTGGTAAAGATCCTGCGGAACCAAATGATTATAGACCTATAGCTTTAACAAGTTGTCTATGTAAAACACTTGAAAGAATGATAAATAAAAGACTTACTTGGTTTTTAGAATCTAATAATCATATATCGCGGTTCCAGTCTGGTTTTCTGACCGCAGTACAACTGATAATTTAGTTAGATTGGAAACTTTCATACGTGATGCCTTAATTAAAAAGGAACATGTAGTCGCTGTGTTTTTTGATTTGGAAAAAGCTTATGATACCACATGGAGATACGGCATTTTAAAAGATATCCACAAACTTGGATTAAGAGGTAGACTTCCTACATTCATTGAAAACGTCCTTGCAGACCGCGCCATGCAAGTCCGAGTTGGCTCCTCTCTGTCTGACTATTATGACCAGGAGCAGGGTGTACCTCAAGGGGGTGTTTTGTCTACAACACTTTTTAGTATCAAAATTAATGATATTGTGAAATGTTTAGGTAATCTTACTGATTGCTCATTATACATTGACAACTTCTGTATCTGTTTGAACGTCAACTACCACAAAATTTGAATAAGATTGAAAATTGGGCAACAAGCAATGGCTTTAAGTTTTCCAAATCAAAAACACAGTGTGTACATTGCTGTCAGTTGCGCAAGCAACATGATGATCCGGTTTTACATTAATATGGAACACCTATTCCAGTTGTTAAGGAATCTCTAAATTCCTTGAGATTTTATTTGATAGAAAACTAAGTTTTATACCCCATATTAGATATCTCAAAGCTAAATGTTTAAAAGCATTGAATCTTTTAAAGGTGCTTTCCCATACTTCTTGGGGTGCAGACCGAACTTCACTTCTCAAGCTGTATTGGTCTCTAGCCCGGTCAAAATTAGACTATGGCTGTATTATATATGGCTCTGCATGAAAATCATATCTCCAAATGCTTGATCCTATACAAAACCAAGGACTTAGATTAGCTTTAGGGGCTTTTAGAACTTCTCCTGTTGCTAGTCTCTATGTGGAAGCAGATGAACCATCACTATACTCACGAAGAGAGAAACTCTCTTTGCAATATGTTATAAGACTTGCTGCTAACCCATCAAATCCTGCTCATGAAGTTACATTCCCGCCAAATTATGTTAATTTATATGAACAAAAACCTAAAGCTCTTAAATCATTTGGCATCAGAATTTCACCACTCTTAGAATCTGCCAATATCAAACCACAAAATATTGAAATTCATTTTACATCAAATATTCCAGCTTGGTGTATGAAACCACCTGAAATACTTTTTGATTTACATTCAGGGAAAAAAACTGAATTAAATCAACACATATTAAAAGATGATTTCAGAAAAATGCAAAGTCGTTATAAGAATTGCCAACAAATTTATACTGATGGATCAAAGGAAGACTCAAAGGTTGGTTGTGCTCTTATATCAGACAACCATAGTAATATGCAACGTATACCTGACGATTCGTCAATTTTCACTGCTGGAGCCAAAGCAATTGATCTAGCTTTAGATTTCATTAGCACTTGTGATCCTAACAATAAATTTATTATATTTTCTGACTCGCTTTCTGTATTGAAAGCAAGGAACCATACCAGTTCAAAGAATCCACAGATTCAGAAACTTTTAGAAAAATGTCATGAGCTTTAAGCTTATAAAGAAATTGCTCTCTGTTGGGTTCCTAGTCATATAGGTATCCAAGGGAATGAGATGGTAGACAAGCAAGCAAAAACATCGCTTTCATTAGAACCAACTTCTGTTAAGATTTCATTTTCTAATTTTAAATAAATATGTCTTGGAAGAATGGCAAACTTCATGGAATAACAGCATTGGAAATAAACTTCTTGACATCAAACCAACTATTGGTGAATATCAATCAGTTGTTCGAAACATTAGAAAAGAAGAAGTAGTTTTAGCTCGACTCTGCTTAGGTCATAAGAGAGTCACTCATTCATACTTACTACAAGGTGAAGAGTGTGGCGACTTTGCACTAGTAAGAAATAATTGCTTCCATGTTGATAACATGAAAGAATTACTTCAAGATATACATATTGATAGTATTATGACATTTTTAAGACAAATAAATCTTTTTAACAAAATCTAATTGCTAGGTTTTACATTTGTATCAGACCATAATACAGATTATATTATGTTGTATTCTGTTCAGTTAAAGAACATATACAGTTATCTGAAAAGCTCTTTGAAACTGTCAGATATTGTACGTGGTCTGTCCTGTCAACAATCGTATTACAACTTATTATCATTATACAAACTCATCATCATCATTCCTTTTATTTTATCTTACAAATTTAAAGACATAGATAAAACTTTTACACCAAATGTACCAGCATGGTGTATAAATAAATCAAAACTTATTTTCGATTTACACTCTGGTAAGAAATCAGAAACAAGTCTAATTATCATGAAATCTAATTTCCAGAAGCTAAAATCACATTACATGGACTATAGCACATTTATACAGATGGTTCAAAAGACGATATGAAAGTAGGATGCGCAGTAGTATCTGATGACTTCTCTGAAACTATGCGAATTCCAGATGGGTTCTCAATTTTTACAGCAGAAGCAAAAGCTGTAGATTTAGCATTAGATCATATTGCTGACTGTGAAACTTCTAACAAATTTATTATATTTTCAGACTCCCTATCAGTTTTAAAATCTTTAGATCATACATCTTCAAAAAATCCCCAAATTCAAAAACTACTTGAAAAACATCATGATTTATCAGAATTAAATGAAATAGTTTACTGTTGGATCCCTAGCCACATTGGCATTGCTGGCAATGAAAGTGTGGATCAAAAAGCAAAAGATTCATTGAATTTACACCCTACAAACTTTTCATAACCTTATGTAAATTTTAAATGTTTTATCAATAGGTACATTTTAAAAAAAATGGCAAATTTTATGGAATAACAGTGTTGGTAATAAACTCTTTGAGATTAAACCTGTGATCGGACAATCTCAAACAGTAGTACGTAATATCAGACAAGAAGAAGTCGTCCTTGCTCGTTTACGTATTGGTCATACAAGGATCACTTACTCATATCTTTTAAAACGAGAGGAGCCACCGTATTGTTTTGGATGTGATGCACTCTTTACAGTCCGCCATTTTCTACTTGAATGTGGTGATTTTTCTCATATAAGAAACAAATATTTTCGTGTTGATACAATCAAACAACTGTTTAATGATGTACCTATTGATAATGTCTTCTTATTCTTAAAAGAGATTAATCTTTTTAACAAATTGTAGCTATTTTCCTTTGAACTGTTTATTTTTTAACTTGCTTTCAGCATTTCATTTTTTTTTTTTGCAGGAGAAGAGCATGTATAGTTATCTGATTAGCCTATGTAGTTGTCAGATATTGTACATGATCTTCGCTGTAAAATGGTAACTATTTTATTGTCTTGGATGTATTCATATGTTTAATGTGTTAAAATGTTAATATTTTAGCAAATCTATTATAGTTTTATTGTTCAGCAATATTTCTCTTACCTAACCTTGATGACGCTAATGACCCAAAAGGGTTGATGCGTCGTTAAACTCCAACTCATCATCATCATCATCATCTTACAAATTTTTACTCTTTCCATCCACATCATGTTTAATTTAATACCGTCTGATGCTAATGACCCACAAGGGTTGATGCGTCGTTAAGCACCAAACAAACAAACCATGCATGAGAAATGCCACAGCTACCTAACCCCTCCCCTGGGTTTATAGTTTTTGCATGAGTTTCCCTAATTTTCCTGAATGGGCTTTTCAAATAGTACCAGTGATGAAATAACAACATACAATAATGCTAAAATGGAGATGAAATCAGTCAATTTTTGTTTTTAATGATTTATTCCTTATTTTTCAAGGTTTTTATTAGTATTCATGAATACGCAAATTATGCAAATAAGGTATTTTGCACATTTGGCCATGGATTTAAAGGCCAGTATCCGTGCTTTAATTTGGTACCAATTTTAGTAGTCTATGATAAGTCTATAAGCAGCAGCTGAGATATTGATTTTGTAGGTATCGCCCCATTCTTGAATCACATTTTTAATGTTTTCATAAAATTTATGAATATGCAAATTAGATAAAAAGATAAAAGGAATGTGTCTAAGCTTTAATTTAGTACCAAATTTAGTAGTCTAGGATAAGCAGAAGCTGAGGTATAATTTATTTTGTAGACACACCCCCATTCTTAAATTTGTTATGGGTTGCCATAGAAACCATGCATTTTCACAAAGCCCAAACAGTCTTATATTTAGAGACGACCTTGTTTCGCATTTAGAGGGTCATTATGAACAATTTAGCACCCATGAGAAATTGTCACAGGGGTACAGGTTAAACTTAATCAGTACCTATACTAATTTGGTTGATGGTTCCAAATCAAAGCTAATATGAAAATAATTATCCCCTATCTTTTAAATGGAGTTGTATCCAAAATAAAAGTGAAAACCAAAGTTGTTGGATTTCTTTTGCTCTGATGCTTTGGCTGTTTGTCGGGCCCACCGGGGTTTACCTGTTGGATTTCTTTTGCTCCGGTATTCAGTTTAATTTACTGTTGAGTCCTTATCCTTGCTTTATCTCCTTGTTATATCTTGATTTATATGTTTTAGGAGATGATGCATTGATAAGTTAGGGGTCTTTCATGCAAACCAAATATCTATGTGATCCACATCTGAATTAAGGGTGAGGTTGGCGCCGTTAAACCGGTTTAAGCCCTCCAGTAAAATATTTTACTGACCGTTCCAAGGCGGTACTTCTTTTGTGGATCTTTTATGTTTTTGTTCTGTCTTGTGTTTGCTATGTTTTGTGCGCTTCTGTTTATATGTGCTTCGTGGTCACCTGCTGGGAAAGGGCTGACCTCTTGGCTCTCGTTTGTGGTGTCTTCTGTGAGTTTGTCACTTTCCCATTGGTATTCTGGGTCAGGTGTGGTACTTGATTGTATCGATTCCTGATATTTGCAACCTTACTTACTTAGGTGGAAATCAGTTGATTTTTGCGGACAGTGTCAGCAGGACTGAACGTTGGTCCGGTGTGTATAGATCTAGTTGATGTATTAAACCCTTTGTATATGGGTGATCATTAATAAGTACATGTACTTAGGCAAACAGTGATATATACATATTTGTTATACGACGGGAGAGAATCCTGATTTATTGACCCATTGTCTTCATAAATTTCTATGTCTACCTGAAAACTGGTCTAAACTGGCCTACAGGTTGATACGAGATGAACACCATTCTCAAACTAGTGTCCAGAGGTTAATATATGACACTATTCTTTTATTATATACAAAGTAATGAAATACAGAAAATTATTGATTAAATATAATGCATATTTTAAAAAAGCTGTATTTCACAGTCGTGAAAATATCAAAAGTTGTATTTTCACTGCAGTGAAAACATAAGTTGTATTTCACGAGTGAAATTGGATATCCTCTGCTTTCTCCATTGACTTCCTTGAGACCACTTCAGAATTTCAAACGCCTGTAACTGTCTTATTAATGGACAAAAACACAAAGTGTGGGTATTCATTTTCTTAGTTAGATCGCAAGGAACATTTTGGTAATTAAATTGTCAGCATTTGCTGAAATTTTCTCTTTTTCTACTCCTGCTCTAATGGTTTCAGTTTTGGCCGTCATTGTACATTATGCAACGTCATGATTAATATGACGCAATGTGTGAACGTGTATGACGTCATTTACTTCAAAAAATCTGTTACGCTAAAATGGTATATAATAAAAAGAAAATTCAAATTTTTGGAATGAATATGCCATTTATTTCATCTCGTGAAGCGAGAAAATGTATATTTCATGAGTGGCGAAGCCACTCATGAAATATGCATTTTACGCTTCACTCGATGAAATAAATGGCATATTCATTCCAAAAATTTGAATATCCTCTATATATTACCCTATAGAGAGCTAAAATAGCATGAGCATGAAATTAGCATGGGATTCATGATATTGACATGATTTGCTGTTTCACCTTCCAACAGGGTTATTAATGACTTTTAATAAATTTTAACAACAGTTTTGTTTTTTGTGTTCATTTTTCTTTGAGAAAACAAAATGTAACAAGAACTGGGCTGCAAGCAAGGCTTTCAGTATTCCCCCGCAATATTATGTTCCTCCTTAAATTGGCTCAAAGCCTTAATTGACTAAAATGATAAAGGACCAAAATAAAATTCTGTAAAGTTATAGATAAACATTGACAATGAACTGTTACAATCAAAGCCATTGTCCTGCTCTCTAAACTGAAATGGAAAACAATTGAAAAAAGGTTATGCATTACAATGATCCAAAAATTGGCTAAGTTAAAAATGCCTCGAATTTATCAAAACTATTTTATCATCATTAAACTTACACATGCACATCTTCAGTATGTCTGTAACACTTAGTATTAAAATATACACTGAAGGCTCTAAAAGGAGTTGATTTCGCAATGTATGCACTATCAGTCATTATTCAATATGTGCAGTGATCGAGAATTGGTTAAGTTAAAAATGCTGTAAATTTATCAAACAATATTTTTTTCCAAATTAAACTTCCACATTCACATCTTCAATACGTCTGTAACATACAGACAAAGTATTAAAGGGATACAGCGAAGGCTCTTGGAGGTTTGATTTCACAAAGTATGCACTATCAGTCATTATTCAATATGTGCAGTGGTCGAGAATCTGGTATACAGTTTCATGTACTGTTGAGTCCTTATCTTTGTTTTATCTCCTTTTTATATCTTGATTTATATATTCCAGGAGATGATGCATGGATAAGTTAGGAGTATTTCATGCAAACAAACATCTATGTGTCTTGATCCACATCTGAACTAAGGGTGAGGTTGGCGCTGTGAAACTGGTTTAAGCCCTCCAGTAAAATATTTTTACTGACCGTACCAAAGCGGTACTTCTTTTGTGGATCATTTGTGCTATTTATGTCTTGTGTTTGTCATGCTTTTGCGTCTGTTCATTTTTGCCTTGTGGTCACCTGCTGGGAAAGGGATGACTCTTGGCTCTTGTTTGTGATGTTTAATTGTGTTTTTGCCACTTTCCCATGTGGTATCCTGGGTCAGGTGTGGTACTTGATTGTATCGATTCCTGATCTTTGCCGCCTTTCATACTTAAAAAAGCTGTAAAATCAAAAAAAATTTATCATTACACTTTCACATGCACATCTTTTAGTATGTCTGTAACACACATGCAAAGTATTAAAAAGATAAACTGAAGGCTCTAAGAGGAGTTGATTTCACAATGTATGCACTATCTGCCAATATTCAATATGTGCAGTAGTCAAGAATTTGCTAAGTTAAAAATGCTGTCAATTTATCAAAAGTTGTTGTTTCAACATTAAACTTCCACATGCACATCTTCAATATGTCTGTAACATACCTGTAAAGTATTAAAAGGATACACTGAAGGCTCTAGGAGGAGTTTTCTCACAAAGTATGCGCTTTTAGCCGTATTGCAAACACCATATATTTAGAAATACAATGAGGCATAACTCTTGCAATACTGATCCCTCAGCCCCTTTTTACCTAGCAAACATGTATTGTCAAATAGTTAAAGGGGACGGCAAGATTAAAAGCAAGTGAGTCTGACATACAAGCCCTTATTAAACCATGTAATCTGCCACAAACTCGATCATAATCGGATAAAAAATGAGAAAGTAAGAGCTATTGGAAAATCAAAATTCTGACTTCTGTTAAGCCCATGGAGGCCGCCGTTTTGAATATTTAATCAACTTCCTGTAAATTTTGAAAAGCCATTTAAATCCCCATTTTCAATGCCAAACGTACAGATTTTTTCAGAATCAACTATTTTCATCATAAGAATCAATAAAAATGCAATGAAAGTTAAAATGAATTGCAGGAGACTAGATATTCTGTTTAAGCATATTAAATTAGGCCTGTGTGAAGTCACAAAGCCAAAAAATGGCTACCCTCCATTGTTTTCTATTTTCTACTATACAAACATCTGTAACTTTATTATTTAACATTCGAGTTTGATTGGGTTTGCAGCATATTGCATGATTTAATAAGGGCTTGTATTTCAGATACACTTGCATCCATATTACAGTCCCCTTAAAGGTGTGGTGCGAATTTTATCAAAATCGGACTAAAGCTACATAAGTTATTCAACAAAAACCTTGAAATGTTGACGGAAGGACGGACAGGCTAAAATCAGTATACTCCCCTAAACTACTTTTACAGGGGGTATAATTGAAATGGCTAGCACAGCTGATGAGTGCCTCTATTTCGCTACTTAGATATAGTTACTTTCTAAAATTTAAACCTTTATATGCTGTGAAATTGGTTTGTGTTGGTCCTGATTTCCATACCTTGTAGCTCAATAATGTAGTCATGGACAAAATTTAGTGACACTATTTTGAATAAAGGTGAGTATTTTAAATGCTCAAATGCAGCTTAAACTACTCTCCAAAGTAGCTGAAAAGGTCAAGTTATCCATGATATTTCATTGTATTATTTCATTGTGTTTGGAAATCGAGAAAAAAGTGAGACACTGATTTTTATACAATCAGTGGCAGCTTACTCTATAAAATACATTTTATTGGTCAAAAACAATATTTAATTTTGTCACAAAGTGTATTGCATTTGTTGCAGTTCAGCTAATCTATGAAAGACTGATCAGCATTTTCTTTTAAAGCTAAGAGTGGGTTTACAATTCTGTATTTATATCATTAATGAATCTGGCCAAAATTTATAATTGTTCAAGCTTTAAAGTATGTACCTGATACCTGTAGAAATGAAAAAACTTCAAGTCAAAAATGAAGGCAATATAGTATTTACATGTGTATAATAATTATTCTATTAAAAGTTTATGGGCAATTTTTGAAAAACTTAAGGCGATCTAATTCTTGTCTTTTATCAGATCTGAATAATTTTAAACATTTGCAAAACTGAATGGCTGTCCATGTTACCTGAAAGAATAAAGATCAGATTATGGGTCAAAACCTTATGGCGCGAAAAATAATTTTTCCATTGTCAAATGATCAATGTTATTTTTTTTTTAAAAAAAATTGTCTGTTAGCTTTATTAGTATTAGAAAACCCTATTTAAGGACACTTGCTACTAAATACTTCCCACATTAAAATATTTCAAAACTTTACATACAATTTGTTTTATTCATGGACTGTCAATTTATGGAATAAAAAGGATATGTCACCATGCTCAATTTTTCATAATCTTACATGGAAGTTTTCAGCGTTTGACCAATTTTCTGAAAATAACCTAAGCCATTAACATTAAGCTAAAATAGTTGTTATCGTCTTCCAACTTCTTTATTTTGATTGTACCTATTGCTCATGACCTCAAGCTTTCTAAACAATGTGATAATTTATTTGTTTTCCCAAGCTGTGTCAAGAGACTGCACGATATATTTTGGTAATTCCCAAAAAAAGGATTTCGATTTTTAGAGTAAATTATATTAAAAATCTGACATAAAAATCTTAATTTTGTTTTTTATTCCATGGACTATCATTTTACATTTAAAAAAAAATTAAAAAGAAAAATCGGGGGTCACCAGACTATTTATCTTTCAGGAGGGCCAAATTTAATCAAATGACGTGGAATGTATCCTAATGTTTCTAAGTGCAATACCAAGAGGCGTGTCTGTTGCACACATTTATGTACTAAAACTACCATTACATCATCTGTAAATGGTAGGCAATTTTCCATAATGAATAATAATGATATGGACTGAACTTCATCTGATCTGATTTATGTTATAACTTGAACTGAAATTAATTGCGGAATGCAATATGTTGGACAAACTGGCCGATCCCTTAAGACTAGGTTTTGTGAGCACTTTCATAAAATGAAAAAGCCTAAAAAATTTGACACATTTCTGTTTGCCATTTCAAAAGTAATGGTCATTCACCTAGTTAAATTGTAATTCAGCCAGTTGAAAAAATTATATATGATCCAAATTCATCAACTAGATTAAAAAATATAAAGAGACATGAAATTGATTAAATTTTTGCAATCACCTTTTCCTTTAGGCTTTAATGATAATATATACCATGAAAGTAACATTTCTAAAATGCCAGATTTTGATGTTTTTAGCTCACCTGAGCCAAAGGCTCCAAGGTGAGCTATAAGTATACCAGTGCTCCGGCGTCCGTCGTCCGTCCTTCCGTCAACATTTTCAAACAACTTCTCCTCTGAAACCACTGGGCCAATTGAGCTCAAATTTCATATGGAGACTCCTTAGGATAGGGAAACAAAAGTTTGTTCAAATGTTCTTGGTCACATGACCAAGATGGCCGCCATTCCCATAAATGGTAAAAACCCTTTAAAAATCTTCTTCTCCAGAACCAGAAGGCCAATAACCTTGGGACTTGGCATGTAGCATTGGGGATGTGGGGCCTACCAAGTATGTTCAAATGATGATCCTAGGATGACCTTGACCTACTTTACGTCAAGGTCAAGTTTGCTTCCTAATGCATTTGAATGGGAAATTCTTTGAAAGTTTTTTTTTTGAATACTGTGGAAGCCAAAGTCATAATTCTCACTTGATATGTTCAGTCTTGTGTCTATAAATAAGTTTCAAAGGTCAAGATTGATCTTTGACCTTTCAGCCAAGGTCGCTTATATTGGAGTCCCATCAACATATTAAAACATAGTTTTCTCCCACAATTCTTGGCCAATTGAAATCAAAATTCATATGACAACACCTTATGATTGGTTAGCCAAAACTTATACAAATTGTTATGGTCACATGACTAACACAGCCACCATGCCCTTATATGGTAAAAACTCTTTAAATCTCTTCTTCTCTGGAACCAAAAGGCCATTGGCTTTGGGACTTGGTATGTAAAATGGGGGATGTTGTCCCTAACATGGCTAGCATAAATGATGAATCTTGGTTGACCTTGACCTAATTTATGGCAAGGTCAAATTTGATTCCTAATGCATTTATATGGAGAAAATCTTAAAATGTTCATTTTCTATAACTGAGCCAAATTCATAATAGTTATACCTATTGAAACAACGGTTTATTAAGTACCAAATGTCAAGCTGACCTGTGACCTTTTATCCAAGGCCACTCATTTGGACTGCCACATACCTATCTAAACATCTTTTTCTCAGAAATCACTGGGCTGTTTGATGGTTTATTCATTAGATTGTTTAGGTCACTTGACCAAAATGTATATGGTAAAAACAAAATTTGTTCCATTATAAGCTGTAGTTGACCTTGACCTATTTTAACATTATTAAGGAGATCAGGTGAGCGCTTCAGGTCCGCTAGTTTCTGTTTTGGATTGTAAAAAACGTAAAAGTAGATCTCATGGTAAACGTAAAAATGGCAACATTAAGCGCAAAATTTGTACTGAAAAACGCTTAAATACTTCTTTAAAGGATCTTTCTTTGGCTTTAACTAATCATGGTCGGCATGGCTTATTTTCATTTTTAAGTTCCCTGCCTATTTCAGTTTTACGTAATTTAGAGTTAGAGGCTAATTAAATTTACGATAGAGCAAACAGATTATATAAAGCAGCACTCCTTACAAGGCATTATATTCAACATTTCCCAAGTCCTTATATCGATTCAGAGGTCAACCATAAACGACATTTTATCAAAGTTCCTTTCATTAACGAAGGTATTGAGTTTATTGATTTACATAGTATCTTCAAGGATAATTTAGTGATCTCATCTATAACAAATTACTTAAATAATTCTGAAACATCCATCATTTGTTATAAATATAACAAACTAATATCACTCTACAGGGCATGTTATTACGGGTAATCTAAATGTCATTCCTGACGCTAGAGTTCGCAATATTATTTCTAAAGGTCCTATATATAGATTTCCCTCTAATATTGATTTCTCTAAATGTTTTAGAGAGATAGCTGCTTCTTTAAATGACTTTAGTAATCGTTGGTGCGAAGGGAAAATGTTGAACCTGATGCCTTGAAGGAATGGAAGATTAATATTTTTAAAATTGTTGATACTCGTGTATTTCATTTTACTCTCGTAATACACATCTTTAACCCCCTAAACCCAAATCTTCTTTCCGTCATCTTAAACGAGATATCCAGGATTTACATAGGAACTATGTTTTGGTTCCAGCAGATAAAGCTGCTGACAATGTTGTAGTTGTTTGACTATTATATTATATTAATACTCTTAAGCGTGAGCTCGTTTACACTAATGCCTATAAACTGCAGCCTTCTTTAAGTGTGAGTGTGATTGTTGATGGGCATGGTTGCCATCATACAGCCCTGCGTTTTGGTGTCAAAGCTAAAGAAAATCAAGACAAAGTTCCTACGTTGTACTGGTTACCTAAACTCCATTAAAAAACCTATAAAGCAAGATTGTTTGCTTATTCATGTTCTTGTACGACAACAGAACTTTCTAAATTGTAAACCTTGTGTCTTACAGCTGTTAGAAACATGTTATCAAGTATTGTGAAAAGGTATATGAGAGATCCAGAAAAAGCCATATTTTGGTCTATTAAAATCCAGGTGAAATTTTAGATAAACTTATAGCTAGAGATTTCAATGCGTCGAGTTTGCCTACTTATGATTGTTCTACTCTTTACACTCCTTTACCTCATAATTTAATAAAGATAAACTTCTTATTGGAAGAACCGTCCAGAGAGAAGGCTCTTCTTACCTTGAATTTTATAACAGAAATGAATTTTTACTTCAGAAAAACCTAAAAAATATCATGCATGATCGAGTCAAAATGTATGTGATGCGCTGACCTTTTTGTTGAACAGCATTTTTATTCGATTTGGCACCAAGCTGTATAGACAAGTGGTTGGGATTCCTATGGGCACTAATTGTGCTCCCCTGATTGCAGATTTATAACTGTTTGGTTATGAGAGGGACTTTATGATGTCTCTTTCTGATGACAAGCAGGCTGATGTTATTGATTCGTTTAACGCTACATCCAGATATTTGGACGATATTTTGAATATTAATAATGTTTATTTTGACAATATGGTTAGTCAAATATACCCTTCAGAGCTCCAACTAAATAAAGCCAATACCTCTGATACCGAAGCGTCATGTTTAACTTGCATTAGTCAATTTCTAATGATATTGTTCCTACCAAAATTTGTGATAAAAGTGACGACTTTGATTTTGAAATTGTCAATTTCCCATTTTTTAGATGGTGATATTCCTCGTTCTATTTCATATGGAGTCTATATCTCTCAACACATTCGTTTTGCTAGAGCATCTAGCTATCTTGCTGACTTCAACACTCGCAATAAAATTGTTAACACAGAAACTTCTTAAACAAGGCTATCGGTATCATAAAATTCGCAAAACATTTTCAAAATTTTATAGACGTATATGATTTGATTTTTAAATTCCAAGTTGGACTTAAATCTCTCTTGTGCCAAGGTTTTTCCGAACCTGATTTCTATGGTGACTTGGTGTATAAATTGAAGAAGATTGTTGGCTCTAATAATTTTTCAGCGCAGTTCATTAAAATAATTTCCCATTATAAAAAGATTGGCTCTAACATTAATGTATTGCAACAGACTGCATGCTTGGTGGTCAACTCAATCACTGTTGGCAACTTTGCTTTCCTCTTTAATTGCCCTCCTGTGGGTCAGACTTCAGACTCTATGATGGTTCCGACTTAAAGTAAGTAAGGGTGCAAAGATCAGGAATCGATACAATCAAGTAAAGACTTATGTATTGTTGAGATGGTAGGGGCCTGATGCTTTAGCTGTTTGTCGAGCCCACCGGGGTTTACCTGTTGGATTTCTTTTGCTCTGGTATTCAGTTTTATTTATTGTTGAGTCCTTATCTTTGCTTTATCTCCTTGTTATTTCTTGATGTATATGTTCTAGGAGATGATGCATTGATAAGTTAGGGGTCTTTCATGCAAACCAAACATCTATGTGTCTTGATCCACAACTGAATTAAGGGTGAGGTTGGCGCTGTGAAACCGATTTAAGCCCTCAAGTAAAACATTTAACTGACCGTTCCAAGGCGGTACTTTTTTGTTGATCTTTTATGTTTTTGTTCTGTCTTGTGATTGCTATGTCTTTGTGCGCGTCTGTTTATGTGTGCTTTGAGGACACCTGCTGGGAAAGGGCTGACCTCTTGGCTCTCGTTTGTGGTGTCTGTGAGTTTGTCACTTTCCCATTGGTATCCTGGGTCAGGTGTGGTACTTGATTGTATCGATTCCTGATCTTTACACCCTTACTTACTTTAACCCGACGCCACAAATTTCGAGGATAATTCAATATAAAACGTTAATGAGTGTATTTTTGACATTTATATAATTCCATATTACTTGTATGAAGTAATTTTGCATTACAAGGCGAAAAAAAAATTGTAATAAGTGCCCACCCGGGTATCGACTCTGGTTCAAAAGTCTGACATGCTAACCACTAGGCCACGATGTCAAGTCGTGCGGGGATCAAAATAACAGTATATATAGGACAGAGAATCCGAGTATCTGCCATATTCGTATTCGCATGCAGGGTAAAAATTTAGAAACTTTTTTACATTGTTGGTGTCGCCTGTTCTATTTATCTGTATTTGGTACTGAGAGGATCAGTTCTGATGAAGGGTCAATAGATATTTCGGACACATTTTAGTTACTTTCGTCTGTCAAGAAAATGTGAAAAAATCCATCTGACATAAGAATATCTGAAAACTGTATTGATCACAAATGGTTTGAAAACCTGGACATAGACAACTTTTCCTGTTTCTCGACATAGGAATAGTGTGTATGGGAACTACCCAAAATTGAAGCAGTTATTTCATATTGATAGTATTATGACATTTTTAAGACAAATAAACTTTTTAAAAAAATCTAATTGCTATTTTTAAAATCGTGTTTTGTTTTACATTTGTATCAGACCATAATACAGATTCTTTAATGTTGTATTCTGTTCAGTTAAAGAACATGTACAGTTATCTGAATAGCTCTTTGAAACTGTCAGATATTGTACGTGGTTTCTTATGTCAACAATCGTATTGCAACTTGTTTTCATTATACAAACTCATCATCATTATTCCTTTCATTTTATCTTACAAATTTTAACTTTTTCATTTACATTATGTTTAGTTTAATACCGTCTGACGCTAATGACCAACAAGGGTTGATGCGTCGTTAAGCACCAAACAAACAAACTACCCGAAATTGCCCTCATGCTTTTGCAAACAATATTAAAACCTGTTCCAGCAGACAGGTTGAAACTCTCTTGAACAGTTACAGTTAGTCAGTCGGACTCGGCACTCGCAACATTTTCAGATCGTTTGTTCAACACAATTAAGAGCATGATTGATTTTCCCATTTTAACGAAACTGGAGCCAGTTATGTTATAGCAGAATAGTTTTTTAATGCAAGAACAGTCTGCAACAATGACTTCTACAACACTGTTTTGTTCTTTTGTTGTAGTGCTTAGATACTGTTTAACGGTTTCTGCATGTATCACATGAACTTATAGCAGTTTTGTGTAGGTGTCCCTTCTCTCGCAGAAGGTGCACTGTACAGTTGTGTAGCCTGTAAAAAAGTTACTATTTAAAGCTGCACAGTCTGTAACTTTTGATGTTTTAATTTTAGAAGTAAAGTTTCTATTTTTCAAGAATACAGTAAAATACCCAAATTTAGGTCAACATTTTATCATTTTCGTAAATCTTAACACATTATCACTATCAAAACAACAGCATTTATGTTAAAAATCAACTGTCTAGAATTATTGGAGGGACTTAAATAATTACCAATAAGAGAAAGTCACCTATTTTAATAAGATAAATCACTTTTCCTTGCACTGAACATATTTATTGTGAAAACATAACTTAATTCTATTTTTTCAAATGATTTAAAAAGAAAATATTTTTTTTTCGAAAAATGTTCATAGTTACAGACCTAGTCTCTTAAGTTTATCTGTAAAAGCTGATCTAAGACCCTGGCCTAGTTTCATCAAATTGTTAAAGACATATCTTTGTTCTTAATGGTCGCATTAACATTGTATACGATTTAAGCAGATCTACTGCTAAGCTGTAGAATCTTTGTTAAAGTAATTATTGAAAAAGTAAAATGTTCAAACTATGTTTTTGCAATACATTTTCATGATTACAAATAGGCATACATGTACATGGAACTTATTCAAAAACATACTTGACAGAGTTCTATTCAATGGAAATCAGGAGATAATTACATCTTACACGTAGCATAAGTACTCTGAAATATGTTGGGCCGTGACGCAAGAAAACCTGTCTTCGGGGTTTCAGTGAAAGTGAGACTCAAACTAGCCTGCTCAGCGAATAGCTAGAAAATTGAAATTTCGCTTTTATCAAGTCTGAGTATGATACTTTACAATAGGCAAATAACAAAGGCGCTGATCAGGCTGCGCTTATGCGAAGGCTGGTCTGTGCCTTTGTTGTTCGCAAACCACCCAAGACAGGTTTTCTTGCTACGAGGCCCATTTGATGTACTACATGTTACAGCATTCCAAGAGCAATTTCGTATTAACCCTACAATTGTGTTTAACCATCAAACAGTGTAAACAAGAATGTCTGCAACATACATGAGTATTAAAAGGATTCACTGAAGGCTGTAGGATTTGGTTTCACAACGTATGCACTATTAACCATCATTCAATATGTGCAGTGTGCTAAGTTTAAAATGCTGTAAATTTATCAAAAAATATTTTACATCATTAAACTTCCACATGCACATCTTCAATATGTCTGTAACATACATGCAAAATATTAAAATGATACACTGTAGCTCTCGGAGGAGTTGATTTCACAAAGTATGCACTATTAACCATTATTTGATATGTGCAGTGGTTGAGAATTGGCTAAGTTTAAAATGCTGTAAATATATAAAAAAAAAAATACTTTTTTCATCATAAAACTTCCACACATACATCTTCAGTATATCTGTAACATACCTACAAAGTATTTAAAGGATGCTCCAAAGACTCTATGAGGTGTTGATTTCACAAAGTATGCACTATCATCCATTACTTGATATGTACAGGTTTCGTCGTTAAATTTCCATATACACATCTTCAATTTGTCTTTAAAATAC
The DNA here is from genome assembly GCA_964019695.1 of Loripinus fragilis. NCBI lineage: Eukaryota > Metazoa > Mollusca > Bivalvia > Lucinida > Lucinidae > Loripinus > Loripinus fragilis. The sequence goes on along the minus strand of OZ026527.1, from coordinate 73,899,165 downwards.
CATGCAAAGTATTAAAATGATACACCAAAGACTCTACGAGGAGTTGATTTCACAAAGTATGCACTATCATCCATTACTTAATACATACAGTGGTCGAAAATTAGCTAAATTAAAAATGGTGTAAATTTATCAATTTTTTTTTTTTCACCATTAAGCTTCCACATGCACAGTTTCTATATGTTTATAACATACCTGCAAAAATTAAAAAGGATACACCAAAGATTCTAGGAATAGTTGATTTCACAAAGTATGCACTATCAGTCATTACTTATTATGTGCAGTGGTCGAGAATTGGCAAAGTTTAAATGCTGCAAATTTATCATTTTTTACATCAAACTTTACATGCACATCTTCAATAGGTCTGTTAGTAACATACATGCAAAATTTTAAAGGGATACACTTAATGCTCTTGATAGAGTTGATTTCTCAAAGTATGCACTATTAACCATTATTTAATATGTGCAGTGGTCGCAAATTGGCTAAGTTAAAAACGTAAATTTATCAAAAATATTTTTCATCATTAAGCTTCCACATGCACATCTTCAATTTGTCTGGTACATACATGCAAATATTAAAAGGATACACCAAAGTAAGAAAGGCGGAAAAGATCAGGAATCGATACAATCAAGTACCACACCTGACCCAGGATACCACATGGGTAAGTGACAAAAACGCAATTAAACATCACAAACAAGAGCCAAGAAATCATCCCTTTCCCAGCATGTGATCACAAGGCAGCAATGAACAGACGCGAAAGCATGACAAACACAAGACATAAATAACACAAATGATCCACAAAAAAGTACCGCCTTGGAACGGCCAGTAAAAATATTTTACTGGAGGGCTTAAACCAGTTTCACACGGCACCATCCTCACCCTTAGTCCAGATGTGGATCAAGACTCGTAGATGTTTGGTTTGCATGAAAGACCCCTAACTTATCCATGCATCATCTCCCAGAACATATAAATCAAGATATAAAAAGGAGATAAAGCGAAGATAAGGACTCAACAGTACATAAAACTGAATACTGGAGTAAAAGAAATCCAACAGGTAAACCCCAGTGGGCCTGACAACAACCAAAGCATCGGGCCCCTACCATCTCATCAATAGATAAGTGGAACCATCATAGATTCTGAAGTACGACCAACCGGAGGGCAATTAAAGGGAAAGCAAAGTTGCCAACGGTGATTGGGTTTACCACCAAGCATGCAGTCTTGCAATGTATAAATGTTATAGCCAATCTTTTTATAATGGGAAATCATTTCAATAAACTCTGCTGAAAAATTACTAGAGCCAACAATCTTCTTCAATTTATACACCAAGTCACCATAGAACTCAGGTTCCGAAAGTCCTTGGCGCAAGAGAGATTTTAGTCCAACTTGGAATTTTAATATCAAATCATAGTATTGTCGATAAAATTTATAAAAGGTTTTGCGAAGTTTATGATACCAATAGCCTTGTTTAAGAAGTTTCTGAGTTAACAATTTATTGCGAGTGTTGAAGTCAGCAACATGGCTGTATGCTCTAGCAAAGCGAATAGACTCCATTGGATGGAGAGCGAGGAACATCACCATCTAAAAATGGGAAATTGACAATTTCAAAATCAAAATCGTCACGTCTATCATATATTTTGGTAGAAATGTACAAATGCAAGTCTAAACTAGCGGGTTGGGTATCAGAGGTATAAGCTTTATTAAGTTGGGGCTCTGAAGGGTATATTTGACTTGCCATATTGTCAAAATAAACATTATTAATGTTTAAAATATCATCCAAATATCTGGATGTAGTGTTAAATGCGTCAATGACATCAGCCTGCTTATCATCAGAAAAAAAACACTACAGGAGGAGTCGATTTCACAAAGTATGCACTATCCTCCATTACTTAATATGTACATTGGTCGAGAATTGACTAAGTTAAAAATAGTGTAGTTTATCAAAAATTATTTATCCATCATTAAACTTCTACATGTACATCTTCCTTATGTCTATAACATACTTGCAAAGTTTTAAAAGGATACACCAAAGACTCTAGGAGGAGTTGATTTCACAAAGTATGCACTATCAGCCATTACTTAATATGTGCAGTGGTGGAGAATTAGGCTAAGATAAAAATGGTGTAAATTTATCAAAATTATTTTTTCATCACTAAACGTCAACATGCCCATCTTCAAAACGTCTGTAACATAACTGCAAAGTTTTAAAATGATACACCAAAGACTCTAGGAGGAGTTGTTTTTCACAAAGTATGCACTATCAGCCATATTGCAAACACCAAACAGTTAGAACTGCAAACTCTTGCAATACTGATCCTTTAGACCCTTTTTCGTACCAAACATGCATTGTCTAATGGTTATGGTGTGGTGCAAATTTAATTAAAATCTGACAAAAGCTACATAAGTTATTCACAAAAAAACTTGAAATGTTGACGAAATAACGGACAGGCTGAAAACAGTATATCCCCCCTAAACTACGTTTCGGGGTGAGGGGGGGGGCATAAAAACGTGTTTTAGGATTTACATTCTGCATTTAGAGAATTTATATACATTTCAAAATGCAAATACTACACTAAAATATTTTAAAAGCAGTTGCTAAAACACGAGAAAGACCTTAGTCGAACATGACTTTAACAATACAAATCTAGTTACAAAAGAGAAAGTTGAACATTTTCATTCATAACAAACCAGTTATTGACTTCAATTTTGGTAGACATAAGGATTTATCTACCCTAGAAAGCGATAATCACCTCGGCCTTGCCGTCTTGGTGAATATCACTTTAAGGGTAGATAATTCCTCATGTCTACCTCATTGAAGTAAACAATTGTATAATATATCCACCCATCTGCACAGATGCTTTATTATATCTTTATCTTTGTAAATCTGTAATTATCAGTTACTGATCATGTGTAGCTGAAAGCATTGTTGTTGTTTTTTATATCCCCGCAAACGTAGTTTAGGGGGGTGTACTGCTTTTAACCTGTCCGTCAACATTTCAAGATTTTTGTTGTATAACTTGTGTAGCTTTTGTCCAATTTTGATCAAATTGGCACCACTCCTTAACCATTGGACAATAACTTTATGGTGTTTTTTACAATATGGCTGATAGTGATTACTTTGTGAAATCAACTCCTCCTAGGGTATTCGGTGTGTCCTATTAAAACTTTGCAGTTATGTTACAGACATATTGAAATTGTGGATGTGAAAGTTTAATGATGAAAATAAATTTTTGATACATTTACACCAATTTTTACTTAGCCAGTTCTCAATCACTGCACATATTAAGTAATAGCTGATTGTGCATACTTTGTGAAATCAACTCCTTAGAGTCTTTGGTGTATCCTTTTAAACTTTGCAGGTATGTTACAGACATATTGAAGATGTGCATGTGGAAGTTTAATGATGAAAACATTATTTTGATAAATTTACACTATTTTTAACTTAGCCAATTCTCGACCACTGCATACTTGGTGAAATCAACTAAAAGATAAAGAAGCTTTATTTAACGTCGCTTATTTGAAACAAATAACATAAGCATTTTAAACTTAGTCAATTCTCGACCACTGCACATATTATTTAATGATTTATAGTGCATATTTTGTGAAATCAACTCCTCAGAGAGCCTTCAGTGTATCCTTTTAATACTTTGCGCGTATGTTACAGACTTCCAGCTCTATTCTTGTTATTACTTTTTTTTATTTCACTTACTTCTGATAATTATCTTATTTCACCTGTATCCTTATCTGAATCCATCGGCTTTTACTTGCGAATAAAATGTTCCATTGAAAAGACCCAATAGTTTATATCGCATATACTTTACACCAAACATACCAGCCTGGTGTATAAATAAACCAAACATTCTCTTTGATTTACATTCAGGAAAAAAATCTGAAACAAGTCCTATTATTTTGAAATCTAGATTTAATGAACTCAAGTCTAATAATACTAATTCTACATATATTTATACTGACGGCTCAAAGAATGATATGAGAGTTGGTTGTGCAGTGGTATCTGACAACTACTCAGAAAACATGCGAATTCCAGATGGCTCTTCAATTTTTACTGCCGAAGCAAAAGCTGTTGATTTAGCATTAGATTTTATTGCTGACTTTGAAATTTCTAATAATTTTATAATATTTTCAGATTCCCTTTCCGTTTTGAAGTCTCTAGACCATACATCATCAAAAAATCCACAAATTCAAAAACTACTTGAAAAACAACATGATTTATCCATATATAATGAAATAATTTACTGTTGGATACCTAGTCACATTGGAATACCTGGCAATGAAAATGTAGATCTAAAAGCAAAAGAGTCACTTAATTTACACCCTACAAACTTTCCAATACAGTTTTCAAATTTTAAACCCTTTATCAATAGATACATATTAAACAATTGGCAAACATCATGGAGTAATAGTGTTGGAAATAAACTCTATGACATCAAAACTATTATAGGATCATCTCAAACGGTAGTACGTAATATTCGTTTAGAGGAAGTTGTACTTGCACGTATTCGAATAGGTCACACGAGGATAACACACTCATATCTTTTAAATAGAGAAGAACCACCACAATGCGTTGGATGCGATAAATCTTTTACAGTACGATATATACTACTTGATTGTGTTGACTTTTCTAATGTTAGAAATAAATATTACCATGTTAATACAATTAAACAATTGTTTAATGATGTACGTATTGATAATATATTCTTATTCTTAAAAGAGATTAATCTCTTTAACAAATTGTAATTACCTCTTAACAAAAATCATTTATATTTTAACTTGTGTTAATCATATCATCAGTTTCTACAGTTCAGGCGAAGAACATGTATATTCATCTGATAAGCCCTTTGTAGTTGTCAGATAGTGTACATGATCTTCCCTATTTTATAATCATATTACATTTTAATGTCTTTCATATAATCATGCATATTATTGTGATGAGTTGTGCATTTTTTAAATAGTTGTGTCTTATTGTTTATCAGAACTATTTTATTCTAAGCTTGATGACGCGAATGACCCAAAAGGGTTGATCCGTCTTTAAACTCTAACTCATCATCATCATTATAGCTAGGACGAAGTTCGAATATTCGAGGTTTAACTGCATATCTCTATAATATAATTGTATTCTTTGTATGTTTGTAGATGAAAATGATGACGAAGAAGATGACAATGAGAACAAATCAGAGAATGCTGCAAATACAGGTAGGATTGATCAAAGGAGCTATACCGAATAAATCAGAGAATGCTGAAAAGACAGGTCAGACTGGCCACAGGGGATAGAGTGAATAAATCGGAGAATGTTGTAAATACAGGTAGGATTGATCACATGAGCTAGACTGAATAAATCAGAGAATGCTACAAATAAAGGTAGGATTAACCACATGAACAAGACTGAATAAACAGAGAATGTTGCAAATACAGGTATGATTGACGACATGAATTTGACTGGATCATCAGAGAATGCTGCAAATACAGGAAGGACTGACCACAGGGGCTAGTCTGAATAAACAGAGAATGCTGCAAATACAGATCAGACTGACCACAGGAGCTAGACTGAATAAATCAGAGAATGTTGCAAATACAGGTAGGACTGACCACGGGGAATAGACTGAATAAATCAGAGAATGCTGCAAATACAGGTAGGATTGATCAGAGGAGCTAGACTGAATAAATCCGAAAATGCTGCAAACACAGGTAGGACTGACCACAGGAGCTAGAGTGAATAAATCAGAGAATGCTGCAAACACAGGTAGGACTGACCACAGGGGCTAGAGTGAATGAATCAGAGAATGCTGCAAATACAGGTAGGACTGACCACAGGGGCTAGAGTGAATAAATCAGAGAATGCTGCAAATACAGGTAGGACTGACCACAGGAGTTAGACTGAATAAATAAGAGAATGCTACAAATACAGGTAGGGCTGACAACAGGGCCAAGATTGAATAAAACAGAATGCTGCAAATAAAGGTAGGATTGACCACATGAGCTAGACTGAACAAATCATAGAATGCTGCAAATACAGGTAGGGCTGACCACAGGGGATAGACTGAATAAATCAGAGAATGCTACAGATACAGGCAAGGCTGATCACAGGGGATAGACTAAATAAATCAGAGAATGTTGGAAATACAGGTAGGACTGACCACAGGGGCTAGACTGAATAAATCAGAGACTGCTACAAATACAGGTCGGGCTGACCACATGGGCTAGACTGAATAAATCAGAGAATGCTGGATATACAGGTAGTACTGAACACAGAGGCAAGATTGAATAAATCAGAGAATGTTGCAAATACAGGTAGGACTGACCACAGGGGCAACACTGAATAAATCAGAGATTGCTACAAATAAAGGTAGGACTGCCCACAGGGGCAAGACTGAATAAATCAGAGAATGCTACAAATACAGGTAGGACTGACCACAGGGGCAAGACTGAATAAATCAGAGAATGCTGCAAATACAGGTAGGATTGACCACAGGAGCTAGACTGAATAAATCAGAGAATGCTACAAATAAAGGTAGGACTGCCCACAGGGGCAAAACTGAATAAATCAGAGAATGCTACTGTAACATATAAAAGTAGGACTGCCCACAGGGGCAAGACTGAATAAATTAGAGAATGCTGCAAATACAGGTAGGAGTGACCACAGGAGCTAGACTGAATAAACAGAGAATGTTGCAAATACAGGTAGTACTGACCTCAGGAGCAAGACTGAATAAATCAGAGAATGTTGCAAATACAGGTAGGGCTGACCACAGGGGATAGACTGAATAAATCAGAGAATGCTACAAATACAGGTCTGGCTGATCATGGGATAGACTGAATAAATCAACTAATGCTGGAAATACAGGTAGGACTGACCACAGGAGCAAGACTGAATAAATCAAGAGAATGCTGCAAATACAGGTAGGACTGACCACAGGAGCTAGACTGAATAAATCAGAGAATGCTGCATATACAGGTAGGATTTATCACAGAAGCAAGACTGAATAAATCAGAGAATGCTGCAAATACAGATAGGACTGACCACAGGGGATAGACGGATTAAATCCGAGAATGCTACAAATAAAGGTAGGATTGACCACATGAACTAGACTGAATAAATAGAGAATGTTGCAAAAACATATATGATTGACGCCATGAATTAGACTGAATCAGGTAGGACTTATTACAGGGAATAGACTGAATATATCAGGGAATGCTTCAAAATTACAGATCTGACTGGCCTGAGGGGATAGACTGAAAAAATCGGATAATGCTGCAAATAAGGTAGCTCTGACTTGAGTAGCTAGGCTGAATAAATCAGAGAATGCTTCAAACACAGGCATAGGGGGTTTTTAAATCCAAAATGACATACTCTAAGGCTGGCCCACGGTCATGCCAAAAACAGCCCAAACTTTGTCCCGGCTATTTCTCACTAACCACTGAAGGGATTGTTCTGATTTTAATATGGTATAGTTTGATATAAAGTTTTGCAAAAAAGTTTGAAATCATGGACTCAAGGGCAGACCTGGAGACATGCCCAGGCCCAACCAATTCTTAAGTCCTTATATTTCAGAAACCATTCAGACCCACACCCCTAAACCATACATAAGTATGTTTATTATGATAAGAGGCATTCAGTAACACTGACGAGGAAGTCTTCCGTGGCGTTCCTGGGCATGCCCCGCCCCTGGTTCACTTCATAAAAGGCTTACACATTATAACCGTACCGATCCCCACCCCTTAACCTCGTGAGAAAACCTGTCTTTGTGGTTTCCGACAAAGCGAGTTTTAAACTAGTCTCCTCAGCTACAGAGACTAGCTAGAAAATTGAAGGTTCACCTGTAGCAAGTCTACCCATGATACTTTCCTAAACGCAAATAACAAAGGCACTGATCATAAGCGCGTATGCGCAGGCTGGTCTGCGCCTTGTTGTTGGCAAACCCCCGAAGACAGGTTTTGTTTGCGTCGAGGCCCATATCATATATGCATGTCTTTTATGACAAGACACATTCAATAGCACTGGCTGGGAAGTCCCCCCAGATGGCCCGGGTATGCTCCACCCAGTTCACTTCATAAAAGGATTAATACCAAAGAAACTGTTCAGGTCCCTACACCTTAACCCTATATACTATGAACATTAAATTTAGCAATTGTTTTGTATGAGTGAGCCCATCCACATCAGATTTCAGTCATGAAGATACAAGATTTTTCATTTAAAAAAATACAGAATTACCAAACGCAGCGACCGTGCTAAAGTGACGTTAAATTTTAAGACTAGCGTGTAACGTGGGCATTTCTGATCATTGGGGGAAGCCAAAAACATTTTCAAGCGATTATTTTGTTACTGAAAACCAAAAATAACATAGCAAATGCTGCAATTTTCTGAACTTTGAAAAATAAAGGACCAAATTTTCACAATTTGACGTTTTTGTTATTGCTTTTACGTTATCGCCTTTAAACGGTGTTTCCTGTCGATTTTTCTTGAACCACAATAACAGGAAAAACTTCTTGATGTTGAATAAAACATATTTACGGCTACAGAGCACGAGCCAAAAGATAAAATCTTACGTCACCGTTATCTCGCAAATAACTCGTACCATTTTTCAGTAACTTAAGGTTTCAATCAACCATAAGATGAGTTCAATTGTAAGCCTATAATATCTTTGTAAACTGAGTCTTTGTTGAATTGAAACAACAATTAACATTAGAAGTTTTATGAAATGAGGACTACGTTTTTATGTCTGTCCATCCGGCGTCCGTCCGTCAACATTTTAAAACATATTATCCTCTGAAACCACTTGGCCAATTAAACTCAAATTTTATAAGGAGACTCCTTAGGGCGCGGGAATGAAAGTTTGTTCAAATGGTCCTGTCACATGAGTAAGATGGCCGCCACACCCATATATGGTAAAAACCCTTTAATAATCTTCTCCAGAACCATAAGGTCGATGACCTTGGCACTTGGTATGTAGCATTGAGGGTGTTGGGCCTACCAAGTTTGTTCAAATAACTACTTAACGTCAAGGCCAAGTTTGCTTCCTTATGCATTTAAATGGGATTTTTTTTTGGCAAAGTTGATTTTTGAATACTGTTTAAACTAAAGTCATTATTTTACTTGATATGTTAAAACTAATGAGACAATGGCTTTAAATAAGTGTCAAAGGTTGACCTTTGCCCTTTCAGCCAAGGTCGCTCATATTTAGGTCCCATCAATATATTAAACATAGTTTTCTCACAAACCATTGGCCCAATTGAACTTAAATTTCATGTGAAGACTTCTTATTATAAGTTAGCCAAAATTTATACAAAATATTTTGGTCACATAAAAAAGATGGCCGCCACGCCCATATGTGGTAAAAAGCTTTTAGATATCTTCTTCAGAACCAGAAGGCCTGTGACCTTGGCATGTAGCATTGGGATTGTGGGACCTACCAAGTTTGTTCAAATGATGATACTAACTAGACCTTGACATGCTAACCGTCAAGGTCGAATCTGCTTCTTAATGCATTTAAATGGGATTTTTTTAAAGTTGATTTTTAATACTGTTTAAGCCAAAGTCATTATTCTCACTTGATATGTTAAACCTAATGAGACAATAGCTATTAAATAAGTTTCAAAGGTCAAGGTAGACCTTTCTGCCAAGGTCCCTCGTATTGGAGACCCTTCAACATGTTCAAACATATTTTTCAGAAACAATTAGGCCAGTTGGAAGTAAGTAATGGTACAAAGATCAGGAATCGATACAATCAAGTACCACACCTGACCCAGGATACCAATGGGAAAGTGACAAACTCACAGAAGACACCACAACCAAGAGCCAAGAGGTCAGCCCTTTCCCAGCAGGTGACCACAAAGCACATATAAACAGGCGCGCACAAAACATAGCAAACACAAGACAGAACAAAAACATAAAAGATCCACAAAAGAAGTACCGCCTTGGAACGGTCAGTAAAATATTTTACTGGAGGGCTTAAACCGGTTTAACGGCGCCAACCTCACCCTTAATTCAGATGTGGATCAAAGTAAGTAAGGTTGCAAAGATCAGGAATCGATACAATCAAGTACCACACCTGACCCAGGATACCAATGGGAAAGTGACAAACTCACAGAAGACACCACAAACGAGAGCCAAGAGGTCAGCCCTTTCCCAGCAGGTGACCACGAAGCACATATAAACAGACGTGCACAAAACATAGCAAGACACAGAGATATTTGGTTTGCATGAAAGACCCCTAACTTATCAATGCATCATCTCCTAAAACATATAAATCAAGATATAACAAGGAGATAAAGCAAGGATAAGGACTCAACAGTAAATTAAACTGAATACCGGAGCAAAAGAAATCCAACAGGTAAACCCCGGTGGGCCCGACAAACAGCCAAAGCATCAGGCCCCTACCATCTCATCAATAGATAAGTCTTTAAGTCGGAACCATCATAGAGTCTGAAGTCCGACCCACCGGCGTGCAATTAAAGAGGAAAGCAAAGTTGCCAACCGTGATTGGGTTGACTACCAAGCATGCAGTCTGTTGCAATACATTAATGTTATAGCCAATCTTTTTATACATTAATGTTATAGCCAATCTTTTTATAATGATTTCATATGAAATCTCCTTATGAGAGGTTAGCCAGCATTTATACAAATTGTTCTGGTCACATAACAAAGATGGCCACCACGTCCATATATGGTAAAAACCTTTAAATATCTTCACTGGAACCAAAAGGCCAATGGCCTTGGGAATTGGTGTAGCATTGGAGATGTGAGGCCTACCAAGTTTGTTCAAACGATGTTTCTAAGTATACCTTGACCTACTTAACGTCAAGGTCAAATTTGCTTCCTACTGCATTCAAATGGGAAATTTTAGGAAAAGTTGATTGTTTAAATACTGTTGAATGCACCAATAATTATTCTGGGTTTGACACTGACATACTTTATGGCAGGTCACATTTGATTCCTACTGCATTTAAATGGGAAAAATCTTGAAATGTTCATTTTTCTATAACTGTATAAGCCAAACTCATAATACTTGCAAGAAAGGTTAAACCTAAAGATGCAATGGTTATATATAAGTACCAAAGGTCAAGCTAACCTGTGACTTTTTATCCAAGGCCACTCATTTGGACTGCAACATACCTTTTTCTAAACACATTTTCTCAGAAATCACTGGTTTGTTCGATGGAGTATTCATTAGATTGCTTAGGTCACTTTACCAAAATGGCTGCAACCCCCATATTAGTTAAAATATGTTACATTATCAGCTGTAGTTGACCTTGACCTATTTTAACATTATGAAGGAGATCAGGTGAGCGCATCAGGGCCTTGATAAATCAGTCTCTTTTTGTGCAGTCCTTTTCTTTCTTTCTGAGCCCTGCTGCTCTTTAATAAAATTGCTTAGCTCTTAGCCTTCATACCCTAACTTTTTCATCAATAGCACGTGCTAATCAATTATGGATATAAATTACAAGTACCAACTTGCTGCAAAATGCTGCAAAAATGCTGCAGGGCGGAAAACATACCTCTACTCGCTTTGTTCCCATTGTCACCTACTTTTTCTTCCACTTTGTTTCAGCTTACCGTTTCAGCAATTAGTTTTCACGATTTTTGCATTATCTATTGGTTTTCAGCATAAACATTGTCAATATTTTAAAACCTTGTAAGCAGATTCCTCTTCAATTATTGATTTCAAAAATGCATATTTATGTAAAAGCTCGGTCTGTCCAGGCTAGTCTAATTAGCCTGACTCAAACCAAAGCTTATATATAGTGTCAGCACTTACAGGGAGTCATTGAAATAGGACGTGAATTTATAAAAAGTATGTCCATGCAATTCATTCCACTTAATTTTCTGTGCTTTAATAAATGAGTTAAGTTTGGAAAATGACTTTTAGTAGAGTATTTATATGGCAATTTAAATGTGTATATTTTCTAGTGCATATTTTCTTGTGGTAATTTCACCCACCTAGAGGAAAACAAGAGGGTCTGTACAAAAAACTGTTTGTGACTTTTTCCATGGGTAGAAACCAGTACTGGGAAGGGATGGTTAATGGTTTGTGTGTGTATTTTTTCTGACGGGAGCACCCAAAGGCTCAACCAAAAGTAGTTTTACATACAATGATTACAACGCTGTTCTGGTTTATGAGCTGACCAAGATGAAATGAAACTCAATGTATTTATATCTCACCAATTTTTAAAACAATCAAAATAGTAATGAGTATGGTCAGGAAATACCACAATCACAAACTGCAGACAAACCCATGACACCGAGAGGAAGACCCACACAACAATCACGAGACACTGGGAAGACAAACTAAGCAAACAACCAGCTCTCTCCAAGCATACTAAGTGTCATAGATCTAGTAATAAAGATTTACCTTGTCTGCTGAATGCGTTTTATTTTCACTTTTCACTGTTGACAATTTTATTTTAAAAGAAATCTTCAATTTATCACCTGTCACCATTGCCACCTTCTGTTCTTTTGTTGATATCAAATTGTAATGCTTATTATCTTATATTATACAGTAATTCTGAAAGAAACTATTGTTAATTATCTTAGGCTTAGGACGTTTGAGGTAAAGTTACTATTAAACAAGGAGATTCCGACTGTGAGGTCACAATATGTATTGTATTGTGCTAAATTTAATTCATCAGAAGATCTTTCATTTTTAAACGGTTTGTAGAATAGTACTTGTGCCATATAGCAAACTCGTAAAACATATAAACATATTTCATGGTAACATAAACAACAATTTTTTGTCAGTTAATGAATCTTAATTTTAAAGAACATTTAACTGTGTTATTCTAAAGCTTAAATCACAAACATGACAATATGGTTTGCATCTCTGAAACTCACAGATTAATCTGATTGTTGAAAAAGTAGTGTCACAAGCAGCTGTTTGTTTTGTTTTTGTTTACATTGTTCACAAGGTAGTTTTTTGTGTTTCGTTTATGCACTGTTGGATTATGCTGAGCTATGTGTAACCCTAATGCATGTTTACAAATGAAAGGTTAATTATGGTCTGTTCGTTGGTTTCAAATGTTTACTAAATAAGGCTTATTATGATAGCCTTAAATTTATATGCAAAGCAATCGAAAAATGTGAACAATACTGACAGACAGCATTTTAGTCATAAACTGGCTCATTCGTGTACCCATATCCTTGTGGCTGTCAGGAAAGTAGTTTGGTATTATATCAAGAGTAATGACATACTAAAACTATACATTTTGAGTATGTTACCAGTTACAAGTGCTGGCTTATCTTGTATCTACGAGCAGTAGATAGCAGTAATGCAAGTCACCAGCCCTATATACAATCAATCCCTGTTTTAGCAAAAGATGAATACTGCGATAGGACAGGCAAGTTTACAACCTTATGGATTTTGTTTTACATCAAGCAAATCGGAGATGTTTAAAAAATAATTATGCATGTAAATGTACATGTACATATTACGTGACCATTTCGTGATGCATTAGCTCTAAATACTAAGAAATGATCTCAAACTGATGGCAGACTGGATCAAATATGGTTAATGCATGTGTTCCCAAGGAGTCAAGAGAAATACATTTTACTGGGGGGGGGGGGGGGGCTTAAACCGGTTTCATGGCGCGCCAACCTCACCCTTAGTTCAGATGTGGATCAAGACACATAGAAGTTTGGTCTGCATGTATCCATGCATCATCTCCTGGAACATATAAAGCAAGATATAAAAAGGAGATAAAGCAAAGACAAGGACTCAACAGTACATAAAACTGAATATCTGATACTGAAAGCCTGATTTTAATGAAATGTTGCTTTTGAATTAACATCATTTCATTCGTAAGTGCAAATGAAAGGCCCAATTCCTGTAAAGAAAACCTACAAAAAGAAACGACATCATTTATAATTATATTTTATTTGCTCAAAATGTTGCAAGTACTCAGGATATTGTGATGACCATAAAAACGCATAATCGCCAGTAATTAGCTTTGTACTATAGTTGTCATAATGTAATTTAAACAAATATGGAAACAAAAATACTATATATTAATGAGATACAATTTGAATTACCTGGCTTTATATGATAGCAGTATAGCTGTATTAATTCTAATGCAATATTTCTTATCGTCACATGACTTAAATTACATGAAATTCAAATATGTAATGTACATAATCATTTACTACTTACACTTTGATCTATGGTCAAAAGTTAGATGAATACAATTAAATGTAAAAAGTCTTTGGGCGATTACCCTTAACGCCAGGACTATTTCCAAGATATAACCTACAAAAAGTTAACAATATTTTCACTGGATGGTCATTATTATAATTGTACCTGTATATTAGCTTTATGTTATGTATGTTACCATCTTCTTACAGGCTGATGTGAAAACCAATGTGAGGATATATTCCCTCCAATTAATGAGATACAATTTGAATTATCTGGCTTTAGATGATAGCTGTATACCTGTATTGATTCTAATGCAATATTTCTTATCGTCACATTACTTAAATCACATGAAATTCAAATGTGCAATGCATATAATCATTTACTACTTATACTATGATCAAATGTTAAATGAATACAATTACGTGTAACTGTAAAAAGTCATATGAACGATTACCCTTAATATAAGGACTATTTCCAAGATATACTCTACAAAAAGTTAACCATATTTTCTCTGGATGGTCATTATTAGAAACTGGCCTGTATATTAGCTTTATGTTATGTATGTTACCATCTTCTAACAAGCTGATGTGAAAACCAATGTGAGGATATATTCCCTCCAATATAAGATATTTACCATATTCTATCATAGTTTCAACATGCCTGATGTTTTCAGAAAGGAGGCTTGGTCTTCTTGTTTTCATAAAACCATGATGAGTATATGCAATTAACAGGTAGTGACATTGTAAAAAGTGTTTTACAATAGCTTATAGATGGGAACAAATACAGCAAATGTGTGAAATGAGACAAGAAATATACTTTGTCCTATAAGCATGAGATTATGGTCAAGTGCTTAATGAAAGCTGCACCTAGGAACATATGCCTTTGAGAAAATGGCTCAATGTCTTACGTTAGAGTGTAACGTAAGTAACAACTAAAACATATCTTATGTATCAGAAGATACCTATTTGCATACAATGACGCGTTCATACAAAACCTTAAGCAAAAGAAAGCATTTCTTTACAATGAAATTGTTATTCTTAGTCGTATTACATTTTAATCGATTTTATAAGATATTAAGAGATTATCTCATGGCGGTTTGGTTATCGCCCGAAGTATCCACCCGAATCAGCCTGAGAGCTTTATGACATATTCGGGACACTATTTGTCCCGATAACCCAAAAGCTGTATATGCAATAAGCTCTTTCCCGCCAACTGATTATCAGCCTGCCGTGATGATAACCGGAAGAAATGCATTTTGAACGGAGAGGTTATCATGCCCGGCACAAGATGTTGATCATTAGATGACGTCAGATGTAAACAAGTGGCGTGACGTAACGCAAAGTTTACGTCAACCCTTTGTTTCACTAACATTTTTGTGCGTCAAACGCATTAAAACAGTGAATTAGAATATGTGATAAACAGATTATCTCGTGGGGTTTTGGTTATCGCCCTCAGTATCATCCCTCGACCATTATCAGCACTCGAGCTAAAGCTCTCGGGCTTACAATGAGGTCTCAGGTTGATACTTTGAGCGATTACCAAAATTCAGTGAGAAAATCTCTGATTACAGACCTATTATAAAAAAATGACCATATGAAACTCAATTAAACATTGATTTCCAAGCATGATAGATGCATACCTAACACATGATAGCAATGGATTTTTTCTTCCATGGGAGTGCAACAGAACTTAAAATTTGAGATTTTGCCCCTATAAATAAAAAAAATTGCTACAATTTTCACCGTTTTGCACTTAAATGACCTTTGATCCAAACACAAATCATGCCTTGGTGATGCCGTTTGTTAATATAGCATGGCTGTATTATCCAAATGAGTTTTGCATGACTTTTTTTCATAATTTTGGATACTTAATTGATAAAAATAAATACGTCAGATTTTACCGTTTTTATCATATAAGTATAGACCTATAGCTTTAACAAGTTGTCTATGTAAAACACTTGAAAGAATGATAAATAAAAGACTTACTTGGTTTTTAGAATCCAATAATCATATATCGCGGTTCCAGTCTGGTTTCAGATCTGACCACAGTACAACTGATAATTTAGTTAGATTGGAAACCTTCATACGTGATGCCTTTATTAAAAAGGAACATGTAGTTGCTGTGTTTTTTGATTTGGAAAAAGCTTATGATACCACGTGGAGATATGGCATTTTAAAAGATATCCACAAACTAGGATTAAGAGGTAGACTTCCTACATTCATTGAAAACTTCCTTGCAGACCGCGCCATGCAAGTCCGAGTTGGCTCCTCTCTGTCTGACTATTATGACCAGGAGCAAGGTGTACCTCAAGGAGGCGTTCTATCAACAACACTTTTTAGCATTAAAATTAATGATATTGTGAAATGTTTAGGTAATCTTACTGATTGCTCATTATATGTTGATGACTTCTGTATCTGTTATCGCTCAAAAAGCATGGCGACGATTGAACGCCAACTGCAACAAAATTTAAATAAAATTGAAAATTGGGCAACAAGCCATGGTTTTAAGTTTTCCAAATCAAAAACACAGTGTGTACATTTCTGTCAGTTGCGCAAGCAACATGATGATCCGGTTTTACATTTGTATGGATCACCCATTCCAGTTGTTGAGGAATCTAAATTCCTTGGCATTTTATTTGATAGAAAACTCAGTTTTATACCCCATATTAAATATCTCAAAGCTAAATGTTTAAAAGCATTGAATCTTTTAAAAGTACTTTCCCATACTTCTTGGGGTGCAGACCGAACAACACTTCTCAAGCTGTATCGGTCTCTAGTCCGGTCAAAATTAGACTATGGCTGTATTATATATGGCTCTGCACGAAAATCATATCTTCAAATGCTTGATCCTATACATAACCAAGGACTTAGATTAGCTTTAGGGGCTTTTAGAACTTCTCCTGTTGCTAGTCTCTATGTGGAAGCAGATGAACCATCACTATACTCACGAAGAGAGAAACTCTCTTTGCAATATGCTATAAGACTTGCTGCTAACCCATCAAATCCTGCTCATGAAGTTACATTCCCACCAAATTATGTTAATTTATATGAACAAAAACCTAAAGCTATTAAATCATTTGGCATCAGAATTTCACCACTCTTAGAATCTGCCAATATCAAACCACAAAATATTGAAAAACATTTTACACCAAATATTCCAGCTTGGTGTATGAAACAACCTGAAATACTTTTTGATTTACATTCCGGGAAAAAATCTGAATCAAATCCACACATATTAAAAGATGATTTCAGAAAAATGCAAAGTCGTTATAAGAATTACCAACAAATTTATACTGATGGGTCAAAGGAAGACTCAAAGGTTGGTTGTGCTGTTATATCAGACAACCATAGTAATATGCAACGTATACCTGACGATTCATCAATTTTCACTGCTGAAGCCAAAGCAGTTGATCTAGCTTTAGATTTCATTAGCACTTGCTATGCTAACAATAAATTTATTATATTTTCTGACTCGCTTTCTGTATTGAAAGCAATGAACCATACCAGTTCAAAGAATCCACAGATTCAGAAACTTTTAGAAAAATGTCATGAGCTTTTAGCTTATAAAGAAATTGCTCTCTGTTGGATTCCTAGTCATATAGGTATCCAAGGGAATGAGATGGTAGATAAGCAAGCAAAAACATCGCTTTCATTAGAACCAACTTCTTTTAAAATTCCATTTTCCAATTTTAAGCCATCTATCAATAAATATATCTTGGAAGAATGGCAAACTTCATGGAATAACAGCATTGGTAATAAACTTCTTGACATCAAACCAACTATTGGTGAATATCAATCAGTTGTTCGAAATATTAGGAGAGAAGAAGTAGTTTTAGCTCGACTCCGCTTAGGTCATACAAGAGTCACTCATTCATACTTACTACAAGGTGAAGAGCTGCCACAATGTGTTGGTTGCGACGCACCATTCACTGTACGTCACTTCCTTTTGGAGTGTGGCGATTTTGCACAAGTAAGAAATAATTGCTTCCATGTTGATAACATGAAAGAATTATTTCAAGATATACATATTGATAGTATTATGACATTTTTAAGACAAATAAATCTTTTTAACAAAATCTAATTGCTATTTTTAAAATCATGTTTTGTTTTACATTTGTATCAGACCATAATACAGATTTTTTAATGTTGTATTCTGTTCAGTTAGAGAACACGTACAGTTATCTGAATAGCTCTTTGAAACTGTCAGATATTGTACGTGGTCTCTCCTGCCAACAATCGTATTTCAACTAATTATCATTATACAATCTCATCAACATCATTCCTTTTATTTTATCTTATAAATTTTTACTTTTTCCATCTTCATCATGTTTAGTTTAATACCGTCTGACGCTAATGACCCACAAGGGTTGATGCGTCGTTAAGAACCAAACAAACAAAATGAGTGTGAGGGTGGGATAGAAAAATCCGTTCCAAGATCACCGATTGGCATCACGAGGCTTGCCGAGTGATGACAATCGGTGATCGCGAGGGACAGATTTTTCTATCCCATCCTCACACGAATAATGGATTCTGTTTCTTGCTCACCACTAAATACCTCATTTTATATTGGACTTTCAGAAAATCCCGAATTCGCTGAAATGCGACATAGTGGCGTCATTTTAACATTACAACGACGTCATGGATCGACGTGCGGTCAGCGTGCGGCTGTTCGTTTTTTATCTTTCCCTATGGCTGATCCTATTTGTTTATTACTATTCAGAATAAGTAAGGGTGCAAAGATCAGGAATCGATACAATCAAGTACCACACCTGACCCAGGATACCAATGAGAAAGTGACAAACTCACAGTTAGACACCACAAACCAGAGCCAAGAGGTCAGCCCTTTCCCAGCAGGTGACCACAAAGCACATATAAACAGATGTGCACAAAGACATAGCAAACACAAGACAGAACAAAAGCATAAAAGATCCACAAAAGAAGTACCGCCTTGGAACGGTCAGTAAAATATTTTACTGGAGGGCTTAAACCGGTTTAACGGCGCCAATCTCACCCTTAATTGAGATGTGGATCAAGACACATAGATATTTGGTTTGCATGAAAGACCCCTGCATGAAAGACCCCTTACTCATCAATGCATCATCTCCTAAAACATATAAATCAAGATATTACAAGGAGATAAAGCAAAGATAAGTACTCAACAGTAAATAAAACTGAATACTGGAGCAGAAGAAATCCAACAGGTAAACCCCAGTGGGCCCGACAAACAGCCAAAGCATCAGGCCCCTATATCTCATCAATAGATAAGTCTTTAAGTCCGAACCATCATAGAGTCTGAAGTCCGACCCACCGGCATGCAATTAAAGAGGAAAGCAAAGTTGGCAACCGTGATTGGGTTTACCACCAAGCATGCAGTCTGTTGCAATACATTAATGTTATAGCCAATCTTTTTATAATGGGAAATTGTTTTAATGAACTGCGCTGAAAAATTATTAGAGCCAACAATCTTCATCAATTTATACACCAAGTCACCATAGAAATCAGGTTCCAAAAGTCCTTGGCGCAAGAGAGATTTAAGTCCAACTTGGAATTTAGAAATCAAATCATAGTATCGTCTATAAAATTTTGAAAATGTTTTGCGAAGTTTATGATACCGATAGCCTTGTTTAAGAAGTTTCTGAGTTAACGATTTATTGCGAGTGTTGAAGTCAGCAACATAGCTAGATGCTCTAGCAAAACGAATGAGTTGAGAGATATAGACTCCATAGGATGTAGAACGAGGAACATCACCATCTAAAAGTGGGAAATTGACAATTTCAAAATCAAAGTCGTCACGTTTATCATAAATTTTGGTAGAAACAATATCATTAGAAATTGACAAATGCAAGTCTAAAAATGCGGCTTCGGTATCAGAGGTATTGGCTTTATTCAGTTGGAGCTCTGAAGGGTATATTTGACTAACCATATTGTCAAAATAATCATTAATAATATTTAAAATATCGTCCAAATATCTGGATGTAGTGCTAAACGCATCAATAACATCAGCCTGCTTGTCATCAGAAAGAGACATCATAAAGTCCCTCTCATAACAAAACAGGAATAAATATGCAACCAGTGGAGCACAATTAATGCCCATAGGAATTCCAACTACTTGTCTATACAGATTGGTGCCAAATCGAATAAAAATGTTGTCCAACAAAAAGGTCAGCGCATCACATACATTTTGACACGTCCATGCATGATATTTTTAGGTTTTTCTGAAGTAAAAATGCATTTCTGTCATTACATGCAAGGTAAGGAGAGCCTTCTCTCTGGAAGGTTCTTTCAATAAGATCAATAAGTTTATTTTTAATTAAATTATGAGGTAAAGTAGTGTAAAGAGTAGAAAAATCATAAGTAGACAAACTTGTCGCATTGAAATCTCTAGCTTTAAGTTTATCTAAAATTTCACCTGAATTTTAATAGACCAAATAGTTTTTACCGGATCTCTCGTATACCTTTTCACAATACTTGATAACATGTTTTTAACAGCTGTAAGACACGAGGTTAACAATTTGGAAAGTTCTGTTGTCGTACAAGAACTAGAATTAGCAATAAATCTTGCTTTATATGGTTTTTTATGGAGTCTCCTAAGTAACTTATATAATTTTTGGTCGCACTCTTCGAAGTCTGTTGTATCATTTTTCATAAAAACTTCTTTAAAGCGTGTTGTATCACGGACATCGACTCACAGCTGGTGAAAATATCCTAATCGAACAACCCTGTGTGTTTAGCACCATTTTGGGGGATGGATGGCAATCCGTTCTCAAGTTTAACATATACAGGTTTTCAGTCCTGTGAAAAGCTTTGCTGAACATTTCAATATGCTACATTCCTTGACAATTTTCAACCAAATGTGTTACATGGTTTCAATTTTAACAATTGAATTAGACGCATACTAAATAGCAGTGTAGATCCTGATTAGTTGGTTCCTGAGAAGCCAACTGATCCGGATCTACAATGTGTTTCAGATAAGGGTATATCCGTGCTCAGCAGGATACAGACTTAATAGGATTTGAACTTCTTTCTGGTTTGTAGAATGCGGTTGGATTTCATTATTTTCTTCTGCTGGTATTTAACAAAGAATGCTTCTGGTTTATCCAGCTCGTTTGGGGCGGGCAATCGGTGAAAAAGTATTCGAGCAATTGGCAAGTGTGATCAATTTTCGTGTCTGTGGTGGGAAAATCCGTCGAGAAATATAGAATTTCTATCGCAAGGAGATGCTTTATAAAAGACTACTTATGGCGATAAATAGAGGTAGATACACTTTATTTCTCGCAAACTCTAGGCTCACAACTCCTCCTATTATTGCCTGTAAAAATCAAAACATCGTCAGCTTAACAGAGGTCATCCTCGCACGTGACGTTGCGTGTTGTATCAACTCTTTGCTGTAAAAATTCTGTTGTATCACGGGTATAGGGGTGCATATGGGACCCATCCGGGGGACCCATATTGACCCATATTATAGGCATGTTTGCTGGGGAGGAGAATCAGACGTCACGTTACATTTGCAGGTACATTAGAATTAGGGGATAACTGTATTCAAACAAATTTTTCATTTGGGGAGATATATCGTCGGATATACGTTTGGAAATCACGTTTAACGGCTTAGCGTATTTAACCCTGCGTATCGTCGCTGGGGATTATCGATTTGGAATCGGTCGCTTTAATCGGAAGGACCGCCTAACGGTCGCTTTAAAGAATCAACCACGTGGCTCTTTGGGACTATAATGTAGACGGTTCCATTAATAGTAGGAAACAAAGAGTACTTTTGGTATTTATTTATACACTTTAATCCTATTTAAAAGAAAGACGTGCAAGATTTTTTTTATCTGGAGTTAAGTGTGACATGCGATTGTGAATATTTCAACGAAAAATGAAAGGAACTTTAGAAAGAGAAGGCTGCTCTTGATGTTTTTATGCTTGTCATGTACCCTTGATAAATAATGAATATGCCAACATATTATTGCGCTGGTGACTTTACGGCGAAACAACTTCCTATGGAATATAGTACCGCTATATTTTCTTAACAAATACAATAATATTTCCTGATCTTTTCCTTTTTGTACAGGCAGATTTTATCTATGTCTTCCACAGGGCAAGAAACGTTATTTAGAGTGTATGTCGGTAACTTAAAACCAAATGTCGACGATGGGACGCTGCGGAATGTGTTTGAGGAACACGGCATTGTGGTAGGAAACGTCTTGGTGAAACGAAGCTTTGCGTTCCTCGATTGTCCAGACCAAATCAACGTCGATAAAGCAATTGACAGGTTAAACGGTGTGTACTTTACACACATTATTACTTTATCTTTTTGCAACTCTGCATTTCTGTTGCTATCGTGGTAATTTGTATGTTTTACTGAGAAACCATGTGCTGTCTCGCCGCACCGGCGAAATCAACATGGCGGATCGGTTGCTGCGACCACGTGGTTTCTAATCGGAGAGCTCGCTTTCCTCAAGTATTCATTTAGTCGTATGGTTTGGTTGTAGTTTTGATAGAGCTTGTTGATAACCCATACTTTATTTGCTTGTACCTTTATGTTTGCAATTTGCCAGGCCTATATGCATGCTCTTTCATTCTGCCACTTGGGGGTGGGGTACCCGATCTGCAATGTCCCTAACCATAAAGGATTCTCTAAAATTAGCTTGAGTGGTCATCTCTTGCACAGACACTTGGGGTCAGTAGAGAAAAACAAGCCCCCCCCCCCCAACCTTCATCCCCCATTAACTTTTGCATTCTTGCATTTTTTCATTTAAAATATGATATTTTGTATGCTTGAAGTTATACAGGTGTTAGAAAAAATGACCTAGAACATATGGAAAACATTTGAAAAAAATGCATATTGCTCACAATGATAGAAAAAACACAAGATAAACAACTTCGGCTTTGCAATTTCGAAGCCCCATCGCCGTCAAAAGTGCAATGCGCTCGTAATACTAAACAAACACACAAAACTCTTTCACCGATCAATTCTATATACATTTATCTACTTCCCGATATAGGTACTGTAGCTTTCTCTAAGTCTATCGCTTACCTGCAAAATATGACAAACAAAATCAAAACAAACAATTTCAACCATTAATCACAAATAACTGGCACGTTAAAAGTACTGGTTTCCTGCTTTAAATTGCGTCTCGTTGAGGCCGGTAAAAAAATAATAACGCTAAGTGGGTTAAAGTACTTCCCCTTTGAAGATCTTTGAAGACTGGTTCTCGTTTTCAAACAAAGCAAACTACCAAAACGAGAACCAGTCTTCAAAGATCTTCAAAGGGGAAGTACTTTAACCCACTTAGCGTTATTATTTTTTTACCGGCCTCAACGAGACGCAATTTAAAGCAGGAAACCAGTACTTTTAGCGTGCCAGTTATTTGTGATTAATGGTTGAAATTGTTTGTTTTGATTTTGTTCGTCATATTTTGCAGGTAAGCGATAGACTTAGAGAAAGCTACCTATATCGGGAAGTAGATAAATGTATATAGAATTGATCGGTGAAAGAGTTTTGTGTGTTTGTTTAGTATTACGAGCGCATTGCACTTTTGACGGCGATGGGGGTTCGAAATTGCAAAGCCGAAGTTGTTTATCTTGTGTTTTTTCTATCATTGTGAGCAATATGCATTTTTTTCAAATGTTTTCCATATGTTCTAGGTCATTTTTTCTAACACCTGTATAACTTCAAGCATACAAAATATCATATTTTAAATGAAAAAATGCAAGAATGCAAAAGTTAATGGGGGATGAAGGTTGGGGGGGGGGGGGGGGCTTGTTTTTCTCTACTGACCCCAAGTGTCTGTGATCTCTTGAGGCACGTAGGGATCGGTCCTCCCTGCTTCACTTTTATAGAATACATTCTGGTGCTGTGTCTATAGAAAAAGACTTGTAAGTATAGTGGAGTAAGCTAATTTCGCCAAGAATGTAATTTCGCCAATTGAACATTCCCACCGTTTTTTCACTTGTGTGAAGTCACAGACTCATTCTGAAAAGGGGATTTCCAAGGGCAAAAGAAAAGCTGTCTTTTAAGTTGTTATGCAGTAAGAAAATGCATATTTGAGTGGTAAGATAATGGTCACTGGCCTGCATCAATGTTTTTCCGCCATTTTCACTAATTCTTTTTAACACCAATCTTTAAATTATGATTCTGATACGTTTTACTTGGTGAATTCATTGCTTCCTCCATCTTCATTTCTGCTGACATCCTCACGGTGGATGTTAGAAAACTCAGTGATGTATTGGGGTCCCAAGTGGGGAAATCATTGAATTTATCATAAGGGGGTTCTTATTAATGTTAAGACTCAGAAACAATGCTCTGGCTAATAAGCATCTGTATGGAAGATATATCTAACAATGATTTTTTGATAAATTATATCAATCTTTCACCTGCAATGGCTTGATGTATCCCTATAGTACATAAAAGAAAGTTTTTATGTCTACTTTTTCATTTACTGCCTGTGTGGTAGCACCCCAATGAACCTAGGGGTTCAAATCAATTTGAATTTGATTTGAATATTGAAGAAAAACAGGACTGAAATATTTTTGATTACAATAAATTAAATCATAGAAGATTCACAATAATTTTTGTTCATTGAATGACAAAAAATGTTCGTCTCATAACATCTATTGATTTTTTATCTATCCAACCCTTTATGATGCCTCTTAATTCAGGTTAACAAGAGTTGTCGAACTTAGATTACTATTTTCAAGATGGCTGAAAAACGGGTGGACAAACAAATCAAAGTTTTTGAAAATTAAAAAACAAATTTTGATGGTCTATGGTATCACACATTATTATAAAAGGTTGAAATTTTAGGATAAAATCATTTTCTGGTCAGGTTGCAGGGTTTTTTCTCAGCATTTTGGGAACATGACCCGACCCCTAGAATTGGGAATTTTCGCGTCGTTTTATACAAAATTGGGAGTAAACACACCCTATAATAAAAACAAAAATATCAAGTATTTCGTTTATTCAACTTCTTACTCTTCACTGACTCATAAGCAAATTCTGAAATCTGATTTACAATTTGATTTACCATTTGTTGTGGGTGCTCAAAAGAACCCTCTTATTAAGATGGTTCTTTTGAGTACTCACAACATATATTTTGCTTGAGAAATATAAGAATATTTTTTCTAAACAGCACTCTTATCTAGAGTACTGGAAAGGTTAAACTTAAAAGTAATATAGGCCTAATAATATAGGCTAATGACCATTAATGATTTAAACGATTCGGCAATTTCGGCCGATGCTTCTACTTTTTCGGTCTGTTTGGGGGTGATATTTGCAGAATTCTCCGATGCTAATGCTTGCTGACGAAAAAGCACATCTATTTTTTTACTTGACTCCATTTTTTTAGCTTCTTTCTGTAATATTTCGTATTGTGCGACATCGCGAAAATATGTTACAAGCTTTTTCTTTTTTTGTTATGAGAAAGGTGCCCCGTTTAATCTAAATTAATACGCCAGAGTAGGGTACCAGTAAAATAAACCATGTGTGTTTATTACAAACTCCCCGGCACCTTCTCGAATAAATTCTGCTGAATTGCCGCAAAGGGATGTTACCGTTTGGGAGTTTGCAATATTTGGTTATTTCCCTTGTATCATTCGGACTGTTTGGACCCGCTCTTTCAACCACAAACATAAACATCGTAAAATGGCGATATTTTGTTATTTTTTCTCCCGTTTTTTTTTTGTTCCTTGAATTGGGAATTTTCTTATTCAAATTGGGAAAAAAACATACTTTTTGGCATTGGGAACACGACCGAATATCGGTCGTCAAAACGGGCCAAAAAAAACCCTGGGTTGTATTTTGTTTTGCTATCCTCAGAGCCATATCTGCTTATGTTGGCGAAAACTGATTATCCCAGTATACCTAACCTCGCTCACAGTTTGAAATCTACCAGGGCATCACACATTGCCCAATGGGTGCGTTTAACCGGAATGGACCTCCATAACCGGAACGTACAAGATTCACTCTTAAATACATGTTTTAAGTGTACTTGACAATAAATTTTGGTAATGTAATATATCAAATATCTTAGGTGCCCAGTCAGTTTAAATGCAAAAACTGTTTTCTAAAATATTTTCTGTCTTGCACTGATATTCAAGTACCTTATTGCTTAAGGCTTAGACACACCAGTCACCTATAAAGTATGAATGTATGTAATAAAGATCACTGCATACCTTTTTCATAGTATGTGCATATTTCTATTGTAGAAAAATCATTTTGGATGCAGTGGTTGTCAAAGCATTCAAATGACGTAATGCTGTACCAGCAAACACGCATATATTGGTCCAATATGGGCTATTTATGTGGGGCTACCCAGATGAGTCTCACAGAACAGCTCTTATATCCATGCATGTGCTTGACTATTTGTAAAGACCAGGCACCATCATGTGAGCATTGGTATGGGGACTATAATGTACACAGCTGCCATTTGATCAGACTTATTTCTGAGCACTTATTTCTATAGAATGTTCATCATCAATACGAACTG
Source organism: Loripinus fragilis (assembly GCA_964019695.1). Classification (NCBI taxonomy): domain Eukaryota; kingdom Metazoa; phylum Mollusca; class Bivalvia; order Lucinida; family Lucinidae; genus Loripinus; species Loripinus fragilis. The sequence goes on along the minus strand of OZ026527.1, from coordinate 73,872,549 downwards.
ACACAATTTAAATGTGTACACGTCAACCATGTACAACAAACCACTGACGGTGCTCAAATGCACTTCAAAAGGTGAAATATCATTAGAAACTGAAATTCCAAGATAAATTATGGTAGAATAATAAATCTATTTGCATAAAACAAATTAATTTTGATATCCATTCCGGTTATGGAGGCCCATTCCGGTGCGTTCTGGTTCATTCCTGTTATTATACGCACCGGTGCCCAATATTGTAGATACCAGACATACAGTGATGCCCTGAAGAACTCATTTTTCCCCAAACTATTCCACAGTGGACTGGTCTTTCTCCGTCGGTGGTCAATTCCCAGACTACTGAGGATATCAAGATTGATCAGGGTTCCCACATGCTCTGGAAAATCACTAGAAAAAAGTTCCATGCATGGAAAAATCATGGAATTTGAAATAACCTGAATAATCAAGGAAAAGTCATGGAATTTTGTGAAATAATTTGACAAAACCACCAGTAGCCAGAAAAAGAGCTGTTGGACACTTCGGTGTTCGGCTAGTTTTCTGGCTACTGGTGGTTTCAAGTTTTAATTATTTCAAAATGCATGCATGGTCTGCAAGCATGCTGTTCTTGCTGCATTCCGCATTTATGCTAAGTGTGAAGTTGCTGCTAAAAAGGGAAGTTGTAGTCTGCGCATTAAATGGAAAATCATGGGAAAATCATGATACTGTGTTTTTGAATTTCTGCGGGAACCCTGTAGATAGTTTATAGGAGTGTGATTCCTTCAATGTTTTTTGCAACTGCATGAGGGGAGCACCAGCGATTTGCAGTAACACTCCTTAAGCAGTGCGAGTAAGCAAGATGTCTGAGGATTGGGATTTGGGAATTTTTGACTTAATTGGGGGGAAAAAGATACTTTTTGGCCCCAAATATTGGCTTACCCTGGCTCAGAATTTGTTGTAGCCAACACTTTAGCCAAATGGAAAAAGTTGGAGCCAAATGAAATTGACTTTAGCCAAGAGTTTTAGCCAGAAAGTAGTATCAAGAAGTTGTTCTGTTTAACTCTACCCGCTAGCAGCAACTTTTGTCATCTGCTGATAACCTTTGCAAACAGTTTGGACCCAGATCAGGCCAGACAAAATGTCGGCCTGATCTGGATCCAAACTGTTTGACACCCTGATGGTATTGAAAAAAATCCAGCATTCAGAGTTAAATATGGCACAATAATGAAATTTGAAGGAATAATAAAAGCAATATTGGAAAATCCAAAAGCTGATCAAAATACACTTTCGCAGATAAGACCAAATAAAAAAATATGTGTGGTTCAGGTTACATCTTGAAAAAAATTAGGGTAGGGGTAGGTCGGCAACTTTTTAAACTTTTTTTTACTTGGAGTGTATAGATCTGTTTTGAAATGTATTTAATAAGTCAAAGCTGCTATAAAAAAGAGTCCCTCTATTTCCAATACTAAAGAATGAATGCATAGAAATTTAGCTTTTTCATTCAGATGAGCATTTGATACATTTTTTTCTGATATTTTTTTTCAACTTCAAAATTTGGAGAAAAAAAGTTTAGGGTAGGGGGTAAAAAATAAGGGACGGTCGGGAAACCTGAACCACACTTACAGGGTTAATCCGAGCCCAAAATGATGATGGGCCTTAAAATGGGCCAATGGCCCATATCCCATTCAAATACATGCAAATTTCCAAATTTTAATGGGCCATTTGAAATTTTTATGGGCCCTTTGCAAAATTTGTTGGGCCCAAGAATCCTTAATATCCACATAAGAGCATAATTGACATGAGATTTGAATAGCTTGTATATGGGGCCCAGCCAAAAATAAAGTCCATTTTAGCAAAACATTAATAGCTTTCTCACAAAATGGATCGGGCACATCCTCGGATGATCCCTGACTTATTATTTTATTTGGCCTAATGTAATTTTTTAACCACCTAGAGTGTACTTTTAGCCAATGACTTATATTTGTAGCCACTCTACATTTTTAGTAGCAAATGGCTACAATGGCTAATGGCAGGGTGAGCCCTGGTTGGAGCATCACAGTTTTAGATAAAACAAAATTTTCAGCGTCAAGTTGTTAAGTTCTTACCCATAATTTTTAGCATATTTTTGGGGTGCTCAAAAGAACGGTCTAAACCGTCTCTACGGTCTCATTGAGACGGTTCTTTTGAGCATCCACAACATATACTGAAGAACTTTAGAAACGCGCCACCTGCTAAAATGCTAATTGTAAAATATTGATATTTTCATTATGTGAAAAATAAAATTGACAAGTCCCACCTTTTAGCTTGCATTCAGTAGAAAATCGAAACACTGTGGCTTATGGTTGGCATGACGTCTCGATAATTCTGAGCCAACCCAAATTTAAAAAGTCACAGAGTATCAATACCTTCCATAATGAGTGCAAAAAAATTCTCGACAGCAAATGGAAAGAAAAAATCAAATCATGAAGTTTTAGGCCTCTGGAAACATTCATTTCATCTACTTTTTGGCGTAATTGGCTGTTTATATCCTAAGGAACAGGAATATTCAAAATCTTAAAGTGCTTCCAGATACTCCTCAACCTGTTGCAAAAGACGCAAGTACAGCCGCATGTGCCAACGTCATCCGCCTGTTAATGTGGTTTGAAAAGTTAAAACTGGCGTTGGCAATTAACATGAAAAAAATAATTTAGAATTATTCAATTGAATTTAATAACCCTATTGGGTTAAATGTGCTTTTTGGTGGAAATGCCAAATTCTTGAGTATACTTACTTAGTGTTGATGGAGTTGTAATGTAACTGGGTTTCCGCGAGAGTGTGTTTCTTGCGTCTTTCAATAAATTGACTGCCGACGCACTGATAGTTGGTCTATGCGTTTTGCGTCATACAAACAAAAAAGCAGCGAGATCGAAACTCTATCGCCCGTTTATTTTCTGAGATTTGAGGACTTGTCAAGTTTCCATCGATAATATTTCTACAAAAAGTTCTCAAGTGCAAAATGGACCTGCACACAAACACTTTTGCTGGGTATTTCTGTGACATGTCTGTTTAATTCTTAATAAGACGACTGCGCATGTCAGAAGTTACTGTCGATTCGCACATATGGGGTTCATTCCTATTCATTTTGGCTCTGCTTTTTGGGCGTTTTTACAACTAAATTAAATTTTAAAGCAATATTTTAGGACAGAAAAATAGTTTTTGTTCCAGTACATCAGACTATAAGAAACCAATGTGTCAGTCCATTTTTAGATCAAGTAAAGCGATAAAGTATTAAACAACAATGCTGGCGGCCCGGTCATGAAATTCATGAGCAGGCGTAATTATTTCTGGTCCTCACAGGCCTTAGATAGTCAGGATAGTGACTTGTCAACGAGCAAAAAATCATTGCATAGTTCCCCTGAAACAGCAAATGAGCCGAAAATAGCGAGTATGATCAGGAAATACCACAATCACAAACCGCAGACAACCTCGTGGCGAAACATGCATGTAGAACTTCGAGACAACTGGCTCAAAAATGTTCTCTGGCTGATTGACATAAAACAATGTGTAAAACCTGTGTTTCAGAGGGGCACATATTTGAGACATTCTACGTGTGTCAGACATATTCAAACGAACCAATACAAAGCATGATGCATCATTGGAAGCAGTGTCTCTGTTCAAATATGAGTGAGCAAAACAATTGTTACTTTTCATATCCTGATGTACCAACTACCAAGGTCCATAAGCAATAAAAACACATGAAATTGAAAATTGATATTAAAAAGTTCTGACCCTCTAAATTTGTCAATGACACCCAAATTTTCAAACAAGGGGTCCCCAATGACCCCCAAAAGTTCCAGGCTTGCAGAAACACTGAATTGTAATTTGCAGGTAAAGTGCAAAAATGTTTTGTGTTCTCTTTCAGGTTTTCAGTTTTCTGGATCCGACAAAATGCAAGTTGAACCGTCCGTAGGGCGTCGCAGGTAAATACTAGTTTAATTTAACTGTTGTGTAGAAGGCATTCTTTATTTTTTGTTTATAAACAATATTGTGCCTAATCAAGGCACAGTACCGATATGTTTTTGAAAATTCCATAGGCTCTGATTACGCAGGACATAAGCAAATGAAAAGCAATTTTCATGGGTGGTTGGGAAAGAAAATTTGACTTACAAATTTCAGAATCTGAACAAAATTTAAACTTGCAGCTGTGACAAATTGTCTTGAGTAAATTATCATGGTCAAGCTGTATACCTGGCTGATGAGGTGTATAAATGGCAGTAATAGAATGGCAAATAGTGTCGTCCATGATCAGAAAACTTCTACAGGAATGATCTGATCTGAGTTTTTTGCTGTTTCTTCTAAAGCTACCTGTCTGAAGATTTTATGGCTTCATAGTAGGGCTGTCACGATTTGCCAAAAGCGTGTCGCGATATATTGCGATATTTTGCAAGCATATTGCAATAATACCACAATATATTGTCCGAAAATGTCAAGATACATTTTGGGTTAAAGTGAAAAGAATATCGATATGAGCACTGAGCAGTGCTCCAGATAATTTTGACTACCATCAGTACCGGTCCAATTGAAACTTGATCCGTACCAGCTATTTTCAATCCGTACATGTATTGATTTTTGCTTCCCCAATTTTTTATGAAAGCTTGTACTTACACGCATACGATTGGTTGAAACTTGCTGAGATGATGCAAGGCACTAATCAGGTTCGCCTATTCACCTGTCTAACGACTGCTTAGCAACAAAAACAGCTGTTTCTGTTACAAACTGATTCGCGTAATTACTTAATCGGTAAATTGATGATTCGAAACGCGCACAGCGGCCCATCTACGGGAATTTTTTCGCACCATATGGATTTTTTAAGCGCCAATGGCGCGGCCTTGGCAAAACACTGTGTGTTTTCAACTTTTGGGTGCTCGAACGAACTGCCTCATTGAGACGGTTCTTTTACGTACCCACAACCTATGTTTTGGTTCAGAAATAAGAAAATAATTTTCAGTTACGCACTCTTTATCTGGGGGCCTGTTACAGCTGTTTTGTACTACCAAGTGCAGTATGGTATAGATATAAGTATTTTGACAATACAAGACCCTAATCTAGTGTTCGTCATTTTGCCCACTAGATTGATCTCTTACCGACTAGTAGGGGAGGAACCAATCCATACATTACTTAATTTAACCCTTAACTTGTACTGAGGCTCATAGACGCCTTTTAACGCTTTTGCAAACAGCAGACCCAGATCAGGCAGCTATTGCAAGAGCTTCCTGATCAGGGTCTACTCTGTTTGCTTATGGAGATATGATAAGATACGACCCAACACTAGTGAGCCTGATAATTAATTCTTTTTTTCTCCGTAAAAATGTGAAAGTTTATAATTATTCATAGTGGGTGGAGCTTAGCATGAATATATTTATAAAGGAAAGGGTTAAATGTAGATTTTTTTATGGATTGAACAGGTAAATAGTTTTGATGTTTGAATGTAGTTTTGTGACTGTACACTGTAGTATATGTAGTGTTTTTGTTTCAGACGTTCAAACAAAATTCAGATCAGAAACTTTCCCTCCCATGTTGGGGTAAATGAGATTCAGGAGTTGGTGAGAACTTTTGGTCCTGTGCAAAAATGTGATTTAGGTAAGAAATACCTGCCTCAAAAGCACTGGAGATGCGCACGAAAAGAAAATGCACACAATAGAACAAGATATAAAAAAAGATGGCGTAACTTTTGGATTATTTTCTTATCCATTGATCAGTTTTAACATTTGTTTTGGTGCCCAAACAGAACAGCTAATAGCCTATTGAGGCAGTTCTTTTGAGTACCTACAACAAATGTTTTTGTTAATAAAAAAACACACACACACTCTTCTGACACACAAAATTTGCAATGCACATACACATGTTTGTTTTAATAGAGAGATTTTCCTAATTCGATCATTATGTAATTCTAGAATCGGGATTCTTAAAAAAATTACAACCAGATTCTTAAAAAATTTACAACTTTACAGAATCCTCATAAAAACAAAATGGAGAATTCCTTGCTGTAGAGTGTTGTAAATTTTGGCCAACTATAGTCGGCAGATGTCCCCTGTTACACAGTTGTGTGCATTTGAATATGATTGACAAATGGCAAATTTTCTCTGGAAACAAGACCAACATATTCTTTTCATTAACTAAGACTAAGCTAAGCTGCCAGTCATCATGCAAAATTATCCAGCATGCAGAGTGAAAGCCCAACATAAACAGCTGAGACAAACACGAGTTTACACCATTTAACTCTTACTCTGCCTACAAGTGGCCTCTGCTAATAACTTTTACAAACAGTTTGGATTCAGATCAGGCCTGACAAAATGTTGGGCTAGATCAAGATCCAAACTGTTTGACTGTCACACTGGTGGTATTCCTGAAAGAATTTTTTGAAAAGTTATTTTTGAAATAAATCAGCATCTACAAAATCATGAAAAATTACCAAACATGCACGGATAACTTGTCTGCTGTTAACCTTTACAAACAGCTGTATCCAGACCAGGATCCAAACTGTTTATCACGCTGATGGTGTTCCTGAAAGAATTTTTTTGATAAAATCATCAGAGGATAAAAATTAAACAAATTCCCAGCATTGAAAGAGTTAAATGGGGTGCTGTGTCACAACTGGAAACGCACATTTCTATTTTCAGTTGGTGCTGAAGGGTTGGTCTATGTTACATTTGACAATCCAGATGCAGCACAGGAGTAAGTAAATACGCTGCATGCGATTGAGTAACTTTCTGTATCTTTGGTAAAATATACACATCTTGCATTAGTAACAGCTGTTTTTTATGATAAGAAATAATCATAAAACCATGTCTGACAGTAATTTCAAAAGGAATATCATAATTTTGATTAAAAAGCTGATTATTAATAAAGCAATATTTACACCATGCTCCATTCACTAAATTACAGGCCTTAAGTTAATATGAGCGCATACCCAATTTTTTTTTCCTTATTTCTCAACCAAAACATATGTTGTGGGTACTTAAAAGAACCGTCTCAATGAGACAGTTCTTTTCAGCACGCAAAACATATATATGTTAAAACCGATAAGTTTGAAAATATTTACAATTTTACACTGAACATTTTTGTTGATCTAAACGTGTGATATTAACAGTTAAAGGTATCCTCGCGTGAATCTCATTTACCTCATAGTACTGGTAGGTATATTTCAGAGCCAAGCTGAAACTACATGTATTCTGGTAAATGTTCTAAAACTTCAAAGTTATCTGGGCTAGAATTCACAAAATGCTTGTCAGAATTCTGAAGAAGTCTGATCTGGGTCTGGGCTATTTGTCTAGGTTTTTTTTGGCAGACAAGTGTTCAAAAGTTTAGAACATCTACCGTAATATTTATATAAAGATGAAATTCTCCAGTTGGTGTTTTCAGATTATGTGAAATCCAACTTCAATAAGACCAATGCTTTTAGCAGCTGGGCTCTGAAATTGTAATTGTTGTGCTATCAATCCAGCTAGTATGATAATAACTCATGCTGGTTTTCATTTCTTCATTTTAGTGTTTTAGGGATGTTCTTAATTCAGACAGTAACCCTTGTCCTCATAGATAAAATAGGATTACAGTAAAACCTGTGTAAACAGCCACTTAAAAATAGACAATACATAGATCTTAATGACAAATCAGGGTGCCCACCCGTCAGGGAAATTTGGTTTTTCTTCAAGGTCAGGGAATTCTGTAAAATGGTCAGGGAAATTAGAAAATATTCAAAAGTCAGGGAAATGTCAGGGAATTTTAAAATCATGCTTGGTTTATCCCTCAAAAATTAAACAAACAGATATGAGATAATGACTTTAATAGTTTTAGGGTGAATATAATATGCATTCCAGTTTTTCTAATATATTTTTCCTTGGCTAGTCAGTGTTCCCATTCACGTAGAATTGTGCGTGATTCACTCGGAAATTGTAAAAATCACGCACACTTTATAGGACCAAAACGTGAATTCACGCACGTTTTTTTCTCTCAAAATGTACAGAAAATCATCACTTTTCATTCACTCTACTGCGAGTTTGATAAGCTTTATTTTGTTTGGGTATTTAATGTTGTTTTGATCACCATAAATGTCAATATCCATGCCTGTAACATTGCAATGTGATGGAAGATCGTACTCGATTCAACAGCGGTACCCCACCTGCCGTAATTAGACACTAAATTAACTCTAAAGTTTTTGGTCATATATACACTCTGACAGCATAAACTACGCTGTAATATACATTGCCTTTCATTAAAATGGGAGTTCTGATGATTAACAGCGTTAAAATCGACAGCACGTTGCAAAAACACATCTTTTGCCAGAAAAATGATCTCATTAAAAGTTCTCCCGGAAACCACTTTTAAGAATTAACTCCCTTGTTGCAGTATTTTGGAATTCATGTACATTGTTGTCTTATTCTTATGACATCATTCTCAACCATAGTACAGGATACTTTGTATTCGGTTAAATCAATTTATAAATTACCCAGGATGTTGTTGATTCTACACTCTAGGGACTTGAACTTTATTAAATGTGGGCATAAAAATTTATGCAGATTAGTAACTTTTTTCAATTAAAAATTGCCTACATATATAGTATGTATTTTTCTAAGATCCCATGTTCAAAAGAGCACAATAGACTTTTCATGAATGTCCTAATTAAAAGTTTTATGTCGTCTCAAAAAGTCATACCCTCAAATTTCACTTCATACCCTCTAATTTCAAAATGAGGGGGTATGAAAACCCCCAATTTAAATTTTGAGTGGGAACACTGCTAGTAACTGTTATTTTAATCTAACCACTGTTTAAGACCTGATTTTTGGTCACATTATTTTAACTCACTCGAGTCAAAGGCTCAAGTCAGGTATGTCATAATGATAATGAGTATATTGATAGTCTGTTGTCATTGTCTGTTCACATTTTCAAAGAAGTATATATGTCGAGTTGTGATCAAATTTCATGTAAAGCACATAAGATAGGGGAAAGGCTGCATAAGGTTTTTGGGCTGATTTCTCTGAAGCCATAAGCCCCACAGCTTGTTGATTTAGTTTGTAGCAATATATAGTGGTCTCCTACATAAATCCTGCCAATCGAGCCCCTGGGGTCCACAGGTGTTAATGGGGCAGCTCCCATTCATCAATAGATCACAAAGACAGTAAGACAGTAAGACTTAAAATGAAAAAAAGTTAAAGAATCTATTTATTTATAACCATGAGACCCACAGCTTGTATATACAAGAATTTCAATGGCTCAATCAGGTTTGGGACCATGAAAAATAGTTCTGGCCAAGGGTAGTGATGGATTATGCATAAAATTACCTTAAGGGACCGTACTGATAGTTCTAGCCAGCCAAGGTGAATGAGACATCAGAGTTCGAGCCATTGAAGTTCAGGCCCACAGCTTATATTTTTGAAAAAAGCAATGTCTAGTGGTCCCCAACATAAATTTTGCCAACCATGCCCCTAAGGCCTAAATTGTTCATGTCCTGGAGGTTATTTGCTCCCATCGACTTATATTTAAAAAAACCTGAAAAAATTCTCTGAACAGCTCAGGTAAGCAGTATAACATATTAACAATTCATCTTGCGCAAGAAAATGTTATGTTTTTTTCTTACACGCTTGCTGCCTGTTGTTTGTCTTTTTGATTTAAACACATATTTCTGATGTAAAGCTCATACATTTTAAGGATTTAGTTTGATTCATGTCTGTATTAATAAAACGCGGGTGTAGCAGACGGCTGTAAGAGGAGGAGGGGGCGCGGTAAAATGGTCAGGGAAAAATGAATTTTGGTCAGTGAAAAGTCAGGGAATTTCATTTCAGGCTAAGAGTGGGCACCCTGCAAATGGTAGCTTAATGGAGGTCAAAAGTATTGCAGAATGGTCCAAGGGGAGCATTTTGCAATACTTTTGACCTTCATTAAGAGATAATTGGTCTTGAAAACTAAATTTTTTGGTATTATTGAGAGGTCGTTTGACACAGGTTTAATATATTTTCTTGTCCATTCAATTTTGTATCTCCTGCACTGATTGATCTGCTAAGTATAAGCATTGTATATTTCATTCCCATCGATAATTTCATTCATTATTACAATAGATCCTGATCAGTTGTCTGCTTCAGAGGCTTATGTGGGCCTAACCTACCTAAAAACCTGACCACACACTTATAATTTTTGGCCTAAGCAAAAAAAAATCAGCGAAAGTTGAAAATATTTTCTTACGTTTAGCTTACGTTTTTGGGTACTCAAAAGAACCGTCTCATTGAGACGGTTCTTTTAGTTCCCACAACATATGTTTTGGTTGAGAAATAAGAAAATTATTTTTCTGTTACACACTCTAAACTAAAGGCCTGTTACCACATGTCTCTAATAGACACTATTGCTGACCTGTTCAGAGAAGCTGGAGGTCTAACTTTGTTTAAGCTTTCATTTATGTGCATGCTTGCCGTTAAGGCTCAGGTAAGTCTGGGCGCGGACTGGCCTTTGCCTTTACTGCCTTTCTGATGCGATTAGAACCGAAATCGTGTGCATTGGCTCATATCAAGAAATGTGCTCATGGAGATAACTGTGTTAAATTGATTGCTACATTGTATTTTTTCATTTGCAGGGCTGTCCAGAGGTTGAATGACATTGAATTCCAGGGCTCAGGTCTGAAGGTGAATTTTTGTTTATTCCCACAATTGCAACTTAAATTTTAAGCGAAAAGGCTAAAGCACCCAAACACTGTTTTTCTCAATGTGGGTCAAATAAGCCAGGCTGGGAGAAGACTTGCTTTTTGTTAAGGAAAGTTAACACCCTACTAGTAGTAATTAGATATCTGCTTGTGCCATATAAAACTAAAGTAAGAAAGAATTAAGACAGAGCAAGCTGGTTTGATACTATTTAGCATGGTTTACACAAGGTTCTATCAGAATATTAATTTTTTTTGGGCTTTCATAAAATGTTCTTGAAAAGCTTTTAAATCAGCCTGGAAGTTACTTGTAAACGTTAACCCTGTTGATGGAGACCATATTGATAAATGGTCTTTATTTGCTTCACCAAGTAGATCATTTTTGAGCATTATTTGTTTCATCCAGCTTATGAGAATTTGAATATATATATATAAAGTGAAAATTGATAAACTATAAAAGTAAAATTGGTATTGTTATGGAACATGCAGTCCTTGATAAGTGTGGAGTCCTAAAACTGAAACCATGCAAAACCAGGATTCATATTCAGTGTCCATTCTAATGAGTGAAAGTTTTCAGGATTAATCCTGAATTCAGGATTTTGAGGCTGACTTTCCATAGATAGTCAGTCTCAAAATGCTGAATAAGGCAAATTTTAATGTCTTCTCTGATTAGTTTTCAGATGATCTAACACGATTTATCATGTAAACTTGTACTCATTCATTTTTGTAGGCATCATGCAAGTTTTAAATTTGACTTTCTAAAGTTAAAGATTTGGCAAATTTTTAATTTTCACCCATGCATTCTAATTTTTTCAAGGCAAGGCTATCCCCAACCCAATTTTTCGAAGAAAAAAATCCAAGGAGCCCCCCCCCCCCCCCCCCCCGTCTTTCAGGAAAAGAAAGGAAATATCAAAATTTGAGTAAACCCACACTTTTAATTAATCCCCCCACCCACCCACCCCACCTGAAGCCAGCTGATCATGAATCTTTTGTAAGTACATAGTAATAAATACTTAAGTCAAAGAGTGTACTACATCATGTACAGCAAAACAGTGTAAAACAAGCTTCTTGTTTGCTCCATTGGCTATTCCTGTTCACACTGGCTGTTTCGCTTTTCCGTTTAACACTCCACCAAAACCGTTAATACAGTTACATATGAAATTCAAAACTGTTTTGTTTCTTAAATTATAAATAATTTCTATAGATTATATATTTATAATAAAATGTAAATAGAAGTAATAAATTCAATTTTTGGAATGTTCATGGAATCGTGAATACATAGGGTCTCTTGCAAAGTAAGTGAAGCCCGAGGTATTCATGATTCCATGTTCTCCAAAAATCAATTTTTTCTTAAATGAATCCTGGAAGGTTGAAATAACTGAGCTTTAAAATTGTCAATATTTTCTTGACCCATCAGTCTAAAATTTTGTTTTAGGTGCTCAAAAGTTTGTATACCCACAACATGTGTTTTGGTTATAATAAGCAAATTCTTTTTGTTGCGCATTCTTAACTAAAAGGCCTGTAACCCATGTTATTTTCAGGTTGACTATGCTGGCAACAGACCCAGGAGGAGTAGAATGACCAACAACAATACTGGTGGACCAGGGATGATGAACAGACCTGAATTACCTTTAAGGTCAGTGATCTCATGATTGCCATATATTAATATATATTTCAAATTGAGTCTTGATAAATGTTTAAATATTTGCTATTTGCTGTAGCCATAAATTTTTTTACTGAAAGGTGATTTATTATTTATTCACCAAAATGTATATTGCGTGTAAAATTCCTGATAAAAAAGTTGAACAAGTTTTTTAAGGACGCACTCTGAAATGTCAACCATCAGCTTTCATTGACTTTGTTTGACTAAAAATTGCTTTCTTGGTCATCCATGCTGTATGTACAGATTTTCCTCTGGGCCAGGGCACCTTTGAATTTGGGGAAAAAAACTAATGAACCATCAAATTGGATAAAACTTAATGCAGTCTAATGGAACTGGACCACCATTTTGAATTAATTAAAAAAACTAATGGAATCGGCAGTGTAAAGCTGTAACAAGTGGCTTTACCCTTCATAATCACTCATGAAAATGGCATAAAATTATGAATGAAAACATCTGTAATTTTGCCATTTGTTGTCGGATTTTCATGAAATTTTCACCAAAATGTGGAACCAAGAAATTGGGAATGATGAACCATTTTGGGAAGTTTTCAGGCTAAGAAAAATCCCTGATGCCTTGTGTCATGCATTTGGTTACCCATCTTTCATTCAGATTAGAATGAACCAGTCGAGCCAGCTGATGATATTTTTACCTGCGTCGCTTTAGCGAAAGCAGGTTTAGCAGTGGGTCCACTCAGTCCGTCTGTTTGTCCGTCTGTCCGCAACACTTTTGGGGTGCCTAGTTTGTGTAATCTGCAACTCCAACAGTTTTCATTTCTTTATATTCAAACTTTGCCTAATGTTTGTTCATACATTGAAGATGTTCACCTCCTATTTTGTGCACATTTGATAAATATTTTCTCATTTATTACGGGTGTTTAACTTAAACATTTTTTCTATCCGAAATGCGTAGGGGGTGTTAGGATTGTGTAACCTGTAACTCAAATAGTTTTCATTCCTTTATATTCAAACTTTGCATTATGATTGTTGACACATCAAAGATGTGCACCTTATATTTTGTACACATTTGATAGATATTTTCACATTTTTTACAGGTGTTGAACTTAGGCATTTTTTCCATCCTAAATGCATAGGGAGTGTCTGGTTTGTGTAATCTGCAACTCCAACAGTTTTCATTCTTCTATATTCAAACTTTGCATAATGAGTGTTAATACATTGAAGATGTGCACCTTCTATTTCATGATATTGGGGGTCTTGAACATTTTTTTTTCTGCAGACTCCTAAGAGGGTGTCTGTAACTCCAAAAGTTTTCATTACTTGATATTCAAACTTTTCATAGTAATTATTCATACATTGAACATGTGCACCTCCTATTTAGTGCACATTTGAAAAATATTTTCTTATTTTTAGGTCTTTTGAACTTGGATATTTTATCCATCTTAAATGCTTAGGGGGTGTGGTCTGTGTAATCTGTGACTCAAGCAGTTTTCATTCCTTCATATTCAAACTAAATTCATTATGATTGCTCACACATTGAACATGTGTGCACCCTCTTTTTTATGCACATTTGATAATATTTTTTGGGATTGTTGAACTTGGACATTATTATGTCTACACCACATTTGGAAGGCTTACATTGTTTATTTTTGTTATCTGTAATACAAACAGATTTCATTCCTTTATATTCAAACTTTGCATAATGATTGTTCACACATTGAAGATGTGCACCGGTGACGCAGGTCCAGAGCAGAGTTTGGTCTTGTTATACTAAGAGTAAAAAGCAAGTGGTGGAGGCTCTGACACAATGTAACATTTCTTCCTGGAAGTTTACTATAATGCTTTCTATTTTTGATAACTACACATTGAATTGTAACATAATTTAGAAAAACAAAATTTTGAGCGTAAAATTGTAAATAATTTCTTATCCATCAGTTTGAACATATGTTTTGGGTGCTCAAAAGAACTGTCTCATTGAGACAGTTCCATTAAATACCCACAACATATGTTTTGGTTTAGAAATAAGAAAATTATTTTTTTGGTAAGCACTCTGATCTAAAGGCCTGATTTAATATTTCTGAAAAACTTATGGCTTATTGGAAGCAGCTTTGAGGAGAGGCTTCCAAAGAGTACACACAGGCAGAGGTGTGGAAATAGTAAAATTTTCTACTTGTCCAGGGACAAGTAAATGGCCATAATGTACTTGTCCAAAGATAATTTTACTAGTCTGATAGTACAGATTAGCTTATACCTTTCTGTGCTTAAACAATTTACACTTTCGAAAACAGTTTGAATGCCATGCAGATATATCAACTCTCTTGTAAACAATGTAGATCCAGATCAGCTGGCTTCTGAAGAAGCCAGCTGATCAGGATCCACACTGTTTTCAAAGTAACATGTGAACTCATCATAATTAATCAAAATATGAAGAACAAAATTTTATTAACTTTATACAAATTTTGCACTTGTCCAAGGACAAGTAAATTGAAAATTTCAACTTGTCCTGAATGTAATGGGACCAGTTCGGACAAGTCGGGCATGGTATTTCCACAGCCCTGCACACAGGCGACCTCCTACTTAAATATTTTCCTTCTTTTCCAGAATTGTTGTAGGAAGTGAATTCATTGGTGCTATCATTGGTCGTCAGGGGCAGACAATTCATAACATCACACAACAAAGCAAAGCACGGTAAGTTGTAGCTCAAGTTTTATGAAGCCTAGGGATACAGATGATTTGTTTTCTGTGCAATCATTTAGTATAGTCCAGGGTTTATTCTAGACAGGAGGATGGTGGAGATTTCCTCAAATTTTTATATAGACGAAGAAGAGAAAATATTAAAATTTAAGTAAAATGCTTACTATTTTATAAAAAAAAAATCCCTCCCTGGTTTTCAGTTCATAGAATAAACAATGATAGCCGGACAACATTGACCGGAGACATTTGAATATCCAATGACCTTTCACCAAATCTTGGAGAATCATCATGAAAAATACACTTGAGGTTGTTGTACAATTTATACTTATCAGCAAGCCGTATTTCCAATTACTCAGTAGCCTAGTAGATTTATAGCAGTCTGTCTAGCAGTCAAAAGATAGAGGTTCGAATCCCGGTCACCCTTTTCAATCTATGATTATTTTTTTAATAATTTTTTTAAAAAAATTCTTGTTCATTTATTTGTTTGTTGTATTTCATGATTTTGTGCATAAATGGATAATTTGGCATACACTTATGCACCAAATGCACGCCTAGCACAATGCTTTCAATAAGCCTACTTTATAAACACTCGTGAAGAAACCTTAGGAATAATGAATGCATTTAAGCCACTAAATACAAATAAAAAGACGAGCCAGACACCCCCCTGAAACATTACAAGTCAGTGGCAAAAGGTTTCCTTAAGATTACTGGTATGGACCTCATCCCCTCGAGAAGCAAATGGGCTTCCTCTTTATAAGAGGAAGATATTTTTTTCTATAATGTTAGCAGGGTTGTTGACTGTGCAAAGCTAAAACTGCAACACAGAAGATTTCAAGATATTAGGATGCATTGTTAAAATCTGTAAAAGTGAAGAATTCGAGATAAATCTAATATTTTAAACGTTTTTTTTTTTCGGTTATTTTTTCAGGGTAGACATACATCGCACAGAGCATCTATCCGCTCCAGAAACGGTAAGTTTATGAAACGACTTGCAGAATAAAATTTTGGAATTGCTCCCATCAAGTCATTTATGAAAAAGGCCAAACAAATTCAAACTGATTTTAGCAATCATTTTCTTGCCTGAATGGAAATGTAAATTATTAAACATACTTAATGATGTTCAAACCAAGGGCAAATGGAGAGATAAATACGGCTTAACATATGTACTCTAAAAATTGTATTTTGATACTATATCAGTTGATCAGTTTGCCTGCACACTATTTAACTTGCAAAATCCAGTTAATACATCTGAATGTAAATAGACAAATTGGGATGCTTCAATGTTTTTCATATAAAAGTATACTCAACGTCAGTGAAAAGTTACCAGTAAATCACATTCACTTAACATAGGACAATGTTTAGTTCATCCTGTACGAAGAACTGCGGATACTTCAACACTCAATTTTATGGCATAGGGTGCCATGCATCATCACTATGGAAAACGGTATTCATCACACCCGAATGCATTATAATCATTCCTTGACGGACTCCTGCAGTTTCCATTGCATTGTATAGGGAAAAGCAAAGTTTTGGTGCTACCTTAAAGTTTGAGTCTCATTTTTCGCGTTTAATGGGATAACCTAACCCATTTTTGTGGCGTTTTCAATGAAAATGTCTAGGGCATGTGTTGGCATGTTGTCTTCTGAAAATGATGATTTCAAATTCTTAAAAACTGCAAAAAACATAAAATGCACGTGCATCACGGGCACCATAGTTCCAGGGGTCGTGTAACTGTTTTATCTCTCCAAATCAGCTTGTCGTTGACCAGAAACATGAACGTAACAGTAGCCAAAGAGCTGCATTATATATTTTCCGAAATATCGAAACTTTGATACTGGTAACTTTTCATTGACGCTGAGTATATAATCCCCACTTATGTTTATCATTTAGCTAAGCTGCAGTCAACTACAGTTGCTTTATATGTTGTAGGTCATTTCCATTAAAGGGAGTGCAGAAAGCTGCTCACAAGCATGCCAAGAAATCATGAAAATTGTGCAGGCAGAGGCTCAGTCATTGGTTAAAGGGTAAGTTTAAGCATGTGTTCATTTTAACAACCATCTTTACCCTAATCATATTTGAAAACATATTTCATAAAAATCATCTGAATACTAAAAAAAAAATATTACCCAACATGCAGTTATAAGTGCAGTAGCTGGATGAGCCAATTTTGACTGGGTCCAGCCTTAAAAAAGTTGTTAGCTGTCACCCGGCCAACTCGCTCAAAATGCCACCTTTCTAAAATATTTTATGGCCGTTTCAGAAAAACAAATTTATCCAAATTTTAAACATTTTTTCTTTCTTTTGTATGTGTTTTTAACAAATCTGGGGGGAAACCATACCTACCCAGTACCCACTTGGAAAATTATGAGTAGGGTGCCAGCAAACAAAAATTCTAAAGGCTGGCCTGGATTGCCTCAATATTTAGGGTAATTTTGGTGCAGTTTATTTATAAAGCTTTCCTTTCATTTGTTTTTAAGTTTATTTTATTCATTCTGCTGGCTGTAAAAAGTGTATTTAGCATGATCAAACTTGTTTCCGACTCGTTTATCCAGAGCATCAGCGTAGTGTTTTAATGTGTTGTTGATTCACTCCATTAGGACACTGTCACAGACAGAAAAAAGGTCTTAAATCAATACATTTTAATATGGCAGCATTTTTAATCCTTGACCAAGGAGCCGCTGTAGTGAAGTGGATAAACCGCTCGCTTTGTAGCTTCACCAGTCTGTCAGATGAGTATTTAAGCCTTGGCCCCCATCTCCATATGACCTTAGCTGTTGGTGGGATGTAAACAGAAAACACAACAACACAACATGAGCCTTGACTTGTATGGTGCCACACATTCACTTCCGTTTTCAAGCCAGTCCAGATGTGTGATTTTAAATTCATATGAGCCACGGCATGAGATTTCCAACAATATGATCATCCTGCTCTTACGGGCAGTCTGATCAGAGCCTTTGCTATGAGACCTCTGACAGTTTTGCTGGTGGTTTACTAAAAGACTTTTGTTGTTTTGTTTTTGCGTAGATCTCTTGGGCACTTGCCTAAATGTGGACACCGGATAACCCTATTAAATGAAAAGAGAATTAACATAATCCACTTGCTGTTAGGGTTAAAAAATAGAAACTGTCAGAGGTCCTAAACTTGTCGTTTTATTTTGGTAATCTTTAACTTGGGCTTTCTCCTTGCATGCCTGTTATTCTGTTTTTATTTGCCTATTTATATTTAGCAGTTCTGTTTCCTTTCAGTGGTGCACATGAAGACCTAGCAAGAGATAGGTAGGTTTTTGTGTGGACAGTTAATATCAGTTATGCTATTTTATATGCAGTAGAGTAGGTCTCTAACACTTAACTGAACTATTTTATGAGATCACAATAAGTGATAAAGTAATTCTGATTTCATTTTTGGTTGGGCCCCATCCATAAGCTATTCAAATCTGGTGTTCATTTTGCTGTAAGGTGGATATTAAGGTTTCTTGGGCCCATCTTTTTTTTCCAAATGGCCCATCAAAATCTTGATTTTTGCATGCAAATGAATGGGCCATAGGCCCATCCATATTCTGGACCAGAAATAACCCTGGAGTTGTTGATAACTTGTCACTCGTACAGCTCAAGATGACTGGAAATTAATGGTAAGTCAGTGAGTAGTAAGCAAGCATCAGCTGGGAAAAAAAAATATTATTTATTTTATAGCTGATCAGATCTTTTTGTCCAAATGAGAAGCATTTAATTATTATATGAAAGAGGTAGATGGTGACTATATCCTTAACATTGCAGTTTCCACCAGAGAGCAATTTTGCTGAGATGGCTAGTACTTCGTTGGATGTCTGATATCTCTTTCATTTTAGCTTTGGTTTTAATCATTATTTTCTTTGAAACATGCCTAGAACTGTTTGTACCAAATTGTTCCAATTTATATTTTGATATACAGTAAAACCTGTGTAAACGGCCACTCTCAAAAAGACCTAAAATTTGTTTTCAATACCGATTATCGCTTAATGCAGGTCAAAAGTATTGCGGAGCATTCTACAATACTTTCGACCTTCATTAAGCTACCAGTTGTCATTAAGATCTTGTTTTGTCTAGAGTGGCTGTTTTACACAGGTTTTACTGTAAAGAAAGTTGAACATTTTTGAAAAATTCCAAAAGGTAATTTTTTGTTCAAATTCGGGAAGATTAAAAGTAATAACATTTAGAAGAATGGCAGATAATGACCAGGAAATACCACAATCACACACTATAGATCAACCCATGCCACCATGCACCATGAGTCACAAGACACCAGCAAGACAATTAAAATAAAGCACCTCGGCAAGATGATTGAAAAACTGTAAAGGACTATTTAAATACTGCTTACAAAAGAAGGACCTAACATAAAACCCCACTTGTAAACAACGAGAGCAACCCTAGAAATCCTGGACAAGTTTCAGGTTTTTTATAGCCCTGCTTTGAAAAAGTGGGGTTATACTGGATTTGGGTTGTCTGTTATTTGTCATAATTTTGTTTCTGCTCAATATCTTGAACAAAAAAAAAAAAAGAATTTTACCAAATTTTGTATATGCATTGATTATGACAAGATCTGGGTTGGGATTGTTGCACAACATTTTTTTTTTTTTTTTTTGCAAATTTGTACATGAGATATGGCCCTTGATTTATCACAGAAAAAAGACAGAATTTCACTATATGCATTCATATTGACAAAATCTAGGTTAGGATTGTTACAAATCATTTTTTGCACATTTGTACCAGAGTTTTGGCCCTTGATTTACACCAGAACTTCGTTTCCCTTCAATATCTTGAAAATATTGACAGAATTTTACCAAATTATATATATGCATTCATAGACAAGGTCTAGATTGGGATTGTTACACAATTGTTCGCACAATTATAGTAATGGCCCTTGATTGACGTCGGAATTCCATTTCAGCTAAATATCTTGAACAAATTGACAGAATATATGCATTGATATTGACCAAGATCTAGGAAAACATCAGAAAAGTCTTTTTGTGTGAAACGACTAGGCCAAATAAAAAAACGTGTGGTTCAGGTTAAATCTTGAAAAAAAAAGGTAGGTAGGTAGGCAACTTTTTTTTTTTAGAAAACTTTTTTTTTCTTGGAGTGTATAGTGTCACGACCTAGGCGTTACCATGGATTGGTTGATTCTACCTTTCTCTGTGGACTGGTGAGGAATGACTGTCTGACTGGATGACTGATCAGTCAACCAATGACTGGTTCATTGGTTTGAATCTTTCAGGCGGTTATATACTATAAACACATACGCACTAATTCCAAACAATGGTAGCGTGATAGGAATTATGCATATGAGTTACACCAGGAATGAGTATGATGCTCAAACCTGTATCTTGTGTGATGTGCAATGTGGTGTTGTTCAGTACTGACACTGAATTTGTGTGGTATGGGGGAAAGGACTAGCGCTCACTTTAATCAGTAGATGAAATTGAGACTCTACTGTTAACGTACTGAATGCTTAAAAGATCATTAAATACGACGACACACGAATGATCACTTAGACACACACGTTTAATATATGTCTGAGAAATTATATGGTTAGACGGGGAATGGCTCACTATTTTGACTGATCAACTGTTTGCACAGACTGCTGACTGCATGCACGACTGATCAAATGATCCTATGATCACTGACTACGACGACAGACAATGAATGACCACGGACACTACAGACATATGCTTCCTATGTATGTAGGTGGACTTCAGTGGATTCACGGACTGCTAGTGCATTGGTAAAGAATGATGACTTAAGAATATTAAATTGATGAATTATAATTGAAAAATAGTTTCTAAAAAAAATGTTACAACATCAGATAATCAATGGCTGTCTTATAACACAATGTAACTCATTGGACACAATTAACTTGCAGGGGTGCCTGGCTCAGCCTGTACTTTATCTCCAATGCAGTATTCAGTTCCTTAAAATTGGGATAATATCATAAAAATGGGGTAAATTATGGGGGAAAATGGGGGTGGGTTTCCTAGTAAAAATGGCAGACAGCTGAATAAAATTGCTCTTAAATAATCCCTAAGTTCTCAAAAGTATCTGATGCTAGAAAATAAATTCAATAAATTTCCCTTTCTTTTAAATACTTTTTGTAGTTTTAAATGTCTTTGGAAAAGGGAAACTGCTAAAATACCAAAAATAGAAAATCACCTAAAAAGCAAGTGTTCCCTATGAAGTAAAAATGTGAAGTCCCTCAAACAATCTGTGGGAGAGCTTATATACTCCCACAGAATCCCGCATCCCGCAATCCCGCAGTTCCCACATTTTCCCCCCACAAATCGTCCCGCAACAGCTTCCCGCAACAAGAAACTGTGGGAAAAGAGCCATTTTTACTGGAAATGTCCGCCCCCTTCTGCTTTAATCCTAAAATACCTTAGATAATCAAATTAAACTTTACAAAGTAAATATGCAGAAATGTACTATGATGATTAAACTTTATGACCTGCTAAAAAGATTTAGACCGGTAGCACTAATTTTAGGAGAAATCGTCCGTAGAAAATGTCTGTTTATAAACACAATTGACTTTACGCTACGATGACCTTGCCAAGCTATTTTTGGAAGCACATATTTACTACACCGCTGTTCTATCAATCGAGGATACACACTAGCATATAAACTGTCATGGCCGTTGAGAAAAACAAGCACTTCAAATTCCGATTTTTAGCGAAAATAAGCTCCAAATGGATATGTCAGACACCAGCGCTGGTTGAAATCAATTCAATGTAGACTGCTTCCAAGAACAGGGTGAGCAAGAGTTTCTTTTCTTCAATGATAAGTGAAATATTCTGGGTCAAAACCGAAGCACATGTGAATAAATGGACAATACACAAGTCAAAGCTCCAGAGCAGTAGATTGCTGAGAAATGGAAATAGAGCTCTGCGGTCAGTAGTTCCCTCAAAGTGTGGCCATCACCTAAGAGAACCCCTGACAAGCAATGTCTCTAACAGTCTATCATTCAGAATAAGATGCTGAATCGGTCGATGCTCACAAACAGCATATGCTCAGTTTTCCTCAGCAATGTATTTCTCTGTCAGAAGACTTCAAGTAAAGTAGCTGCAGCCAGCACACCCCCTGTACACCACATATAGATCTGTTTTGAAATGTATTTAATAAGTCAAAGCTGTTATAAAAGAGTCCTTCTATTTCCAATACTTAAGAATGAATGTATAGAAATTTAGTTTTTCATTCAGATGAGCATTTGGATACATTTTTTTCTGTTATTTTTTTTTCAACTTCAAAATTTGGAGAAAAAAAGTTTAGGGTACGGGGTAAAAAATTAGGGATGGTCGGGTAACCTGAACCACACCTATTATTTTATTTGGCCTTAGGCCTAGTTTGTTCAATTTATGCCTCTGAAATGGCCCCCGCCGCAGATGTCACATGTTTTACTTGTTGAGGTTCTACATCCTGTTAATTTTTTCAACATCACCCATGATGTAGTCTTTATGAAAATGCTGATCTATCAAAATTTTTAGCTGGACTTTGAGTGGAGCTATGCTTTCCTTTACATTTATAAACAGTGATTCTCAGGTTTCATGCCAGTGTTTTCGGCCAGCATTTTTGTGAGTCCATACATACAATTTTTAGTCGGAATTTACTTGAATTATTCCTACTTGTCATCAATGAGATTTCTGCTTTTTTTTTCTAGAAATCATACCTACTTTTTTCCTATTTTCTTGAAAGCCTGTTCTAGCAAAGACAACAAGATCTGAGAGGTATATGATGATAAATATCCTAAACATTCGCAGTTTCCTCCAGAGAGCTTTGCTCAGAGATGGCTAGTACCTTCCTTGGATGTCTGATACCTCAGCTACTAATTTTGGATGTGACTTGAAATTATTATGCTTGACGGCTTGGCACAACAAATATTTGCACCATCTATAGGCAAAGTTGATTTGCACCCTTACTTTTACTATATCTCTCTGTATTCATCTTCTGTGTAAACCTGCATCCGATCCTGTGTAGCTCGAAAGCTGTTGTTTGTGAAATTATATTTTCGCACTTCTGATATTTATCTAATTTCACTTGTATCCTTAAAGGGATCCCTCAGGCTTTCATAACTAAATAGATGTGATGCATTGAAAAAGAACCAATCTAGGACATGTACTGCATTAGTTGTCAATATCACTGAACACTACTTGAACAACATTTTTGGGGTTGTCTCTGTAGCGCAGTTGGTTGTGTCGATGTCTGGTGTAGTGCTTGGCGGTGTTGTCGAGGACCGGAGTTGTAGCCCAAAAGATGGCTACAAACTTTCTTTGATGACTAAAAAGACTGGTATAATATTCAAATGAAGTAGATGATGATTGTTTAATTGGTTTCGTAAAATCAGAGTGTCATTGGCTCTGTGACGATATTTCTCTTGGCTGTCTGATACTTCATTAACAATTTTAATAGTACTAGGCTTGTGGCTTTTGGTGGAGCTACTAATTTTGGTTGGTGGTAGACAGTGTGACACAAGCAAAAAATATTTACAATATAGTAAGAAATTTCTAGCAAAGACAACAAGATCTGAAAGAGGTAGATGATGATAAATATCCTAAACATTCGCAGTTTCCTCCAGAGAGCTTTGCTCAGAGATGGCTAGTACCTTCCTTGGATGTCTGATACCTCAGCTACTAATTTTGGTAGTGTCTATGTCTGGTGTAGTGCTTGGCGGTGTTGTAGAGGACCAGAGTTGTTGCCCAAAAGATGGCTGCAAACTTTCTTTGATGACTAAAAAGACTGGTATAATATTCAAATGAAGTAGATGATGATTGTTTAATTGGTTTCGTAAAATCAGAGTGTCATTCGCTCTGTGATGATATTTCTCTTGGCTGTCTGATACTTCATTTACCATTTTAATTGTACATTACTTAATTACTAGGCTTCTGGCTTTTGGTGGAGCTGCTAATTTTGGTTGGTGGTAGACAGCATGATACAAGTGTCACCGGTCGTGAGATCGGTCCTTCGGGATGACGACTACAAAACTCGAATATAGGCAATATATGTTTAATAATGAGCAGCAACCATGGCATCAAATAGTCCGGAACCTGGAACAATAATATATATAAAATATATTAAATATCAGCTCCACAGAAAGTATATAACTTATCTGTTCAAGGTCTTTATGGCAAGTGCCGTCCAAAATAGGCCTTTGCAACGCATACCCTAAAACCTAGTTGTTATCATCCAAGAACATAGATTGTGTAAACTCATTGGAAATGTCTCGTAGAGATGCTTCCAAAGAGTGTACCCAGTCCAGATTCATTATGGTGAAACAGGTAGCGAATAATGTACCAGGCATAGGAATTTAAATAGGAATTTGGCTGCCAATACAAGTTAACATTCAACAGGATAATGGGTCGGATTTATGAAATATTCAGAAATCTTGCAGTTTCATTTACAAAATCACATTACAGCGATACTTTACAAAATACAATTCACATATTTCCTAATGCAAAACTATGAAATACAATATGTACATACCTGGAACAGTAATATATATAAAATATATTAAATATCAGCTCCACAGAAAGTATATAACTTATCTGTTCAAGGTCTTTATGGCAAGTGCAGTGGTGCATATTAGTAAAGCATGCATTTTAGCTCAAAAGATCATGCCATAGGCGACAAAGGCTTTGTTCACAGGTAGCTCACACCCCTTATAACCAGAATACAGGTAAAGTATCTGCGACGGCACACCACCCCGTATAACATGTACGTGTTGGGTAACTCACCTAAATATAGCGGCTATTACACAAGCAAGAAATATTTACAATGTAGTGAGAAATTTCTAGCAAAGAAAACAAGAGCTGAAAGAGGTAGATGATGATAAATATCCTAAACATTCGCAGTTTCCTCCAGAGAGCTTTGCTCAGAGATGGCTAATACCTTCCTTGGATGTCTGATACCTCAGCTACTGATTTTGGATGTGACATGAAATTATGCTCTTAACACACACCTTGACAGCTTGGCACAGCAAGAAATATTTGCACCATCTATAGGCACAGTTGATTTACTATATATCTCTGTATTCATCTTCAGTGTAAATCTGCATCAGTTTCTGATTCTGTGTAGCTCGAAAGCTCTGTTGTTTGTGTAATTATATTTTCGCACTCCTGATATTTATCTAATTTCATTTGTATCCTTAAATGGATCCCTTGGGCTTTTTTAACTAAATAGATGTGATGCATTGAAAAAGAACCAATCTAGGACATGTACTGCATTAGTCGTCGTCAATATCAGTGAACACTACTTGAACAACATTTTTGGGGTTGTCTCTGTAGCGCAGTTGGTAGTGTTTATGTCTGGTATAGTGCTTGGCGGTGTTGTCAAGGACCAGAGTTGTAGCCCAAAAGATGGCTACAAAAGATGACTATAAAGGCTAGGGCTGGCTAATCGAAGACCAAATGCTAATCGATATCGGTCCTTGCATTTTGATATATAACCGATTAGTATATGCTCAAACTTGACAGAGGGTCTGAGATCGTTTTGACAACTCTTGCATGGTCAATGACATTGATTTCCCCATCATTTGGCAAAACAACACTAAGTAGCAAGAGTTGTATTTTCAAAAGATAATAGGTTTCAAATAAAAAGTGGCAGCTTTGCTCAATACAAGTCGTTATCCACTCTGTTGGAAGAAAAATGACTTGCTAATTGGCAAAGTCGGTAATTAAACTCGCAGTCCGCCATTGTTTTTGTCAACTTCATGTTGCGTGACGTCATACAAAAAGAAGTCAAGTGTGCAGGACACGAACACCTTTGTGTAAAATAAGACCTGCTGTAAACGTTGGTAAAATTGAAAGCTTCTAAAATCGAATTTAACCGTGGAGGAAAACAACTTTCATGCAAGATTATTCATCTGATGAAAAATTGTGATTTGATACTACTTTAAAACAGAGAAGCACAAGTATAACTTTCTAACAATCAGTTGTTGATTAAGCCTACAGAGTACAATGTATACTACTTCGTTACAGCAATTATACAAATTCTACTGTTCACGACAATGCACTTCTGGTCTAAACAAAACATCACACGAGGCAATAACGCTTGGATTTTAATTGAATAAATAAGGCTTCAATGAAAAATATGTGTGGTTCCTGTTGCCTACCTACCCTTATTATTTACCCCTACCCTAAACATTAAAATGGTCTTTGGAGAAAAAATACCTAAAATCGGCACTTTTTCAGATTTTGTCACTATTTTCTTTGTGAAATGTTATAACAAAAATTTAATAATTTCCCTACCTACCTACCCTAAATTTTGTTGGTATGCAGCAGAAACCACACATATAATTCATTTAGGCCTAAACAGAACATCCATTAAAAGTAACCGATTTTTAAATTTTCTTATCAATAATCGTTTTTCTTTTGTATATCCACCAATTAACAGATATTTCGATTAATCATGCCAGCCCTAAAAAAGACTGGTATTATATTCAAAAATGAAGCAGATGATGATTATATAATTGGTTTCATAAAATCAGAGTGTCATTGGCTCTGTGACGATATTTCTCTTGGCTGTCTGAACTTCATTTACAATTTTAATAGTACATTAATTACTAGGTCCTTGAGCAAGACACATTCATCCTAGCTTAGTACTGGTTAAACCCAGGAAGAACCGTCCCGCATAACTGAAAGATTGTTGAGTGGACGTAAAGAAACAAATCAAACAAACAAACAAAACAAACAAACAAATTACTAGGTTGAGCTTCGTATTTTGGTTGGTGGTAGACAGCGTGACACAAGCAAGAAACATTTACAATGTAGTTAGAAAGTTCTAGCAAAGAAAACGAGATCTGTAAGAGGTAGATGATGATAAATATCCTAAACATTCGCAGTTTCCTCCAGAGAGCTTTGCTCAGAGATGGCTAGTACCTTCCTTGGATGTCTGATACCTCAGCTACTAATTTTGGATGTGACACGAAATTATTATGCTTTTTACACATACCTTGACAGCCTAGCACAACAAGAAATATTTGCACCATCTTATTCCAAAGGCACAGTTGATTTACTATATCTCTCTGTATTCATCTTCTGTGTAAATCTGCATCAGTTTCTGATCCTGTGTAGCTCGAAAGCTCTGTTGTTTGTGAAATTATAGTTTCGCACTTCTGATATTTATCTAATATCATTTGTATCCTTAAATGGATCCCACAGGCTTTCATTACTAAATAGATGTGATGCATTAAAAAAGAACCAATCTAGGACATGTACTGCATTAGTCATTGTAAATATCAGTGAGCACTACTTGAATTAAAATGCTATTATTTCTTTTGGGGTTATCTCTGTAGCGCAGTTGCTAGTATTGATGTCTTGTGTAGTGCTTGGCGGTGTTGTCAAGGACCAGAGTTGTTGACCAAAAGATGGATACAAGCTTTATTTGATCTCTAAAAAGACTGGTATAATAATCAATTGAAGTAGATGATTGTTTAATTGGTTTCATAAAATCAGAGTGTCATTTGCTCTGTGACGATATTTCTCTTTCGCTGTCTGATACTTCATTTACAATTTTAATAGTACATAACAGTCAAAACTCTTTATAACGTCACTTGTTATAACAGAATATTCAATATCCAACATAAAATTGCTGGGAATGGATCTGTTTTCATTAAAATTCCCTCTTTATAACAGAATATTCACTTAACGACACCGACAGTAACTTTTGGGAACAGATATACAATTTCTATTGAAAATAAATTCATTATAGCAGAATTGTTACCATGTGCCAGACAATTTTGTGATCAGAACACAGGGTTGCCACGGTCAGGGAAAAAGTTCTGGAAAATGAAAAAATTTCCAGGTCAGGGAAAAGTCGGGGAATTACATTTTCAGTCAGCGAAATTTAAAAAAAAAAATTAAAAAACTCATGGAAAAGTCAGGGAATTTCAAAATTTTCCTAAAAAGATGCTAGTTAACAGGCTTCTGGAAATTTTAGTTTCCATAATTTGCCAGCAATATTAGAAAAGGAATGTTTCTGAACATAAAGGTTTCTGAACATAAATTGCAAGCAATTTATGTTCAGAAACATTCCTTTTCTAATATTTATGGTTTAAGATTTTTCTTTAAAGATTAAATCAGCAAGTTCAAATATTTGTGCGAATCTTGGTATAGTCGATGGATGCAAAGGGCTAAAATTGGCCTTCCAAAAGGGTCTGGAAAACGGTTGAAAGTCAGGGAATTTTGAAATGGATTTTGAGTGGCAACCCTCGAACAAGGTCTTTTTGCATGAAAATGTTTCTGTCTCACTTGATAAGTGGGAAGCTTTGTGCATTTTGATGCAATATGAAATTTAACTGATTTATACATTTGAAATAATAGCATTTTAATTCATTTGTACAATATTTTGTTTTACCAAATGATTATTATGTTGAAATCTGGTAATGGTCAGAATTTCTTTATAGCAGCAAATTCACTTTAACGTCAAAGATAGCTTGGAACAAACAGTGTCATTATAAAGAGGGTTAACTGTACTTTATTACTAGGCTTGTGGCTTTTGGTGGAGCTACTAATTTATTTTGGTGGTAGACAGCATGACACAAGCAAGAAATATTTACAACGTAGTTAGAAAGTTCTTGCAAAGAAAACGAGATCTGTAAGAGGTAGATGATGATAAATATCCTAAACATTCGCAGTTTCCTCCAGAGAGCTTTGCTCAGAGATGGCTAGTACCTTCCTTGGATGTCTGATACCTCAGCTACTAATTTTGGATGTGACATGAAATTATTATGCTTTTAACTCCCACCTTGACAGCTTAGCACAACAAGAGATATTTATAATGTAGTAAGAAAGTTCTGAGGTAGATGATGATAAATATCCTAAACATTCGCAGTTTCCTCCAGAGAGCTTTGCTCAGAGATGGCTAGTACCTTCCTTGGATGTCTGATACCTCAGCTAAGTTTCAAGGTCTCCTGAGCCAACCCTTATTTTGATTTATGCCATATCATGTAGCAATATAGATATAAAAACTTCGGTCGGACCCTAGAGGTCTATATGTGTTTATGCCCTTCTCTGCATATGTGAGCAGCAATTGCACCCATATGTTAAAATCTCACATGAGCTGGCTCCGTTATTATTTATAAGTCTTTGCATGCTGGGTAATTTTGCATGCTTTATTATAGTGTGATGATTTTTCAAAATCGACTTTAGGAAAATTCTTTCAGGAATGCCATCAGGATCTCAAACAGTTTGGGTCCAAATCAGATCGGACATTTAGTCGGGCATGTTCTGGATCCAAATTGTTTGCAAAAAGTATCAGCAGACACTAGTAGGTAAAGCAAAATATCTGGTTTTCAGTTTCGTCTCCAATATTTTAAGGGTTGGTAGGTAGGCAAACATTTTTGTTTTTGGAAAAAGGAGAAAAACATCCTTAGTCTTTTAGACTTAAAAAGAAAAGCCTTTTTTTTTGGCCTAAAGAATTAAAATGTTACCATAAAATATTATAATAGCCATATTTATTGCATTTTTCAGAGATGTTCCTTTGAAGTTGCTGTGTCACAATAGCATGTGTGGAAGACTCATTGGTAAAGGTGGCTCGGTTATCAAAGGCTATATGTCGGAGTCTGGCACACATATTGTGGTTTCAAGGTAAGACTGAGCAAACAACAAAGTAAATTAAAGTTGAAAGGAGGGTGGATATTCCGGTTTTGATGAGAGTGCAGTGGCTCAGTGGTAGAGTGCTTAACTTGAGACTGAAGGGCTGCGGGTTCAGCCTCTCCGGCGTCACTTCGCTGTGGTCCTTGAGCAAGACACATTTATCCTAGCTTAGTACTGGTTCTACCCAGGAAGACCCGTCCATTTATAACTGAAAGATTGTTGATGGGACGTAAAGAATCGAATCAAACAAACAAATTCTGGTTTGAGGAGCACCATGGTAGACACTATTTCCAGAGTATAACTTCCACATCCTTCCAATTAAATTTCATCTCATTTGACTCGGGCAAAGATTTTGTTTGATATTCTGGGAAACTACCTTTTCCATTACATTACGTAAATTTTTCAAAGAATTTGTACTAGGAAAATCCCTGAAATATTGTAAAATCTGTCTTAAGCGGCCACTCAAAAATAGACTAAACAAAGTTCTCAAAGACAAATGGTAGCTTAATGCAGGTCAAAAGTATTGCAGAATTCTGCAATACTTTTGACCTGCATTCAGCGATAATTTTTCTTTCAAACGAATATTTGGTGTTTTTGTGTGGCCACATTTTAATGTACACAAAAATGGGAAAATGGTCAATTTTTTTTTTATTGGGAATAACTTTTATAAGGTGGAAATATAATTGGCCAAATTAAATCTCTCCACTGGTCAAAAGTTTCATGCAAATGATCATTTTTTTTTTAATCTCTTTTTTTTAACCATAAAATTGGTTCGAACTGTTCCAAAATAGAGAACCTACAAAATTAAAACACCTTTTTCTGTTTTGAGTCTGTTGATGGGAATTTGGAAAGTGCACCACTTTGGGGTGTTGTTTTATAACAAATTTATTGTTTTATGCATTAATAACTATACATGATAGTTTACTGTTAGGTCAGCTAAAAAAAATTGTGAATAAGGTCTGGAAAACGTACAAAAGCCATGAGAAAAGTCAAGGAATTTTAAATCAAGCTTGGGTGGCACTTCTCGAGTCGAGGTTTGAACAGACTTGAAAATTATTTAATTATGAAGTTTTCTTGAAAAATCTTCAAAAATTAAATCCGTCTTGAAAAATGCTGGACAATCGCTCTTAGACCTTGAAAAAAACTAAGAATTTCCTTTATCTAAACCGGATAGCCCTGTTAATGGAGACCAAAACCAGTGAAAAGTTATTGTGCTTTCACCGAATAAAGGCACCACAATTTATGATAAATCCCCTTTACTTTAAGTGTAAATCATTACCTTGTAGTCCTTGAAACTGTAGGATATTCTTTTTAAAAGTCCTGGAATTTTACACATGAACCCTGTGAGTTGATACTTCTTGCTTAAGAAACATTCTGGTACATTACAGTGCTGATGCGGTGAACTATTTTATTGACCGTGTCATCACCATCACAGGACCTGTGGAGAATGCTTCAAAAGCTGAAGGGCTTATCAGCGAGAAAATGAGGAAGTGCTTTGAAAGAGATACACAGAATTATGTAAGTATTGACTCCTCAGTCCTAGAGACGTGTATATGCCAGTATTTTATGGTTGCAGGTTTCAAGGACCTTGAAAAGTCCTTGAAACTGATGATTGTCCTGGAAAACTGGAATTTAAAAGATGGACCTTTTTTTAGCGGAATTTTGCACAAATGCCTTTGAAAACGTGGATTGGTCCTGGAAAAAGACACCACCTATGCAATAAATACCTATCATAATGAGCTGGTTGATTTCTTAGTTAATGGAAGGAAGCAAACAAATAGTTCCTGAAGAGACTAGCAATCTGATCTGGGACTTTATATTGCTATATTGCTTTTCAGGCCTCCAGATAAGAAGAGTGTGTACCTGAAAATCGTTTTTCTTATTTCTCAACCAAAACATATGTTGTGGGTACTCAAAAGAACCGTCTCGATGAGACATTTCTTTTGAGCACCCAAAACATATGTTTAAATTCATGGGTAAGAAAATGATCACAATTTTACATTTAAAAAAATTATGCTATGGCTTTTCTGTCTAGTAGTTTTGTTCTGGCAGTCAGATTTACAGAGCATTTTCTTAATTTCAGCAGAACCCCAACTATGGTGGATTCCAAGGTGGACCCAATATGGGTGGACCAATGGGAGGTCCTAATTTCTTCCCAGGTGGAAGAGGTGGCCCCTACCAAAATCAGTCATATATGGTAAGTACCAGTGTTTAAGAGTTATTTAGGTCCATATTAGCATGATTTAGGCGTAAATTGCAATATTAATTATTACCCCAAGTTCAGAGGGCATACTACTTTAGGTTTGTGGTTCCAACCATACATCAATCCTCCGCACTTTTTTTTGCGCAACATTTTGAGAACTACTTGTTAGGATCTTCATTTCATATGTCCTTTCCTCATGAAAAAGATGAGGTTTTCAATATATATTATAATCCTTATTACGCTACACACAGGACAAATGATTAAACTTATTCACTTGCGGATATGAAAGGTAGGGCTGCCACGTTTACAAAATTTGGTAAACGTTTACACTAGTTCCAGTAACTGAAATAATTCCGTTTACATGGAATTTCCAGATTTGATTTTTTTCATTATGCAGATAGGTAAAATCGTCGATATTTTTCCTAAAAAAACTTTGAAAAAGCTACCTTGTGCGAATATTCGAAATTGTTTAGTTGGGTGTTGTGATAGAACTCATTTCAAGTTATTGGAAAGTGATTGCAACCTTGGCAGACTCTTAGATCCCAACTTTTTCTTCAGTTGCAAGTGTGTTTTTAACAAGTTGACATGCACAATACATAACTGCCAATCATCATGTACGCATCAATACACACGCTGATAGGAAATAAACAAGATGTGTCTCCACAAAACCTTTACATAACTGTTAAAAATACTGGAATATAATTGCTCTAAGCAGTGACTGAGTTTGACAATTTTCAGGGCATTTTTATGGCCAGCCGTAGTCACTGTATGTGTAGGCACAATGCTCAAAGAATTTGAAAAAAAAGCTCCCTTTCCCTTTAGTATGTCCGCCGTAACAGTCTGATTGCAGTAGATATCAAATAAATCCTAATCTGAGAAAACAAACAAACTGATTGATGGTCCAGAACAGGATGTTCATTAGGAAATGCTATTTATAAACCATGACGCTGGTCACATGCTAAAGTTTGTGTAAACGGTAGGCCAATTTGTAAACGTTTATTGCAAAAACCCGAAATAGTAGCGTTTACACTTGTAAACGTGGCAGCCCTAATGAAAGAAGAAATATCTTGGTAAAGTGAATGAATTCAGTGATTGTCCTAGGGAGCGCAGTGGCTCAGTGGTAACGTGCTTCACTCGAGACCGAGGGGTTGTGGGTTTGAGCCTCACCGGTGTCACTGCGTTGTGGTCCTTGAGCAAGACACATAAATCCTAGCTTAGTATTGGTTCAACCCAGGAAGACCCTTCCCTGTTTAACTGAAAGATTGTTGATGGGATGTAAAGAAACAAATCAAACAAAACAATGATGGTCCTTTGATGTTTTCAATATATTACAATCCTTTTTATGCTACAAACATGACAAATGATTAAACTGATTCACTCGCCGATATGAAAGTTGAAAAACTTGGTGAAATGAATGAATTCAATGATTGTCCTTTGATGTGTTAAATATATTACACTAATTTTTACGCTACAAACAGGACAAATGATTAAACTGATTCACTCGCCGATACGAAAGGTATAAACCTTGGTGAAATGAATGAACTCAATGATTGTCCTTTGATGTTTTCAATATGTTACAATCCTTTTTACGCTACAAACAGGACAAATGATTAAACTTATTCACTCGCCGGTATGAAAGGTGATAAAACTTGGTGAAATGAATGAATTCAATGACTGTCCCTTGATGTTTTCAATATATTACAATCCTTTTTACGCTACAAACAGGACAAATGATTAAACTTATTCACTCGCCGATATGAAAGGTGATAAAGATTGGTGAAATGAATGAACTCAATGAATGTCAATTGATGTTTTCAATATATTACAATCCTTTTTACACTACAGACAGGACAAATTATTAAACTGATTCACTTGCCGATATAAAAGGTATAAATCTTGGTGAAATGAATGAATTCAAAGGTTGTCCTTTGATGTTTCAATATATTACAATCCATTTTACGCTACAAACAGGACAAATGATTAAACTTATTCACTCGCCGGTATGAAAGGTGATAAACCTTGGTGAAATGAATGAAATTGATGATTGTCCTTTGATGTTTTCAAGATATTACAATCCTTTTTACGCTACAAACAGGACAAATGATTAAACTGATTCACTCGCCGGTATGAAAGGTGATAAACCTTGGTGAAATGAATGAAATTGATGATTGTCCTTTGATGTTTTCAAGATATTACAATCCTTTTTACGCTGCAAACTGGACAAATCATTAAACATATTCACTCGCCGGTATGAAAGGTGATAAACCTTGGTGAAATGAATGAAATTGATGATTGTCCTTTGATGTTTTCAATATATTACAATCCTTTTTACTCTTCAATTAGGACAAATGATTGAACTGATTCACTCGCCTGTATGAAAGGTGATAAACCTTGGTGAAATGAATGAACTCCATGATTGTCCTTTGATGTTTTCAATATATTACAATCCTTTTTACGCTGCAAACAGGACAAATGATTAAACTGATTCACTCGCCGGTATGAAAGTTGATAAACCTTGGTGAAATGAATGAAATTGATGATTGTCCTTTGATGTTTTCAAGATATTACAATCCTTTTTACGCTACAAACAGGACAAATGATTAAACTGACTCACTCGCCGGTACCTTGGTGAAATGAATGAAATTGATGATTGTCCTTTGATGTTTTCAAGATATTACAATCCTTTTTACGCTACAAACAGGACAAATGATTAAACTTATTCACTCGCCGGTATGAAAGGTGATAAACCTTGGTGAAATGAATGAAATTGATGGTTGTCCTTTGATGTTTTCAATATATTACAATCCTTTTTACTCTTCAAACAGGACAAATGATTAAACTGATTCACTCGCCGGTATGAAAGGTGATAAACCTTGGTGAAATGAATGAAATTGATGGTTGTCCTTTGATTTTTTCAATATATTACAATCCTTTTTACTCTTCAAACAGGACAAATGATTAAACTGATTCACTCGCCGGTATGAAAGGTGATAAACCTTGGTGAAATGAATGAAATTGATGGTTGTCCTTTGATTTTTTCAATATATTACAATCCTTTTTACTTTTCAAACAGGAGCCGGGCCGCGTAGCGCAGTCGCTAACGTGTCTGGCTACAGATGCGTGTAAGACTGCAGATCCAGGGGTCGCGAGTTCGATCCTGGTCCGGTCCCATACTTTAGTGGAGATTGATCATGAAATGATTTCTACGGTCATTCTCCTCCCTTCCGCTGATTCATTCAAGAAGGGTTGTTGTCAGTTACAAGCGAAAGTATGTGCACGAATTACTGGTTAACCGCTTGTTCAAGCATGCCCAGGAAAAAGTGTGGTTCGGTGAACTGACCGTCCCGCAATGACCATAGCTGTTGACTTGGGACGTAAAGCAACAAAACAAACGAACAAAATCTTCAAACAGGACAAATGATTAACTGATTCACTCGCCGGTAAGAAAGGTGATAAACCTTGGTGAAATGAATGAAATTGATGGTTGTCCTTTGATGTTTTCAATATATTACAATCCTTTTTACTCTTCAAACAGGACAAATGATTAAACTGATTCACTCGCCGGTATGACAGGTGATAAACCTTGGTGAAATGAATGAAATTGATGGTTGTCTTTTGATGTTTTCAATATATTACAATCCTTTTTACGCTGCAAACAGGACAAATGATTAAACTTATTCACTCGCCGGTATGAAAGGTGATAAACCTTGGTGAAATGAATGAAATTGATGATTGTCCTTTGATGTTTTCAATATATTACAATCCTTTTTACGCTACAAACAGGACAAATGATTAAACTGATTCACTCGCCGGTATGAAAGGTGATAAACCTTGGTGAAATGAATGAATTCAATGATTGTCCTTTGATGTTTTCAATATATTACAATCCTTTTTACTCTTCAAACAGGACAAATGATTAAACTGATTCACTTGCCGGTATGAAAGGTGATAAACCTTGGTGAAATGAATGAAATTGATGGTTGTCCTTTGATGTTTTCAATATATTACAATCCTTTTTACTCTTCAAAAAGGACAAATGATTAAACTGATTCACTCGCCGGTATGAAAGGTGATAAAACTTGGTGAAATGAATGAACTTGATGATTGTCCTTTGATGTTTTCAAGATATTACAATCCTTTTTACGCTGCAAACAGGACAAATCATTAAACATATTCACTCGCCGGTATGAAAGTTGATAAACCTTGGTTAAATGAATGAAATTGATGATTGTCCTTTAATGTTTTCAATATATTACAATCCTTTTTACGCTACAAACAGGACAAATGATTAAACTGATTCACTCGCCGGTATGAAAGGTGATAAACCTTGGTGAAATGAATGAATTCTATGATTGTCCTTTGATGTTTTCAATATATTACAATCCTTTTTACTCTTCAAACAAGACAAATGATTAAACTGATTCACTCGCCGGTATGAAAGGTGATAAACCTTGGTGAAATGAATGAAATTGATGATTGTCCTTTGATGTTTTCAATATATTACAATCCTTTTTACGCTACAAACAGGACAAATGATTAAACTGATTCACTCGCCGGTATGAAAGGTGATAAACCTGGGTGAAATGAATGAAATTGATGGTTGTCCTTTGATGTTTTCAATATATTACAATCCTTTTTACTCTTCAAACAGAACAAATGATTAAACTGATTCACTCGCTGGTATGAAAGGTGATAAACCTTGGTGAAATGAATTAATTCAATGATTGTCCTTTGATGTTTTCAATATATTACAATCCTTTTTATGCTACAAACAGGACAAATGTTTAAACTGATTCACTCGCCGGTATGAAAGGTGATAAACCTTGATGAAATGAATAAAATTGATGATTGTCCTTTGATGTTTTCAAGATATTACAATCCTTTTTACGCTACAAACAGGACAAATGATTAAACTGATTCACTCGCCGGTATGAAAGGTGATAAACCTTGGTGAAATGAATGAACTTGATGATTGTCCTTCAATGTTTTCAAGATATTACAATCCTTTTTACGCTACAAACAGGACAAATGATTAAACTTATTCACTCGCCGGTATGAAAGGTGATAAACCTTTGTGAAATGAATGAAATTGATGATTGTCCTTTGATGTTTTCAATATGGACAATTATTGTTTTTTACAATAATTGCTTTTATTCATGCGAGCTGGAATGTTCGTATACTTCATTTGGTAGTATTTGTTCTTTCCCGTTGGTCCTGGTTAACAATGTTTTATAAGGCCGAATCTTCTGTTAGGCGAATGTTATGAAATATCGGTTACTATAAACAATGCAATATTACCAGCCACGTGACTCGCTGACCTTCTCTTCGGCCTTGGAAAAGCTTTCTCCATCAAGCAAAGTCAAAGTTAGAAATACAGAGCTCTTTTTATTTCGCGTACAGTTAAATATGTCAGCGAGAGGAAAACGGCGTGGTGCAAGGAAGGATTCCACCGCTAAGAAGGCTAAAGTCACTAGTGAGAGCCAGTCGAATGTCGCGGTTGACAAGTTCGAGTTTCAATCAACCGGTAAGGTCAAGGAGCCAAATCGCTTCGTTGACTTTGAAGCGGTTTTAAGGGCATCTGACATCCCATTGCCATTATCGTCGCCTCAGCCTCCTGTACAGTCGGTCAGTCATTCAACAACTACTCCCATCCCAGACGCTGTGCAAATTATTCCCTCTGTTTTAGGCCAGAGCATTGAACAACTTCGATGTAGTGGTGATGAGATTTTTGCGCATGTACCTAGTTTGTTGCGCCAGCAAATTTGCAACGGGGAATACATTAATTTAGCTCTTTTATTAAAAGGTGGGATGGAGTTACAAGATTTTTGTGAGGGTGGTTCTCTTAAACTCACTTCAAATGGGGATATTGAGATGCGCGCTAAGGTTTGCAAAGATAAGGTCCCCTCAGTTGACAAATGGACTGACGCCTTTTTAATATATACCTCAATTTATCTAACACAGTACCCAGACAAGGCCCCTCAATTATTACATTATATGTTTGTCATCAGGGAGGCCGCAGTTCGTCAGAGGGGTCATTGCTGGTGTGAGTATGATGAGCAGTTTAGGATTCGCCAGGCCAATAATCCGTCTTCCTGGTCCGTTATCAATAATGACCTGTGGTGGCGCTGTATGCAGCTACCTGTCCCAGTTTCCTCTAGTACCACTTCTGCTCCTACTGTTTTTCCTGCCAGCTCATCTAAATCATACACTTGTTTTGATTTCAACAAGGGGGTTTGCCGTTGGCCTAGCCCATGTAAGTTCCCACATACATGTTCGTCCTGTGGTTCATCCAGCCATGGAGCTGTGACCTGTTCCGGTCAGTCTCAAACTTCCATGGGGCAGCCATTTCTACGACAGGCCCCTTTTCGCGGAACCTTTGGTCGGTCAGGATCCCGTTTTCAAAGAGGCCGTTATCCAAGATCCGCAGGGGCATTTGGCCGAGGCCGGGCAAGACCCTATTAATCTGGATATATCAAGCTTGGCTAGTTCTCCCATCAACTTGTTGGCTTTGCAGCGTGAACTTGACATGTATGATTCTCCTGATAGGGATTGCATTTTGGACGGGTTTACAAATGGTTTTTCTTTGCATTATACCGGACCACGAGTGTCCGTTGACTGTAAGAATCTCAAGTCAGCCTTTGAGTTACCAGCTCTTATTCAGGATAAAATCAATTCTGAAATTCTTGCAGGAAGGGTAGCTGGCCCATTTTATACTCCACCCATTCCTGCTCTCAGAGTTTCCCCTATTGGATTGGTCCCAAAAAAGTCTCCTGGGAAATATAGGTTGATCCATCACCATTCTTATCCCTATGGTTTTTCTGTGAATGATTTTATTGACCCAAAATTGGCTTCTGTTCAATACACTAGTTTTGATGAAGCAGTTTTCATGTTACAGGATTTAGGCCGTAATTGTAAGCTATGTAAAATGGACTTGCTTCATGCTTTCAGACTTCTCCCTGTCAAAAAAACAATGTTTCCACTTCTGGGTTTTAAAATGAATGAAAAGTTTTATATAGATAAATGCCTACCCTTTGGCTGTGCAATAAGCTGCCGTACTTTTGAGCAGTTTTCCACCTTCTTGGAATTTGCTGTTAAACGCCGCATGAAATCAGGAAGTTTATTACATTATCTGGATGATTTTTTGGGGGGTGATAAAACTCATTCTGCCTGTAAAGCACTAATGCAGGTTTTTCGCCATTGTATGTCAGACCTGGGGGTACCCTTAGCCGAGGATAAGTCTGAAGGCCCAGTTGAGGTCCTTTGTTTCCTAGGCCTTGAGTTGGATTCCATCGAGATGGTCGTTCGAATACCCAAGGCAAAAATCTTGGAAATCATCGAAAAAATTGAGTGGGTTTTAAGTAAAGATAAGATAACACTGAAGCAAATGCAGTCTCTCATTGGTTCTCTTAATTTTTGCTGCCGGGCCATTGTCCCTGGTCGGCCATTTTGCCGGCGCCTTATCAACGCAACTTGTGGTCTCACTAAACCCTTTCATCACATTCGAGTTAACAACCCAATGAAATTGGATCTTCGTTTGTGGCTGCATTTCTTTCGTGACCATAATGGGGTGTCCGCCTTTCATGATCGTTTTTGGATATCCAATGCCGATGTCCAACTATTTACCGACAGCGCGGCTGGACCAGGTCTAGGTTTTGGCATCTATTTTCATGGAAAATGGGCTTACGGGGTATGGCCGGATACATGGAGAACAATTGGTGCCACATCTGACATTACTGTTCTTGAGCTTTTTCCCATTTTCGTGGCCTTACATTTATGGGGTAGTTCTTTCCAAAACAAGAAAATCAAATTTGTCACTGACAATATGGCAGTCACACACATACTTAATACGATGTCCTCAAAATCAGAACATATAATGTGCATTGTTCGGCATTTAACTATGATGTGTTTACACTTTAATATTGTCCTGAGATCAACTCACATTGAGGGAGCTCGGAACAGTATTTGTGATGCTTTGTCTCGACAGAAGCTGGCAAAGTTCAGGGAACTAGCTCCGGAGGCAGATGTGCACCCCACCCCAATACCAGATTCTCTATGGAATGTCTTCAATCTCGAACCAGACAGTTACTCCACGACAGCATTGCAGTGAATACTGCCAGCACTTATAAAAATGCAGTGGTTTGCTTCAATAATTTTCGTGATCAGTATCACTTACCTTTAGTTTACCCAGCTCAACCTTCACATGTCGTACTATTTATAGCCTATTGTTTTGAGACTGGGCTTTCCCCTGCCACAATCAAGACATATATTGCCGGTTTAAGTTATCATCATAAGATTAATATGTTGCATGATCCTACCGATTTATTTGTGGTCAAAAAACTTTTAGAGGGCTGCCATCGATCTGGTAAAAGAACGGACAGCCGTGCTCCCATCACACCTTCTATTCTGACTTCTATTTGTGAGCTGCTTTCATCCATTTGCTATAATGTTTTTGAAGCAACTATGTTTAAAGCAGCATATTTATTAACTTATTATGGGTTGTTGAGGGTGAGCGAGGTTGTCCATTCTTCATGGCAGCAGTTTGGCAGGGCATTGCAGATTCAGGACATCACGTTCGAGAAGTCAGGTCAAGCAGTCTGTATTACCATCCGTCAGTCAAAAACATCCCAAACTGGCCGGCCTACATTCATGCGTATTCCATGTGAACCCGACACAAACAGGTGCCCTGTTTGTGCTTTACGTAACTATGTTCGGATTAGACCGCGTGTTGATGGTTATTTATTCTTACATGCTTATAATAAACCTTTGACAAGAACTCAATTTTCATCTGTTTTGTCTAAATGCATTACATCATCTCCTTTCAGGAATTGTAAAATCTTGTCACACAGTTTTCGTATTGGCAGGGCTTCTGAATTAGCATCCAAAGGTGTGTCACAGGATGCGATCATGAAGGTAGGCCGATGGCACTCTCAGGCGGTCCGGTCCTATATCCGTAATTCATAATATTGTAAGAGGACATGGTATGTGGTTCTTGGCAGGCTCACTTTAATATCACATTTGCTTTACTACAGATATTTGGATGCTTGGTGACTCGATCCTTGCCTGGGCTGGAGTTTATGCCATCCAAAGAGGAACCCCTAATTTGCAACTGCCAAGCCCCCATTCGGTAGGCTGGTACGGCATCAGGGGCATGTCTTGGACCCAGTTTACACACTCCTTACAACTGCGGATCCTGTTCCAGGCACCTCCGAAAGTGATCATGATACATCTCGGAGGGAATGATTTGACACATACAGGAATTCTGCCTATTTTTAATTTAATTCGCAGGGGTATTAATTACATTTCCAGGGCATGCCCCGATGCACATTTCATTTGGGTCGACATTTTGCAGCGTCTGCATTGGACGGATTCATATCGTGGGGATGTGCGTATCGAACGCAAACGGCAGCGTGTAAACCGTTTTGGCCGGAACCTTATATCCAGTCTGCCAAAGGGCCATTTCCTGGTTCATGACATTGATATTTACACGCCGGGCTTTTTTCGAAACGATGGGACACATCTCAGTCGTGTGGGTCTGGCCATGTATTTGGACGCTGCAAGAGAGTCCATACTGCCATTGCTGCAGGGTTAGAATTTTGGCGGATTAATTTTGGAATGCCTTTCAAAATTAATTGTGGCGGAAAATTCTATCAGACTCGAGTCGATCTAATGCACAGCTAGCGATTCAATTTTCAAGTCATTAATATTGGGTATTTGTATATTTGGGGGGTGTTTGTGCTGATCTTGCATTCAATGCTGCAGCATAGTGATATGCTCCTGTTTAAAAGTGTGTGTCATTATTACCGGGTAATTAAGGTGGTCGTTGTGGTTGTTGTTGTCGTCTCATACAATTTGGTGTTATCGCTCGAAGTTGGATGCCTCAGTGGTTGTCGTTGTTTGAGGCATCTAATGTTATAGGCGTTTACATTGAGTTGTGTTGCAAAGTCTACATAGTCTGGATGCCTCAGTGGTGGTCGTTGTTTTAGGCATCTAATGTTATAGGCGTTTACATTGAGTTGTGTTGCAAAGTCAACATAGTCCGACACATGGTTTGACCGTTACCCGTTGTTATCAGCATTTTCACCCCCCAACTATGTGCAACAGTTATATACTGATCAATTTTAATCTCGTGCAACAGACCGACCCTTGTCTGGTGGATCAGAGAATACCTTGAGTCCCCCGTTTCATATCAACCTGGGTTCTCTTTCAATGCCATTGTGGCCGTATTTCGTCACTCTTCATACAAAGCCACTCTTCATTCAAAAGTAATTGTGTTTATCTGTTACTGCATTCATAAGGAGACTGGTATAAAGCTGGGTTAACTATACTCATAGTTACATAACCGTGTATACTGTTCTTCTTATATGTATAGCTGAAAATGAAGAGGGGTTTCATGTATATATTGATAAAAGAAAATAACACACAAATTATTTCAGTTTATTTTGGTGATTGTGTTTCTTCGTAACTTCATTCATAAGGAGACTGGTATAAGCCTGGATAACTATTCACATGGTTATTTAACCAGTGTATACTGTTCTTCTTATGTGAGTAGCTGAAAAGGAAGAATGGTTTACATATGTATATATTAATAAAAGTTAGTAACACACATTATTTTAGTCTATTATTTTTTCAGCAAGTCATTGAATAAGGACAATTATTGTTTTTTACAATAATTGCTTTTATTCATGCGAGCTGGAATGTTCGTATACTTCATTTGGTAGTATTTGTTCTTTCCCGTTGGTCCTGGTTAACAATGTTTTATAAGGCCGAATCTTCTGTTAGGCGAATGTTATGAAATATCGGTTACTATAAACAATGCAATATTACCAGCCACGTGACTCGCTGACCTTCTCTTCGGCCTTGGAAAAGCTTTCTCCATCAAGCAAAGTCACCCGCCCATCCCACCCATCTAGAAGTATTCTAGCTTAGTTTCATTTCAGTCACATATGTCAGCTTTTGCTATGGCATCTTTGCATTGTTCATTTTAAACCAGGGCCATCATTATTCACTCTTTTAAGTTGTATTATGTCAATATGTATATTGTAGGTTACCTATGGTTTTACTCTGTGATGCTGCCTTAGTTTTTTGTTTCAGGTGTTTTTCTTTTGCCTTGTGTCACAGCCAGTCGGGAATACCGAATAGTTCAGATTCCTCAAAGACAATCGTTTTCATTCCAAGTACTTTTGGTAGCTCCCATACTCACAATGGAGTTTATGACTTTTCACTTTTTCTTCAAGAATACAAGACAGTTCAAAGGGAATAGAGTATTCCAGTGGTTTTAATATTGCAGTCACGATGGCAGAACAGCGGAAAATTCTATCAGACTCGAGTCGATCTAATGCACAGCTAGCGATTCAATTTTCAAGTCATTAATATTGGGTATTTGTATATTTGGGGGGTGTTTGTGCTGATCTTGCATTCAATGCTGCAGCATAGTGATATGCTCCTGTTTAAAAGTGTGTGTCATTATTACCGGGTAATTAAGGTGGTCGTTGTGGTTGTTGTTGTCGTCTCATACAATTTGGTGTTATCGCTCGAAGTTGGATGCCTCAGTGGTTGTCGTTGTTTGAGGCATCTAATGTTATAGGCGTTTACATTGAGTTGTGTTGCAAAGTCTACATAGTCTGGATGCCTCAGTGGTGGTCGTTGTTTTAGGCATCTAATGTTATAGGCGTTTACATTGAGTTGTGTTGCAAAGTCTACATAGTCCGACACATGGTTTGACCATTACCCGTTGTTATCAGCATTTTCACCCCCCAACTATGTGCAACAGTTATATACTGATCAATTTTAATCTCGTGCAACAGACCGACCCTTGTCTGGTGGATCAGAGAATACCTTGAGTCCCCCGTTTTATATCAACCTGGGTTCTCTTTCAATGCCATTGTGGCCGTATTTCGCCACTCTTCATACAAAGCCACTCTTCATTCAAAAGTAATTGTGTTTATCTGTTACTGCATTCATAAGGAGACTGGTATAAAGCTGGGTTAACTATACTCATAGTTACATAACCGTGTATACTGTTCTTCTTATATGTATAGCTGAAAATGAAGAGGGGTTTCATGTATATATTGATAAAAGAAAATAACACACAAATTATTTCAGTTTATTTTGGTGATTGTGTTTCTTCGTAACTTCATTCATAAGGAGACTGGTATAAGCCTGGATAACTATTCACATGGTTATTTAACCAGTGTATACTGTTCTTCTTATGTGAGTAGCTGAAAAGGAAGAATGGTTTACATATGTATATATTAATAAAAGTTAGTAACACACATTATTTTAGTCTATTATTTTTTCAGCAAGTCATTGATCATAATCGGATTTTTGATTAACGTGCAGGTGCAGGGGCATCATCCACATCAGTGGGCCCCTTTCCAGGTAACTGGCTAGCTGCACGCATAGCAGATCTCACACCTGATCTCCAGGTGCTCCTTTCTTGAGGGTCAACTGTGGTGAGCTTCCACTCAC
The DNA here is from genome assembly GCA_964019695.1 of Loripinus fragilis. Taxonomy (NCBI): domain Eukaryota; kingdom Metazoa; phylum Mollusca; class Bivalvia; order Lucinida; family Lucinidae; genus Loripinus; species Loripinus fragilis. The sequence continues at coordinate 73,828,323 of OZ026527.1, read as the reverse complement.
GGCAGTCTTTCTCTGTCAGTTTCTTCCATGTTTGCTTGGGCCTCCCTGCCCCCCGCTTGCCGTCAATCTGCATATCATATGCTGTTCTGATTGCACCACTTGAACGCGCCACATGCCCAAACCAGCGAAGCCTTCTCTCTCTCAAAATGAGGTCGAGGTCCTCAAGCTGAAGCTTTACCAGTAGCTCGCTTGACCTTACCCTGGCCAATCCTCTGGCTTGATACTGCAGATCTGTCTGATCATGGCCCTATCATTGCGTTGCAAGCGCTGCAGGTTCGTCTTGGTAAGTGGCCAAGTTTCACTGGCATGGAGCATGGCGCTCCGCACGCAAGAGCTGTACACATGGCCACGGGTCTTGTAATTGAATAAATTACAATCCTTTTTTCGCTACAAACAGGACAAATGATTAAACTGATTCACTCGCTGATATGAAAGGTGATAAAGCTTGGTGAAATGAATGAATTCAATGAATGTCCTTTGATGTTTTCAATATATTGCAATCCTTTTTACACTACGAACAGGACAAATCATTAAACATATTCACTTGCCGGTATGAAAGTTGATAAACCTTGGTGAAATGAATGAACTTGATGATTGTCCTTTGATGGGCTCAGTATATTACAATCCTTTTTATGCTACAAACAGGACAAATGATTAAACTGATTCACTCGCCGATATGAAAGGTGATAAACCTTGGTGAAATGAATGAACTTTATGATTGTTCTTTGATGTTTTCAATATACTACAATCCTTTCTTATATCCAGTAAAATCTGTTACCCTTTTGAATAACTAGATCCAGATCAGCTGTATTTAGAATGACCGTAAAACTACAATCACATGTATACAGTGCTGTGCCTAGAGTGCAGGATTCCCACAATTTTACTGTTGATGTCCCTTAAAATGTACCCAGTGCTGGCCTTTGGGCGCGCTAAAAAAATCACAGATTTTTGCGCTATTTAAACCCTGTTTCCATATTTAGTGTAGCGTAGTGAAGGGAAGTAAAAAGCAAAATTTAGACTGTGCACATGTATTTACTGATGATAAATGTTGCATGAGATATTGATTTCTAAACTAGTCCAATACACCAACAACGGCGGAAAAAGCAAATTTAAATTAACTGAAGGCCAGAAAAAGCTTTTTAAATATAGAAATATTATATATGCTGGGGAATTGAAAACTATGGCAATGTAGAAACTACTTCACTGATATCTGCACCCCTTCTAGAGCCAAAACTATCAACATTGGGCTCAAATTTAAATAAAAATAACAGAAATTTCAGGAAAACTATTCAATTTAGCAGGTAAAAATCAGATGGATTTGGTGTGTCCCCCAGAATTTGCAAATGTCCCTCTGAAATGACTGGAAATCTGAAGTTCATTCGTAAATTTGTGAATATTTTCTTCCCCATCAGTTTTCGCATGTTTTGGGTACTCAAAAAAAAACGTTTGAATGGGACAGTACATTTGAGTACCCACAACATATGATTTTTTTTTATTACTCCTCTTTGGTCTTGTGACCTATAAAGTACTCCTACCGGGCCTAGTAGCACAGTCGGTAATGTGTCTGACTGCAGATCCAGGGTTTGCAAGAGTGATCCCGGCCCGGTCCCATACTTTCGTGGAGATTGATCATGAAATAATTTCTACAGTCATTTTCCCTTCTGCTTATTCATTCAAGAAGGGTTGTCAGTTACAAGGGAAAGTATGTGCACGAAGTACTGGTTAACCGCTTACGGTTCAAGCTTGCCCAGGAAAAAGTGTGGTTAGGTAAACTGATAGTCCCAACATGACCATAGATGTTGACTGGGATGTAAAGCAACAAAACAAACCATAATGTATTCCCAGTATGCATGGTATTATTTTTTTTACTAATCAGGTCAAATACTGCTTGTTCACTCGACATTGTGGTTACTAAAGGTTTAAACAATTGGATGTCTTTTCTTGTAGGGACAAGGTGGCAACTACTATCCTCAAGGACCAGAGATGATGGCCCCACCACAGGAAGAAATTGAGACAGCATTCTTATATATCCCAGAGACTGCAGTCGGGGCAGTCATAGGAAGTAAAGGGACCAACATCAAAAATATCATGAGACTCTCTAGTGCTAGAATTAAGGTAACAGTAGTAACACAATCAATTAATTGTTTTACCGAACTCATTATATTGAATCATTAGACTCCTCGAGTCCCAAAAGCCTAATACACCCTGAGAAAATGTACATCCTTTGGGACACTAATACAGTCTAAAATCTCCTTAAAGCTGCATAGTCTGTAACTTTTGATCTTTTAATTTTAGATCTAATGTTTCTATTTTTCAAAAACGCCGTAAAATAACTAAAATTCAGGTTAACATTTTACCAATTTCGTAAATCTTAACAAATTATCAGTATCAAAACAACAGCATTTATGTTAAAATTAACTGTCTATAATTGTTGGAGGGACGCAAATAATTACCAACAAGAGAAAAACGCACCTGTTTTATGAGATAATTCACTTTTCCGTGCAGTTTTCAGGTAACGTGAACAGATTTATTGTGAAAACAACTTAATTCTACTTTTACAAATGATTTAAAAAGAAAATAAAATATTTCGAAAAATGTTCATAGTTGCAGACTTAGTCTCTTTAAATATACTGCTCAACAAAAGTTTAGCACAGATTTAAATATCACAGAGGAACAGATAAGCCGCTTTTTGGGGTATTTAAGCAATTAAATTTGTAAAAAAAGCAATTGTTTTCAAATGAGGGAGTAACAAAAAGCAATTGAATTTTGGAAAAAGCAATTGTTTTATAAATGAAGGGGTAACTAAAAGCAATTTAAGTTTGGAAAAAGCAAAAGAAAAAATAAACTGATCAAAATATGAATATATATCCCATGGTAGCACACTTAGTGTGATAGCCAGTTCAAGCCTTTCTTTTGTTGTGTTGTCTCCTTTGATAAATTAGGCAAGTCATTTGTCAGTTACTGGATAAAGTATTTACACAAAGTATTCAAAGTCACTTCGATATGTGCGTTTCTCCCATAACTAAGATTATTATTTAAATTATAAACTAAGATTAGTAGGTGCTTATTGTAAATAAGCAATTTCAAAAATCTAAGTGGGGTAAAAACATATTTTTAAGCAATTGTTTTTGGAAAAAAGCAATTCATAAAAATCTTGTGGGGTAAATACTCAATTGAACTGAAAGTTTATCTGGACCTCTGTATCATATTCAGGTTTGAATGAATATGAAATATTTCATTTGTTGTAAATCAACAAGTATGGGGATATTAAAATTAATGTTTTTTCGTAACCGCCAGACAAAAAGTAATCTGGTTAGGTGTCAGTGGATTGATGTTACTTTTTATGCCATGCGCATGTAAAGGATACAAGCCCACATCCAAAATTAAAACTTTCCATTCTAACGTAAAGCCAATGGTTCTTAACGATGAAAAACGTTGAAAATGTCAGAGAATGGTACCCTTTTATGTCATTTTTCTGCTTTCCATAATGACGTTAAAATGCCCCGTTTCCTTTTTTTGACTGTTCAATAAAAATTAAATTAAGGTCAAAGAACTAAGCTTTCATGTAATCATTTTGATGCTAGTGTGACACAAGCACCTTGAACAATTCTCTGAGTGACTCATTTGAAAACGTCTTCTATGGATAGCGTTACCACCTATATTTAGTCTAGAATTCAGATTTATGTCATTTTTCATGAATCAAATACACTGAGACAAACTTTTATAAACTTGCCTTACCCTTAATTGTCTTTCTTATGGCACCCACTTAAACACGAAAATCCTTTCAATTCAGTATGTCTACGCAACGAAAACAAGTACTGTTTTTGACTTGCAAACGCCATTACAGAAATTTTATAACTTTAAATGTCTTACTCACACATAATTTAATCTTTGTTTATCTGTGCTAAACTTTTGTTGAGCAGTATATATTTGAATACAGTAAGGGTCCGGTCCGCTGATTTGTGCAAAGCATTTTATTTAACTTATTATTTCGATAACTATTTCAAAGGGAATGTTTTCAAACTCACCTGAGCTGAAGGCTCGAGGTGAGTTGTTGTGATCGATCTTTGTCCGTCATGCGTCAGAAAACTTATTCCTTAAACAACATCTCATGAACCACTGGTCCAAATTTCATATAACTTCACATGAATGTTCCCCATGATGCCTTCTTTCAAAATTGCACAGATGGTTTTACTTCACTGAACAGGAGGGCCGCCAGAGATCAAGATAAGAAATCTTTTAAACGACATCTGAACCACTGGCCCAAGTTCAAAATAATTCACACAATTGTTCCTCATAATACCCTCTAACATAATTGCACAGATGGTTCCGCTCCGCTGAACAAAAGGGCTGCCAGAGTTCTAGATAAGAAATATCTTTAAACACTATTTCCTCCCTAACCACTGGTCTAATTTCAAAATAATTTCACAGAATTGTTCCTCATAATACGGCATACCAAAATTGCACAAATGGTTTTGCTCAACTGAACAAAAGGGCTGCAAGAGCTCCAGATAAGAAATATCTCTAAACAGCATTTCCTCCTGATACGTTCTACTAAAATTGAACAAATGGGCATGGTTCCGCTCCACCAAACAAAGATCAGGCCCCCTAGTGGAACCTTTAAAACCTTTAGAAACCTTTAATTTGGTTGCAATCCTTTAAAACCTTTTATTTGTCTGAAAAACCTTTAATAACCTTTATTTTGATCAATAAACCTTTACATTTTTCAAGATCAGCTTTAACATAAGAAATAGACCATATGTAAGTTGAAAAATAATGCCCATGACATCTTCAGCATTTCAGAAAGCTGCATTCATCCTCTGACCATTGTGTCTACCTACCTCTTGCACCAGGGTGACTCTTATAGTGGTCTTAATGTCAGTTTTTCTGAGGCTTCAGATAAGTCAGCAATAAAAAAAAAAGTGAGGTAAGGTAAATTTAAATGCTTTTTGGTTGATTTCTTGCTCTACATTCGTGCTAAACAGCTGTGGTAATGTCGGAATGACTAGTTCATCCTATCCGTCCTTTTCCGAGGCAGGCTTACCCCCAATCCTTTTCACAAGTACATTTATTCAGTGCTCGTCTTTCACTAGTAAAACGGACAACTATAGTGAAAGAGTGTGCCCAACCTGAGAATAGAACCTGCAAAACTCCTGACATTAGGTTGGACAAGCTACCAACTGCAATATTTAACTGGGATAGCAAATATTAAAGGATATCATCAATCGGGCTTATTGACTTCTGAATAGTGTCCTGATTTTCTAATGTCACTGTCTAAGGTTGTCGAATCTGAACATTGATATCAATACACAAGCCTAATACAGACATATGCATATCTTTCTAAATTTTATATTTAAAAAGGGAATACAATATAAATGGGAGCAATATCCCCTGAAATTGTTCAACTACTGAAGGTAAAATTACCCTTAGAAAATGACCAGAGATGGCTTCTCCTGCTTTATTGATTTTCAAAATTTTCCGGGGGAGGACCCCCGTACCCCCCTTAAAGATTAGAAAATAAGTATTTATTTCTCAATTCAACACTCCTCAACACTAGTAAAAAGTTCAAAGTGAGGTTTCAAAAACTAGGGAGTAAACAACAAGAGTCATTTCTATTGATTTGTGATAAAGGGGCTATACTTTTATTGGCTAACATAATAAGATTTGCTGCATCGCTTTCGTGCTATCTTCTATCATGACATGGATTTAAAGATAGGGATCCAATACAAGTTCTAGAAAATTTGACGTTAATTTGCTCTTTATTTTAGAATTTCAATGAAACAACCTTTATTTTGCCTTAAATAGCCTTTATAAAAAACCTTTAATTTCATGACAGTCTACTAGGGGGCCTGAAAGATGCAACCAGAGCTCTAGATAAAAAATGTCTTTAAACATCTTATGAACCACTGGTCCAAATTCAAAATGATTTCACAGAATTGTTCATGAAGCACTCTACCAAAATTGCACAAATGGTTCCGCTCTACTGAAAGAAGGGTCACCAGAACTCTAGATAAGAAATGTTTTTAAACAGCATTTCCTCTTTAACCACTGTTCCAAATTCAATATTGTTTATATGAAATGTTCCACATGATGCCTTCTACCAAAATTGATCAGAATGTTTAGCTCAGCTGAACAACATGGCCACTAGAGCTAAAAATAGAAATATCGGTTAACGATATCTCTTTAGCCACAGGCCAATACATCATATGTGCCAGGACTCAGGTGAGTGATCTAGGGCCCTCTAAGATCCATTAATTTAAACATATCCCCTTGATCATGTTTTAAGCTCACCTGAGCTGAGCCACTGGTCCACAGTATAATGTTGCCTCTGCGCAGCAGTCTGTCGTCAGTTCGTCAATATTTTCAAATGTCTGTTCTGAATCAATTCAATTCAGATTTCATATGGAGACTCCTTAGGGTTGAGGGAACAAAAGTTTGAACAAATATTGCTGGTCACATGACCAAGACACAGAATGCAGTGGCTCAGTTGGTAGAGCATTGGACTGGTGATTGAAGGGTTGCTATTTTTAGAATCCCTGCCAGCAGTCACTGTGTTGTGTCCTTGAGTAAGACCCTATATGCCGCTTGGTACTGGTTCAACCCTGGAAGATCTTTTCCCACATGAGTGAAAAATTGTTGACTGGGATGTAATGAATTGAAACAAACAAAACATGACCAAGATGGCACACCAATATAAGGTAAAAAAAAAAATCTTGAACCAAAATGCCAATGCTCTTGGACATTGGTATGTAACCTTTTGAGGATGTGGGCCATACAAAATATGTTTAAATGATCTGCTATGGTTGACCATAACATAGCATAACCTTTAGTAAGGAGATCTTGTGACTCAGTGTTTGAGCACGTCAGGGACCTGTTTCTCTAGTTTAGACCCAGCTTTGCCATGATGATATTTTGGTAGCCGTTCTGATTGCTATGTTGAGCACCTAAGGTCTGAGCAAGGCTGTACTTAAAACTAGAGGAGCCGGTATGGTGTAGCTCGTCTTGTAAACTAGGGGTCTAGAGTTATATTCATGGCTTCTTCAGTCTGTTGGATGAGATTTAAGCTGTGGCCCCATCTCCATATTACGGTAGTTGTTGATGGGACTTAAAATGCACACAAATTAGGGCTGCAACGATACAGTTACCTCACGATACGATACGTATCACGATATTTTCCTCACGATACGATAGGTATCGCGATTCATTTTTGACAACTTTAGAACCTTAGAAACAACATAGATCTATGAAATTAGGAGAAGTTAATACTCTAATATCAACCTTTGTCATGCTGGATGTTTTTATGTACTACACTCTTCCCCAGTTTTTATCATTTTTTAAAAATATTTCAATTATTAGCATGTATTTACAAGGAGAGCCAAAAACTGTGTAGATTAAGATCAGCTGGATTCTTGAAAGCCAGCTGATCTTGTTCTACATTGTTTCAAAACAGGATATACCAAGTGTTTAGCATGGAAAAGGGTTAACTGATTGAAGCAGAACAATTAAAAGGGAAAATGGTAACATTCCTTTTGCACAAAAACTTATATTTTTAAAATCCATTTCTAATATACTATGCACAATAAGTTTAGCAATTTCTTATGTTTCGCATCTTTTTTGTGCTCATCTTTGTGCAGTGCCGATCAATTTCAATTGTAATGACGAGAACAGGATCTTAGGCAAATGAAACCAGGAAATCTCAGACGCCACCCTTTAAACAGACATTTGGGGAGAGTAAGAATTGCAGAAGGGGTCAGTAAGCAAAAATCACATCCGTTGTAAGTAATGCTAAAATGATAAGCATGTGATTTTTCATTTGGTGGTCTTTCATCTTCCTTATGCATCATACGCCTCTAAAATTATTGGTTATGTGACAGATGTGATAGAGATTTCATGCTGAAAAAAAATCAGCTGCCATCTATGACGACAAAACGTAGACGTCATTTGATTAAACTTCTAATGTTAATTGGCGTGCCAACTCAACAGAGACTCAGTTTACAAAGTAGCACAGGCTTACAATGTAACTCATCTAATGGTTGATTAAAAGCTTAAGTTACTAAAAAAAACGGTGCGACGCATTCGCGAGATAATTGTGACGTAAGAGTTTATCTTTCGGTTCGTGCACTGTAGTGGTGAAAAAGTTTCATTCAACATTATTTGTCTGAATGAGTTGAAAGGCATCAAGCAGTTTTACTTGTTAATGTGGTTAAAGAAGACCCGACTAGAAACACCGTTTAAAGGTGATAACGTAAAAGCATGAGTAAAAACGTCAAATTGTGAAAACTTGGTCCTTTATTTCTCTGAGTAAGTTCAGAAAATTGCAGCATTTGCTATGCTTTTTTGGTTTTCAGTGACCAAACAATCGTTTGAAAGTGGTTTCGGCTTCCCCCAATGATCAGAAATACCCACGTTACCCGCTAGTCTTAAAATTAAACGTCACTTTAGCACGGCCGCTGCATTGGGTAATACTGTATTTTTTTAATTGAAAATTTTGTCAGATGATCGGCGCTTGTATCTTCATGACAGCAAATGAAACTCGAGATCTGATGTATTTGGGCTCACCCATACAAAACAATTGCTAAATTTATTGTGCATAGTATATATAACACCAAGTGCTTCATCGTTAGCGTATCGTGAGATGACCTCACGATACGATACGATACGCGTATCGTCAGAAAACGTATCGCGATACAATACGATTTCAGTGAATCGTTGCAGCTCTAACACAAATGCAACTAAAGTTGTTTAACTCGCCTGTTAGCTGCGACTTTTGCCATCTGTTGATAATCCATGCAAACTGTTTGAGTCTAGATTATCTGGATCCAAACCGTTTGACATGCTGATAGTCTTTTGAGGACAAGAAATGCATGAAAAATAACTCGGCATGCAGAGTGAACCCAGTCTGGGTAGCACAGCTGGTGGCAGTCTGACATCTGTAGACTTTCATTGGTGGAGAACAAACCCTAGACCAGCCATATACTTCAATGGTAACTCTCTCCAGATAGTAAACACGATATGTGTTGGTTAATTAGTGATGAAAAGATTGAATGCACTTTGTATGAACCGTGTCAAACCCTGACTAAAATATGTTTTAATGGCTATTATAAATTCCAGCACAAGTTGTTCAAAAATTGTTTGTTTTTAAAGTTTGAACTAAAATCTATAAAGCTGGTTTCTTGTTTTTGTAGATTTTACCTCAGAAAGAAAACAATGATGAATCTGAGGGTGAGAAAAAGAATATCCCACCTGGTAGAATGGAGGAACGCAAAGTCATTATAACTGGTAGTCCAGAGGCACAATGGAAGGTAAGAAAGGATTCATGAACTTGTCGACAGCATGCACATTAGGGAGCGTGCTTGACCAGGATTGCCACGGTCAGGGAAAAAGTTCTGGAAAATGAAAAAAATTCCAGGTCAGGGAAAAGTCAGGGAATTACATTTTCAGTCAGGGAAATTTTAAAAAAAAAAATGAAAAAAGTCAGGAAAGTCAGGGAATTTCAAAATTTTCCTAAAAAGATGCTAGTTAACAGGCTTCTGGAAATTATAGTTTCCATAATTTGCAAGTAATATTAGAAAAGGAATGTTTCTGAACATAAATTGCAAGCAATTTATGTTCAGAAACATTCCTTTTCTAATATTTATGGTTTAAGATTTTTCTTTAAAGATTAAATCAGCAAGATCAAATATTTGTGCAAAATCTTCGAATAGTCGATGGATGAAAATGGCTGAAATTGGCCTGCCAAAAGGGTCTGGAAAACCGTTGAAAGTCAGGGAAAAGTCAGTGAAAAGTCAGGGAATTTTGAAATGGATATTGAGTGGCAACCCTGTAATGACTCGAGACCGAAGGGCCGCGGGATCGAGCCTCACCGGAGTCACTGCGTTGTGGTCCTTGAGCAAGACACATTTATCCTAGCTTAGTTCTGGTTCAACCCACGAAGACCCATCCCTTAATAACTGAAAGATTGTTGATGGGACGTAAAGAATCAAATCAAAAAAAAAAAAAAAAGCATGCACATTACTTTTTTACCCCGGGTCGGAATAAAATTGTGTAATCAAGAGCTTTTGAAAACTTCAAACTTGCTCAGCTGATAGAGAATGACGAGTAGTGAAACTTTTACTGATCATTGATACTTTTAGTAGTTTGATACTTAAGTGCCGGTTCAGATAAAAATCATGCAGGTGACTCCACATGATGGTCAACCGATTTGTTTGATTTTGATATCACAGAAAGGTTATGATGCAAGAACAAGAAAAAACATTTTAATTTTTTATTATTATCATTTTGGTAACCATGGCAACGGAAATTAATATTTAAGCCAAAATGGTACAATGAATCAACTAAAATTGCCCAAATTCAGTCAAATATTACACACAACTGCCTTCCATTATAAAGAAAAAAACACAAAAAATAAAAACAAACAACACCACTTTAACATTTTAAGCCAAGACATGAATATTGAGTAATTGCCTATGTCGTTGCCATGGCAACAAACAGTATACCACTGAAGAGTAAAATTTAAAAAAATGCATTTTTAGGTGTTTTGGGGTCAATTTATGGCAACTTTTGTAGACTGATATAGATATGTCTTATCATTATACTTAAAGAGCAACTCTTGTTTGGTGTTATTCAAAAATAAAATGCTTTGCAAAATCATATGCCTAGTTGCCATGGCAACAAATAACACACTACCAAAGACATTTTGCTTAATTTTGCTATTTTAGCCATTTTGAGATCAATTTTTAGCATTTTTTGTAACTTGGTACAGTTAGTTCATAACATCGTACTTATAGTTTAACCCTTGTATTGCATGATTGAAAAATAAAACACTTTGCAAAATCATATGCCTAGTTGCCATGGCAACAAATAACACACTATCGAAGAAATTTAGCCAAATTTTGCTAATTTAGTAATTTTAAGATCAATTTTTAGCAATTTTTGTACCTTGTTACAGTTAGTTCATAGCATCATACTTAGAGTGCAACTCTTGTTTTACCTGATTCAAAAATAAAAATCTTTGCAAAATCACATGACTAGTTGCCATGGCAACAAAGAATACACTATTGAAGACATATAGTCTAATTAAGCTATTTTAGCTATTTTAAAATCTATTTTAAGCAATTTTTGTAAACTGGTACTGCTAGTCAATGGTATCATACTTATAGTTTAACTCTTGTTCTGCATGATTCAAAAATATAACACTTTGCAAAATCATATGCCTAGTTGCCATGGCAACAAATAACACACAATCGCAGAAATATAGCCAAATTTTGCTAATTTGGCAATATTGAGATCAATTTTTAGCTATTTCCCTATCTAGTTACAGTTGGTTCATAGAATTATGCTTAGAGTGCAAGTCTTATATTACCTGATTCAAAAATAAAAAATCTTTGCAAAATCACATGACTTGTTGCCATGGCAACAAATAGTACACTATTTAAAACATATAGCCTAACTTCGCTTTTTTAGCTTTTTTTAAATCAATTTTAGCAGTTTTTGTAAACTGGTAGAGTTAGTCAATAGCATCATACTTTTCGTTTGACTTTTGTATTGCATGATTCAAAAATAAAACCATTTGCAAAATCATATGTGTAGTTGCCATGGCAACAAATAACACACTATCGAAGAAATTTTGGTAATTTGGCTATTCCGAGATCAGTTTTTAGCAATTTTTCTTACTTGTTACAATCAGTTCATAGCATCATACTTAGAGAACAATTCTTGCATTACCTGATCCAAAAATAAAAATCTTTGCAAAATCACATGACTAGTTGCCATGGCAACAAATAATACACTATTCAGACATATAGTCTAATTTTGCTTTTTTAGCAATTTTAAAATCAATTTTTAGCACTTTTTGTAAACTGGTAGAGAGAGTCCATAGCATCATACTTATAGTCGAACTCTTGTATTTAATGATTCAAAAAGAAACGCTTTACAAAATCTTAAGCAGAGTTGCCATGGCAACAAATAACACACTATCGCAGAAATTTAGCAAAATTTGGCTAATTTTTCTTTTTTTTTTTAAATCAATTTCTTGCAATGTTTGTAAGTTGGTTAGTTAGTTCATAACACCATGTTCAAAGTGCAACTTTTTCATTACATGATTCAAAAATAAAAGGCTTTGCAAAATCAAATGCCTAGTTGCCATGGCATCAAATATTACACTATCGAAGACATATAGGATAATTTTGCAATTTAAGGTATTTTGAGATCAACTTTGGCAATTTTTGTAAACTGGTAGAGTAAGTTCAAAGCATCATACAAAGTAAGCAACTCTTGTTTTACATGATTAAAACATAAATTGTTTTGCAAAGCACATGCATTGTTGCCATGGCAACAAATAGTACACTATCAAAGACAAAAGGCTTTATTTGATATTTTCAAGCACTTTGATATGATTTTAGCAGTTTTTAAACTCGTTCATTTAGTTCAATAAGTCCATAGCATCATATTTATAAAGTGCATCACATGCCTACGCAGTACATTGTTCAAACGTAGAAAGTTTTGTCATATTGTATGCTTAGTTGCCGTGGCAACAAATAGCACACTAATAATGACAACAGGCATATTGTTTTTCTTTTTTAAGTATTTTGAGATCAATTTTTAGCAGTTTCTTGTAAACTGGTACAGTTAGTGTGTTGTATCAAAACTTAAGTGCATCTCATGTAGTACATAATTCTAACTTAAAAAGCTTTCTCTTATCAGATGCCTAGTTGCCATGGCAACATATAACACGCTTACAAAGACAAAAAGCCGTGTTTTGCTATTTCATGTATTTTGAGACCAATTTAAGCATTTTTTTTTGTAAACTGGTACAGTTTGTTCATAGTATCATACTTAAAGTGCATCCCATGAAGTACACGATTCAAACATAAAAAAAAAGCTTTGTCAAATCAAAAGTCTAGTTGCTATGGCCACAAATAGCACTCTACTGAAGACAAAAGCACTAATTTTGCTATTTTTGGTATTTGAAATCAATTTTTTTGTAATTCTTTTAAACTGGTAACAGTTATTGATAAGTAAAATTCTTAAGTGTTAAAGTTTTAATATTTTCACCAGTTTAAGCATATGTTTTGGGTGCTCAAAAGAAACGTCTCAATGAGACAGTTCTTTTGAGTACCCACAACATATGTTTTGGTTGAGAAATAAGAAAAATATTTTTTGGTACACACTTTTAACTAAAGGCATAGACATACTTTTGTGTTACATGTTCCAATATTAAAACATTTGCAGTCATATATCTGGTTGCTATGGCAACAAAAAAGCAAACCACTGAAAATATAAAAAATCAGTATATTTAGATGGTTCATGATCAATTTACAGCAAATTCTGGGATCAGATACAGATTCTCTATAGCATTATGAAATTAAATGATCATTTCAACTACATGATCCAATAATAAAATACTTTGCTAATTTGTATGTTGCTGACAACAAGAACCATACCAATGAAGGAAAGGTAAAACAAAAGAGAAGCCATGTGGCCAGGGATGGGGACAACGGCAGGATCTGCACCAAAAGCAAACTGTCTCCCATCAATATGTTTGTTTGTTTGATTTTATTCTTTATGTCCCATCAACAATCTTTCAGTTAAACAGGGACGGGTCTTCCTGGGTTGAACCAGTACTATGCTAGGATAAATGTGTCTTGCTCAAAGACCACAACGCAGTGACGCGGGTGAGGCTCGACCCCATGGCCTCTCGGTCTGGAGTCAAGCACTCTACCACTGAGCCACTGCACTCCCTTCCCCCATCAATATAGCTTTGCACTATACATTGTAATTGCCTACATAAACATAGTCAAAGGTCGGTGGCTCAATCAGGGACCTATTTAGGGCGAGATATTGAGAGAATTGCTAAATATCCCTCTTATTTCCTTGGGAATAAAAACTGCTACAATAATGTTACCATAGTAACTGGCACATTCAGATCAGACACAAGATTTTTTTTTTCAAATTATTTGACTTTGAAATTAAGTACCCTCTGAATCATATATATCTATGTGCAAGCTTGTTTCAAATCTATCCATCTATTTTAGAGATAATTATGGTGTAATCAAGGAATTTATCAACTCTCTATGATCTCTTGTGACCTTGAAAATAAGTCCAACGTCCCCTAGATCTAATCAGGCCTCAAGGTTATAAAACTTTTTAAAAAGCTCAATTCAACTGAGAACGAAATTTCAACTGCTCATAACAGTGTTCCCCAATGGCCGTCGGACCGTCGGACATTTCCGGTAATGATTGGCTCGGTCCGATAAATAGTTCTCCAGCGGCAGACCGTATGTCCGATGAAATTTTCGGAGGGAATCTCGTTTTTTTTGGCCGAAATTTGAGCTTGGGACCCGCAAAAAATGATCATGTGTGTCCTTTGGAACTCGCAATAATTTGTGAAGAAGTGAAGAAAGAATGAATGCTTGTTACGTTTTAAGAGTAATTCCAGCATAAAATTCGCAGATTTTTACTTTCAATTTTGCAGTTTGTTTACCGTGAAATCTATTTTTGGAATCTACTTCTTTCTATTTACGGCATACAACCTCACACAAATCAATTAGAAAAGGCAAATTTCCAATATTTTCTGACAGAGATGTGTTAATTCATCCTTCTCACACATCTACATAATAACTGCAAGGTACCTTTTAAATGTAACGGCTCACTAAAGTCTGTTCTGTCAGAAAAAAAGATCGACAATTATAGACACTTATACGTTGTCCAAACGTTTTAGGTGAGTGAGCTCCCTTTATGTTTAAGATTCACTTTGATGTCAACTTGATTGAGTAAGGCAGCATTGTTCTTATGGATTATATATCAAAAGGGGGTTATTGATTACAGTTTAATGGTGTTAACTCTTAGCTCAATGGAAAGTTTGGGATTTATTGTTAGCTGTTTCCTGCAATGTATTACTTTGATCCAACACTGTTTTCCAGTTCGATTCCCGGCTTCTCCCAGTCTGTCGGATGAGACTTTAAGCCGTTGCCCCGTCTTCTGAGACGCTTTAAAACCAGAACCACTGCTGGTTGAGCCTTCGGGAGTTCCTGGACATAGAACCACAAAAATCATAAACCCACCCGGCCAGTACTGGTACAGCCAAGGAACACGGCCACAAACAATATGTTTTCCAGTGTTAATTAGCGAGAACACTAGTTCCCGCATTTCTGCTTTCATAAGCAAAAAAAAGGATACCCTTATGGCATCAATTCAATATTGAAAATAAATCAATGACCTGTGCTGCATAGGCATATTATCTTAATGACCAAAGCAAAGGCTGAAGGACTGCTATGTTAAAAACAAGCATGCAATTGCTTTTAGCCATCAAATCAAACATAAGTATTGATAAATTCTAATATTTAATTATTCAACTTGTTCAGGTTTTTTTTCGGTCCTGTAAAATTTTATTTGGTCTGGTAAAATTCATGACTGCACCAGACCAAATGTCTGGTAATGTCTGGAAAGTATTTGTGAACACTGTCATAAAAACTTAAATACCAACAAATAAAAAAAAGTCTTGCTTTAAGTCTCTCCAATGTTAGATTTATAATGCTAATAAATGTTAAAATACCAACAATTGTTATAGGGATCACACATGTTTTTTCATGCATTAACATTTGCCGGGTCCCGAGGATGCTGTTTGAACACGAGGCCGATAGGCCGAGTGTTCAACATCATCCGAGGGACCCGGCAAGTGTTAATGCAATGAAACAAACATGTGTGATCGTTATTCTTGCACATTTTACCTTATTCCAGCTCAATTCGCACTGAAAACGCTACTAAAACATTAAATTGTCCATTTTCTTACACTGGATTTAGCTAAACAAAATGGCGTCGGCTGTGTACTTTCGAACGTCATAACCTGTACGCAACGTTTTCACGAACAAAAACATCGGCGAAATGATCAGTCTGGTCCGCAATGCGTTCCGTATATAACGTCATGCAAATAATGCAGGGCTCATTTTAAGTATTTTAAAGTGCAGACCCATGTTCAAACAGCACCTGAATCTCCTGATTTGAACATAGATTTTCGTTCATTTGACAATGGGTGTAAACAGCTATACAAATAGATATCTATGCAAGAATGGCATTTTAACATTTATGAGCAGGAAAAAAATTGTGTTCAGCTTAGTTGAGCATGAAAAAAGTTTTATTACCAATTACCCAATGGTATATCTGAGCAAGTTGGGTCTAGACCCATCAATCCCTAATTTTTTGGATAAGATCAAATATTTTGAAGCAGGGTAGAATTCATGGCCAGCTAAGCTTTGCAATTTTGTTACAACAATTGAACATGCCACCTGTATACTTCATAGCTAGGTCAAGATAAAACAAAATTTTTGTAAGTAAAATTGTGAATAATTTTCTTATCATTTGTTTTAGGTGCTCAAAACAACCATCTCATTGAGAGGGTTCTTTCCAGTACACATATACTAAACAAACAATACCTGTTACTCATCACTTTTTGATTGAACAGCGAATGGAACTTACGCATGTACATCAAATGGTGAAAAACGTACAATGCCCATGCGCAAGGATACTGATTATATATACGTCATAATTTAAAACCGTTTCCATAAGCATACTTATGTTACAATTTGCCCTTCATCTTCAACCCAACTTCAAGATTTCAGCTTTTGGTATGTGTGAACTTATAACACTTCATTTCTTAAGAAATGTCTGATTCAATCAGACATTTCTTAAGAAAATAAGCCTAAATCAGACATTTCTTTAGAAAATAAGTGTAAATCAGACATTTCTTAAGAAAATAAGTATAAATCAGACATTTCTTAAGAAAATAAGTGTAATAAGGTCACATGTACCAAAACATTCTGATTCAAACAGTGCATGGTAAATGTACAATCAGATTTCATACAACATGAAGTCTGGTCCCTAGTCCAGTCAGACTTGACCCCATTTGCTACTCAAGATTAGAATTAAGAAGTATCCATAAATGATGTGTTATTCAATAAACAAGAAGTGCATGTAATACTGACAAAACCAAAAAACTGATTGTCATCATTATGGTTAAAACCCAGTGTCAATTTCAGTAGAAAAATGTTTGTAACAATAGTTAAACCTCATTCAGGCTCTTAATAACTATCATCTGGTCTACACTTAAAAACTGTCAAATATTTTTTTGCCTTAATTCAAGGTTAACAAAATTTCCAGAGTAAAAATGTATTTACTTTCTTACTCATCAGTTTTTACATTTGCTTTTCGTTCTGAAAAGTCTCAATAAGACTGTTCTTTTGAGTACCCACATACAATGAAAAAAGAAAATTAATTTTGAACTATGCACTATCTCATTCTGGAGGATTCATCACTCCACTCATTGGAAGTGTCTCATTGAGATGCTTCCAATGAGTACCCACAAAAAATAGTTTCACTTAGAACTGTTCTTATCACTTATATGGAACACAATTGTCTAAACTACATGTAGCACAGTTTCTACTTG
The DNA here is from genome assembly GCA_964019695.1 of Loripinus fragilis. Taxonomy (NCBI): domain Eukaryota; kingdom Metazoa; phylum Mollusca; class Bivalvia; order Lucinida; family Lucinidae; genus Loripinus; species Loripinus fragilis. The sequence continues at coordinate 73,810,883 of OZ026527.1, read as the reverse complement.
GCTGTCATGTTCTTGTCCTAAGCCTATTAAAGATTCTTTGATCAACAGCAGGTCTCAGATAGGCTCTCCAATAATCGAAATCTTCTATACCCAATACTAGTTTTGGCATCATGGGGGCTAAGGTGAGTAATTTGAAGAAAACTGAGTCTACACTACATGGACTGCATACTTCCTCTTGTTACCTGCAATGATAAACCAAACCATTCAATAAATTTTTTTATCATATGACCTCGCGTCTGAGAGTGAAATAACACCATGCAATAAAATCAATAAACCACTAGTGGTTTATAGATTTACGGGAAACGTTATGACGTCGATAACAACGTTGTGATCATTATGACAAAAAACATTATTCGTATGAGACCCAGGGTACGTAAGGGATGTACAGACAAGGGCGATGTTTCAATTTTTACATGTATGCACTTTATATTTCACGCTGGCAAATCTGGGTCTTTACATGTATCAGCAAATGAAGGCAGTTGAAAATCTCTTAGTTTAAACAAGATTTTATTTCGAAGATAGAATGCATTAATCAATACTACATTAATATGGTATTAATTATTTGCTGTTCTGAGCTATCAGCATTTTGTGCAAAGAAAAATGTTTAAAATTTTAAGACTTTTAAGGTACATTATTCGACCTGATAAGCACACACATATATGCTCATATAAGCACACATTGAGTCATTAAAGAGCTGTTTACACTAAATGAACTTAGATTTCTAGTCAATCCATTGATGAAATTTCATTATTAAAATGGATTCACTGTGTAGATGGAAAAGAGTGCAGATCAAAATCAGATGGCATGAGGCCCTATTATTTTGTTGGGCCTGATCATGGTCCAAACTGTTTGCAAAGGTTTCCAGCAGAGAAAACCAGCAGATAAAGAGCTATTTATGCAATTAACACTTACTTTTGATATATGAGCGCCGACGACTTGTGACATATATGGTCAACCACTCTCTAACCAGCATATCGTTGTTGCCATCCAGTTAGCATTCCATTGTTCAAGGCATGAAGAATATGCTTAATAAAACCTAGAAAAGATAAAAAGAAACTTTGAAAAAAAATCAAATGCACTATAGGCTGCAAATGTAAGGCTACATCTGATTGGATAATGTCATATAATTGGCCACATTATGAAATGTGAAAAACTGTTGCAAACTCGACGCCATTATGTAATTTATAGATAACAGGATAACAAAATTGAAGCATGAGTATCAGCATAAATGTTGAATGCATGAAAAAGTGTGATATTATGATAGATGTAATGTACTTGATCTCCAATGAAGGACCAGAACAATACCTCCATCCCAAATTCCAACAGTTTCTGCAAAACTGAAAAACAGCATGAGCATGAAAATATACATGTGCATGAAAATGTGGATAAATAAAACAAAAGTTATTTTGTAATTTCTATATGACAGGATGGGAGGTCTCAGATCACCCCTAGGGATATATGACTATTATGAGGCATCATACCTTGAAATAGAAGTGTCAATATTTGAATGAAAATAATAATTGTCCACTTCAAAGTTACATCGAAATTTCTTTGATATAGTGAAATATGCAAAAGGTTAATTACTTGTAAATGTTCAGACATACTAAAATCTTGAAGATGGTAACGCATCATGGAGCTCATATGCGGATCTAGAGGGGGGACAGGGGGTCCGGACCCCCCTTGAAAAATCACAAAAATATAGGGTTTTTGCAATTCTGGTGCAGATCCCGATAAATCATGAAGCTACCAAGTCAGCATCCAATGTTTGGCCATCATCAGTACACCAGCAAAACGCCATTTAAATGGTCTTTCGCTGGCGAGCCGATGATGACCGGCGTAATTCGATCCTCCGACCCTTCATAAAAAATATTTAAAAAAAACAACAACGTTAAAACATTGTCAAAGTTGGACCCCCTCTGACAAAATTTTCTGCATCCATGCATGGAGCTTATAGTTAAGGCATATCTATAAAAAAAAGGTGTGCTGGGCCTGTAGGGTTGATCCATTTTTTGCAAACAGTCCGGTACGAGTAAACATTGTCAACCCAGATCAGACTACCCCAAAAGGAAATGGGTCATTACAGTTTTGTATGTTATTCACATTTCATAAAGCAATGTTTCATTTTAAAAATAAATGTTTCAGTGATTTGTCAAGCATCTAATGCTTGAGTTTGCAAACATTGTGAACCCTGACCAGTTTACTCCATTAGCAGTCTATGATACGGGTGCCGAATTTTCGGGTCTGGATGAAAATAGATGACAGATGATTTATATAACAAAAAATGCCACAAGGCCTTAGTTTATCCCCTCCCTACTTCTTTCAGGGGAGGGGTTGGCTGTCTCTTGATTTTTGAAAAAAATTGGCACAGGTTCCCCTAGCCAGAGCATTTTCAGATTTTTTATTTGAGGGCCTGTAAAAAGTGTTGGGTAAGGCAGAGAACAGGCAAGTTTGGATAGATTTCCCTTATCCTAAATAAATCTTTCTTGCACCGCTATATAGATTGATTTTGTTTGAAAATCTAAAAAAAATAATAATACATGCTTTGCTTCAGCACCAGGCCAATGGCACCCGGATACTCACTGCCTTTTATTTTTGTCCAGGGCCTGTCCTGAGCAGATGACAGATATTGTGATTATAGAACTTTCCAACTGTGTATAGCACCAGGTTGACATAAAAACTAATCAGCATTCTATTTTTTTAAGGCTGTGGGAATGAATATATTATGCACCAGTCATTTGTTACCATGGCGGCTTGCCCCCAGCCCCTGAGTAGGGCGGGCCTGAGCAGGGTGAGGGATGGCCGGGCAAATGAATGTGCTGTGTTTTTAACTTATAATGCATTGTCCCTATGGCTATAGTGTGTAAGAATTTGGGAAATGCACCTAGGCAAACATGGCAGTGCAATGTAATAACAGACTAGAGGGTGTTACCATTTTATTATCAGCTGGCTGTCCCCACAGTGTTGGTGTTTAGGTCAGGGAACTGCAGACAAAAGGTCAAAGACCAAGCTGTTCCCCGGGGTTAGGGGCAGTGGTTACAAATGACTAGTGCATTATGACGCTTCTTTCCTAGTGTCCATCAGTGCATGAAAATCAACTTGATAATGAACAGAATAAAGACTTCCCAAAGCTAAGTTTAAACGGTCACTGGACATTTCGGCCCATAACAATTTCGGCCCATAGCCATTTCGGCCCATAGCAATTTCGGCCTATACAATTTCGGCCAACAATTTAGTATGGTTTAATTTGTATGTTTGTCTTTGATTAGTATAATTAGGTCGGCTTACCTGTAATTATCCGCACAAGCTTGTTAATTAAGCAGAATGGGTATAATTGATTAGAAGAGTTTGATAGGTAAAAGAGAATAGTTCATCGCATAGGCAAAAAGCCAATGCTCAGACGAGCCTGCGCATTTGCGCACTCTCGACAGAGCCTTAGCTGCTTGCATACGAATCATTAATAGAATTATTCAGTTAAATTACCGAACTAGTTGTATTTGAAAATGGAATAAAATATAATACAATATTTTTGGCAGTTTATGATTATTTCTTCCACTGATTACGGGCTCTTTATGAAAATCCTATATGCGGTAAACGCATCTGTTTTTGCACATTCATATGAATAATGAAAGAAGAATACAACATGTATCAGTGTATTTATTCACGCGAACATCAATAAAATCATAAAAACTTGTATAGGAACCCAAAACAATTCAGTTCACATCTGTGTGAAATTTATTTAGCATGAGAAAGAAGCTATATATGTATGGGTTCTTAGTTCATAAAGTATAAAGTGATGAGACTGCGTGGATACGCTGGATGGTCTGATTATCCAATTGCCACACATGAAAATTATTAGATTTGTTGCGAGAAATCGAGTTTTGTTGCCAGTGAACAAGTACAGACCAGCCTGCGCATTAGTGCAGCCTGATCAGCGCCGTTATTATTCGCTATCTGAAAAGTCGAATAGCTGGCTTATTTTGATCAGAAACCCCAAAATTATTTCATGTTTTCAGATTTTTTTCTCAATATTACTCTATCCATTTTATATCTATTTCTATAATAAATAATCTCTTTTGCTGCTTTGAAATCTGGGTTGACATAATTTATGGGCCGAAATTGACATGGGCCGAAATTGACATGGGCCGATTTTGTTATGGGCCGAAATGACCCGGAACCATTTAAACCATTCTAAATTTTAGACTTTCCTAAAGTTTGGGCTAAACAACATTTTATTTCAAACTCAAACAGATACTTACGTACCTCTGCCTTTGCCATTGTGGTCGTTGCATATCTGTGAAAGGCACTAGATTATGGGGAGAGACAATCGCCTCAATGTACTGTCTTTCCGTATTTTCGTATCAAGCCTCTTCGACCAATATTTGCTGAAAGCTTTTCAAAAGCTCAACTTGTTTCTCGATCTCCTCGCCAAAATGTTACCCTCAGAACTGACAGTCGCTTTACGATGCATATATCTTGTTGTGTCCCAATTATGCTGACCGATTCTTAAATGCTCTGATTCATTTGGAAACTGGGATTAAATGCCGAAACTGCTAGAAAAATACAGCAACGTTCAGCAATCCGTTAGCCGCGAAATTTTGTGACACATGAGGCATCACGTGATTACGTTTCTCATAGCTACAAAGTAAACAGACTGGTTCCTAGCCAGTGTAAGTAAAGAAACGGCGATGCCGTGTACCAAAACCACCCCGATACCCAGGGGCAAAAAACGCTAATAATTGGACACATACCCATTTTGCAATGCATTTTATTTCATGTCAACGTAGTTCAATAATTCAGCTTCATGCCCGTGCATGTTACATTGGCGTGCTCGTCTACAAAAGTTACTAAAAATGTCCCTGAATTTCGCCATCATTTTCCCATAGACATTAGGCTAAATGTCAAAATAATGGTTAAAAAATATAAACCGAATTTTCTAAGTAACGCAATGATTTCAGAAAAAAATAAATTAGGACTGAATAGCAGGTCCACCAACCTTCCTACTCTGTAATTTTTACTAAAATCTGTTGACCACCATGTGGAAAGAAATTTTCATTTTGCATGATTTTTATCTGAACCGGCACTTAATCTTTAATATATCTGAGAGAAAAACATATTTTTTCTATTAGATGCCATTAAAAAAGCAAAATGCTGGTGACATGCTAAAGTTCGTTTAAAAATCGGAGCATTTCGTGCAAACTTTTATTGCAACACCACAAAACTTAGCTGTTTACACAGGTAATTATGGCAGCCTTCAGGGCTAACCACCTACTCATTTCTAATCCCCAGTAGGAAGAGGCAAATTGAACGTCTTATAAACATGACCTTATGAATATACTGTTAATGATAATCTCTATTTTACAGGCACAATTTTATATCATTGAAAAGATCAAGACAGAAGTTGGATTTATCAGAATTCAAGATGTTCACCTTCGGTCAGAAATATCTGTGCCTAAAGCTATCATAGGTCGCATCATCGGCAAAGGTGGACAGCATGTAAGTACAGTGGATTCTTAGATCTTATCCCCAGAAATTATGAGACGAGAGCGACATGTGATTTCCAACTATGTGGCGTTGTGACCAGTGTAGATGCAGACGAGTCTGTGCAGCCTCCTTTAAGCTTAGAAACTCTAAATGATGTTCAGTTAATAGCTTAATATTCATAGAATAATCAAGTGACTAGCAAAGGCTCTGATCAGACACTGCGTATGCGCAGGCTGTGCTGGTCGCACATACCACATTGTTAGAAATCTCATGTCGCGGCTCAAATGTCCAATACAGGTCCAGGGTTCATTCTTGAGTGAGCCATTGGTGAAAAAAAGTCTGGTGCAAGAAAACTTTGATTGACGGGCCGATCTGGCGCACATTTTTTTCCCCCATCAAAATGGAATATTATCCATTCTAATAGCTCAGTAATAATATAATCAAGCGTACTACCTAAGTAAGAGTGCTCCAGATAATTCCGATCCAAATGAAACTTGATCTGTACAAGCTATTTTCAATCGGTACATGTATTCAATTTTTATATATGCTTATTTAATTAATAGCGAAAGCTTATACTTGTATGCTTGTATTGACATGGGGTCACATTGTTGCCGCCTTCATGTAAAGTTTAATCGCCCCATCAATCTAAATGGTGATGTACCTCTTAACAAAGGTCAGAATATTGGAGCAGGGATGCCTGCTTCATTGCCATCTTACCTGGACATCGATCGTATAAAGTTTGGTCTCTGGGCACAAATTCTTCTGAAAACAAGTGTTCTTCAAGGGAGAAAATAGCTAGGTGATTCAACTGTTGGGAAGCTTGTATTGAGACAAAAATAAAACACAGCAGGTTGATTCTGGATTACATATTGAAACACAAATTTTCACAAATCAATTCAAATATCAAGCGTCTTTTTTTCATGCTGTTTTAACACGTCAGGACCTGGTTCTCATGTTTGAGCGTCGGGACCTGGTTCTGCTGTTGTTTGAGCGTGTTTGCACCTGGTTCTCGTGTTGTCTGAGCGCATCGGGACCTGGTTCTCATGTTGTTTGAGCGCATCGGGACCTGGTTCTCGTGTTGTTTGAGCACGTTGGGAGGGGGTTCTCTAGCTTAGACTAAGCTTTGCCATGATGATATTTTGGTAGCCGTTCTGATTGCTATGTTGAGTTACTAAGGTCTGAGCAAGGCTGTACTTAAACCTAGAGGAGTCCATATGGTGTAGTTCGTCTTGTGAACTAGGGGTCCTCCTCATGAAGGCCAGAATTTGGAACAGGATACCTGCTTCATTGCCATCTGACCTGGACATCGATCATATAAAGTGTGATCTCTGGGCACAAATTCTTCAAGAGAAGAAATAGCTAGGTGATACAACTGTTAGGAAGTTTGTATTGATACAAAAATAAAACACAGCAGGTTGATTCTGTATTACATACTGAAACGTATAAATTTTGGCGGATTCACAAATCAATTAAAATATCAAGCGTCTTTTGATTCCAGACGGATCAAAATGCTCCACAGCCTTGCGAGTTATCAGGAAAAACGTACCGTACAGGCAAGAACATACCTGTATTTAGTACATACTAAATTTCAACTCCATCCGTGTTTGGGGAAAACGCATCCGTAATTTACGCATGTACGGGCGCTATGCGGAGCACTAAGTTACGAAGCCTTTCTTTGGTTGTAAGGAAGAGAATTTTCCTTAACAATTTGTTGTTAAGCAGATGCTTCAAAATGGCTAAAAACAAAATTGTGCCTAAAACACTTCATGATTGGTGTGACAAAAGTTACAAAAGTAGTGATGAAAATAACAGTTAATAACAGGGTTCGCACAGGCTTGAAAAGTACTTGAATATAAAGGACTGTCTTGAAAAAGTCCTTGAAAATTAAATTTGTCTTGAAAAGTACTTGAAAAACACTCAAATGCCTTGACAAGTTTTTGTATTTTACCATTTACAGGAGGATCCAACTTTGTTTTTGGAGACCTAAATCAGTATAAAATTGTGGTGCCTTTATTTGGTGTAGCATATGCATAAGGCACCACAATTTTATCCTAATTTTCTAAAACTAATTAACAGGCCCCCTAGTGGAACCTTTAAAACCTTTAGAAACCTTTAATTTGGTTGCAATCCTTTAAAACCTGTAATTTGGCTGAAAAACCTTTAATAACCTTTATTTTGATCAATAAACCTTTAAATTTTGCAAGATCAGTTTGAATATACGTATGTGGACAAGTAATGTCTGTGACATCTTGAGAGACCATTGTGTCTATACCTACCTCTTGCACCAGGGTGACTCTTATAGTCAAATTTTCTGATGCTTCAGATTAGGCAGCAATAAAAAAGAGTGTGGTAAGGTAAATTTAAATGCTTTTGGGTTGATTTCTTGCTTAACATCCATGCAAAACAGCTGAGGTAATGTCAGAATGACTAATGGATCCTAACCACCTTTTTCCTAGGCTTGCTTAACCCATATTCTTTTACAAGTACTCAGTGCTCATCTTTCACTAGTAACAGACAACTAGTGAAAGAATGTGCCCGACCTGGGAATAGAACCTGCAAAACTTCAGACATTAGTAGGTTGGACACCCTACTAACTGCAATAACTGCGCCAACAAATATTAATGGATATCATCTATTGGGTTTATTGACTTTTGAAAAATGTCTTGATTTTCGAATGTCATTGTCTAAGGTTATCAGAAATAAACAATGTTATCTACATCCCAAGACTAATATAGACAATATGCATATCTGTCTAAATTTTATATTTGAAAAAAGAGCATACAATAAATAGGAGCAATACCCTCTGAAATTGTTCATTTACTGAAGGTAAAATTGTCCTTAAAAAGGACCAGAGATGGCTTCTCCTGCTTTCTTGGTTTTCAAATTTTTTCGGGGGAGGACCCCCGTACCCCCCTTCCAGATTAAAAAATATGCGATTTATGGGAAGTATGTGATTTATTTAGTCAATTGAACACTGCTCAACACAAAGCCTTTAGTAGTGATTTTCTATTGATATGTGACAGATGGGCTATACATTTATTCGCTACTGGTTTGCTGCACCCCTTTCATACCTTCGTTTATCACAACATGGATTTGAAAAGATCAGGATCTGATAAAAATACTAGAAAATTGATGTTAATTTGCTCTTTATTTTTGTTAGAATTTCAATGAAACAACCTTTGTTTTGCCTAAAATAGCCTTTATAAAAAACCTCTAATTTCATGAGAGTCTGCTAGGGGGCCTGCTAATATCTTTAGTAATGGACTCTAGCATTTCCAAAGTAGAATTTTAACATGTAAATCAGTATTTTTCATAAGTTTTCAGTCCTTGAAAACAGTAGGAAAGTCTTTTAGAAGTCCTTGAAAAGTACTGTTCTTGAATTTTACACAACCTTGCCTGTATGAACCTTTAATAAACAGTGATGTGGATAGCAGTGATTGATGGAAATAGGGCTTCAGAAACTGTGAAAGAGTTTGAAAATGTTCCCTGAACTTAGTATTGACAAGTCAAAAAACAAGATGTTTTGTGATTTATGTATTGTTAAAGCTAAAGAAAAATAACAATCACTGAATTTTTCTAACCACAAATTGAAAACAGCAATTTTATGGCCTTGCTAATATGTTGTACTTTGGCCAGTGATTTTATTTGGGATTTTAGGAAGCTACCTTTTCCTTCACATTTGGGAAAATATTTTATTAAAATTGGGAAAACAAAGTGCTTAAATACAGGAAATTGGGTAAATAAAGGTCATTTTTGGATTGGAATGACTCCCATATTTGGCCTTAAAAATGGTCAAATAAAATCATTGTTGGCTGTGAACATTGATAACAATATCGTACAGTCCCTTTATAATGCTATATTTGGGGTCCACAGGAATGGATCATGTTATAAGTGAACCGTGTTATAAAGGGACAATTTTACAAAGGAATTATAGGAAAATGACCATTAAATGGTCATTTTGTAAAATTCCATGGTACAAAAATTTGGGAGCCGCAACATGACAGTGTTATATCCAATTCCGTGTTATAAGGAGGCGTGATATAAAGGGACTGAATTGTACTTCGCTTTCTTCTTTACAGGTAAAGGAATTACAGCGGGTCAGCGGTGCAATCGTTAAAACTCCAGATACAAAAATGTTCCCGGAAGCTGAAGAAGTCCCAGTGACAATAATCGGACATTTTTATGCCAGTCAGTTAGCTCAAAGAAGAATTCGGGCCCTCATGACCCAGCAACCACCTAGACGTGGTCCTCAGCAGAATGGCATTTGAAGTATTCTTTTTAGCCCTAGGTTAAAAATTGTGGTCAGTAGGATTGCCGGAAGTGACTGAGTTTGGCTCTCTCTTTTGAAATTCATACGACCCTAACGACTTGTAAGAATGGCAAAAGAGTTGGAAGAAAAGCATCAAAATGTGGATAAAAGTGGATGAACGCCGCTGCATGAGGGTAGTAAATATGAACCCCTTTTGCACTTAGAAAGGCCAAAACTACAGTTTTGGCCTTACTAAGCACAATAGGGGTAAAGACGATGAACAAATGAGCCAGCACATGAAATTTTGGTACTTAAGACATAGACGACCACCAAAGCCTTCACTGCTTGCACACACACAGTATGGATGTAGATGAGGACTGAAACTAAACCATATATGAGCCGTGACGTGATTTCCAACAATATGGCATTTTGACAAGTGTAGACTCAGACGAGCCTGTTCAGCCTTCTTTTAAGCTTAGAAACTCCAGATGATGTTCAGTATAGCTTAATATTCATAGAATATTCAAGCGACTAGGAAAGGATCTGATCAGACTGCGCATATGCGCAAGCTGATCTGAGGCTTTGCTAGTCGCACATACCACATTGTTGGAAATCTCGTATTGTGGCTCCTCTCTCTAGCCCCATTTGTTAGTTCAGCAGGAATGGTTTTGCATGTGTGCGATAAGTACCATTATTTATGGTCTGGCCCAAATTTTACTGGCATGGCCATTGTTAAGGGATATTATTATCATGGTCAAGATTTATTTTTGATACTTGTTAATGGTTTTTTTTCTTTTGTTGTTTTTTACAAGAAATAAAAATGGGCACTTTTATTTTATTGCCCAATGTGTGCTATATTTAAAATCCATCTACTGCCATTATTATTATAACACCAAATATATGTATTTAGATATGGCATCTATGTTTTTCTGGTGGAAAGGAATCAATCTACTAAACAGGCCTTCAGTTGTGAGTGCGTACCAAAAAAAGAAAATCTTATTTCTCAACCAAATCATAATATGTGGGTACTCAAAAGAGCCGTCTCTGAGACGGTTCCTTTCAGCACCCATATATATGCTAAAATTGATGGGTAAGAAAAAATTTACACTTACACTCAAAAATTTTGTTTATCTAAAACCTATGACCTAAAGTTTTTCAAGTGATACAATCTTGCACCATTTTTCATCATCTATTGATATGCTTAAACACACACAAAACATTGATCTTACCTTTGCAATGGGTGACTAAATGAGATTTCTGCCCATTATAAGGGTTCTATTCACTACAAGTATCTATAAGTATACTAAGGGTATCAACAGAAGTACTGGAGTTTGTGAGTAATCTCTTCTTCAGTCAGTATCCTTATGTGATGTACATTGTTATGTTTTACTACCCCGAGAGAAACTGATTTAATCTTGACCTCTTATCCTGCCACTTCTTCTTACTGAAAAATGTCGTCTGTATGTTGTGTCTGCTGCATGCATTCAAATTCCCACCAGTCTGCTTTTACCAATGAAACAAACACTATGAACCCTGATCAGACTCTAAAGGAGCAGTCTGATCTGGGTCCATATTGTACCACAGTAAACATAAGCAGATGAGAGAGCAGACGACTGATGAATGGCAGGAAAAGGGTTCACTACATGTATAAGCTTAATAGTGAAGTTCATTTATAAGAATCTGTTGCAGCATATGACTACAGTGAGACTCTGCCAAAGAATTAATTAGCTTGTGTTAATCTTTACTGTCTGCATATGTTATGACAAATATTCTGTTCCAAAGTAGCACTCTTTCAGACAAATTTAAGATGGTCGCATTGTCATATGGCGCTCAACGAGAGAAAACCTGCCTTCGGGGGGTTGCGAACAACACAGGCGCAGACCAGCCTGCGCATCCGCGCAGTCTGATCAGCGCCTTTGTTATTCGCTTTTTGGAAAGTATCATATGTACACTTGCTTCAGATGAAATTTCAATTTTCTAGCTAGTCTCTGTAGCTGAGGAGACTGGTTTGAAACTCGCTTTGTCAGACACCCCGAAGACAGGTTTTCTCACGACGAGGCCCATACTTACTGATCTGTGGTGTACTTGTCTTGTGAAAGCATAAACCAACTGGGCCTCCTCGCGAGAAAATCTATCTTTGGGTTTTCAGAAAAAAACGAGACACAAACCAGTCTGCTCAGCCACAGAGACTAGCTAGAAAATTGAAATTTCGCTCGTAGCAAGTTTAGATATGATGCTTTCCAAAAAGCGAATAACAAAGGCGCTGATCAATCTGCCCGGATGCGCAGGCTGGTCTGTGCCTTTGTTGCTCGCCAACCCCCCGAAGACAGGTTTTCTTGCGGCGAGTACCAACTTGTCTGCAACAGTGCTGCCAAATTAAATGATCAAAGTTGACACATTGACAACAACACATCACATGTCAGGTGTATTTGGACCTATTAGTGCAAAAGCAGTACCAGTGCTATAACATTGTGTTTGTAATGTTACATTGAGCACCAAAGCAGTGGGATAATACACTGCACTCAAAAACAATGTAAGTAACCTCCTCACACTATGCGCAATCAGTTTAAAAGTGTTGGGTGCTCACTCAAAAAACCTCATTAAGGCGGTTCTTTTGAGCAACCAAAACATAAGATTGGTTCTAAAAGAGAACAAAAAAATATTGATTATGCACCCTTATCAGGAAGCCCACATTAAATGCTATTGCAGGACAATGTTATGTCGCTTATTTTTGCACTAAAAGGGCAATAATGCCTGGCAAGCTGAATGATTTAAAACTCTATCCCATGTTGAAGCTATTTCTGTAGAATTACGATAACTTGAAAAATGTTGAGAATTATAACATTATTGCAGAGGTATAAATTTCTGTCATCTTGAATGAAACCTCATTCCTGGTCTTAATCCTTTCTTGACTGATTATTTCTTTCAACCAGCGTGTTGCATTATTCTTGTCGGTCTAAATTTATTTTTGAAAGGTCACAGGTAACAAATTACCTTGTATTCCTGTCACTAAAATTATTATCTAGACGAACAATCAGGCCTTCAGTTAAGAGTGCGTAACAGAAAAATAATTTTCTTATTTCCCAACCGAAACATATGTTGTGGGTACTCAAAAGAACCGTCTCAATGAGACAGTTCTTTTGAGCACCCAAAACATATGCTAAAATTTATGGGTAAGAAAAAAAAAATACAATTTTACGCTGGGAATTTTTGTTTATCTAAATCTGTGAACAATGCAAACCCTGGTTAGATAATCATACCTTTTGTCATCTCCCCTGGGTCTACACTATTCCCAAGGTCTTGTCAAGAAAGGATTTGTGTTAAAGACAGATAAAAAGTATAGGATTTAAAAAAAAAAATGTTTTTTTTTATTTATTATTATTTGGATATCAGACCTCAATGAAATCAATGACAACATTAATGAAATCTCCTCACTGATATTGCAAATTCACAACCGGCTTAACTTTTTTTAGCTAGTCTTCAAAATCTTTAAGTTTGCATGTTTAATATTAAAACAAAATGTGAGAAAGCAATTATCCCCCAGGAGTGACTACAGGATCTATATGGGGAATTTTTTGCTATTCTTAACAACACCTACTTGAAAAATTAAAGAGGTATCATTTCAAATTCAGTTTAAGGTAAAAAACTGGACCAAGGAAAAAAGATTTGCTGTCATTTCAGATAATGTCTCTGAATTGGTATTTAATTTTTTCCCTTGCTATCCTTGCCCCGAGGTTATAAAACTGTTATCATGCTCAACTCAACTGAGCATGAAATTTATCATGTTAATAAGTGTGGAAATGGCATTTTAGCACTTAGTAGCTTGATAATTGCTACTTATCAAGCTACATCTGAGAGTTTCAAAGCAACAAAAGTCTTTATGAGCCAATTAATTTTCATGCGCAATTGAGTTGAGCATTGAAAAATTCTCCAACCTTGGGTGCCAGATTGTTTTTGACACACAAATCTGCTGTATGTCAAGTTTAAGTTCAATTGAACAACTTGTGGCTTGAGGTTTGGCCTTCAGCAACTTATGCCTGTAAGCTCGGCCTTCGACATAGCATGTCAACCTTTGGATTTAATCTTGATGTACAGTTCATGATAGAAGAGAGTTTAAAGAACTTTCTCCTTATAATCATCTTATAAAGGACATTAAGAATGAGTAGATGAGTGGAACCATCACTACAATTTTACCACAGCCAAAGTGTAGTTCTGTTAAAGCAGGTCATTATTCGACCATTTTACACTTTAAGTAAATGTCATATGAGCCGTGACATGAGATTTCCAACAATGTAGTATGTGCGACTAGCAAAGCCTCAGGCCTGCGCAAACGTGCAGTCTGATCAGAGCCTTTGCTAGTCGCTTGAGTATTTTATAAATGCTAAGCTACTGACTGAACACCATTTGGAGTTTCTAAGGTTAACAGGAGGCTGCATAGGCTCATCTGAGTCTACTCATGTCAAAATACCACATTGTTGAAAATCTCATGCCACGGCTCATATATAAAATATTTGGGCCTGCTCATGACAGTTTGATACAGTCACTTTCAAACATACATTTTGTGAGGCTAGAAACTGAATTATTGATCTAGGCCTTCATGAATGCACACTAAGGGTGTGTTGGTGATAAGAGTGGACTTTATAATCAGTGTAGAATAATATCATTATACAGTCAAACCTGTGATAAAGGCCACTCTCAAAAAGACCAAAAATTGGTTTTCAAGACTAATTATCGCTTTATGCAGGTCAAAAGTATTGCAGAATGCTCCAAAGGGAGCATTCTGCAATACTTTCGACCTTCATTAAGCTACCATTTGTCATTAAGATCTTTCATTTGTCTATTTTTGAGTGGTCGCTTAAGACAGGTTTTACTGTAGAAGCTATTGGTTGGTTCATCTACTCTATTCTTAATGTCTTATTAGAACCATCTTGTGCTAACATTGAGTGGTAATGCACAGGTGGTACCAAACTATAGGTTGGTCACTGTGAGAGCTATGCTGGACACCGTTGTCCTACATGTACATTCAATAATGTGATATACATTGTCCTACATGTATATACAATCGTGATGTACAAATGGAATCCACACTGAATTGGATTTTTGTCTCGATAATAAATTTTAAGATTCACTGTGGCATTCATTTGAGCCATGACATGTGATTTCCAACAATGTTGCATTTTGATAAGTGCAGACTCAGACGAGTCTGTGCAGTTCCCTTTTAAGCTTAGAAACTCAAAATGATGTTCAGTCAGTAGCTTAACAGTCATAGAATATTATAGCGACATGCAAAGGCTCTGATCAGACTGCGTGTATACGCAGGCTGGTCTGAGCCTTTGCTGGTTGCACATACCACATTGTTGGAAATCTCATGGTGCGGCTCAATTTTCTCTTGTGGGTTCAAACTCCTTTGACTCAAAGTATATTTTCTCAATCTTTCAATTTAAAAAAAGCCCTGTTTTTTTCTATGAAAATCTGTAAGCAACTCAATTTACATCATTTTTTGTTGTTTATGTAACTACTAATTGAAACATTAAGCTTTACATAATTGGCATTTAAGTGGACGCAGAATTTGATTATGAACAAGGTTTCGTAAATTCATAGCTAAATTTTTCAGGGCATGTAGGATGCTTCGGACCCAGATCAGGACCGACAAAATGTTGGTCCTGATCTGGATCCAAACCATCTGACACTGATAGTGTTCATGAAAGATTTTTTTTGAAAGTTAAATCATGTAATTTCTCACAGTGATCAATCTTCAATGATGGACAATATAACAAAGGGATCCTTATGCCATTTTCAGACAACAAAAGACCACATAGGTCCAGATAGTTTCTTGTTGATGCATTGCATGTAGGAGGCAATGTACAAACTGAGAGATGGTCAAATCTGGAACTTTGCTGTCCATTAAAGGGTCTATTTGTTATGCTGTGTATCATCTTTAGCTGAAAATCTCTTCATGACCATATAAATGTGTAGCTTAATACCATGGTGAAATATGTTTGTAGATAAGCAACCCACTGGCTGTAAGAGGGCCAGCCCATGAGAAAATGATACATAAAGCTCATTTATCATATGACCTTACTGTTATTCAGTGAAAAATGTTGTGTCATAAATGAGCCACAACATGTGATTTCCAACAATGTGGTATTTTGACAAGTTTAGACTCAGACGAGCCTGTGCGGCCTCCTTTTAAGCTTAGAAACTCCAAATGATGTTCGGTCAGTAGCATAACATTCATAGAATATTCAAGCGACTAGCAAAGGCTCTGATCAGACTGCGCGTATGCGCAGGCTGGTCTGAGCATTTGCTCATTGTTGACAATCTCTTGCCGCGGCTCATTTATCATATGACGCTAATGTTATTCAGTGAAAAATGTCATAAATAATGCTATGACCACACGTTACATAACACTTTCGGGAAAATGCAACCTCATGATGGCGACTGTGACAACAGTGACATTTTTTGTTATAAACAAACTTTAAAGGCGATAAAATCTCATTTAAAAGGTCCTATGATAAACAGAATTTTACACTTGTGATCATATCATATTAAATTTATTAAACGAGCCTTTGGCGAGTTAAAAAAATTCATATGATATGATCACAAGTGTAAAATCCCCTATTTATAGACATACAGTACTTCTATTGTACTGATCTGAATGAATATGTAGGATCATATCGTCTGAGCCTTAGCTTTTTTCTTGCCTGTGCAATAAGTACAAATTTCTCATGAGCCGACTCATTTTATTATTCTGATGCATGGTCATGAAGAGATCAGGGCTACGTTGTTTAATGCATCATTAGCTACAAGTTGATACTGATTAATATTAACCATATATTAGCATAAAACTTCAATGTCATTAGCTAACGGTTGGTTGCTTTTGAACAACTTGCCCTGGTTTTCAGTTCCAGAGTTTTAATTCTCTGTTTAAATGATGGTTCAGTAAAACTGAATCAGGGACAGTCCAACAGAAGACTTAAAATTATGAACTATCAATATTACAAACTGGGTTTATATTGTCTTCAGGAATGTCTTGAACTTATAATTATGTCTAAAATACAATTAAGCAGTCCTTAATAGTGACAGAAAAGTTTTTCCATATTTGTACAATTTTTGATCTATGGATTGATAGCCAAAACCCTATCAGTCTTGCTTTTATTCAATATTGGTTATGCCCGTAATTCAGATAAAAGTACAATGGCCTTTGTTCTGATAGTGAAAGGCGTTGCAGGCAAATATGGGGTTTAAGTATTATCTCAGTGGGTAAAAAATGTTGAATCAAGTTTAATTGGAATGGATTCTATTATACCTGCTGGGATTTTTAGGCCCATATGTGTCTGTAACAAACAATAATGTACCGTCTAAAATCTTTCAAATCATTACCATATAACTTTTTCATATTAATGAATATGAAGTACCAATTTTTTACATATAATTGTCAGGTTACACATGAAGATGAAAAGTTGTTAATGAACCTGTACTTAAGCTTGGAAGTTTAAATAAACCCACTGCATATTGTTATTGCAAAATCCTGATCTGTTGAAGCTGTTCAGTTGTAAAATAATTGGAATAGTAGCTCACAAAATGTAAGCTGCTACTGAGGGATATAATGGATATACCATATTTTACCTTAACATTCGGACACCACTACATATTTATTCTTAAATAACGACAAGTCTGCTCCTGAAATTTCACATCTCCCCACATAGTCAAATTTTAAAAATAAAATTTGACTATGTGGAAAGATGTTTAGTTTCAGAAGCAGACTTGTCGTCCGAGATGTTCCTCTGGTTAGGCATATTGTCTGAACATTTAGGGTAAATCTGGTTAATTCATATCTTTAAAAAGAAGTATATGGGCCACATGATTGTTTATCTGTCATTGCGATTGTGCAAAATGTTCCTTCTCTGTTTAGAGAGAGCTGGTGCCTTGTACAAGTGGTTGTCAGTTTGTACCAAAGCTGGTTTGTGAGAAAACTGTTTTTTCAGTGTTTGTGACCAGCTAAGGCTGAAACCAGCCTGCTACAGAGACTAGCTAGAATAATGAAATGTAGCCAGTTTCTAGAAAGCGAAACACAAAGGTGCTGATCAAACTTTGCAGATGCGCAGGGTGTTCTTCACCTTTTGTTGTTGGCATCCAACAAAACCAGATTTTCTCAGAGATTCATACTGTTCTCAGAGATTCATACTGTTCTCACAGAGATGCATTCTGGCTGACCATTATGACCAGAGCATTTGTTTTGCTTATCATAATGACTGGTAATATGTGTGGCTTGTATATAAAAAAAATATAGTTTGTACTGCCCTAGTTAAGATTTAAATTGCCAATACTTGTAGAATTAAGGCAAAACTCACCATATTTTTTTTGAAAAACTGCAAGTTTTAAGACTTAAATTCAGGACTTTTTAAAATTTGAACGTTCCCCCAGGAGCAATTGAGCTAAAATTGGTCTTCTAAATTTGAGGATAATTAATATATTGGAATCCCAAAACCAGAGAAATAAGCAGTTTTCTGCTTACTTTTTGAATTCCTTGCAAGTATTGGTAGCTATCAGCTGTGTTTATTTTTCATAAGTGTTGTATTGACATACGCATGCAGTAATAGATGTGAATGGTTATGTCCAATTTATCTCTTACCATGCTCAACTTGCGTATATCCAGTTTTGAAAGGTAAAAGAAAGCTGGACATGGAACAAGTTTCCATTGTTAAGAACAACTATTTCAATTCAGTATGGCTGCCAAGATGGTTTTAAAATCGCATGGAGTAGATTGGAAGGAGGAGTTCTCCCTATATAGGAGTGTATGGCAGTTCTGTTTAAAGAAAAAAAGCTTTATTGAGCTGCCAGAATAACTTGCTCTTAAATATACCATTTGCACTCTATTGCTGCATGTGTACACTGTTGTTTCGAGTTCGTTTTTCACCCATACCATGGTTTGAATTTGTGGTAATTCAAAAAAAAATAATACAAATTAGGCTTCATTTGTCCCAAGTGTGAGACAACATTGGTGAGAAAAATGTAGGTAGGAGGCAAAGATTTTTTATAATGCCTTGCTTTGGGTTCATATGCAGCTAGAATATTGATGAGGATGATTATACTATAAGATAAAAAGAAAATTTCCTAGTTTACTAGAGACCTTTTCAATTTACCCTTCTGCTGCTGAGCCCGGAGTTACTCTTTTATAATAAACACTGAAGATCCAGATCAGCTGGCTTCTAACGAAGCCATCTGATCAAGATCCACAATGTTTCCACTCTGATTGAAAGTACATGTTTACACCTGGAATGCTGCAGATTAAAACAAAAGAAAAGTATAGTACATTATATTAACATGAATTATTCAGTTATAAAAAAATTAAGTTTTTGGGGTAAATTACGGTATTTTCAGCTTTCTTGTCCATACTTGGGGCAAGTTGAAGCCTTCAAATACTCTATTCAAATTAGCTAGCAAATCAACAAGCATCTGGTAAGGTAGCAAAGAGACTTCAATCAACCCCCTTTAAGTCAGTTAAAGTGTATTAGTCCCAAATAGAGTTGATAGTTAAAGAATATAAATTTTGTCAAGTTGATAGGTAAAGGATATAAATTTCATAATTTCACTTTAATGAGTAGTTTGAGTCGGAACTTTGCCCCCTGTTCTGAATCGAATGTATTCTAAATTTACTTAAGCCAGTATTTCAAGCTATCGGGGATTTTAAAAATTTACTCATTTCATTACTTACTGGTAATTTTCTGTACTTGCACAGTTGTTCAACAGTTTACTAGGTGCTTGTTGATTTGTCATAATGTATTGAATTTTGGTTAACTTACTCAACAGTTCCTCCTACTTATATTGGTGGCCACAAGTTAACCTCCTATGCAGTTTAATTTATTTTGCAATACCAGAGCAACATACATAGGTCACAAACCTACAGAAATAAAGCCTGGCCATAAAAAATCTTATTTTTGGCACAAAAAAAGTGTTTATTGGTAAATACAAATTTATCCATGCAAACAGAAGATATATTGACCATTTAAAATCGAGAATGTGATTAAAACTGGAATAGGAGCAGAAGAAATGATCAGCTTCCATTCTTCATCTTAGATTCTACCTCTGTAACCATGTAAGCAAGCACTTATCTTCTCAACAAATCCTCAAAAGGGGTTTTTGCATGAGTGAAAGTTTTCAGGATTGTGCTGACTTTCCACAGAATGTCGGCTTCAAAACCTGGAATTAGAGTGATTGTAATAGCTTTTCCGGTTTATATGTTCATTATCTAAGGATGTTTGAACATTCAAACACGAAAATGTTCAGATTTTAAAGGCATACTTTAACCTTTAATGCCCCAACCGCAACAAAAGTTGTCTGCTTTTCTCGTCTGCTGAAATGTTTAAGAAGCTTCTATGGCAAACAGTGTGGACCCAGATCAGACTGCTCCTATAGGAGCAGTCTGTTCTGGATCCACGCTGTTTGCTTCTATACTTAAATCGTCAGTTATATTAGGCAATTATTTGCAGCAGAAGACTTCAGCAGACGATATTTTCAGATGCATTTTTTTCTTGGTGCTTTAAGGCTTAAGAGGTGGATTTCTAAAGTTCAGGATTTCTGAGATTTTTAACTTTCACCCCTGTATGTGGCCCATAAGTTCTATTCTGCACAACAATGACCAGTAAATTAAACTGCATAGGTAAAATCTACTATGTTTTTCTTTTCCTTATTGTAAAGATTTTCTAGTTGTATTTGAGACTGTTTCACAGTTGGTAAAACTTTGTACAGAAGTTCAGTTGGAACTTGACACAAGAAGCTCTTAGAATATGGCATGCTTTTAACCTGTATTTAGTGTCGTGCAAACCTAGAGTGACAGTGACATAATATTTTGTTTACAATTGCTAAGTGAAACATTAACTTGTACACTCCACTGTAGCTAATGCAAATAGATAACTTGTGTTTTAATCCTATCCTCAGGATAGGATTAATACACAAGTGATCTATCGATTCTACGTCCCTGGTAACTGTAAACAAAACATGACATCACCGTCACTCTTGGCTGGCAGCACAGTAGTATGTATGATTGTTGACTCGGCAGATATTCCTAATCAAATATAAGAGCCCAGATAATGGCCTTCTGTTGTCCAGATTTTTTATTGAAAAGGCTCGCTTCAAAACTACCAGCAGATGTGTCCATTTAAAGAAAGGAGCATTTAGTATTCATGTGCTGGATGATTTTGTATCTGCAGAATTCTCACATATCCATAGAAGATAGAAACCTAGGTTTATTAAAAATCAAATGAGCAAAGTAATCTCACAAGAGGAAGTGATAAGAGCATCTTGTGCCAACAATTTCTTTTTATTCCTATAGTACCGCCAATATTATTTTAGTTAGTATACTCTTCTTAATAATGTGGTTCAAAGAAATATTTTCACTCACAGTATTGCCTGATGAAACTATTTTTTGTTCTCTTGCAGAGCTAGTTAAATACCTTTAACAGTAAATGCTATGCTAATTATTGTTTGTGAACTGATAACATTCTGGATATCTTACTTGTATCATTGAGGCTCATCTCATCTCCTCTCTTCAAGTTGTGTTAAGCCATGACCAGTCCTAAAACTGGCAGCTGTCGTCCATGTTTATATGGCTATAAGACCCTTCCAAAATTACCCACAATATGTAGACTAGCTTCGGAGATTTTGGTACTTTCCACATAAGTATGAAGTCTCTCTTAAATACATGCTACTACTGCTACCTTGTACCTAGATTTTAAGTCAAGCTGTAAATTCAGAAATTTCATGTGAATTATATTTTCCTGCATAGCTTTAAAAGACCTAATTGTGATGTTAAAGCAAGCATCTTGCAGATGCGAAGTTTCACGAAAATAAAACCTTTGGGAATGCTTCAGAATTTACAGTTTTTGATCTGGGTGTTTGGACCGAGCCTTAGCTGCATGCATATGGGATAAGTAACAAAATCATGTGAGCTGGCTTGTCCATTATGAGGCATAACTGCGTCTTACTGTTTGCCAAAGTACATTTGTATTTGTAAATCGGGGTTTCCCTGAATACAAAGGCTTCAATATCTAGACCTATCCCCCCCTCCCCCCAGTCTAAGTCGAGATAAATATGGCATCTGCTGCAATCAGTGTTTTAATATGTTAGGAGGATGGATAGCAGCACTTTTGTTAAAGAGATAAAAACTTGTTAAGAAGAGCATATCAATTTGCACCTAGGCCCTAATATGTTTGTCAAGCAGACATGTATTCAGATTTATTTCTAGGAGAAATAAGGTACCAATAAAATGCTTGTTTGTCTGCTCAGTAAACTGACACTACATATTGGTGGTCACTGCATCCCTTATATCTGTCATACAATTTGTATCAGTTTTGTATTTTGTAAAAACTGGTAGTGAAAATGGAGACTAACTGCAATCTTACAAATGTGCATCTCGAACATCCCTCTGCTGACCGAATAACAAAACATACAATTTAGTTATTCAATTTCTTCTTTCAAATCTAATTTTGCCACCATGAAATTTGTCTTAGAATTTTCCCAAATCAGACACTGCAAAATATTTCATTATTTGCAAAATTATATGTAGTAAATGCTCTAAAATAAGAAGTTTCTGTAAGCAAGGCACTTCCAAGTAGTCATAACATTTAAAATTGGGAATGTTTTGATGAAGTGCTATCTGGTTGACAAGTTTCATGGTGTTGATATCTAACCTAATTTAATATCAACTAATATATATGTCAGTTGTTTTTGAGGTGCTCACCAGTCATACAGTTGCAATGTACAGTTTCTTATTGAAGTTTCTGATTATCTTAACTCTGTAAATGTTAGCAGGCATTTTATTGACATATAAAACCTTCTGTAATAAATATACTACATAATATGTGGGAGTTGAACTACATTTAAAAAGTAATGTCCAAAATAACATTCAGAGAATACTGCATATCTGGACTAGTTTACATCCGAAACTGTGATCAAAATATGCACTTTAATAGTCTATCTACTGTTTAGTTTATCTTTTAAAAGCCAAGACAGTAATTCCACAAATCGAACAGGAAAATGCTTTAAAGATGCCCTTTTCTTTTTATAAACTTGCCTGCTAACAGTTACTATTAGTGTTAGTTCCATGTTTGGTATAGTCAGTACCCATGAATGCAATTTTAGTCCTAAAATGTGAAAGTTGGTTTCTAGTGACAGGCGTTTACAGAAAGCCAGCTATCTTTCAATTTTATCGGAACTTCTCACATACTTTCATTGGAATGTATTCCTCAGCAGGACACAATATAAAGGTGTAAGTTTCCATAGATTTACAGACTGGCATTGCCTTGTCACCAAAACCAGGCCTGTATACATTTGAAAAATCTTACAATACTTTTACACTGAGACAAATCTTAAGGACTTACAGCTGTTATATACATGACGTACATGATAATTGGGTATTTGATGACACCATCTGTTTGGTGGTCTCTGTCAGTGGAGACCCTGTTCAGGATTCTGTATATCCTATGAGTGTTCAGCTGTTTGAGCTGGTTTTATCAGTTCATATCAGAAGCTCCTTTTCTACCAGAAATTAAACTTTTCTAGTTTAAACTTCAATTGTTGTTATCTCTTAATATTCCTGCTCACATTGTTTTGAGCCAGTTTTTGAAATTTGGTACTTATCCCATATACAACCAAGGAAGGATCAGATGTGCCAGCCCACTGGCCAGAGCCTTTGTTGCTTACAAGTAGGAATAATTGTAAGATTATACGAGACTTACACAGTAAGTTGAAGTTTGATCAAGATTTCATATACCATAAATACCCTTATGGTTCACATAGAGTACGAGTTTTGTGATCAGTTTCGTGATCGCTGGAAATTCATACTTGAAAGCCCAGAAAATAATTCTTGGACCCAGCAAACCCAATAATATGGGCAGGGTGAAAGGGTGGGTATGTGAACCCTAAGGGTATTTATGGTATATGAAATCTTGATCAAACTTCAACTTACTGTGTAAGTCTTGTATAATCTTACAATTTCATTCCCATAAATACCCTTATGGGTCCCCATAGAGAATTTAAAGTTGCTGTGTCCAAGAATAAACAAACCGGAGCTTACCAAATATGTTGAATTACTTCATATCATAAGCATATTTTTTCACTAGCTACGTAAAATACATGCATCTATTAACTTCCATTTGTCCTCCAGATACTCATCTGTTGACATCAATTTTCTTCAGCAGGTACAAGTACAGCAATGTAAATCCGTAACAGTTACATCCCTTTGTATAATCAGTAACACTTATATCCAATATCCCTTCAAACTGAATAATATTTACATTTCAAATGCACCTTATCATAATCAATTTCCTAAGATTGCAGATTAAAAACAGGACTTTCCCTGTACAGGTTTGTCATAAAACTTCCTAAATGTGCTATTTTGTGTGCACCCGGCTGTGTTCATAATCACACTCAAGGGAGCACCCTTAGTCTTAGCATGTGATGATGCTGCTGCCCTTGTGCTATGAGGTTTAAAACATTTGACATCAATTCCTGCTTTATCCATAACTCTTTTCACCCATCTTGAGATAGTAGCACGAGCCACTCCTTTAAAGGGAGCTTGTGTCGAAATGAACAGCTGTGTCTCCTGACCTCTCAAATTGGACGTTCTATCTATATACTCACGCAATAGCGAAACAATGCATAATGACTTGTTTTGAATATATGACTGAAACCTAATATTATCCTGATGCACTCCAGGTCTAGTATGTTTAAGCACAACAGAAAACTGTAACTCCAAACTATCCTCATGAAATATGACATCTCCAACTTTTAATAAATGAATGCTTTGACCCTCTTTGGCCTGTTAGAAGTGAAAGTAGCATACAAAGTATAACTTTCTGAGAAAGCTGAAGTAAGGTAAGATTTGAACTCAAACTTGATAAATAATTTAAAGCAATATCTGGATTCCATGTTGTCCTATATTTAGGCAAAGCAGGCCGTTTGTTAAGCACTCCTCTCATAAATTTCTTAACTAATACACTAATACCAATGCCAACTTGACCCGAAGAACACAAACTTAAAAAAAATCCACTCAAAGCAGATCTGGCTGTCCCAATACCACTATACTGAACTCCTGATTTATACAGATCATATAAAAACTCAATTTATAGAGGGTTGAAGTGGATCAATTTTCCCGAGAACCTGAAAACTTGAGCCACTTTCTAAGGTAACATTCATATTGTTTCTTTGTAGATTGTCTCCATGCTTGAATGATGAGGTCGGCAGACTCTCCCTGAATTCCTCTGTCTTGCAACACTTCTCTGATACGCCAAATGCCCCCAGCTTCAGTTTCTGTAGTGGGTGAGTTCTTTCTGGGTTGTTTGGCTGATACAATATTTTGCTTGTTGGAGGAAGTCTTATGGGAAAATCCACAATCAGATGAGCCAGTTGAGGTCACCAACTATGAGTTGTCCATAATGGGGCTACTACTAATGCTTCGGCCTCGTCTTCCACAATCTTCCGTAAAACCATACTGAGGGTGCTGAAAGGTACAAAAATATAGACCTATTGTTTAGTCCAAGAAATTGAAAAAGCATCCACTGCCATTGCATTAGGATCTGGTCTAAATGAAATGTATTTTTCAAGTTTATGATTGAGCCTAGAGGCAAAAAGGTCAATGTCGGGTTTGCCAAACCTACACACAATCTCCTGAAAAATGTCCATATCTAAAGCCCATTCAAGGTCCTCATTGAGATTAAGCCCCCTAGAAAGCTCATCTGCCTCTACGTTCAAACAACCTGCGACATGAGAAATGCTTAAATGAATGCTGCGGGAAATGCACCAGTTCCAGATATCAATAGCTAATACATTCAAATATCTCTTCTTTCCTCCAAAATTTCTTAAATAAGCACAACTTGAAGTGTTATCACAATATAATTGAATGTGTGTATTGGACTCTGAACCACATAAGGCTTTCAGCCCCAAAAATATAGCCCTCAGTTCTAAAAACATTAATGTGGTCTTCCTGTTCTTCTTGGCACCAATGTCCCCCTGTACGAAGGTCTTTAGTTTTGTCATACGCCCCCCAACCTGTCTTGGAGCTGTCAGTGTAGATTTCCTTATTAGGTTTGCCATGAGAAATAAGTTTGAAACTAACTTCTAAATTATCAATCCACCACTGAATATGACTTACAAGATCTGAATATGATCATAGTTGAATCAAAATTGCCATTGTTTAATTTAAGATGTTTCTCTTTGATTCTCTCTAAAGGTTTGTACCTTAACTGGGCATATTCTACTCCCGGTTCAGTAGCTACTAGTTTACCAATTAACCTGGAAAATTCTCTTATGGTAATATGTGAACGTTTATTTATACTAAGGCACAATTTTAAAATAGACTCTTTCTTTTCCAATGGTAATCTCACAGTCATATCTGCTGAATTCAAAATAAAGCCGACAAATGTGATTTCTTTTGTTGGTATTAAGACTGACTACTTATGTACTGTAAATCCCAAATTATCAAGCAAATGAACAGTATCTGATACATTTTGTGCACACTGTTGTTTGGTGCGACCCTGCAAAAGAGTCATCAATGTAAGCTGTACTAGTATGTCCCTTTCTACTAAGCGTTGAATAAACCGGCTTTAAGATCTTTGTAAAACATCGGGGAGCGGAGCTCAACCCCATGATCAAAGAAGTAAATTGGTATTTTTGTCCCCTCCAATAGAAGAGGAAATATTTCCTATCCATTTCCCTTATTTTGATTTAGTAAAATGCTTCTTTTAAATCCACACTGGCCAAAAAACAGTTTGGCGTCATTGCATTGATAGCAGATTTCAGACTTCCCATCTTAAAATGTATTTTGTCAACATATTGCTGGTTAAAGGGTTTAAGGTCCAGGATCACCCTAATACCTCCATCAGATTTTGGCCTTATAAAAATGTTAGATATAAATTCATTAGGATCAGCCTGTACAACAGGTTCAATTATTCCTTTCTTAGTAAAGTCTAAAATTTCCTTATTGATCCCTTCTTCTTCTAACTTAGAAAACTTTTTAGGGGATGGGACAAAAGTTTGGTCAGGCTTATCAGTTAATTCCACCTGGTAACCACAGATGGTTCTTAAAATCCATCTGTCTGAGGAAATCTTACTCCACTGAGCTCTGAATTTCTCTGTTTTCCCTGCCATATAGTTTTGCGGGGTATTCACAAGATTGAAAGATAAGTATTGACGATAGTTTCTACTTACATAAAGGGTTGTTATTGGCGCCTCTGCGACCATTTCCCTTTGAAGTCCTTTCTTGGAGCTTGTTGATTCACCCCTTTCCCTTGAAAAGGTTTGTAATTTTTTGAGAACCTCAGACGAAAATCCTCCTGTGAAGAATATTTCTTATCATATCTGTTCTTTCTTTCCGGCTTAAAAAACCCTTTTCTTAGCGATGGATACATGTACTTTCTTTGAGTCATCCAATTCCTTCAATTCTGCATTCAAATTATCTCCGAATAACTGTGTGGCAGAAACGGGATGAGCCGGCTCACAGAGACTGTGAAATTTACTGTCCAATTCCAACTTTATAGCATCCTTCCGCTGTTGACATGATGCAGAAACTGCATGTGAGAGGGCTGAAACTGCCTCAGTGGATAACTTTTTAATTTCCTTGAAAACAGGAATTTTCTTCAGCACTTTTTTGTGCTTATTTATGAGTTCCAACTGTTGAACAATGGCAGTTAAACCTGGCATAAATTTTGACACGGCTTTCTGCACAGCTGCATCTGTCGCCTTTGTCTAAGAGGTTACGCCAAATGATTGGCTCCACTTTGGGCACTTGCAAATTATCTACGTTGGATGGTCTGATAAATTTCTCCCGCAGTTTTTTCACTTCCTCTGATTGTCCAACTGATTGCAAACCTTCATTCACTACATCTGCCAGCCCCTTATCTGTAGCTGGGCCAGACTTCTCAGTCCCTTTGAAAACCAATTTCAACTCCTTTAAAATGTCATCATCTGATTCATCCTCTGAAGCCAGTTCTCCATCTGACAAAATATTATCTAACTCCTTCGAAGTAGAAGGTTGTTGTGTGTCAGGAATATGGTGTGTTTCCTCGTTTGATACTTCAATGTCAGAATCGCGTCACTTTCACTTTCGTTTTGTAACAATTTCTGTATTTTACTAATTATATTCCTTTCACTTGTATTCCTGTCACATGAGGAGGACCGCCCCCTTTTACGTTCCAAATCTCCAACGCGAGAACACAAATCAGTCATTCCATGCTGAATCTCGCGTAAAATAGGTCCTTGTTTGATAACTTCCTGTAAACTTTCCAAAACATTGGGCGCAGCCATTACAGGAACTTGTAGCACGCTCTTGCCTGCGCAACGATCTGTTGTCCCAGCGGCTGTTACATTATCCTCCCACTGATTAGAAGGGGAATCCAACCGTCTACGATCGTCCAAATCTGACGGGTTGCCCTTCAAATTGCTGCCCACAGAGTCCTCTGACCCTGGGCAACTCGTGTCCGAAAATATTTCACAGAAAACTGATTACTTCGCCTGTTCAAGAAATGGGTCACACCCAATTACTCCAAAACAAAAGACATCAAAGTTCCAAAAGTTTGTAGAGCAAATACCGCCCAGTCCGTCAAAAAATGACGACTAGCAAACCTGGCAAATGATCTTAAAGAATGCAATCTGGAACATTTATTAAGATCAAATTCACAAAATTATTCACACCTAAAAGTTCTATAATATCAAAGCTTATATCTGAAAAATAGTCTTAAGTTCTCATAGATGTCATTTTATCAAAAAATATTTTTTCAGAACCAAACTCCTTCATTCATAAGCTCAATGTGTCTACATTGTATAGGCAAAGTATCGAATTCCTTCATCAAAAGCTGTGTTAGGAGTTGATCGGCCTATGAAGGCACTATCTATGCATATACAAAAGCCATATAAGGGAAAATTGTCTAAGATCTCTTAGCTGTCATTTTATCAAAAAATATTTTTTCAGGACCAAACTCCTTCATGCATAAGTTCAATGTGTCTACATTGTACAGGCAAAGTATCAAATGGCTCCATCAAAAGCTGTGGTAGGAGCTGATCGGCCCATGAAGGCACCATCTATGCATATATACAAAAGCCTTATTAGGGAAAAAATATCTAAGTTCTCACAGCTGTCATTTAGTCAAAAATTAGTTTTTTTAACTATATTCCTTCATGCATATGTTCAATTTGTCTACATTGTATAGCCAGTCACAAATTGTTCCATCAAAAGCTGTGGTAGAAGTTGATCGGCCTATGAATGCACTATCTATGCATATACAAAAAGCCATATAAGGGAATAATTGTCCTTCTCATAGCTGTCATTTTGTCAAAAATTATTTTTTCTGAACCAAACTCCTTCGTGCATATGTTCAATGTGTCTACATTGTATAAGAAAAGTATCAAATTGTTCCATCAAAAGCTGTGGTAGGAGTTGATCGGCCCGTGTATGGACTATAATAGCAGAAGCATAAGCCCATATATAAAAAGCCATTTAGAACTACAAAGGGAAATAAATCTAATAGAATTGGCCCCAGCAATGACTCTTCAAGATATTAAGATAACAAACTGTTACGGACAGACGCACAGACGGACAACGTAAAAACAGTATACCCTCCACAAACAAAGTTTGCGGGGGTATAAACATGACAAACAGAAGATAGCGCTGATATTTTCACTTTATTTTATGAGAAACTGAAACATTTTTATGAGAAACCAAAACATTTTTTAACCAAATCAATCGATAGTCCAAATAGATTTGAAAAATGAAATAAATAAAAACTACAGGCCTTATGAGTAACAGATCACACACCCCTTTGTTGTCTTGATTTTGAGTTTGACTTGATGCTTTATGTCCCAGTCAACAGTCTTTCAGTCATGTTTGGATGTTTTCCTGTGTAGAAACAGTACATACACTAAGGATAAAGGGGAGTACTGTAGCTCAGTTGTTCACAAGTTAGAACCCCACCCATGGTGTGTTGTTATGTCTTGAACATGAGGTGCAACATATTGTATTTTAGTGGTCATCATTATTATCCCTTTGTATACTAATGGATTCTTCCTTCTGGGCTGATACAATAAACTTGGGGATAGTCCATTGTACATAATCTAGAGGTGTCAGATTATAATTTCAAAAAAAAAATGTATTATTTTGATTATTGGAGATCTTTTTTACCTTTACAAACAGTGTAGCACTGATGAAATATGGGTCTTCACTGTTAAAAAAAAATACCCATTTAGGGCTTGATTAATATTTTTCATATAAATTTTGTGTTTGAATGGGTGTTGTCATATATGACCGATTGCACCATGTGAAGATTATAAGAATCTATCATGAGTGTGAGAGAGGGATAGTAAAATCTGTCCCGAGGATCACCATTTGGCATCACGAGGCTTGCCTAGACTATAAGAATCCGTCATGAGTGTGAGGGAGCCATAGAACAATTCCGTCCCAAGGATCACCGTTTGGCATCACAAATGGGTGATCATGAGGGACAGATTTTTCTATGGGATAGACAACATGGGTAAAGATAAGATTTTCTATCTCAGTGTAATATCTCAGACATCCCTATCCGGTGTGCAATTATGTATTTTGCTACGTATTACTGCTATATAAATAAACACACCCTTAAATATATCGACTTTGCTGTGGGCACACTCATGGGTGAAAGTTCAAATTTTAAGAATCCTGAACATTCGAAATTCAATTCTTAAAAAATGCTGTGATGCTTACAAAGTATTATCTATTTCAAGTTTAAATGGTCAATTGCCCTTAGAGGAACTGAAAATACATCAGAAAATGAGGCTGTCTTTCTCTGGAAAATCAGCCTCAAAATCCTGATTTCACAAAAAATCCTGACAACTTTCACTCATGCACTCAATAGAATTGTCTGAATGTCAATGAGAGGGTACCTGTTTCCAAGATGTATATGAAAATAATTGAAATTTTACACTTAATTTAATCCCTTATATATATGCTAGACAGAAATGAGATGGCTCAAAAACAACTGACACTGGATAGGAGATTTTTGCACTTATTGCCTGAGTTAACCCTTAAAGCGCCAAGAAAAAAAATGCATCTGAAAATGTTGTCTGCTGAAGTCGTCTGCTGCAAATAGTTGCCTAACATTACTGACAAAATAAGAAAAGAAGGAAACAGCGTGTACCTAGAAAAGACTGCTCCTAGTCTGATCTGGGTCCACACTGTTTGACATAGAGGCTTCTTAAACATTTCAGCAGACGAGAAAAGCAGACGACTTTTGTTGCGATTGGCGCATTAAGGGTTGTCACTTTTTAACTTTGCATGCACAGCTATCTAGTGGGGCTAGTTGACTTTAAATTTGACCTGAGCCTTCATCTATTTCCATACATAATGTATGCTAGCAGTAAAGATATTGGCAGGAATACGTGGTTGATGTGCAGTCTCGTCTGAGCATTCACTGCTCCCGTGTGATAAGTAACATGGCTTTGGATATAACAAGGTCATGATGTGGCTCTCAAATTGTTTTTACTATGGAATTTTATAAAGTTTATTGGAAAATGGTCATTTTCATATAATTCTTTTGTAAAATTATCCCCTTATAACACAGTTCACTTATAGCATGGCCCATTCTATCATAGGTGAAAGTTGTCAGGATTATTCCTGAATTCAGGATTTTGAGGCTGACTTTCCATAGAAAGTCAGCCTCAAAATGCTGAATTAGGAAGATTATAATAGGGGTCCCTATTTATATACAGTCTGTCTCAAGACAACTGACCATTTAAACTTAAAATTTTGAATATTTAGTGGGCATACTGCAAGCTTTAAGGTTGGAGTTTCAAAAGTTCAGGATTTTGGAAATTCTGAACTTTCACACATAATCTATGAACCCAAGTATAGTGTTATAAAGAGACTGCACTGTACCAAAATCTTGTGGGCTGGCTCAACCCTGATATATATTTTATTTTACTTAGACCAGGCCCCTGAGGTTATAAAACTTTTTTTCATGCTCAAATGAGCACAAAATTTCAACTGCCCATAGAAACTAAAATACCGACAAATAAGAAAGTTTCTTGCTTTAAGTCTCTCAGATGTATTTATCATGCTAATAAATGTTAAAATGCCAACAATTGTTGGCATTTTTTAACATTTATGAGCAGGATAAATTGCGCGCTCAGCTGAGTTGAGCCTGAAAAAAGTTTTATAACCTTCGGGGCCAAGCCAATATAGCTGATTGCATGGCCTAGTGGTCAGTCTACAAAATGAATGAAAATTATGCTTGTATCAAAAATATAACGTCAACACAGTGGAGATATCACAGTCTAAACAGAATGTTTATTAACAACACAATGGCTTTCGTCAGCTGAAGTCTCCAACTTGTATGGTGATTCCCACTTCTGGCTTTCGAGGTTTCCTCAAGTCACCAAACTCCCCAGCAAACTTCTTTCTTTCTTCTCGACTGAAACATAAAAAATATTCTGAACAAAAATAAAGAAAAAAGATATCAGAAGTCAAGATGAGACAGTAATTTATTTATGATTTTCCCTAGACATTAACCAAAACTTATGTTGATGGTACTAAAAAAGAACCATTTTATTAAACTTTAGTTCCTAAAATAAATCTTTCATTTGAGCATAGACCAAATAATCAATGCTGTATTGCCAAATAACCCTTTGTATATTGGAAACTCCTAAACGGGTGCTTTGGCAAAAAGTGAAAACCCAGATGAAATGCTGCATGACGCCACATTTCATCAGGGTCTACACTGTTTGTTAAGGTAAAAACAACCCTCAGGGACAGAAATACATCATAATTGGTAAACATCGACTGTCACCCCTTAAAATATATATAATGAACACTCCCATCCTTATTACTTTTATCTGTATGGGAAAATCCATAAGAATACAAAGGGATAAAGGTTAAATTCTTTTCCTGCTGGTGACAGCCTTGTACTAAAAAAACCCATTATATTTACATAAGTGTCCCAAATAGATGTTTCATTTGAGCAATAAGCAGTATCCTGCCACATACTTTATTAGACTTTTTTCTTGTAATCAAGTCTTCTTCATGTCCCAATGTTATATCCATGCATATTTGGTTCTAATCAGATCTGTTAAACACAAGAAAGTGTCATACCGACCGGATCTACACCAAAAATAATATGTTCCCCTGCCCTTCGGTGGGGGTAGGGGGCATAATTACTCAGCATGCAAAGTTAACCCATATAAGCCTAGGGTCCTTTTTATGGAACATATGCAAAAAGTGTAGACTCAGATCAGATATATGATCCAGGGTTTCACAGGGTTTCACTGTTTCCTTACAGAATTTTCAATGCTTTGAATAAATATGTAAAAAACTACATCATAACTCTAAGACATGGTTTTAACCCTTAAAGCGCCAAGAAAAAAATGCATCTGAAAATGACGTCTGCTGAAGTCCTCTGCTGCAATTAATTGCCTAACATTACTGATGAATTAAGTATAGAAGCGTATAGCGTGGACCCAGAACAGATTGCTCCTATAGGAGCAGTCTGATCTGAGTCCACACTGTTTGCCATAGAGATTTCTTAAACATTTCAACAGACGAGAAAAGCAGACGACTTTTGTTGCGATTGGCGCATTAAGGGTTAACAATAAAGACCAATCTCCGGTATAAAGATACATACTCTTTTCTCTTTCTTTCTGCTTCTTCTGCCAAATACTTCTTTCCAATATCATCTTCCAGCATTCCGAAATCATCTAAATTATCAGGGTCATACAACACATTCTAAAATAAACACATAGCCATTAATGAAATAATGTGAACAATTCTACATCACATGCCACGCCTTTAGTTAAAGAGTGTGTAATAGTAAAAACAATTAATTTTCTTATTTCTCAACCAAAGCATATGCTGTGGGTACTCAAAAGAACCGTCCCAATGAGACGCTACTTTTGAGCATCCAAAACATATGTTAAAACTGATGGGCAAGAAAATATTTCCAATTTACGCTCAAAAATCTAAAAAATTGTGTTTATTTAAACCTATGCATACATTCCAATGCGTTAGGGAATATCTATATTTTAGCAATATTTCATTCTGACCTGGAAAGATCATGACCAGTTGGCATTTTAACATTTATTAGCATGATAAATACAACAGCTGGGAGTTTTAAAGCAAGAAAAGTCTTTATTTCCAGCATTTTAGTTTTTATCACTTCTAACTCAACTCAGCATGAAATTTACACTGCGTAAATTTCATGCTGAGTTGAGTCAAAAGTCTTATAACCTTCAGGAAATGCTGTTTCATTTTGAACACGGACAGCAAAATGTTAAATCTAATTAGAATCTGTGAGCAAAATTGGTCGATAGCATATTTGTGTGAAATTATTTTGAACTTGGGCAAGTGGTCAAAAAAGATGATGTTATTTAAAGTTTTTTTTTCAATGTTCAACTCTTGGGGCCATTTAGTTTAGCGGAGCATAACCATTTGTGCAATTTAATTAGAGAGCTTTATGGGAAATGTTAATGTGAAATTATTTTGAATTTGATTCAGTCATTAAGGAATAGCTGTTTTGTTTGTTTGTTTAATTTGGTTCTTTACGTCCCATCAACAATCTTTCAGTTAAACAGGGGCGGGTCTTCCTGGGTTGAACCAGTACTAAGCTAGGATAAATGTGTCTTGCTCAAGGACCACAACGCAGTGACACCGGTGAGGCTGGAACCCGTGGCCCTTCGGTCTCGAGTCAAGCACTCTACCACTGAGCCACTGCGCTCCCTAAGGAATAGCTGTGGTTTAAAGCTTTATTCTATTTGTTAATTCATGCGGGCATGTTATACAGAGTTGCAGAACTATTCTGGGGAGCAGAACTATGTGTATTTAAGTAGAATGCCTCACAGAGAAGATTTGTTTGAAATAATTTTGAATTTGGACCTGTGGTTCGAGATTTTTTATTTTTTTTTTATTTTTGACTCTGGTCATCTTTCTGTTCAGTGGACCCATAAATGCAATATTGCTAAAGGAAATTATATCATTTGTGTAAAATTGCTGTGAATTTTGGCCAGTGGATAAGATGTTGGTTTATAGGTTATTCTATTCTTTGCTATGGCTGCTGTGTTGTTCAGTAGTGATAATATCCTAACAATAAACATGTGAAAACAAGAAGACTAAATATTTCCTTTACATCCCAACTGAACTAGAGGAACCACATTTTGGTGCCGTGACCAGGATAATGTGTAACAGAGTTTTATCAACGGTATCATAAAACAGTGTTCTGGTCCAGAAACGAAACTGTATGCCTAAAAAAAAATATACAGCCAGCTCAAGTACAAATGTTGCTATTTGATGTAAATCAGCATCAGTTTCACAAAACAGAATGAACAGAGAAGATTTAAGCATTCAATTAGCAATACCTTTGAAGCCAAGAGTTATCTGTGACCAAAATGGTTAATTTTAACCAATAGGTTTGACAGGGGGTTATTTTTGTGAAGCAGGTTTATTAATGAGTCTTACAATTATAAAATCTTAGATATAAGGTTCTTCTCCTGTATGAACTGACTTGTCATAAGGTTTCTCTTCTGTATGAATTAAAATTCTTAATAATTTTACATATTAAGTGTAACATTGGCTAGATGTAGTTTGAATGTTAGAAACTAAATGTGGTAAGTACAGGTGTCAACATATTGTATCATTTTGGCTAATAGTATTGTGTAAGCACTTCATTAAATAAGAATTGTGGCACTTAATATCAAAGAATATTGTTTTTTTCTTTTTCCAATCCATAAGAGGGGAAAACACTGAACATATCAACTTCTACCAATAAATGTACTAGCATGATGATTCAAACTAAGCAAGTATTCAAGTATGTTTTACACTGAAACATAATTATTTTTTTTTACATTTCAATGAATTAGGGCCATGTGTTTACATCAAGTTGAAAAATATGTTACTGGTCCTTGAATTTCATGAAATTTGGTCTACATATTCTTAACATATATGGATAGTTTATATATTGAAATGGTATCTTGACAAAGACCGCAACCTGTAAAAATGTTAATTCCAAATTTGACTGAATACAAAATATACAGGCGAAAATTGGGGTACCATGCTATAAAAATGAATGCCCACCCAATATCCTTATACATATAAAGCCATTTCAAGTAACAACAAACTTATCAATGATATAGCTATTTAATAAAACATTTCTCCGCCCGTTACATGATATGTCTGTAACTTTAGAAATGATTATAACTGGGTACCCTAATGTATTATAGTGATCTAATTCATGACGTCATAAATTAGCAATGGAATTGCATAAAAACTCAAACGCACCATAAATATTACAGTTATACCCCAGACAATTAAATAACATAATATTATCAAAATCCAAGCGTGGGCAGACTCCCATGTTAATTTCCCATACCATGCAAGAGCGCCTTTCGGCCCCAAAATCGGGTGATCGAGAGCCCTGTGGACACAGATCAATAATCACCAGCACTTCATGGTAATGTACAGTAAAACCTGTCTTAAGGGTCACTCAAAAATAGACAGAACAAAGATGTTAATGACAACTGGTAGCTTCATGAAGGAGCATTCCGCAATACCTTTGACCTGCATTAAACAATAATCGGTCTTGAAAACCAATTTTTAGTCTTCTTTTTGAGCAGTAGTGTAATTTCTATTTTTCAATCCCGCATATCATTCAAATAGTGTAGATGACACTTCATGCATTAATTTTCAAACCTTGGAATATTTTTTTTTACAAATTCAAAAAAGGACCATGGCAAGCATATTACCTTAACTCCTATAGTATCTCCATCTTTGATATAATAAGGTGCTTGTCGTATATTGCTTCCTCCTTTCTTCTTTCCCTTCACATTGCACTGCTGAAAGAGGGAAAAGAAGATGATTGCTTATTTGTGCCACCATAGGTGTAGACAAGCAAACTCTTTGAGTGTAAAGTTGGAAATAGTCTCTTATCTTATAAAGATGTATTTATTGTGCTCAGAAGCATTGTCCTATAGAGATGTTTTTTGAGAATCTACAATATATGCTATACAGTAAAACCTCGAAAATTTGAACTCCAATTTTTCAAAATACTCATCAATTCAAAATAACACAATGGATTCAGAGAATAGGATCTATTCATGATCTAATTTAATAACTGTCTAGCATCATAACACATGTTTTGGGTATGCAAAAGAAATTTCTTTTTGAGCCTTTTGAATTCTTTTACGCTTCCAAAACTGATCTGGATTCAATCTGTTTGATACTCAGATGGTATTCCTGAAAGAGTTTTTCGAAAAAGTTGATTTTGAAAAAATCAGCAAACAACAAAAAAGGATGAAATTTTTTCCAGGGGGCAATGAGTTAAAATGCCAATCACAATGAGCTCCGGCTGCAGCATTGATAAATTTTGTCACAACTTTTTTGGAAAAATAAGGCTTGGCATATCAAGAGTATCAAACAGATTGGATCCAGATCAGGCTCGATATTTTGTCAGGGCCTGATCTGGGTCCAAAGTGTTTGCAAAAGTTATCTGCAGATGACACTAGTAGGTAGAGTTAAGGGTTAACATACTTTTTGTTTTTCCTCTATAAGTGACCACTCAAACCGCTGGAACATGTGTTTGGCTATCGCTAAGTTCTCTGTAGGTATATGAAGCTTCTGACCAATAACTTGCTTTAAACTGTGTGCACTGGTACCCGCCCCTGTATTCCATATCAACTCTACAGGTGGTTTATATTGCCTGGTTCCTGGTTCTCTCTCCCATATATCTAGTATAACTTGATTATCACTATAAGAAAGTAAATACATTCCAATATAAGAGGGCCTGGATGGGGAGGTTCTGAAAATTGCTAATCATTAAATTTTGGCCCTTTAATGGCTTATGATCAAATATCTGCCTAATCAATAAATTTCACCTGTTAATGAGTAAATTAACCCTTAAAGCGCCAAGGAAATGCATCTGAAAATGTCGTCTGCTGAAGTCGTCTGCTGCAAATAATTGCCTAGCAATACTGATGAATTAAGTATAGAAGCAAACTGTGGACCCAGAACAGACTGCTCTTATAGGAACAGTCTGATCTGGTTCCACACTGTTTGCCATAGAGGCTTCTAAAACATTGTAGCAGACGAGAAAAGCAGACAACTTTTGTTGCGATTGGCGGATTAAGGGTTAAACTTACAAAAGCACTACTCATTAATCTTAGAATGTGTTTAATTGGTAATCACTACTTTTTTGGTCCTCATTATATTTAACCAGAAAATCGTTAAAAATTTAGACAAAAAAATCCCAATGTTATTTTGGGGGGGGGTTAAAATTGCTAATTAATATAAGATATGGCCAAAATCGCCTACATATATGACCCATCTAGGCGCTCATAAAAGAAAAGGTAGGAGAAAACTGGTTTTGCTACATGTAAACAACGAAGGCACATTGTACAGTGGCTTAGCACATTCAGTAGCAAGTCAGTTTGATAATTTGATATCTACAGATTGTGAGTGGGAACCTGAGTTAGAGTCCTAGTCTGGTGACATACTTTCAAAGCGGTTTTTCTCCCTACCCCTAATTCAAGTAGGGCAGCTGTCATTTACTGACAAAACAATGCATACCTAAGCACTGGCTAACGTGAAAAACATGCCCAGGAACAGTGTGATAGGTAAATTGAGCATCATGATATGACTGAAATATTGTTGAAAGTGATTTTAAAGCCCCGATGCGCCAATCGCAACAAAAGTCGTCTGCTTTTCTCGTCTGCTGAAATGTTTAAGAAGCCTCTATGGCAAACAGCGTGGACCCAGATCAGACTGCTCCTATACTCAATTCGTCAGTAATGCTAGGCAATTATTTGCAGCAGACGACTTCAGCAGACGACATTTTCAGATACACTTTTTTCTTGGCGCTTTAAGGGTTAAAGCCCAAAAACAGCAACAACAACAGAAGTAAATCACCATTGGCTTCAATCTATAATGCCTTCAATGTTTACAGTCGTGAGTTGGCTCCCGGTACCGTTAGTTTAACAGGCGACAGGGCCCAGGGCGACGACAGTAAACATTGGGCTTACAGTAGTTTGTTCATGCTATTGTTTTAACCTCTATATCGTCTACGCACCTTAGCGTGGAGACTGTCTAAGTTCTGGTTTGTTCAGTCCCCGGATGTGAGACACTGTGTGCTCTTGACGCTCAAATCAATTGTGTAACTATGCACAGAGACGTCCACAGTCAAAATGCCCATAATAGGTGTAACTTGACAGTCTGAGAGAACTCAGCTTTGTTTTGCAAAAACAACTTTTTTGATGAAATCAACCTCAATCAAGCTAATTTCTATACCACCCAAATTGGTCAATACAAAGAAAGTATGTAGTGATTTTGGAGCACAAGGTAGCCTGCCTGCTTGCCTTCCTGCCTATTTGTGTGTCTGTCTGTCACAAGCCCTTCGCTTGAAGCATGACTTGTTTGGACAGAAACGTCCCCAAATCAAAACACCCATAATTGGTAAATTCAAAGACATAAAGTGTTGGGGAGTTTGGACTACCCAGATAGATCAGAGAGGTCAGCTTTATTTTGTGAAATCATCAATCTTCAATCAAGCTAATTTCTATACCGCCCCAATTGGTCAATACAAAGAAAGCATGTAATGATTTAGGAGCACCTGGGTAGCAAGCCTGCCTATTTGTCAGTCTGTCTGTCACAAGCCCTTACTTTGAAACATGGCTTGTTTGGGAAAACGTCCCCAAGTCAAAATGTCCCGAATTGGTTAATTTAAAACAGTAAGTGTTGGGGAGTTTGGACCACCTGGTTAGCTCAGTTAGAGCGCCTGACTGATGTTTCAAGAGCTGTGAGGTCGAGAAGTAAAATCTGTCTGCTTGTCTGTCTGTCTGTATGTTTGTCTGTCTATCTGTCTGTCACAAACCTACGTTGCCCTTGCTTAAAACATGACCTGTTCAGAATAACAATTTTTAATATAAATGCTTAGCGTAGACCAAGATTTTTGAGAAAACTTATACTTGTAGTATTCTAGATATAACTTCTACATTCTACTTTCAGAATAACAATTTTTAATATAAATACTTAGCGTGGACCAAGATTTTGGTGAAAGCTTATACTTGTAGTATTCTAGATATAACTTCTACATTCTACTTTCATAATAACAATTTTTAATATAAATACTTAGCGTAGACCAAGATTTTGGTGAAAGTTTATACTTGTAGTATTCTAGATATAACTTCTTCATTCTAATTGTCAAAATTCTAGCAATTCTTTGTAGCAGAGCCACAATGGTTTCTTGGTTATCATGCTCTTAGCTACATATGAGCCAACACACAAGAACACCCAAGGGTCAAATGAGTCTGTGCATCCTTGCACAGGGGCAGATCCAGGATTTCTGGAAAGGGGGTTCCTATGTATAAAGGTATGGGGGTTCGTTTTGCTGATTTATCTCATTTTTCTTAAATATCCCATGAAAATTAAATAATTTGGTCTCACTGAGACCAAATTATTTCATTTTCATAGGATACTTAAAAACATGGGGTGGAGAAGGGGGTTCAGTTGAACCAAGATCTACCAATGCTGCAATCTTGCCAGAGCCTTGGTTGCTCACATACACTTAGGACATAGATGACCTCTCAGGTCATAATTTGGCTCTCTAACCCCACTAGATAGCTGTACTTGTATGTTTTAATATAGGGATCACACATGTTTTTTTCATGCATTAACATTTGACAGGTCCCAAGGAAGCTGTTTGAACACAAGGCCATCAGACTGAGTGTTCAAACATCTCCCAAGGGACCCAGCAAGTGTTACTGCAATGAAACAAAAATGTGTGATTGTTATTCTTGCATATCTTACCTGATTCCAACCAAAAGCCCACCGAAAACACCGCTAAATCCTTAAAATACCATTTTTTACGCTGGTTTTCTCCAAACAAAATGGCGTTAGCATTTGTCCTAAACAGAAACCTACCTTAAGTTTTCTTCTTCTGTTAGTAGCTGTAAGGCCAAATAAGCATTTGACTGAAGCTTATATCTTCTGAAATTTTAAACAACAAAACCTTAAAACATTTACACTTTCTGTAAAAAGCCTTTCGGTACATTATACAACTGTAGGAAATTTACTAAATATGAAGCCTGTGCTATTTTAAGCAGGTTTTATACAGTGAAACCTGTCTTAAGCAGTTACTCAAGGGAAAACACAAAAATATCTTTTTCAAGACCAATATTTGTTTATTTCAGGTTTCTCATGTGGTTGAGTGGCTCTTCCTCGTGGTGCTATAGGGTTGTCTGTGGTTTGTGATTGTGGTATTTCCTGATCATACTCACTATTTTTTATACAGTGAAACCTGTCTTAAGTGGTAACTAAAAGGAAGACACAAAACTATCTTTTTCAAGACCAATAATTGCTTAATACAGGTTTTATACAGTGAAACCTGTCTTATGTGGTTACTAAAAGGAGGACACAAAAAATATCTTATACAAGACCAATAATTGCTTAATACAGGTTTTATACAGTGAAACCTGTCTTAAGCGGTTACTCAAAGGAAGACACAAAAATATCTATTTCAATACCAATAATTGTTTAATACAGGT
This sequence comes from Loripinus fragilis, assembly GCA_964019695.1. Classification (NCBI taxonomy): domain Eukaryota; kingdom Metazoa; phylum Mollusca; class Bivalvia; order Lucinida; family Lucinidae; genus Loripinus; species Loripinus fragilis. The sequence continues at coordinate 73,769,611 of OZ026527.1, read as the reverse complement.
TTTATACAGTGAAACCTGTCTTTAGTGGTTACTCAAAGGATGACACAAAAATATATTTTTCAAGACCAATAATTGCTTAATACAGGTTTTATACAGTGAAACCTGTCTTAAGTGGTTACTCAAAGGATGACACAAAAATATCTTTTTCAAGACCAATAATTGCTCATACAGGTCAAAGTATTTTGAGTGGCCACTTTAGACAGGGTTCACCGTATTTTATACATATCCTGTGATTTGGACAAAGAAATAGAACTATACTGTGCATTTTAAGCAGTTTTATAAAACTTGTCAACAGCTCATTTTTGAATTTAATGATTACTGCCAATTAGACTATTTGAACATGTCTTCACACAAACATCTTAAAAAAAAGACACTCACAGCCCACAGTTTTGGTGAATGTTGTACATAAAAAAATTCAGCACGACTTGGGTTAAAACTTGAGTCGCAACATGAGATTTCCAACAATGTGGTATGTGCAACCAGCAAAGCCTAGGTAAAGCCTGCGCATATGCGCAGTCTGATCAGAGCCTTTGCTAGTCGCTTGAATATTCTATGACTCTTAAGCTACTGACTGAACATCATTTAGAGTTTCTAAGCTTCAAAGGAGGTTGCACAAGTTCGTCTGAGTCTACACATGTCAAAATGCCACATTGTTGGAAATCACATGCCGCGGCTCATTTAAGGACATATGCTACTAAATACTTCCCACATTGAAATATTTTAAATACTTTGCATACAGTTTGTTTTATGCATGGGCTATCCATTTATGAAATAAAAAGGATATGTCACCGTGCTTATTTTTTCAGAATCTCATATTGAAGTTTACAGCATTTGACCAATTTTCTAGAAATATAAAATAATAATACTAGTCCTAATTATCGAGCTAAAACGGTTGTAATCTTCACCCAGCTTCTTTCTTTTAACTTAAATTACTGCGCATGTTTACTTGTTACCCCATGCTGTGACAAGATACTGCATGATATATTTTGGCAATTCGTCGAAAAATGGAATTTGTTTTTAGAATAAATCATGTATTAAAAAATCTGACATTGAAAATCTTGAAAATTTATTTTTAATTCATGGACTATTATAATACCTTTCAGAAAAAAGAATAAAAATCTGGGGTCACCGAACTAATTCTCTTTCTAGAGGGCCAAATTTAACCCCACCCCCATAGGTTTCATGCGTAATTCAATATAAAAAGTTTGGGGATGACCATTTCGGTCGTTTTGATGATGCCATTTTACTAGTATATGAAGTAATTTAGCATTAAAATGTTAAAAAAGAAAGAAAAAACACACTGAAAATATGTGCGCATCTGGGAATCGATCCTGGTTCTCTGGCTTTGTAGCCAGGCGCGCTAACCACTAGGCCACGAGGTCAGGTCGTGCGCCGCGCTAAATATCCATACAAATAGTATAGACTCGGCCACTATCGTATTCGTAACCAGGGTTATTGTGTACGTAGTTTGATTTCGACTGAGCTACATTTATCTGTCTTTAGTGCTGAGACGATCAGTTCTGAAAAGATGTCAATAGATATTTCGAACACACTTTAATTAGTTATTTTGTGAAGAAAATGTCGGAACACCGGTATGACATAAGAATATCGGAAGCTGTATTGATCCAAATCCGTTAAGGGTCGAAAGACAGGACCCAGACAACTTTCCCCGTTTGCAGACGCGGAAAAGGTGCGCATTGGAAATAGCCGCATATGTCTTTAATGCCGATTATAAGAAATAAACTACAAAATACTCTTTAACCTTGCCTGCCAATATTTTTGTCCTCAAAATGTTGTCTGCTTATTAGGTCTGCTCAGTATATATCCAATGCACTTTAGTTTATTTTCAACGTGGAAGCAAGCACTAAGAGCCCTGATCAAACTGCTTCAAAAGCAAGGGAGCAGTCTGATATGAGTCCATATTGTTTGCCATATAGGCTACCTAAGTACATAAGCAGATGAGATAACTAGACAGTAAAAGTTGTGACTGGTGGAAAAAATAATGAGCTGCGACATGTGATTTCCAACAATGTGGCATTTTGACAAGTGTAGACTCAGATGAGTCTGTGCAGCCTCCTTTTAAGCTTATAAACTCCAATTGATGTACAGTCAGTAGATTAATATTCATAGAATATTCAATTGACTAGCAAAGGCTCTGATCAGACTGCGCGTATGCGAAGGCTGGTCTGAGCCTTTGCTGGTCGTACATACCACATTGTTGGAAATCTCATGTGGTGGCTCAAATATTCTTGCACACCAGATCCGAATTTCTGCTGTTTTTACCAATATGAGAAAATTCTATGTCACATACTCTGTACCAACCCATGAAGGAAGATAAAAATAGAATAGTCACACTTCTATAGAAAAGTGACATCATTGTCATGTTAAAGTGACAAGATTATGTAATGTCAAATTTCAGCGTGTTCAGGAACATCTTGATATCTTTTTTTAACCCTTAAAGCGCCAAGAAAAAAATGCATCTGAAAATGTTGTCTGCTGAAGTCGTCTGCTGCAAATAATTGCCTAGCATTACTGACGAATTAAGTATAGAAGCAAACAGTGTGGACCCAGAACAGACTGCTCCTATAGGAGCAGTCTGATCTGGGTCCAACACTGTTTGCCATAGAGGCTTCTTAAACATTTCAGTAGATAAGAAAAGCAGACGACTTTTGTTGCGATTGGCACATCAAGGGTTAAATATAAAAATGCAGTATCAAATGGTGAGCAAGAAAAAGAATCCATTAATTGTGTTGGGGTGGGATAGAATAATCCGTCCCTCACGATCACAAATTGTCTATGCTCGGCAAGCCTCGTGATGCCAATCAGTGATCCTTGGGATGGATTTTTCTATCCCACCCTCACACTCATGATAGATTCTTATAAACGCAGTCCTCCATGGGTCTCATTATCTTACTTTAATATTTGGTCTTTATTCTTGAGAACATTGCAAAGTCGACCATGCTCCATCACTCGAAGCCTCATAAACTCTGGAGACTGTATTGCAAGGTCACTACTCAAGGTCATAATTTGCTGTTTAAGGTCAGTCAAGGTCGCTTCCTTGGAGATCTCAACTACCCCGAGACAGAGAGGACAGACTGGTTTGAAAATGACATCTTTATCTAAAACTGCTGGATGATCTGTTTGTTCTTTTAAACGCAGAACCTGAAGCAAAGTAAATATGAGCCAATGCATGAGATTTCCAACAATTCGGCATTTTGACATGTGTAGACCGGGACGAGCCTCTGCAGCCTCCTTTTAAGCTTAGAAACTCCAAATGGTGTTCAGTCAGTAGCTTAGCAATCATAGAATACTCAAGCGACTAGCAAAGGCTCTGATCAGACTGTGCATGTGCGCAGGCTGATCTGAGGCTTTGCTGGTTGCACATACCACATTGTTGGAAATCTCATGCACTGGCTCATATTGTACTAAATTGGCTCTTTCCTTGCTAGCAATGACTTTTGTTGTCTGCTGGTAACCTTTGCAAACAGTTTGGACTCAGATCAGGACCGACACACTGTCGGTCCTGATCTGGACCCAAACTGTTTGACTGTTTCATTCTGAGGTGTTACGGAAATGATCTTTTAAAAAAATTAATTTTGAAAAAAAGTCAGCAGAATGCAACAAAAGCACAAAAATTACCCAGCATGCAGAGGTAACCCTTAAAAGAAGGTCTAAATGGGAGGCATAAAAATCATGGATAATACTTTTTGGCTCTTTACTGGTAAATGAGTGCTGTACCAATTATTCAAAACTAAAAATAACTCTTTTCTTACTAGTGGCGACTATTGTTGTCTGTTGAAACCTTTGCAAAAAGTTTGGACCCAGATCAGGACCGACAGAATGTCCGTACTTATCTGGATTAAAACGATAGTATGACACTCTGACAGTGTTCCTGAAAGTTTTTTTTGAAACCATTAATTTTGAGACAAGTCAGCAGATGACATCAAAAGAATGAAAAAATTATGCAGCAGGCAAAGAGTTATCATTAATTTGAGTTAAAATCAGAGATATGGATAGAAACTTTTCACTATCAGATGTTGCCTTATCATAGATTTGTTGAATTGTATTACCTTTTATTAGAAAGACAATGAATTGAATTCCCATATCACGAGAGATGTATATTATATAACCTTATTGTAGAGATGTTGAATTGCATTAGCTTGTCACAAAAATGTAAATTGCATTGCCTTATCACTGATAGGTTGAATTGCATTACCTGTTACAAAATGTTGAATCACACTGCCTTATCACATTATTACTTTATCACAGACATATTAAAATTGTATTACCTTATCATGAACATGTTGAATTGCACTATCTTATCATTACCTGATCACAGAGACATAGAATTACATTACCTCATTACACACGTGTAAAATCACACTTCCTTATCACAGAGTTGTTGAATTTGCATTAACTTATCACAGAAAAATTGAAATTGCATTTCTAGATATTGAAAAGCATTACCTTATCACAGAGATGTTGAATAGCATTACCTTCTCACAGAAATGTTAATTTGCATTACCTTTTCAAAGAAATATTGAAATTGCATTGCCTAATCATGAACATGTTGAATTGCACCTATTGAATTGCAAAACTTTACCAAAGAAAGATTAAATTGCATTACTTTCACAATGATATTGAAATAAGAAAGGTGGCAAAGATCAGGAATCAATACAATCAAGTACCATACATGACCCAGGATACCACATTTCTCTTTATCATGAACATGTTGAATTGCATTACCTAATCATGGGGATGCTGAATTGCACTACCAGATCAAAAAGAATTTGAATCACATTACATTATCATGAATAAGTAAATTACACTACCTTATCACAGAGATATTGAAATTTCATTACCTTAACATGTTGAAAAGAGAGATGTTGAATTGCACTATATTATCACAGAATGTTTAACAGTATTACCTTATCACAGAGACTCTGAATTGCAGCTATTTTGTCCTCATCCACATCTACCCCCATGGAATATTCTACATTCTCCTTCAGCTTCACTATCTTATCATGGAGATATCGAATTGCACTACATTATCACAGAATGTTAAATTGTGTAACCTTATCACAGAGACTCTGAATTGCAGCTATTTTGTCCTCATCCATATCTACCCCCATGGAATATTCTCATGTCTTCTTCAGCTTCACTATCTTATCATGGAGATGTTGAATTGCACTACATTATCACAGAATGTTAAATTGTGTTACCTTATCACAGAGACACTGAATTGCAGCTATTTTGTCCTCATCCATATCTACCCCCATGGAATATTCTCATGTCTTCTTCAACTTCACTATCTTATCATGGAGATGTTGAATTGCACTACATTATCACAGAATATTAAATTGTGTTACCTTATCACAGAGATTCTGAATTGCAGCTTTTTTTTCCTCATCCACATCTACCCCCATGGAATATTCAACATTCTCCTTCAGCTTCACTATCTTATCATGGAGATGTTGAATCGCACTACATTATCACAGAATATTTAACTGCATTACCTTATCACAGAGACTCTGAATTGCAGATATTTTGTCCTCATCCATATCTACCCCCATGGAATATTCTACATTCTCATTCAGCTTCACTATCTTATCATGGAGATGTTGAATCACACTACATTATCACAGAATATCTAACTGAATTACCATATCACAGAGACTCTGAATTGCAGCTATTTTGTCCCCATCCACATCTACCCCCATGGAATATTCAACATTCTCCTTCAGCTTCACTATCTTATCATGGTGATGTTGAATCGCACTACATTATCACAGAATGTTAAATTACATTACCTTATCACAGAGACTCTGAATTGCAGATATTTTGTCCTCATCCATTTGTACCCCCATGGAATATTCTCATGTCTTCTTCAGTTTCACTATCTTATCATGGAGATGTTGAATCACACTACATTATCACAGAATATCTAACTGCATTACCATATCACAGAGACTCTGAATTGCAGCTATTTTGTCCTCATCCACATCTACCCCCATGGAATATTCAACATTCTCCTTCAGCTTCACTATCTTATCATGGTAATGTTGAATCGCACTACATTATCACAGAATGTTAAATGACATTACCTTATCACAGAGACTCTGAATTGCAGCTATTTTGTCCTCATCCATAACTACCCCCATGGAATATTCTCATGTCTTCTTCAGTTTCACTATCTTATCATGGAGATGTTGAATTGCACTCCATTATCACAGAATGTTAAATACATTACCTTATCACAGAGACTCTGAATTGCAGCTATTTTGTCCTCATCCATAACTACCCCCATGGAATATTCTCATGTCTTCTTCAGCTTCACTATCTTATCATGGAGATGTTGAATTGCGCTACATTATCACAGAATGTTTAACTACATTACCTTATCATAGAGACTCTGAATTGCAGCTATTTTGTCCTCATCCATAACTACCCCCATGGAATATTCTACTGTCTTCTTCAGCTTCACTATCTTATCATGGAGATGTTGAATTGCACTACATTATCACAGAATGTTTAGCTACATTACCTTATCATAGAGACTCTGAATTGCAGCTATTTTGTCCTCATCCATAACTACCCCCATGGAATATTCTACTGTCTTCTTCAGCTTCACTATCTTATCATGGAGATGTTGAATTGCACTACATTATCACAGAATGTTTAACTACATTACCTTATCATAGGGACTCTGAATTGCAGCTATTTTGTCCTCATCCATAACTACCCCCATGGAATATTCTACTGTCTTCTTCAGCTTCACTATCTTATCATGGAGATGTTGAATTGCACTACATTATCACAGAATGTTAAATTGTGTTACCTTATCACAGAGACTCTGAATTGCAGCTTTTTTTTCCTCATCCACATCTACCCCCATGGAATATTCAACATTCTCCTTCAGCTTCACTATCTTATCATGGAGATGTTGAATCGCACTACATTATCACAGAATGTTAAATACATTACCTTATCACAGAGACTCTGAATTGCAGCTATTTTGTCCTCATCCATAACTACCCCCATGGAATATTCTACTGTCTTCTTCAGCTTCACTATCTTATCATGGAGATGTTGAATTGCACTACATTATCACAGAATGTTAAATTGTGTTACCTTATCACAGAGACTCTGAATTGCAGCTTTTTTTCCCTCATCCACATCTACCCCCATGGAATATTCAACATTCTCCTTCAGCTTCACTATCTTATCATGGAGATGTTGAATCGCACTACATTATCACAGAATATTTAACTGCATTACCTTATGACAGAGACTCTGAATTGCAGATATTTTGTCCTCATCCCTTTCTATCCCCATGGAATATTCTACATTCTCCTTCAGCTTCACTATCTCATCATGGAGATGTACAATCACACTACATTATCACAGAATGTTAAATTGTTTTACCTTATCACAGAGACTCTGAATTGCAGCTATTTTGTCCTCATCCATAACTACCCCCATTGAATATTCTCATGTCTTCTTCAGCTTCACTATCTTATCATGGAGATGTTGAATCACACTACATTATCACAGAATATTTAACTGCATTACCTTATCACAGAGACTCTGAATTGCAGATATTTTGTCCTCATCCATTTCTACCCCCATGGAATATTCTACATTCTCCTTCAGCTTCACTATCTCATCATGGAGATGTTTAATCACACTACATTATCACAGAATGTTAAATTGTTTTACCTTATCACAGAGACTCTGAATTGCAGCTATTTTGTCCTCAACCACATCTACCCCCATGGAATATTCAACATTCTCCTTCAGCTTCACTATCTTATCATGGAGATGTTGAATTGCACTACATTATCACAGAATGTTAAATTGTTTTACCTTATCACAGAGACTCTGAATTGCAGCTATTTTGTCCTCATCCATAACTACCCCCATGGAATATTCTCATGTCTTCTTCAGCTTCACTATCTTATCATGGAGATGTTGAATTGCACTACATTATCACAGAATGTTAAATTACATTACCTTATAACAGAGACTCTGAATTGCAGCTATTTTGTCCTCATCCATAACTACCCCCATGGAATATTCTCATGTCTTCTTCAGCTTCACTATCTTATCATGGAGATGTTGAATTGCGCTACATTATCACAGAATGTTTAACTACATAACCTTATCATAGAGACTCTGAATTGCAGCTATTTTGTCCTCATCCATAACTACCCCCATGGAATATTCTACTGTCTTCTTCAGCTTCACTATCTTATCATGGAGATTTTGAATTGCACTACATTATCACAGAATGTTTAACTACATTACCTTATCATAGAGACTTTGAATTGCAGCTATTTTGTCATCATCCATAAACTACCCCCATGGAATATTCTACTGTCTTCTTCAGCTTCACTATCTTATCATGGAGATGTTGAATTGCACTCCATTATCACAGAATGTTAAATACATTACCTTATCACAGAGACTCTGAATTGCAGCTATTTTGTCCTCATCCATAACTACCCCCATGGAATATTTTACTGTCTTCTTAAGCTTCACTATCTTATCATGGAGATGTTGAATTGCACTACATTATCACAGAATGTTTAACTACATTATCTTATCATAGAGACTCTGAATTGCAGCTATTTTGTCCTCATCCATATCTACCCCCATGGAATATTCTACATTCTCCTTCAGCTTCACTATCTTATCATGGAGATGTTGAATTGCAATACCTTCTCACAGAATGTTAAATTGTTTTACCTTATCACAGAGACTCTGAATTGCAGCTATTTTGTCCTCATCCATTTCTACCCCCATTGAATATTCTACGTTCTCCTTCAACTTCTCTTCCACCTCTGTAGACAAGAGTTCAGAGAAATCTGTATCCGCTGCATTGCTTCTATTACCTGCAAAAAAATATGTTGTGCTGGTGTAAGTGAGGGTGCAAAGATCAGGAATCGATACAATCAAGTACCCTACCTGACCCAGGATACCAATGGGAAAGTGAAAAACTCACAGTAAGACACCACAAACGAGAGCCAAGCGGTCAGCCCTTTCCCAGCAGGTGACCACAAGGCACATATAAACAGACGCGCACAAAGGCATAACAAAGGCAAGACAGAAAAAAACATAAAGATCCACAAAAGAAGTACTGCCTTGGAAAGGTCAGTAAAATACTTTACTGGAGCGCTTATACCGATTTTACGCCTTAAACCGGTTTTGAGCCTCGATGAGGAAAAATCCTGACTTTGTTATTGCAAATAACAAAGGTGTAGACCAGCCTGCGCATCTGCGCAGTCTTATCAGCACCATTGTTATTTGCTTTATGGAAAGAAATATGGATCTACTTACTTCAAGTAAAATTTCAATATTCTAGCTAGTCTCTGTAGCTGGGCAGACTGGTTTGAGTCCTACTTTGTTTAATGTTAGAAATCCCAAAGGCAAGATTTCTCACAACAATGCCCATATTTACTCCCATTGAGTTAGCTCATGTGATTTTGGAGCTTATCGAATATGAGTAGCTGAGTTCTTGCTAGAGTCTTCTCCCCTCACACAAAGTAGCGACATAGATGAAGGTTCATGCCAAACCTAAGGCCTCTAGATAGCTGTGGATGCATGATTTAAGAATGACTAGGTGTATGTTGTTAAGCACCAAAATCTCATGAACTGGCCCAATTATTCATCACCCATAAACTAATTGAATGTTGCTTTTGTTGACTTCTGCTGATTTTTTTTCAAAATTAACTTTTTAAAAAAAATCTTTCAGGGTCACTATCAGGGTGTGAAACAGTTTGGACAGAATGTTGGTCCTGATCAGAGTCCAAACTGTTTGCAAAAGTTATAAGCAGGTCACAAAAGTAGTTGTTATTTTTCGTTGCTAGCAAGTACTTCTTTTGTGGATCATTCATGTTATTTCTGTTGTGTGTTTGTTATGCTTTTGTACGTGTCTGTTTATTGTTGCCTTGTGGTCACCTGCTAGGAAAGGGCTGACCTCTTGGCTCTCATTTGTGATGTCTAATTGTGAGTTTGTTACTTTCCCACTGGTATCCTGGGTCAGGTGTGGTACATGTACTTGATTGTATCGTTTCCTGATCCTTGCCCTCTTTCTTACTTCTAAAATACCCCTCCTAAATTCCAGCCAAGTCCATATACCAAGTTGATGAGATGTGTAAACAAAGGATCATAAAGACTGCTCAAGTATTATTGAATTTATTGAGCAATTTAAGGAAAAGAGATCAAAAGTTGAGGGTTTTTTGCAATGAGTTTAATAAATTGAATAATAAGGAGCATTAATGTTAGATTCTATCTACCACATGGCGTTAAAATTACTCTAAAATCACTTTACTGAGGTTAAACTTTTAAAACTTTATCATTGGGTATGCAATGCTGTTACGGACGTCATAACATAATGTTAAGTAAACCACTATTGGTTTTTCAATTTTAATGCATGGCATTATATCATTCTCATGCTTGACTTCATATGATAAAAGATAATTATTTGCATTTTCATTATACATGTCATGATGCAATACACAGGGATGAGAACAGTCAGCCATTCTCAATCAGGAAAATATGTTGGTTGACTCCAAAATGGAGAACAGCAATTTTTAAATCACTTATTAAAGGTTTAAAATCACAAAATATCAATAGAAACCAGTCAATTTAATTATTTATGCCTAATTTATATCTAAAATTGAGTTAAGCTTCATTCAAAAATAAATTTCAGCAAAAACAACTGGCATTATACAAATCATATGCCAGTGCCCAATCAGGAAATCCTGATCAATCCTGAACATTCTCATGCCTAATACATTTAACAATCACATGATGAAGACCATGGCTGAGTAATATTAACATCACCCAATACTTTTCTTTAGAATCTGGAGCAAAACACATGCTGCTTTACATGTGTGCTGTTGAGGCCTTCAATTTGATATGTAAAATGCCCAAGTTTGGACAGCTTTTAATGTTGGCATCCCCTCACCCCCACCCACGAAGCCCTGCAATCAACTTTTACTGTCAACCCTGTTAGACTTACCCATAAGTTGAATGACCTTGATGAAGGTCAAATCGTCTTTAACCAGAATTCCTAGCTCTGGAAAGTGCCAGCCGTACAACTCTTTAATTTTTCTAACCTGGCTTTTAAAGTCCAAATCACTGTCATCAGCTGTAATATACATAGAGGATCTTACATGAGCTCTCATGTTTTATTGAATTTATTAAACGAGTTGGGGAAAAGAGATAAAATGCGAGGCTTGCCGAGCATTTTATCTCTTTTTCGCAACGAGTTTAATAAATTCAATAATACAACAGCATGAATGTTAGATTCTATTTATCATGACATTAAGATTACTTTGAAATCTCATTTCTCGCGTTAAAACGTTATAATTTTGTCATTATGTACGCAGCGTTGTTATGGACCTCACGTTTCCCGAAAATCGATAAACCACTAGTGGTTTAAACTTTACAGATTTTATTGCATGGCGTTATTTCACTCACAGACGCGACGTCATATGATAAAACAAAGAATGGAACTTTTGTTATCTGCCTAGGTAGCATATATTGCAAAAATCTGGACCCATATCAGACTGCTCAAGACCAGTCTGATCAGGATTCATTTGCTTCCATCATAAAATGAGCCGTGACATGTAATTTCCAACAATGTGGAATTTTGACAAGTGTAGACTCAGACAAGCCTGTGCAGCCTCTTTTTAAGCTTAGAAACACCAAATGATGTTCGGTCCGTAGCCTAACAGTCATAAAATATTCAAGGAACTAGCAAAGGCTCTGATCAGACTGCGCGTATGTGCAGGCTGGTCCGAACCTTTGCTGGTCGCATATACTAAATTGTTGGAAATCTCATATTGCGGCTCAAATCAAGTCTGAAGTGCACTTGAATGTATGCGGCTGATGTAAAAAGCAGATATTATTTTCAGGACAAAAGTATTGACAGGATATGGGTTAACCTTAAAGCAATCACCGCTATTATAGAATATAAGAATCTTTCATAATTGTGAGGGGGAGATAGAAAAATCTGTCCTGAGAATCACATGGGTGAAAGTTCAAACTTTCCAAAATCCTGAACTTTTTAAAACCAAATCTTAAAACTTGCAGTATGCCTGCAAATATCAACAATTTTAAGTTTAAATGATTAATAATGCGACAGATAATCTGGAAACTAATCAGAAAAGCTATTATAATCTACCTAATTCAGCATTTTGAGGCTGACTTTCTCTGGAAAGTCAGCCTCAAAATCCTGAATTCAGGATTAATCCTGAAAACTTTCACCCATGGAATCAATGCTCAGCATCAGGAGCTTTGCTGAGTGAAAAAAAGTGATCCCAAGGGTCACATTTTTCTATACCATCCTCACCCAGCATAAAATTTAGGATTTTTATTTTGAAAAAGGCTCACAGAAGTTTCAAGATGTGACATAACATGACATCCAATAATCCCATTAGCTCTCCTTGAGTTCGGATGAACTAAAAAGTCTTACGTCCCATCAACAATCTTTCAGTTAAACAGGGACGGGTCTTCCTGGGTTGAACCAGTACTAAGCTAGGATTAATGTTCTTGCTCAAGGACACAACGCAGTGACGCCGGTGAGGCTTGAACCCGCAGCCCTTCAGTCTCGAGTCAAGCACTCTACCACTGAGCCACTGCGCTCCCATTTGACAGGATAAGGGTTAACCTTAAAGCAGAAATCACCACTATTGCAGAATATAAAAATCTTTCATAATTGTGAGGGTTATAGAAAAATATGTCATGAGAATCACATGGGTGAAAGTTCAAACTTTCCAAAATCCTGAACTTTTTAAAACCAAATCTTAAAACTTGCAGTATGCCTACAAATATCAACAATTTCAGGTTTAAATGATTATTTGTGCTCAGATAATCTGGAAACTAATCAGAAAAGCTACTATAATCTACCTAATTCAGCATTTTGAGGCTAACTTTCTCTGGAAAGTCAGCCTCAAAATCCTGAATTCAGGATTAATCCCGAAAACTTTCACCCATGGAATCAATGCTTAGCATTAGGAGCCTTGCCGAGTGACAAAAAAAAAGTGATCCCATCCCCACCCAGCTTTTATTTTGAAAAAGGCTCACAGAAGTTTCAAGATGTGACATAACATGACATCCAATGATCACATTAGCTCTCCTTGAGCTCGGATGAGCTAAAAGATCTTGAAAACTTTATCTTGTGTGCAAGAAAAAAAAATCTGTGAAATCTTTCTTGAATATTTGGAAAAATCGGATTTCCAATTTCATGAGAATCCATGAAATATCAAGTCTTAACCTTTAATGCGCCAATCAAAACAAAAGTCGTCTGCTTTTCTCGTCTGCTGAAATGTTTAAGGCTCCTCTATGGCAAACAGTGTGGACCCAGATCAGACTGATCCTATAGGAGCAGTCTGTTCTGGGTCCACACTGTTTGCTTCTATACTTAATTTGTCAGTAATGCTAGGCAAATACTTGCAGCGGACGACTTCAGCAGACGACATTTTCAGATGCATTTTTTTCTTGGCGCTTTAAGGGTTAATTGGTAAGCATGAACACAGGCTTGGGTCATCACTTTCCTATACATTACTTCATGAACCTTTGGAAAATGAAATACATTTCTTAAATATTCATTTGTACATAAATTTCCAGTTGATCCTGATCTGCATATCTCTTGTTCACTAATTACTGGTGTATACTAATTACCAGTGTAATCCGTTTCCTCCAAATGACTGTCACATGTGATATTATCATTAGGAATTTTCCACTCATTATTGTTTACAATGCATTTTTCTCGCTTCATCAAAGAAAATAAAGCAGAAATGTCGTATCTGAGAGTTAGTGACTTACTTCTCGCTTGTGTAGTTCTAAATAATGATGAGGATTCATCGTTATATATCATTAAAAATGATACTTTCATTGAAAATAAATGAGAAATTGCCGTTGGAAAAGTGTGTCTGCTTGTTGTTGAAGATTTTGACAGCCTGGTTCCCTGCTTAAAAACTGAAAACAACATCAAGCTTTGTCTCAGCACATGGGTCACATTATGCCCAAATATGGCTGAAAGACAAAAAAAATCCAACTCAGTTTTATCTTTTTGGTCTACGCCCTTTTGGTGCACCCGCTGATAGGGCATATGCCCAATATATACTGTGTAGTCTGTTTAATATTATAAAACATATTTGTGATGATATTAGTTAGGTACCATGAATGAAAGACAACAAGTATTTCATTGTTAAAACATTGTAGCATTGACTTATATTTTTTTCACCTACATTAAAAAAAATGGTATACCTTACAAAAAACAAGCAAAGAAAACATAACAAGCTTTCAGACAGGCCATTTACTACTATCATTTTGAAGGTCACTAATCCTTTCAATATAGAAACCAATTACATGTAGAGTTTTCTACCTGAGATAATTTTCTAGAGTATCTGTTCACATATACACTGGTAATAAGTAACAATGGGCATTCAAAATATCGGCTAGGGTAGCCCAATATAAATTAAGTTTTCACAGAATTTAACTTTTATTTTAAAGCATATATCATTTGTTTTCATTGAAGGAATGAATAAAAAGTTGAACAAGACGTTATTTACTGGTTTCTGTAAAATAGTTTGTTTGTTAGACTGTCTTAAACAGTAAGTACAGCGGTAATTAGTAACACCAGTATACATACTGTTTTCAAAATTGTTTAAACTGTGTTGGAAAACTTACAGGCATAGAGTATTTATTGTGTTAACTATGGTATATACAGTTAACTTACTGAATGGCCCTCTTGCAGGTGTCTGAACTTCTTGGTGCAGCATCACAGTCAGCCTCAAGAAACCCTGCAAAAATGATTGAAAAGCAATTAACAAAAGGCAACAGACTAACTGGGCCTCAACGCAAGAAAACCTGTCTTTGGGGGTTGGCTAGCCACAAAGGCGGAGACCAGCCTGCGCATCCATGCAGTCTGATCAGCGCCTTTGTTTTTCGCTTATTGGAAAGTATTGTATCTAGACTTGCTACGAGCTAAATTTTAATTTTCTAGCTAGTCTCTGTAGCTGAGGAAACTGGCTTGAGTCTCTCTTTGTCAGAAACCCCAAAGACATGTTTTCTCGCATCACGGCCCAAATAAAAGCCATCTTAAAAACATATCTGTGCGAAAGTGACCTGAGTACATCATAGATCTTGATAAGGAAACTTTTCGAGAGTAATTGTTGATGTTTTCTTACTCAATTTTAAAATGTGTTTTGGGTGCTCAAAAGATCTGTCTTATTGACACTCTGAACAAATTTTTTGAAAAAGTTAATTTTGAAAAAAGTCGTCAGACAACAGTAAAAGCATGAAAAACTACCCAGCATGCAAAGAGTTATGTCTGTGTGTTAGCCAGAGCTTACACATTTAAAAAAATCCTTAAAAATGAATTTTATTAATTATTTATTCAATTAATTTAATTTATGTTTGATTCTATAGTACTTCTGGGAAAAATACTGTCACAGTACCATACTGAAATTAGCCTCTTGTGCTCTGTCTTGACTGATGCAAATAAAGACGATTCTTTATTTGTTTGTATCCATTGGCGTAGCTCCCATTACGCAGTTATGCACGTGTGTAATAAAAAAAAAGTAACATTCAAGTGTAGGAGGTCACCTAATGTGGTAAAAGTGATTTTCCTTACCATAAGGAACTGCTCTCTGGGAGCAAATTCTTTCCTTTAAGAGAAGTTCCCATTTTAAAAAGGGATGCAATTGAAGACAACCATTGCTTGATCCAGTAGTCTCCCTTTTATATGCGTAACTCTTTCAGCGTTCTTGCTATGCCATTTGTATCCTGGGTTGAACGGATAAAGTGCCTTTCTCGCACTAGCCACCCTATGATCCGAAGTCTTAGACTCTAACACTAAGCCACTGCACTCTTAGGAGATGTTTCTTTTGAAGGCCCCACAACATATGTGAGCCATGACATGTGATTTCCAACAATGTAGCATTTTGACAAGTGTAGACTCAGACAAGCCTGTGCAGCCCCCTTTTAAGCATAGAAATTCCAAATGGTATTCAGTCAGTAGCTTAACTCTCATAAAATACTCAAGCGACTAGCAAAGGCTCTGATCAGACTGCGCATATGCGCAGGCTGGTCTGAGCCTTTGCTAGTCGTAAATACCACATTGTTGGTAATCTCATGTCGCGGCTCATATGTTTTGGTTAATAAATAATAGATAATATTTTAAATGTGCACTTATCCAGAGGCCTAATGATAGTCCTGTAAAAAATTTCAGCAACATTTCTCGTTTACCTTTGGTGGGAGATGACCGGGCTCAAGTAATATATGATCTCCATCATTGACAAGGCTTGCATCTAGAGTGAGATCTGGATCATCTAGCAGCTTGTCAGCTTCACCACACCAATTAGTCTTTCTTAAATGCCAATTACAATCTGGAATGGAACATAGGCACTTCTTTTATAATACCCGAACTGAGCACTGGGTATTAACCCTTTGTATACTCATGAATTCTTCCATCTGGCTCAATACAATGAATCTGGGATGGCCCATTGTACATATCAAGGGGTTAGAGTATATAAGAATACATCATGAGTGTGAGGGCGGGATAGAAAAATCTGCCCCATGATCACCGATTGGCATCACGAGGCTTTCTGAGTGATGACAATTGGTGATAGTGAGGGACATATTTTTCTATCCCATCCTTACACGAATAATGGATTATTTTTTCTTGCTCACCACTAAATACTTCATTTATATTGGAAAAACATGAAAAAGACTTCCAGAAAATCCTGATTGCGCTGCGATGTGACATTATTTTAACATAAAAATGACATAACGGTTCGATGTGCCACCAGCGTGCGGGTGTTTGTTTTTTTATCTTTCCCTAGGGCTGGTATGTTTGTGTGAGATAGAATTCTCACACATGGGTAGAAACAATGGAAATCCTAATCTGGTGTGCGAGAACAAAATTTCTAATGAAGATGTACTTCAGTCCCTGAAGATTGTTTTTACCTTAGCAAACAGTGTAGACCCAGATGAGATGCCACAGAATGTGGCATTTCATCTGGGTCTTCACTGTTGGCAAATATACTCATTTAACGAAGGGTTAATTAACTCTTTTCTTGCTAGCGGCAATTCTTTGCAAACAGTTTGGACCCAGATAAGGTCCTACAAAACCTCAGGCCTGATCTAGCTCCAAAATGTTTGACAGTCTGATGGTTTTCCTGATAGAATTTTTGGAAAAAGTTGGATTTTGAAAGAAATCAGCAAACAATATAAATGCATGAAAAATTACACAGTAGGCACAAAGTTACCTGTTTTAAGAATCTGACCAAAAGTAAAGGAGATATAGTGGAACGGGATTCAGCAATAATGGAACATCCATGAATTTTTTATTTGTGACCTTTTGACTTCTTTTTGGTATCTTGCACTGACCATATGAGAAAGCTGTCACGTGGTCAAGTAAGATAACAAAAATTTACATGAGCTGACAGTCTATCATATATGAGGGGTGATCAGAAAGTTCACGGAAAATATACTGAAAACCAAAGGTAACTTTACACTGTTATAATATATACCTTTTCTGGGTATTGGTGAGTGGTATTTTAAATAAGTCTGATTCATATTAAAGTTCAATCAATTATTCATATGACAGTTGAATTTCATGTTTTTGCTGTCATAAATGCAACCACTATGCCCTAATGAAAGAGGCAAGGGGGCAAAATAAACTTTTCCAAAACGCATCAATTTTGATGTACTACTGTAGCTTTGCAATTGGATAATCTTTAACTTGAAAGAACCAGTTTGCAAGGCAGGCTATTGAATTGTTGTTTTAAGTTAAAATCAGAGCGAATCATCCTCCGAGTAACAAAAATTAGTGTTGTGTTTTTACGTACATAACTCTTTTTGTGAACTTAACTGTGCTTTCAACAGAATTTCCCATAAAAAATTGTTAGCTGTTTTCCTTCCAAGCCAATGGGAATTTTTATCAGATTATCTTGTCACACACTCAGGACAGAAGTCAAAACAAATCGCTGATTTAAACATCAAATGCCATCTAAGATAAAGCTTTTAGCAGGGACTAAAGTTTACTATTGTTTTAATTCAAAGGAAGATAATTTCAAAGTGAACCAACTTTAAGATGCGTCAGAGACAAAATGTCTTGCAATATTTTTAATTGGCAATCGATGACCCTAAATATAGAGTGTTCAAATCCTAGGTTAACTTTGGATTTTGTTAGGAAATGCTGATTTTGTGCTTTTAATGAAAGCACAGATAAATCGAAAGAAGATTAATTTACCTAAGTTGTTTTAAGTGAATTAGGTTAGTGCGGGTACCAGCATCTCATTGCAATATTTAATTTGGTTAAAATAAAAAAAAAACAGTAAAGATATATTCAGTAGTCCAAAGTGTAAAGTTACTTTTGGGTTTAAGTATAGTTGCCACTTCTACATCGTTTGATCAATAGAGCTGGTATTACAGCACATAATACTGCAACACATATGCAGTTGGTCGGTTACAACGTGCTTGATGTTAGTGGTCTACGTGCATTACAGCTGTCGTCAAGGCAACGCTATATAACGCGAGCCGGCGCATTTTATGTTGCATTTTGACGTTTTACTACACGACCAATTAAACTTCAGCATTTTGTGAAATTTAGTTATGCTGTGATAGCCCCTTATTGCATTACCAAGCATCCTCTTCTATGCAAACTTTCAAAGATTTGTATCTAACTGATGGAGCTCTAAATCAAAACAAATAACAGTGCTGTCAAAAAGGAAAAGCATTCAACTTCTATGAACCAATTGCCTGTTTTGGCATGCCAATTCTGTAAAATAAACTATTTACAAATTTCAAAAAAAACACCCTTTCTCAGGACACTAGATCTAATATTGATAGTTAATATTATATATTCTTATATTATAATTATTGTGATGAACATTTACAAGAAAATAAGTTTTTTATTTAAAATTTACAAAAACTCGAAAAATTTACACATTTTAGGCCTGCCCTTTGGACTGAAACCTAATAATTTGAATACATAGCGCAGCGGAATTACATAAAAACCTCATATTATGTTCAAAGAATGACAGAACATTACTTTCCTTTAATAATACCAATTAATTCAAACACAACTACAAGTTTTAGCCCCGAGATGCAACCCAGGGGTACAGATGGGCCGGTTCCAGCGAAGTGACGTCACAGCGGCGCCTCGTGCTCATACGTCTGATGTCACATTTTCTAAATTTCAATTTCAGTCAACTTTCTATGAATGGTAGTTTATATCTATGAATTTTCATTGCAATCAATAAAAGCAATGCGATTTAATAGCACTTTTCAGTGAACTATCTTATCACCCCTTGTACACATGACGGTTGGAGAAAAAAAATGGACCTCATGGTGAAAAAAGCCTGACTTCTGGGTTTGCAGTCGGATAAGACACAAACAAACCTGTTCAACTGCATATACTAGGTAGAATCTTTGAATTTTGCAAGCAATAAGTTTAGCTATCACACTTTCCATTAAGCAAAGAACAAAAGTGCTGGTCATCAAAGCAGGCTGATCTGCACCCTTGTTGTGCACAAACAACTATATCAGGGTTTCTCTTGAATAATCACTGATCCAGGAGATGTGAGTCCAATCCCAGCCCAACCCCATACTTTCAGATTTATCAGGAACTTTTTTCTACAATCATTCTCCTCCTTGCACTATTCATGGGCAGTTGTCGGTTACAAGAAAAAGTATGTGCACAAAGTACTGGTAAACCGCTTAGTCTAAGCTTGCCCAGATTAAAGTGTGGTTAGGTTATTTGACCATCTTGACATGAGCATAGCTGTTGAATGGTATGTTAACCCCTAAAGCGCAAATCACAACAAAATTTGTCTGCTTTTGTCATCTGCTGAAAGGTTTTAGAAGCCTTTCCAACAAACAGTGTAGACTCAGATCAGACTGCTCCTATAGGAGCAGTCTGATCTGGGTCCACACTATTTGCCTCTATATTTAACTTTGTTAAACAAGTAGCCCAATGGGCAACGATTGCTCACCATGGAGCCAGCATAATGTTTGGAGAGACCATAATTTACAATGCTCAAAGGCAGATAACTCTGAACTCAAAACAGTGACCATGAATTAACTCAAAAACATAAGATATTATGCCGGTTCTAGTTATCTGCAAGTATTAAAAAGATCTGAATAAAAATTGCATTGGAAACCTGGTGAAAGTGTAGTTTTCAGATACTCAAGGGCAGCTAACTCCGTAGTCAGTTATGGGATCTGACCGAAATTCAAAATCATCCATACTTTTATGTATGTCCTGGTAACCTACAGGAATGAAGAAAATCAAAAGAAAAATGAAGGTGCTAGAGTGGTCACAACATTATATAGTTATATTTTAGATGCTCAAGGGCAGCTAAATCTGTATCTGCTGGCTGAAAATCAAACTCATTCAAACTTTTATGGAAGTCCTTGTTACCTACAAATGAGGAAGATCCATTCAAAAATGAAGGTGCTAGAATGGTCACAACAGATCTCCCATTGTATGTCTATGCAGATTTTTAATGATGCTCAAGGGAAGTTAACTCCAAAGTCTAAAGTTTGATCTACTTTAAATTAAATTCATCCAAGCTTT
Source organism: Loripinus fragilis (assembly GCA_964019695.1). Classification (NCBI taxonomy): domain Eukaryota; kingdom Metazoa; phylum Mollusca; class Bivalvia; order Lucinida; family Lucinidae; genus Loripinus; species Loripinus fragilis. Next base: position 73,749,012 of record OZ026527.1, on the reverse strand, counting down.
TATGGTTGTCCTTGTTACCAGCAAGAATATAGAAGATGCAATCAAAAATGAAGGAGCTAGAGTGGTCACAACATTATTAATCAATTTTAAAGATGCTCAAGGGGAGCTAACTCCAAAATAAAAATATGTGATGGGATCTTGACGAAATTCAAACTCATCCAAGCTTTAAGGGTTGTCCTTATTGTGAGCAAAAAATGAAGAAGATCCATTCAAAATTGAAAGCACTAGAGTGGTTGCAATATTTCTCCCATTATTAGTTTATAGGGATTTTTCCAAACGCTCAAGGGCAGGTAACTCATAAGTCCCTGATCGGATCCTGCTGAATTTCAAACCCATCCGAGATATTATGTGTTTACTTGTTGCCTGCAGCAAAATGAAGAAGATCCAATCAAAAAAGAAGGAGCTAGAGTGGTCACAACATTATTCATTAATTTTTAAGATGCTCGAGGGGAACAAACTCCAAAATAAAAATATGTAATGGGACCTTTATGAAATACATACTTATCCAAGCTTTAATAGTTGTCCTTATTGTGTGCAAAAATGAAGAAGATCCATTCAAAATTGAAAGCACTAGAGTGGTTGCAATATTTCTCCCATTATAAGTCTATAGGGATTTTTCCAAACCCTCAAGGGCAGGTATCTCATAAGTCCCTTGTCGGATCCTGCTGAATTTCAAACCCATCTGAGATATTATGTGTTTACTTGTTGCCTGCAGCAATGAAGAAGATCCAATCAAAAATGAAGGAGCTAGAGTGGTCACAACATTATTCATTAGTTTTCTGAAGCTCATGGGCAGCTAACTCCAAAGTCAGTGATCAAATCTTGCCTGAATTCAAACTCATCCAAGCTTTAATAGTTGTCCTAATTGTATGCAAGAATGAGGAAGATCCATTCAAAAATGAAGGTACTAGAGTTGTCACAACATTTCTCCAATTATAAGTCTATGGGGATTTTTCCAGACTCTCAAGGGCAGGTAACTCATAAGTCCCTGGTCGGATCCTGCGGAATTTTGAACCCATTCAAGATTTTATGGTTGTCCTTTTACCTGCAAGAATAAAGAAGAACAAACAAACAAGTAGCCCAATGGGCAACGAATGCTCACCATGGAGCCAGCATAATGTTTGGAGACACCATAATTTAAGATGCTCAAAGGCAGATAGCTCTGAACTCAAAACAGTGGCCAGGAATTAACTCAAAAACATAAGATATTATGCCGGTTCTAGTTATCTGCAAGTATTAAAAAGATTTGAATAAAAATTGCATTGGAAACCTGGTAAAATTGTAGTTTGGAGATACTCAAGGGCAGCTAACTCTGTAGTCAGTTATGGGTTCTGACCGAAATTCAAAATCATCCATACTTTTATGTATGTCCTGGTAACCTACAGGAATGAAGAAAATCAAAAGAAAAATGAAGGTGCTAGAGTGGTCACAACATTATATAGTTATATTTTAGATGCTCAAGGGTAGCTAACTCTGTAGCTGCTGGATGGGTGTGGCTGAAAATCAAACTCATTAAAACTTTTATGGAAGTCCTTGTTACCTACAAATGAGGAAGATCCATTCAAAAATGAAGGTGCTAGAGTGGACACAACAGATCTCCCATTGTATGTCTAAGCAGATTTTTAATGATGCTCAAGGGAAGTTAACTCCAAAGTCTAAAGTTTGATCTACTTTAAATTAAACTCATCCAAGCTTTTATGGTTGTCCTTGGTTCCTGCAAGAATATTGAAGATGCAATCAAAAATGAAGGAGCTAGAGTGGTCACAACATTATTAATCAATTTTTAAGATGCTCAAGGGGAGCTAACTCCAAAAAAAAATATGTGATGGGATCTTGAAAAAATTCAAACTCATCCAAGCTTTAATAGTTGTCCTTATTGTGTGCAAAAAATGAAGAAGATCCATTTAAAATTGAAAGCACTAGAGTGGTTGCAATCTTTCTCCCATTATTAGTCTATAGGGATTTTTCCAAACGCTCAAGGGCAGGTAACTCATAAGTCCCTGGTCAGATCCTGCTGAATTTCAAACCCATCCGAGATATTATGTGTTTACTTGTTGCCTGCAGCAAAATGAAGAAGATTCAATCAAAAATGAAGGAGCTAGAGTGGTCACAACTTTATTCATTAATTTTAAAGATGCTCAAGGTGAGCTAACTCCAAAATAAAAATATGTGATGGGATCTTGACAAAATTCAAACTCATCCAAGCTTTAATAGTTGTCCTTATTGTGTGCAAAAAATGAAGAAGATCCATTCAAAATTGAAAGCACTAGAGTGGTTGCAATATTTCTCTCATTATAAGTCTATAGGGATTTTTCCAAACGCTCAAGGGCAGGTAACTCATAAGTCCCTGGTCGGATCCTGCTGAATTTCAAACCCATCCGAGATATTATGTGTTTACTTGTTGCCTGCAGCAAAATAAAGAAGATCCAATCAAAAATGAAGGAGCTAGAGTGGTCAAAACATTATTCATTAATTTTTAAGATGCTCAAGGGGAGCTAGCTCCAAAATGTGTGATGGGATCTTGACGAAATTCAAACTCAACCAAGCTTTAATAGTTGTTCTTATTTTATGCAAGAATGAGGAAGATCCATTCAAAATTGAAAGAACTAGAGTGGTCACAACACTTCTCCCATTATAAGTCTATGTGGATTTTTCCAAATGCTCAAGGGCAGGTAACTCATAAGTCCCTGGTCGGATCCTGCTGAATTTCAAACCTATCCGAGATATTGTGGGTAAACTTGTTGCCTGCAAGAATGAAGAAGATCCAATCAAAAATGAAGGAGCTAGAGTGGTCACAACATTATTCATTAATTTTTCTGACGCTCTGGTTGGATCCTGCTGAATTTCGAACCCATCCGAGATATTATGTGTTTACCTTTTTGCTGCAAGAATGAACAAGATCCAATCAACAAGTAGCCCAATGGGCAACGATCGCTCACCATGAAGCCAGCATAATGTTTGGAGACACCATAATTTACGATGCTCAAAGGTAGATAACTCTGAACTTGAAACAGTGACCAGGAATTAATTAAAAAACATAAGATATTATGCCGGTTCTAGTTATCTGCAAGTATTATAAGATATGAATAAAAATTGAATTGGAAACCTGGTGAAAGTGTAGTTTTCAGATACTCAGCTAACTCTGTAGTCAGTTATGGGATCTGACCCAAATTCAAACTCATCCATACTTTTATGTATGTCCTGGTAACCTGAAAGGAATGAAGAAAATCAAATGAAAAATGAAGGTGCTAGAGTGGTCACCACATTATATAGTTTTATTTTAGATGCTCAATAGCAGCTAACTCTGTAGCTGGTGGATGGGTTTGGCCCATTGTAAGTCTATGCAGATTTTTTTTGATGCTCAAGGGAAGTTAACTTCACAGTCTAAAGTTGGTTCTACTTTAAATTAAACTCATCCAAGCTTTTATGGTTGTCCTTGTACACCTGAAAGAATGAAGAAGATCCAATAACAAATGATGGCTCTAGAGTGGTCACAACATTATCAATCAATTTTTAAGATGCTCAAGGGCAGCTAACTCCATAATAGGTGATGGGATCTTGACTGAATTCAAACTCATCCAAGCTTTTATAGTTGTTCTCATATCTGCAAGAATGAATATGATCTATTAAAAAATGAAAGCACTAGAGTGGTCACAACAATTCTCCCATTATAAGTCTATGGGGATTTTTTAAGATGCTCAAGGGCAGCTAACTCCTCAGTCACAGGTCTGATGTGGCCAAATTTTGAACCCATCTAAGCTTTTATAGTTGACCTTGTTACCTGCAAGAATGTAGAAGATCCAATTAGAAATGAAGGCGCTAGAGTGGTCACAACAATATCCATCAATCTTTAAGATGATCAAGGAGAGCTAACTCCATAATAGGTGACAGGATCTTGACGAAATTCAAACTCATTCAAGCTTTAATAGTTGTCCGTCTTATCTGCAAGAATAAAGAAGATCCATTCAAAATTGAAAGCACTAGAGTGGTCACAACGTTTCTCCCATTATTAGTCTATGGGGATTTTTCCAGATGCTCAAGGGCAGCTAACTCATAAGTGCTTGGTCGGATCCTGCAGAATTTCAAACTCATCCAATCTTTTATGAGTGTCCTTGTTAGATGAAAGAATAAAGAAGATCCAATCAACAATGTAGACGCTAGAGTGGTCACAACATTATCCATCAATTTTTAAGATGCTCAAGGGAGCTAACTCCAAAATAGGTGATGGCATCTTGACGAAATTCAAACTCACCCAAGCTTTAATAGTTGTTCTTATTGTCTGCAAGAATGAAGAAGATCCATTCAAAATTGAAAGCACTAGAGTGGTTGCAATATTTCTCCCATTATAAGTCTATGGGGATTTTTTTAGACCCTCAAGGGCAGCTAACTCATAAGTCCTTCTTCGGATCTTGCTGAATTTCGAACCCATCCGAGATATTATGGGTTAACTTGTTGCCTGCAAGAATGAAGAAGATCCAATCAAAAATGAAGGAGCTAGAGTGGTCACAACATTATTCATTAATTTTTCTGACGCTCAAGGGCAGCTAACTCCCAAGTCAGTAATGAATTCTTGCCGAAATTCAACTCATCCAAGCTTTAATAGTTGTCCTTATTGAATGCAAGAACGAAGAAGATCCTTTTAAAATTGAAAGCAGTAGAGTAGTCATAGCATTTCTCCCATTATAAGTCTATGGGGATTTTCCAAACACTCAAAGGCAGGTAACTCACAAGTCCCTGGTCAGATCCTGCTGAATTTCGAACCCAAGAGATCCAATCAAAAATGAAGGAGCTAGAGTGGTCACAACATTATTCATTAATTTTTCTGACGCTCAAGGGCAGCTAACTCGGAAGTCAGTGATGGAATCTTGCCGAAATTCAAACTCATGCGAGCTTTTATGGTTGGTCTTGTTATCTGATAGAATGAAGAAGATCCATCCAAAATGAAGGTACTAGAGTGGTCACATCATTTCTCCCATTATAAGTCTATGGGGATTTTTCCAGACGCTCAAGGGCAGATAACTCATAAGTTCCTGGTCGGATCCTGCCGAATTTCGAAAGTGTTTGAGATTTTATTGTTGTCCTTGTTACCTGCAAGAATAAAGAAGAACAAATCAAAAATGAAGGAGCTAGAGTGGTCACAAGGTTTTCCCCATTATAACCCTATGGAAGCTATCTGTTGCCATGGAAACCTGAGTTCTGATTCGATCTTACCCAAAACCTAATGCAGTCTATCCCCCACCCCAATGATGCTCCTGATGAAATTTGATTATGATTGGCCAGCTGGTTTCAGAGATATTCATGTTTGAAAGGGTGGACGGAAGCACGGACGCATGCCGGCTTGAGTCCCATACTATAAGCTCACCCTGAGCCTTCGGCTCTGGTGAGCTAAAATGAAGGAGCTAGAGTGGTCACAACATTATTCATTAATTTTCTGACGCTCAAGGGCAGCTAACTCCGAAGTCAGTGATCGAATCTTGCGAAAATTCAAACTCATCCAAGCTTTAATAGTTGTCCTTATTGTATGCAAGAATGAGGAAGATCCATTCAAAAATGAAGGTACTAGAGTGGTCACAACATTTCTCCCATTATTAGTCTATGGGGAATTTTCCAGACGCTCAAGGGCAGGTAACTCATAAGTCCCTGGTCAGATCCTGCCGAATTTTGATCCCATTTGAGATTTTATGGTTGTCCTTGTTACCTGCAAGAATAAAGAAGAACAAATCAAAAATGAAGGAGCTAGAGTGGTCACAAGATTTTCCCCATTATAACCCTATGGGAGCTATCTGTTGCCATGGAAACCAGAGTTCTGATTCGATCTTACCCAAAACCTAATGCAGTCAATCCCCCACCCCAATGATGCTCCTGATGAAATTTGATAATGATTGGCAGGCTGGTTTCAGAGATATTCACGTTTGAAAGTGTGGACGGACGGATGGACTCACGGACGGACGGACAGACCCCGGCTCGAGTCCCATACTATAAGCTCACCCTGAGCCTTCAGCTCTGGTGAGCTAAAAATGAAGGAGCTAGAGTGGTCACAAGATTTTCCCCATTATAACCCTATGGGAGCTATCTGTTGCCATGGAAACCAGAGTTCTGATCCGATCTTACCCAAAACCTAATGCAGTCAATCCCCCACCCCAATGATGCTCCTGATGAAATTTGATTATGATTGGCAAGCTGGTTTCAGAGATATTCACTTTTGAAAGTGTGGACGGATGGACGGACGCACGCACGGACACACGGACGCACAGACGGACGCCGGCTCGAGTCCCATACTATAAGCTCACCTTGAGCCTTCGGCTCCGGTGAGCTAATAATTTTAGCAAAAATTTACAGCAGATGACAAATGCGGACGGAATTTTCAGATGAATTTTTTGCTGGCATTTTAAGGGTTAAACCACAAACCTACTAAACTCTTCACAAGGCCCACATTATTTCTATCAGTGTTACTCACCTTGTATCTGTGCCTTCTCTAACATAAACTGTAGACACTGAGACACTGTACTGTTACGTTTCACCATCAACTCCATACAATCACTTTCTTTATTGTCAGTTCTACTGAACCACAGGGTAATCTAAAGTCAAAAACACTGATTACTTCAAAAAAAAAAAATTACAAACAGCATTTAGCTTAATACAAATATTTTTCTGTCACTTTGTATGATATATTTCATATTTTTAGCTACTTTGCCTTTTAATATCAAGAAATTCTTGCTAGCGGTGACTTTTGTCATCTGCTGATAACCTTATCAAACAGTTTGGACCCAGATCAGGACCGACAGAACATCAGTCTTGATCTGAATACAAACTGTTTGACACTATGATACAATTCCTGAAAGAATGTTTTGAAAAAAAGTTAGCAGATGACATTAGCATGAAAGATTACCAAGCATGCAACAGGTTAATCATAAACGATCAGGTACATATATTTTTGCTGTGAACCACCATATTTAAGGTGTACATTCAAGCAAAACATACAAAAATGCACAAGTTTCATGTTTCATTCATTTTCCATGATGATGGTAAAAACAGAAAAAAGAACAATAACAGGCATTTCTTTAAACATGTTGTCTTTTCACTTTTGTTAATGTTCTAAAATTTTTAACACTTTTCTCTTGCTGTTCTCTGATAAATAAAATGTTGGCTATCAGGGCCGGACTATACAAAATGTTTGTCTTTTGTTTGATCAGCAGATTTTAACATTGTTTAAAAGAAGATGTTTAAATTTTATCACCTAAGAGTATTTAGCCCTTAAAGTGACAATCGTGACTGGGATATTTTTTACTCTATGTGGATTCTTTTGGCAGAATTGGATTTGAGGATTTCCCTACCGCTGGGATCCAGATCAGGTCCGATGTTTTGTTGGGCCTGATCTGGGTTCAAATATTTACAAAGACTACCAGGAGACAGGAACTAGCAGGTAAAGAGTTAACCCTTAATGCGCCAATCGCAACAAAATACGTCTGCTTTTCTCGTCTGCTGAAATGTTTAAGAAGCCTCTATGGCAAACAGTGTGGACCCAGATCAGACTGCTCCTAGGAGTAGTCTGTTTTGGGTCAAAGCTGTTTGCTTCTATACTTTATTCGTCAGTAATGTTAGGCAACTATTTGCAGCAGACAACTCTAGCAGACGACATTTTCAAATGCATTCTTTTCTTGGCGCTTTAAGGGTTAACATTTGTCTGGCCTCTCCAACTGAGTTAAAATCCTTGGTTTTCTACCCCAGCTTTCAATACTGACCTAGGGACCATGCAAAACATGTTTGATCCCTAAATTATTACCTCCTCAGATGTTGGAGCTGGTCCAGGCTCAAGCACCAGTAACATGCCCTGGCTAATCCTAGATTCTGAAATGTTTGTTTCTTCATGCACTGTAAAAACAACAAAAACTTGTCAAAGCTGGTCTTGAGGTTGTCAAAAAATTCATGCTCAACTAAACTGAGCATGAAATTAATCCTGCTCATAAAAATATCTACCAGATAACAATATTTCTTGCTTTAAAACGCTCATATTTTTTATTTATCCTGCTCATAAACATAAGAATGCAAACAATTGTTGCCATTTTAACAATAATTAGGAGGATCAATACAGCATCTGAGATTTTGAAAGCAAGAAAAATCTTTACTTTTTTGTATTTTAATTTTTACAAACACTTGAAATTTCATGCTCAGTTGAGTTGAGAATGAAAAAAGTTTTAAAACCTTGGGGCCTGATCTAAATATGCTTCCTAGTGATAGATAGTGATAGAAAAAGTCATAATCTTTTTATGTGTTCATAATCATCAAACCTAACTTGTAGGCTACCTTATTAAGAAAATTATGGTAAGTACAGTAAAACCTCGTTATATTGCCCCCCCCCCCCCATAAACTACCAAACTCGCTTACCGCCATAATTTTCCCATGTCCCTATTTCAGCACTGTAAAATTCCCTCGTTAAAGCTCCAAATTAGCATACCGCCATCCGCCACGCATTTCAAAAAACAAACGTGCTTATTTATGCATAAATTCCCTCGTAATCACCGCCACGCGACCTTGTGTCGGTATCAATTCGCTGATGAAAGGTGTCACAGACTAATCATGCAAGGAATCAAGAACACTGCAGTGGTGCAGATAATCGCAGTGAACAATGCACATTGATGAATTGAAAAGTTTTAACCCAGGTAAGTAAAGGCGAGATGTTTTTACCTTTGTTTGGTCTGAAAAATAAAATATTTTCTCATCAGTTTGTTCAGTTGTTTGTTGTGTAAAAATGTCTCAGTTTGAATTATTCTTATATTCAATGAACAATTTGCAAACAGTTACTGGTAACATCCGCCAGTGTAGCAGTATCCACTTACATCTACGGAATTACCCGTAAGTATAATGTAGATACCGTTTTTTCTCACGAATAGCGCATGCATGTCGAAATATAACAGCGTGTAACTGACAGAAATCCAGACCTCGATCTGTCGCCAAACTCGTTATACCGCCAAAATTCCCTTTTCCCGATGGTGGCGATATAACAAGGTTTTACTGTATTTGTTCTGACAGGGCATATAATCATATATGGGATGACATGGCATTGTGCCCTGGGTTTTCTGCCATTAAACCACAGGACGGGACCATACAATTGACAGAACTTGACGGCAAGATGGGATGACACTATATTACAAGATAGTATTTGTTCCAAAAGGATGGGACATAAATTGGATGTGATAACATTATGCAGTACCTTAATTAATTTTTTTTGAACAATTGGGCACATTACCTACTCTTTTTTCATTCAGTTTGGTATTGCAAATTGTAATTGTGAATTCAACATTTCTAATAAATATTTATTTGGGTATTTGACTTTTCAATTGGGTATTTTGTAAATGTTAAAACTTTACTTATCAATTGATACTTTTTGTGTCTTATTGCTGCTTTGAACATAACATGCTGCTCAAAAATTGACTTTCTCTCATCCAGGCTTCGACTTGGAAGCCATTTGTACAAAATAAAATCTGATATTGGTTAACTCAGATCATGGACATTTGAACTGCGGAGGGCAAAGTGATCAAATCCGGTACCCATGACTATTTGATTGTATTGGGCATACTGAATTTCTTTTGCTTTTTATTACCCTACCCTTGGACCCAGTATACCCGGACTGGTCACTGACATACAGGTAAATGTATATATTGGAAATATGTTGTCGAGGCTGAGCTTTCAAAACTGAAGTATGTTGAAGATTAAACAATCATATCTCCATTATTTCTCTGCATATCTATAATTTTTCTTCAAAAAGCAATGTTTCAATATACTATCTTTAAGACTGTATGGTTATATTTATTGAAAGTTTATATGTCTAAGAAACCAAGGTACCCTTGTTAGCTATTTTCGGCTTTTTAACTGAAAATCATCAGAAATCAACCTAAAAAGGTGATAAAACTTTAATTTTATTTACTGTAACTTTTAATATTTCAACTTTGCATATCGGGAATAACTTCTTATAATCTTGGGTATGTCAGAATCAATTTTATTGGCTGTAGTACTTTGAAATAGCGCTAAAATAAAGCCACTACAACATAACTTTGTATTTCCGTCAGTGACCAGTCTGTTTATACTAGGTCAGAGCTCTACCGGATCAATTTTAATTGCTTTTTTAAAAAATTAATTTGGGTAAATATGCATACTAATTTAGGTACTGCATTATGTCTCGTGTTTTCTGCTTTTAAAACATGGAAAAGTCTGTATGGCATAGCTTGATGAAACAAGACAAGATTTACTCATAATGAACAGTACGGTTCAGGGCTTACCCTGGCTCAGAATTGGTTGTAGCCAACACTTTAGCCAAATGGAAAAAGTTGGAGTCAAATAGCCAAGGTTTTAGCCAGAAAGTAGTATCAACAAGTTGTTTTGTATTCAACTCTTTGCCGGCTAGGGGCGCTGATAACCTTTGCAATCAGTTTGGACCCAGATCAGACCCGACAAAATGTCGGACCTGATCTGGATCCAAACTGTTTGACACCCTGAAGGTATTGAAAAATCCAGTATTCAAAGAGTAAAATATGTCACAATAATAAAGTGTGAAGGAATAATAAAAGCAATATTGGAAAATCCAAAAGCTGATCAAAATACACTTTTTTGCAAATATGTAATTTTTGAAACCCCTAGACTGTACTTTTAGCCAATGACTTATATTTGTAGCCACTCTTCATTTTTAGTAGCAAATGGCTACAATGGTTAATGGCAGGGTGAGCCCTGCCCAGTCCCATCCAGTGATCTGAAACAGGGAATTACATGTACTTTTTATTTCAGAGTGCACTCACAGGAGCATATACACTTATAAGGTTGATTATGGTAATGTGCACAAATTGATAGGGTAAACATGGTGACATGGGAAAATCCTCATGACCAGATGAGCAAAAAATCAGCATAAAATTGTGATTATTTCTTACCCATCAGTTTAAACATGTGTCTAGACTGTTCTTTTGAGAACCAACAACATATGTTTGGTTAACAAATAAGAAAAATAATTATATGATTATATGCAAGAGTAATAATCAACTTACAAGGGTGCCTTAGCCCAAGTGTCTGGTCATCTATCCTGAGTCTCCCTCCATCATCAATATTCTCCAGGCCAAACGTGGACATAGAAAGTGACTTCAGTTCTGCTACCGTCTGGAAAACAAAAATAGATAAGAAAATATTTTTAGCTAAACCCTTTTCATTCTAGATACTGGTAGGTGTTTTGGTAAACAGTGAAGACTCTGATGAAATGCTGCTTTTTAAGGGAACATTTCATCATGGTCTGCACTGTGTGCTAAGATAAAAATAATCTTCAAGGACAAAAATTCATCATTTTATAGAAATTTTGACCGCAAGCCAAAAATGGACTATTCAATACTTATTGTATCAATATGTATGGGATAATCCATAAGAATGAAAGGGGTTAAAATTGTGATTTTTTTTTACTAATCAATCTTAACATACTTTTTAGGTGCTGAAAAGAACTGTCTCAAAGAGATGATTCTTTCGAGTTCCCACAAAAAATATTTTGTTTTAGAAATAAGAAACATGGATATAGCAAGTGACTTTAGTTCTGCTACAGCCTATACAAGAAAAACAGACAAGAAAATATTTGGAACTTAAAATTGTGATTATTTTCATGCCAATCAATCTTAACATAGGTTTTGGGTGCTTTTGAGAACAGACTCAAAGAGATGGTTCTTTTGAGGACACAAAAAAATTGTTTGGTTTAGAAATAAAAATTATGGATTTATGTGACATTTCATCTGATTGCCAAAGTACCTGTTAAGTGGTAACCAGAATAAAAAGGTTTAAATAGAAAAGAATAGAATAAAGTTTGATTCCAATCATTGGCCACCAAGAGACAGCATATAAATGTAACTCTCAACAATTTTAGTCACAGCTATTGGTTAGTTATCCTATTACACTCTTCATTGCAACTTACCAATACTTATTGTATTCATTCTTGGATCAACTGCCCTACTTGAATGAGGGAGAAATAAATCACTACATATGAGGAATTCATTTTGCACAGCCCTCATATGCAAAAAAACATATGTGTTGTGACTGGAGAAAACCTGTCTTCGGGGTTTCCGATCTGATATACAAAAAGCAGTCTGCTCAGCTACAGAGATTAGCTAGAATTATGAAATTTAGCTTGTAACAAATTTGGATATGATACTTTCCAATAAGCGAATGATAAAGATGCTGACCAGACTGTGCATATGGGCAGACTGGTCAGCGCTTTTGTTATTCGCAAACCACCAAAGACAGGTTTTCTCACTTCAAGGTCCATATGTGTTTCAACTTAAACAAATATTATAGGTAAAGTCCAACAAATATAGATAAGCTTCTGGTAGAATTGCACAGGTCAAGATAAGCCAAAATTATGAGTTTAAGATTGAGAATATTTTCTTATCCATCAGAAACATTTGTTTTTGGGTGCTCAAAAGAACTGTTCTTTTGAATGGTTGAGAAATAAGAAAATTATTTTTCATTTTTGCTCTCTTATCTGGAGGCCTGAATGGTATGCCTGAATCATCAGGAACTGAATAATGTAACTAATGTAAATGCTCCAAAATTTCAAACACTTTTTTTCTGTTCTCAAGTAAAATATTGGTTATCAGGACTAGACTTCACAAAGTGCTAGTGAGAAAAGCAAACAATGAAGACCCTGATCAGACTGCTTCTTCAGAAGCAGTCTGATCTGGGTCTGCACTGTTTGTCTTGGTATTTTAGCGTTCAAAGCTTAGGTTATTAGTGTTCAAAGCTTAGGTTATTAGTGTTCAAAGCTTAGGTTATTAGCATTCAAAGCTTAGATTATTAGTGTTCAAAGCTTTAGAATATCTACTGTACTGTTTACTACTATCTTCAATAGGAAAATATTTGCTAGAAAGCCACCTCAATGAGCTCACCTTATCTTTTTCTATAGACACTTTCTGTATGGGAAAATGGAACACATCCTGAAATAAATCAATAGATATTTTCTGTACAGGATAATCAAACACACCTTGAAATAAATCAACAGATATTTCTTTACAGGATAATCAAGCACATCTTGAAATAAATCAACAGACACTTTCTGTACAGGATAATCAAACACATCCTGAAATAAATCAGCAGATACCTTCTGTACACAGGGTGCATACAGGCATGGCTAAGCAAAATTCAAGGCTTTTTCAAGGACTTTTCAAGGACAAAATTCATATTTTCAAGGCCTTATTTAATAATACTTACACACATTCCCTTGATAAATTTACTTTTAGAACACTTTTACCCATTTTCATAACGTAAACACCCTTTTTACACACATAACAATAGGCTTTATATTTACTTGATGCTTCCGTAACCCATTGTCAATGTTTGTGCCATTCCATACTATAAGTACATTTCCCCATTACGTTAAACAAAAACAATTTGTAATGTCAAAACACACTTGTTGAAATCGAAGTGTTATCATGACGCCATATTGTTTCCGGTGAATGGTATTGATTTATAAGCAAACTTGTATACTTTAGATAGTAATTTTTCTGTTACAGTCTAAATCAAGGGAGATAATACAAAGAGAATAAGTAAGAAACATTCGCACAATGCAGAATTCAACAAATCAGCGCTCTGGCGCTAAATGCACCCTCTAAACTTGCCGATTTTTCACCTCCGATTTTTTCTTTCCTTCTAGGGAGCTTCAAAATGTTTTGAAAAAAGGAAAATAGGAAAATTCAAGTACTTTTCAAGGTTTATGTGCAATTTTCAAGTATTTTTCAAGACGAATTTGGTTTTCAAGGACTTTTCAAGACAACCCTTCATTTTCAAGTACTTTTCAAGACTGTGCAAACCCTGGTACAGGATAATCAAGCACATTCTGAAATAAATCATACAGGATAATCAAACACATCCTGAAATAAATCAACAGATACCTTCTGTACAGGATAATCAAGTACTATATGAAGTAAATAAATAAATACTTCCTGTACATTATAATCAAACACATCCTGAAATAAATCAACAGACACCTTCTGTACAAGATAATCAAACACACCCTGAAATAAATCAACAGATACCTTCTGTACACGATAATCAAGCACATTCTGAAATAATTCATACAGGATAATCAAACACATCCTGAAATAAATGACACCTTCTGTACAGGATAATCAAAGACATCCTGAAATAATCCAAAAGACACCTTCCGTACAGTATAATTGAAGAGACCCTGAAATAAACCAAGAGATACTTTCTGTTCAGTATAATTGAACACACCTTGAAATAAATATATACCATAATAGGGGTAGAGGGTTAATATCTTGTATTATTTTCCTTTGTGGTGGACATTTTTTGTGACTTTCATGCCAGGGAAATTTGACATTGCTTAAGTATTTCTCTATGAACCCTGTAGGTATTACAAGTATACACTATGTAGAACTGATATGGAACTGACAAAAGACTTATCAGGATTATCATTGCATACAGTTCAGTCCCTTTATAAGGTAATGTTTGGGATCCTAATGAATGAAACATATTCCATGGAGCGATAAATGGTGGGTCATTTTCTGAAATGATGGGCCCAAGCATATCAAACTAGCCAGTTGACATTTGGGTGGTATACTTTACCTACACACTGACACAGATACTTGCATGCATATATGTATATTGACTGCTGATTATACAGTAAACCCTGTCTTAAACTGCCACTCAAAAAAGGCCAATTATCGCTTAATGCAGGTCAAAAGTATTGCAGAATGCTTCAAGGGGAGCATTCTGCAATACTTTGACCTTCATTAAGCTACAATTTGTTATATAGATATTTGTTTTGTCGTTTTTGAGTGGCTGCTTAAGACATGTTTTACTGTTTTGACTACCTACATGTACTTTCTGTTTTGTGGCGTTCGTAGACTCTCTGTGAGATGAATATTTTTTTTATTAAAGTGAGATTTTTTCACAACTAAAAGGGATGGGTCCACTGGACCCACTACCTTGGAAAGTGATGGGCTATATGTTGAAATCATGGGACAATGGCCCGAGTCCACCATAAATCTGAAGGCCTGTGGAGCCATTGGTGTGCTATTAACTCATTCATGAGCAGTCAGCTCAGGTGAGCTAAAATATGCATTAAAACATGTTCCACACTTGTATGTAGTAAAGCTCCAGATCAAAAGGACTGATTCTAAAATGACTTTCCTACTTTTTCAAGGACTGAAAACTCATGAAAAATACTGATTTACAAGTTAAAATTCTACTTTGGAAAAGCTACACTGCATTACTGAAGATATTAGTTTAAGAAAATTAGTTGTTTAAAATTGTGGTGCCTTTATTTGGTGCAGAATATGCTGCACCAAATATGGGCACCACAATTTTATACTGATTTAGGTCTCAAAAGACATTTTTGAATCCTCCTGTAAATGGTAAAATTCAAGTACTTTTCAGGGCCTTTGGGTGTTTTTCACGGACTTTTCAAGGCAAATTTAGTTTTCAAGACAGGCCTGTATATTCAAGTACTTTTCAAGACTGTGCGAACCCTGGTATATGTGTAGAAAGGCCCTGCTCATTGTAACACTGATGTGGATATGGTCATGTTGTGACTCCCAATTGTTTTTACCATGAAATATTACAAGTACTACGGGGTTCATTGAGAAATACTTAAGCAAAACACACTGACAAATGTCAAATTTCCCGTGTCATAAAAATCGCAACAAAAATGTCCTCCACTAAGGAAATTGATATAAGATATTCTTTTATCCCTTTACTCCACAGCAGGCACTCTTTTCAGCTAATCTATACAAATGCAGATTAGGTTAATTTATCTATCAATTACCAATACACCAGAAACAGAAGGTATTACACTGTCCCAAAATAGATAATTGAAAAAGTCTGTGTGTTGGATTGAATTCTCTTTAATATACAATATGGTACAATTTTCATATGTTGAATACTTTTTGTGTAATTGATATTGAAAGTAAGAGGTGACAGTAACTTCAACCATTCAACCATTTCTTCCTAACTTAATCAATCTTTCATCTCAGGGAAAAAGCAAATCAAATTAACATACTGTGATGAAACAAAGAAAATTGCTCTCAGAGCTAAAGAAAATCACTAGCTGAGCCAGGGTGGGCCCAGGTAAAGACAAGCATCAAGCAATGACCCATTGATGAAAGTATTAGGTATACCTCTGAGCATTGCACTTAGAAATAGGTGGATACATTGCACTTCTATATACTCCTGATACTAATAACCCTTAATGCGCCAGTTGCAACAAAAGTCGTCTGCTTTTCTCGTCTGCTGAAATGTTTAAGAAGCCTCTATTGCAAACAGTGTGGACCCAGATCAGACTGCTCCTGTAGGAGCAGTCTGTTCTGGGTCCATGCTGTTTGCTTCTATACTTAATTTGTCAGTAATGTTAGGCAATTATTTGCATGAGATGACTTCAGCAGACAACATTTTCAGATGCATTTTTTTTCTTGGCGCTTTAAGGTGACTTAATAGGAGAAAGGCAAACTTTTAAATACTTAATCACATGACGTCGCCTCGGGTAGTGATATAGTGCCATGCAATAAAATCAATAAACCACTAGTAGTTTACATATTTAGTAACGTAATGGCCTGCAATATATTGCATTAAAAACAG
This sequence comes from Loripinus fragilis, assembly GCA_964019695.1. Classification (NCBI taxonomy): domain Eukaryota; kingdom Metazoa; phylum Mollusca; class Bivalvia; order Lucinida; family Lucinidae; genus Loripinus; species Loripinus fragilis. The sequence goes on along the minus strand of OZ026527.1, from coordinate 73,732,401 downwards.
CATAATCTTGACGTTTTCACGCCAAAGATTTTTAAGTAATTTTAACGTCATGTGATAAATAGAATCTAACATTCGTGCTCCTGTTTTATTGAATTTATTAAACTTGTTGCGAAAAACAGATTAAATGCGAGCCAAGCCTCGTATTTTATCTCTTTTTTTCCTCAACTCGTTAAATAAATTCAATAAAACATGAGCACTCATGTAAGATAGGTCCAGATAAGGAAATTTTATTTGCGTAAAATTTTAATTATTTCCTTACCCATAAATTTGAACATATGTTTTGGGTGCTCAAAAGAACCATCTCATTGAGACGGTTCTTTTGAGTACCCACAACATATGTTTTGGATGAGAAATAAAGAAACTAATTTTCCAATACGCACTCTTATCTGGAGGCCTGTCGTTAAATAAATTCAATAAAACATGAGTACTCATGTAAGATCGTCTATGTATTCTGTTTGGTCAACTACTTACACCAGCTGCAGCATCCAAACATCTGTTCTCTATCACTACACTGATAGAACTATTGTGCTGGGAGAGAGATTCCTTGTTAAGACTGGATCTGTAACAAATAGATAAATATAGATAGACAGCAGCATCCAAACATCTGTTCTCTATCACTACACTGATAGTACTATTGTGCTGGGAGAGAGATTCCTTGTTTAGACTGGATCTGAAGCAAATAGATAAAATTGAGCCGTGACATGTGGTTTCCAACAATGTAGCATTTTGATAAATGTAGACTCAGACGAGCCTGTGCAGCCTCATTTTAAGCTTAGAAAGTCCAAATGGTGTTCAGGCAGTAGCTTAACAATCATAGAATACTCAAGCAACTAGAAAAGGCTCTGATCAGGCTGATCTGAGGCTTTGCAGGTCGCACATACCACATTGTTGGAAATCTCATGCACTGGCTCAAATATAGATAACTTTGCTAAATTTTATGTCACACCTGTGGGATATTATTACGTATACTATTAACCCTTTGTGGACAGGAATCCCCTAAACGGGTACTTTAACAAACAGTAAAGACCCAGATTAAATGCTGCATTATTTGGCATTTCATCAGAGTCTGCAATGTTTACTAAGACCAAATCAATCTCCAGAGAAAGAAATGCAATATTTTTCGGAAATTATAACCTGTGACCCCTCAATATATACAATGGACCATCCTGATTTTATTGTATTTAGCTTTATGGGAAATTCTACTGGTCTGAAAAGAGTTAACCATACAGTCATGAGATATCATAAGAAGGTTCATTTCATTAGAATGGTGTAGTTGGCCAGATCATACAATACCGGTTGGTCTGATTTTCATCACCAAATAACACTCAGTATAAAACTATGGGAGGCGATGCACTCACAAATGGGCCTCAATGCGAGAAAACCTGTCTTCGGGAGTTTGCGTACAACACAGGCGCAGACCAGCCTGCGCATCCTCGCAGTCTGATCAGCGCCTTTGTTATTCACATTTTGGAAAGTACCATATCTAATCTTGCTACTAGCGAAATTTCATTTTTCTAGCTAGTATCTGTAGCTGAGCAGGCCGGTTTGAATCTCACTTTGTCGGAAACCTCGAAGACAGATTTTGTCACGACGAGACCCAAATTACCCACCATACATAAAGTTTCATAGTATCCCAGCCCGAAAAGGACGGTTCAAAATGCTGTAAAAGTGTCAAAAAATGATCTGGTAATTATGAAAAAAATTACTTGCATGCCTTCAAACCACACAGAAAAATATTTGCAAATTTAAAAAAGATTGGTAAAATATGTCCTAGGAGTTGCAATTACCATGTACTAATGATAAACATTGTTGAGGGACAACAAACTTCTATACTTCATTAACAAAGGTTTTACCTTTGTAGATTATAGATTAAAGAAATAATTTTTTGTAGTTTATTGACAAAGGAGGCATAAATATGAAGGTAAATGATAAAGCAATTATACTTGGTTTAAGTTTATCAACAAAGTAAACATACTTTTGTAGTTCATCCACAAAATGAAACATACATTTGAGCGCCGATCTGACAAAAGGGTCCTTCGGGCATTTAAGCAGTTTTTGTGTAATCAAAAATTCAAAAACGTCTAAATTTTCAAGATTTTGCATGTTCTTACATTAGAGTCAAATCCCTTCTAACATGTAACACAACCAAAGGCGCAAACAGTTCTGATAAAATTAAGTGATACATATAATGTATGTTGCCATGGCAACAGCTGCGCATATGGACTACACATTTCCTTTAAAACAGGGTACCTCATTTCAAATGCTTTTGTAAACACGGGATGTGCTTATGTGGGCTATTTATGCAGTCTGTGCAATTGCATATACATCAAATTTACAGAAACATAGAGCATTCTTGAAATATTGCTCCTAGCGTCTTTGTATTAGCGTCATATGTAAACACAATGGTGTTGACGTCAGAACGTCATTAACAACGTTAAGTGACGTCATGTTTAAAACACATCATCTATACTTGTTTAAACGCTCATATCTTCGTTATTTGTAAAGATAATCTCTTCAAATTTTCTGTAATTATTCGTAACAGATAGGTCTTTCTTTCTCTGTTGATATCTCAAATTTGACTTTTATTGCCAGAAGGACCCTTTTGTCAGATCTTGGCTCATTTGTAGTTTATTAACAAGGTGACCTACTTTTGTGGTTTGTTGGTTAAAGAAAACATACTTTTGTACTTCATGCACAAAAGAAACAAATTTTTATAGTTTATCGATAAAAGAAACATAATTTTTAGTCTATTTACAAAGACGTTATTCTAAATAGTTAATTGATAATATAAACATACTTCGGTACTGTAGTTTATCAACAAAGAAGACATACTTTTGCAGTTTATTGACAAAAAAAATACTATTGTACTGTAAATTCCGAAATTTTCGTGAGGGTTTTATTTTCACGAAACTTCACATAAGCGAAGTTTCGTGAAAGTAAAATCCTCGTGAAATGGCGAAATCAATATGTCGCTTACTGATATAGTTAACAGTACCCTAGATAAGCAGCGTATTTGCGTAAATACGCAATTAAAATCATCAAAAAAGCAATTAAAATTAAATGTGTGCGTACCGAAAAGCAATTCTAACGATAGGTATGCAATTACATGCGATGTCATTGCGTACCATTTGGTCCATTTCGTTTCCATTCGGCTAATAAACAAATGCCAGTCGGGTATTGATTTTATTTTTACTAGCAAGTGCGCAATATACTCCAGTTTTATGAAAATATCGGTGCCCAGTCCAGTATTTCGCGGAAAACCACTAAGATGAAAGTGAAACTTTGCAAAGTATACACGCTCGAATGTCAACAAGGGGATGAGATTTGCTTCAGGTACAATAAAATCCGCAAGTTTGATACTTAAGAAAGGTAGACAATGGGAGTGAATAAATATGCAAGCACATTCCCGATGGCTACATGCAATAAGAAAACGTGTAATCACAGAAAAAAAACGTGGCGTAAAAAAATATGTAAATACGCAATTGTTTTTGCAAGTAAGCAATTGAGGATAACCAGGTTGCGTAAATACCCAATTGACCCAAAAGCTTATCTAGGGCGCTGAGTTAATCATGTCCTAGTTGCAAATTTTTGATGTCACAAATATGTCTTTTAATGCTACTTGCAAAAATAAGGTTCTCGCAAAAATTTCCGGATTTACAGTAGTTTATTGACAAAAGAGGTAAGCATACACTTTCACAGTTTTTTGGCAAAGGAGGCACACTTATGTTGTTTACTGATAGAGAAAACTTACTTTTGTAGTTGATCGACTGCTATTAATTGATCCCCATCCTGTAACTTGAGCTCTGATACAGACAAATTGTTATCAGAAGAACTGAAATCGTGAGGTTTAGTTTCACTGTCTGAAATAATATATAAAAAGAAAGTTACTTTAGAGATATACAATGTGTATTCAGGCCTTTATTTAAGAGTGTGTACAAAAAAAATTCTTATTTCTCAACCAAAACATATGTTGTGGGTACTCAAAAGTTCTGTCTCAATGAGACGGTTCTTTTTAGCACCCAAAACATATGTTCAAACTGATGGATTAGAAAATATTTAGAATTTTACACTCAAAAATTTTGTTTATCTAAACCTTGGTATTAATCGCTTCTCACATGATACATACTGGTCCATCATTACACACAGGCACCGAAAACAACGTACAGGTTTCGTAAATCTAATGTATAGGTTACGAAAAAAATGGCGTAAAGTTGATAGGGCAAATCCGTAAATGCACAATCAAATATTAATCTACACTAAATGCTAAGGTTTTCAATTATGTCAATACTCTTACGTACCACACAAATTATGATAGATTGTATTTTAAATATCTAGAAACGTCCCCGATGAGGTATACTGGTGAAATGCAAGATCTAGTGGGACCAGTCAGTTCTGAATTCACTATCCCAAGTATGACCTGTCGTTAAAATATTGTTTAAAGCCCAATCAAGTTAACATGGGAATGTATAAATAATTGACTATCATAATTGAGCCAGTGCATGAGATTTCCAACAATATGGTATGTGCGACCATCAAAGCCTCAGATCAGCCTGCGCAAATGCGCAGTCTGATCAGAACCTCTGCTAGTCGCTTGAATATTCTATGATTGTTAAGCTACTGACTGAACACCATTTGGAGTTTCTAAGCCTAAAAGGAGGCTGCAGTGGCTCGTGCGAGTCTACACTTGTCAAAATGTGAAATTGTTGGAAATCTCATGCCACGGCTCATTGATTATCATATAGATTTGCACATCTAGGGTGCTGTTCATAGAAACCCAAACATCCTTACCATCCCTACACGTCTCGGCATGTTTACTTTTATAGATTTGAGCATTCTAATTAATACTTGATGTTTAGAGGTCACATCAAATGTAGCTCATTATATCTCTGATCCGTCTATCGACAAATACCCCCAAAAAGAAGGGTTTGCTAGCTATGAAAATATGCTCAGTTCATCCAACAGCCACTCAGATGTATTTTCTTATGTGTGAAGATGATTTTTGTCACTTTTATAGAAAATGTGAAATTGTTGTTTTTTCGTTGTGAAGACATCGTTGTCATCATGGTTGTATCAATAAATCGTCAATATCTTCATACCGTTCATTTGTTTGTTTTCTTGCTTTATGTCCCAAGTCAACAGCTATGGTCATGGTGGGACGGTCAGTTCACCTAACAAGCTTGAACAAGTGGTTAACCAGTAATTCGTGCACATACTTTCACTTGTAACTGACAACAACCCTTCTTGAATGAATCAGCAGAAGGGAGGAGAATGACCGTAGAAATTATTTCATGATCAATCTCCACGAAAGTATGGGACCGGGCAGGGATCAAATCGGTGACCACTGGATCTGCAGTCAGACACACATCTTTAGCCAGACACGTTACCGACTGCACTAGGCGGGGCGGCAATCATAACATTCATTTGCTTCGCAAACAAATATAAATGATTGTCAATTATTTATACAGCCTCATGTTCGCATAATGAAACAAGCGTCTGTAGATAACTTGATTAGGCTTTAAACAATATTTTAATTTTTGTTTGTTTGATTTGATACTTTACGTCCCATCAACAATCTTTCAGTTATATAGGGATGGGTCTTCCTGGGTTGAACCAGTACTAAGCTAGGATAAATGTGTCTTGCTCAAGGACGACAACGCAGTGACGCCGGTGAGGCTTGAACTGGAGGCCCTTCGGTCTCGAGTCAAACACTCTTCCACTGAGCCACTGCGCTCCTGGATATTTTAATGACAGGTCATACTTCAGATAGTGATATCAGCACTGACTCCTCCTACAAGATCTTGCATTTCATCTTTATACCTCAGCAGGGATGTTTCTAGATATTCCAAATAAAATCTATCATAATTTCAGGCTTTCCAGCAGCATCTTTAAAAAACTAGGAGAAAACTAGGAAAAGTATTTACAAAATACTAGGAAAAAACTAGGAAAATCTAGGAAGATTGAGGCAAAAACTAGGTGTTATTTGGTTATATGTTTTAACTTTCCCCTACCCAATTACCATAGTAACCGTACACATTTATACTACAAGACTGTTAAGCTGACTATGTTTTCTTCTGCAGTCAACAGAGCAGACTCTTATATGAAATTAAAGTTTTTTTATAAAGACTATTTTAGGGGCAATAAAGGTTGTTTCACTGAAATTTTAATAAAACAAAAGAGCAAATTAACATTGAATTTTAGCATTTTTACTGGATCCTGGTCTTTTCCAGCCCTGTATTTGACAGATAGAGGGTGCAGCAAATCCTTAGCCAACAAATCACAAATTAAGGAAGCAGACCCCACTTGTATGTGTGGTGTTCACTCCTTGAGTTGTATACCTCACTTTTCCAACTAGTCTTGTGTTTAGCAATGTTGGACTGTAAAATTACAACACACTTTTGAAAACCAAGAAAGCAGAGGAAGCCATCTCTGGTCATTTTGCAGGGGCAATTTTACCTTCAGAAAATGAAGAATTTCAGAGGACAATGCTCCCATTTATTGTATGCTCTTTTTGAATATAAGATTTATCCTGGGTCAGGTGTGGTACTTGATTGTATTGATTCCTGATCTTTGCACCCTTACTTACTTTTAGACAGATATAGGCATTTATCTGTAAAAGACTTGTGGTGTATTAGACTTGATTTGTTGATAACCTTAAACAGTGATTTTAGTATACCAGGACATTATTCAGATGTCAATAAACCCAATCCATGCAATCCATTAATATTTAACAGCCCAGTTTTTTTGCAGCGTGTCCAGCCTAATATTCAGGGGTTTTGCAGGTTCGATTCCCAGGTCCGGCACATTCTTTTGCTATAGTTGTCAGTTACTGGCGAAAAGATGAGCACAGATTACTCCTGCCTTAAAAAGTGTCGTTAGGATCAACTTGTAATTCCTACATGACCTCAGATGTTAAGCAAAAAATCAACCAAAAAGCATTTACCTTACCTCACTCCTTTTTATGCTGCTTTATAATGAAACCTCAGAAAAAAACTGACCATCAGACCAAAATAGAGTCTGTTTCACACTGGTGCAAGAGTTAGGTAGACACTTACAATGGTCTAAGGATGGATACAGCATTTTAAAACAACACAAGATGTCAGGAACATTACATGTCAACATATTTATATATATGGTTTATTTCTTATGTTCAAACTGATCTTGCAAAACTCTTAAGGTTCCACTACGGGGTTTGAGTCATTGTAGCATCATAGAGTATAGTCCAACCTTCAATTATCACCTGAGAAGGCTAGACTATGCATCAGTGACAACAGATCACACAAAGAACACCAAATACTGTCAGTTCAACACCCTAAAGATCGTATTCTGAAACAAAATCTCAAAACACGTATCCAAAAAGGTGCCAAATTTATGAAATACAAGGAATACTAGGAGGTTTTTGACAAAACTAAGAAAAACTAGGAGCACATTTATACTAGGAAAAAGTAGGAAAACTAGGAAAAACTAGGAACGCTGGAAAGCCTGTTTAAATTTGTCGGGCACATATGAGTATTGGCATAATTGTTTTCAAAGTCAAAGCAGATGAGAGAGCAGTTGACAATTGAGCCAGTGCATGAGATTTCCAACAATGTGGCATTTTGATATGTGCAGCCTCCTTTTAAGCTTAGAAACTCCAAACGGTGTTCAGTCAGTAGCTTAACAATCATAGAATACTCAAGCGACTAGCAGAGGCTCTGATCAGACTGCGCATATGTGCAGGCTGATCTGAGGCTTTGCTGGTCGCACTTACATATTGTTGAAAACTCATGCACTGGCTCAATTGTTGTGAATAGCAGAAAAATGGTCAACAATTTCAACCTTACCCTGTACCACTCTTTGCAACTGTAGCTGTTTCACTGGAATATTTGTCAGATCAGCTAGGATGATTTTGACTTCCTCTAAGGTCAAGGACTTCTGGAAACCATGGTTATATGTGACTTCTAGCTCCTCCCCAAATAGAACTGTAAGAAGCACTGGCTCACATTCCGCACCTGTCTGTATAAACTGACCTTGAACCTACAGAAAAGTTTATTTCGTGTTATACACTGCTCAAAACATTTGAAGGAATGCTGCATATTTTGCCATTTAAATCCAAATGTTAATGAACTCAAAGAGAGATTCAATTATACTTGACATATGGTTTATAAGTTAAGAAAATTGTTGGCACTAACAATTTTTTCAGCACAGTTTATTAAAATAATTTCTCATTATAAAAAGATTAATTATACGACAGACTGCATGCTTGGTGGTCAACCCAATCATGGTTGACAACTTTGCTATCCTCTTTAATTGAACTCCCGCGGGTTGGGCCTCAGACTCTATGATGGTTCCAACTTATCTATGAGAGGGTTGGGGCCTGTTGTAGTGTCTTTAGTCAGGCCCATCAGGGTTTAACTGTTGAATTTCTTTTGCTTGGGTATTCAGGTGAATGTACTGTCAAGTCCTTATCTCTGTTTTATTTCCTTTTTATATCTTGATTTGTATGTTCTGGATGATGCATCAAAAGTCAGGGATCTTTCATGCAAACCAATCATTGATGTGTCTTGATCCACATCAGAACTACGGGTGAGGTTGGTACTTTTAAACATGTTTAAGCCCTCCAGTAATTTTTTCGCTGACCGTTCCAAGGAGGTGCTCCTTTTGTGGATTGATTTTGTTATTTATGCTTCATGTTTGTCTTTGTTAAGCTGTCTTGTCTGTTCCTTGTAGCCTTATGATCACCTGTTGGGAAAGGGCTTACCTCTTGGCTCTCTTGTGTGTGATGTTTTCATGTGTTTTTGTCACTTTCCCACTTTCCACATTCCTGGTCAGGTGTGGTACTTTATTGTATCGATTCCTGATCTTTACATCTTTACTTTTAACAACAAGAAATATGTCAGTGGGGCCATTGTATGAGAGAAAAGGTCTTTGTACTCGAGATGGGACATACAGACATGGGTGATGCTATAAACATCGCACCATTGAATTTATTAAACGAGTTGAGCAAAGATAAAATGTGAGGCTTTTTCGCAATGAGTTTAATGAATTCAATAATACAAGATTCTATTTATCATAGGTTACTTTGGAATCTCATTTCTGGCATAAAAACGTTATAATTTTGTCATTACGTACGCAACATTCTTATGGGCGTCATAACGTTTCCAGAAAATCTGTAAACCACTAGTTGTTTATCGATTTTATTGCATGGCCTTATTTCACTTCAAGATGTGATGTTATATGATAAAAAAAAAACTTCAACATTTGTGGATGCAGATGCTTACACTAATGCCAACGCTGATGTCAGGTGGTACTACAATAGTTCTTCATAAAATTTGTTCATGCAGGTGAAAAGTGAAATTCTGCCAAAAATATAACCATTTCTTTAGAAAACCATCTTTTAAGAGGAAATTCTATTAAAACATTAAAGTGGCGTAATTCTGTAATTTCAATTGGCTTTTAGTGTATATCAGATTTATGCTATTATCAAATTATTGTTGTTCTACAGACTTCCAAAAAAAATGTCATCTACAAAAAAATCGAAAAACGTAAAATTTGAGCCACGGACTTGGGCAGCCATTGTTTTACCCCCACTTTATTTGATCCAATACTCTGCTCCTTTTGACAAACATAGCAAAAGACACTTGACAACTGTCTCATTGATCAAATACATGGCTTGTCTACTGGAAAGGTGTTAACATTATCATGTATGGAAAAGTATCAGGTGTTCCTTTAAATATTTTGAAAAGTGTATGTTAAACTGAATTGTTTATTTTTTTTATGTATGTTAAACTAAATTGTTTATTTTTTAAAAGCACAATATCTTCCGTACTGAAATGGGTATAACGGAACACACTTGATTTAGCAGTTCTATTTTCTCTAAGTACTGTGGCCATACAGGATTGTAATCAAGTGAAGCAGAACAGCTACTCTGAGGCTGTTCAGAGTACAACATTCTGAGTTGGTGTGGTTAGAGCAGTCAACCTGGCCTAAGCTGAAACAGGATGGCAGAGCACTGTCTATCTGTATTGAGATTTATTTTATTTTTGCATTTCTGTTTCCAAAATAAGTACCTTTGCTACAGAAATTGACAATATTTTGCTATCCTGGTTTCTATTTTCATCAGAAGTCCACTGATCTAGATCAACTCCGTTTTCAAAAGAGATATTTTGAAAAAATTATTTGCACAGTGTGCTAATTAAGTTGAATATAAGAATCCATCATGAGTGTGAGGGTGGGATAGAAAAATCTGTTCAGAGGATCACCAATTGGCATCACTTGGCATCACGAGGCTTGCCGAGTGATGACAAAAGGCGATCACCAGGGGTGGATTTTTCTATCCCATCCTCACACGAATAATAGATTCTTTTTCTTGCACACCACTAAATACCTTTAGGCCTTGAGCTGGCTATAGACCCCCCTCCCCCCCCCCCAGGGGGAATTTTGTACACTATGATTTTCTAAAACTACATTATATAAGACGCAAAATAAAAGATGTTAGCCCTCTGAGAGTGGCAGCATTAACATGTAACATTGCATTATATACGTTACCCCCTGAAATAGCGTTAAACATCCCTGATAATGTCTCAACCATGACATTTTTGTACATATTTGCATGCTAACACAGGTTTATAAGCTTCTTATAACACAGTTACATATTTTTAATATTAATTTTATAAATGTCTTGAGTTATTACGATTTTATACGTTACTTAGTGTTTCCTGCGTTATTTGCGAGTATCAGTATGGTATTTATAGACTATACGTGTATTACACCTGTCACAGAGTATAGTAAATCTGTAAGGCTGCTACTTAAATGATTTAAAGTTCTTTATTATGGTCGCTTACACTATTTTTCAGGCCCATGTTACGTATGTTACCCTCAAAATAGCATTAAGCATTCAAGTTAATGTCTCTAACAAGCCTAGTTTATTCTTATTTGCATGCTGGCACAGGTTTATGTACTTTTTTCTAACAAGGTTTACCTATTTTAAGTATTCATTTAATAAATGCCTTGAGCTTTAACTGTTATGTGTGTTACATGTACCAAATGATACATAAGTTATTCTGAGTATCTGTATAGCAGTTGTTTACTATACATGTATTAAGTCTGTCAGAGAGAATTTAGAAAATTTATAAGGCTAAAATAAATTGAAGTTCCTTATTAATTTATGGTGACATAAACTATTATTATAATGTGACCGATCAACCTTTGCTGTTTGCTTACATAAACAGTAGATGCCATGTATTCAAATCAGAAGTTCTGAAAGACTGTCACTGTGAAACAGCTAGGTTCTGGGCAAGGTATATGGATATAATTCAGATGGTGTTGACACTGATTAGGGGTACAAGGAAAACAGCTTTGAATTGCATGCCAGCTCTATCTGTATGCCTTGTTTCCAATGTTCATTGCACACAATCACAACAACTATGCACAATATGTACCTGTGTAACTGATTACACTCATAAATTTGTCTGATACACATCCCAGATGCAAAGAACTTCTCGAACAAAATGGGCTTAGTGTGTCGCAATCAGTGTCTTTGGTTCTTTGCTTGAGAAATGCTTTTGACATAACTATCAGGCAAACAATAAAAAGGTATTATAGGCTTCAGCAGCTAGCACTACGCTTCATACTACAGATGGAATTGTGTATTACTCATCACATCAGAGCTCATATATTGAAACAACTTTTCAATGCACTGAAATGAAATATTCAATATGCTCAGAAGCAAAGTAGAATGGGTACTAGAGGAAGTTTCTGGCTTCACCAATCTTTTTAGTTCTAGTTTTGAAGACAATGAACTGTACTTTTTGACTTTCGGTGTTCCTGCTAAGCCTGGCATAGCTAAGGATCTTATTGAGGGTGATGACATTGGCAGGAAGGCGGTTGCAGACTTCATTGACTCACTTTTAGTTGAAAATCTGTCTTTCACAACTCCATAAAATGCTACAAGCTAATAAAATTTTGAGGCTTGCTAGGTTAAGACGAAATTGTCCAATTTACAAAAGGTAATCAGCCAGATGAGAGCTTTAAGAAGGGTCTTTGGTCAGCATGACCTTCTTTATATTGGACATAATGTTGACTTTGTACCTTCTGGGCCCTGTACCATGGTCACTGTCAACTACTGAAAGAATTTCCACCAAAACTGACAAGTCCAAACTTCCACATGGCTTGCAATCACGCATTCAACCAACATTAAATTGGCGACGTAGGCTGACCATAGCTTTGATGGTAATGCGGCGGGCCATTTTAATACTGCCATACCAAAGAGCATAATAGCTTTCCCTGTCACCTACAAGGATCTGCTAAAACCAGTATTCAACCAGCCACTAAATGCAGAGCATGTTGGTTTTGTCACTGATACATATATACAATGTATAAGCAGCAGTCTATAAAGTCTTACAAACATTCTCGCAGAGGATAACCTGGGTGATTTGTTCAACACTGGTGTATGCAACAAAAGGTGCTCCTTCTGATTGTCAACAACATTGGCCAGAATAAGGGGAAAGAGATCTTCAGTCATACACAGTTTAACAGATTATGACACTACCAATGTGCCAATGTGTTAGTACCACGGAAAGGTTGTTCCTATCAAACTTATAGAGAACCCCTCCCCACTAGTTCATCTACATTCTAAGCAGGGTAGGAAAACAATTAAAGAATTGCACTAGGCACTCATCAGTGGCATGAAGCCATAATATGTGATAATTATGTAAATGGGAATAAGCTGCAGTATGATATTTTTCAAAGCCATACACATATACTGACTATTTCAAATGGTATAAACATAAGCTTATTTCCATCCTGCTTTACTGTCCTTAAGATGTACATACAAAGATTGAACTATCAAGTATTTCCCATGAAAACTGAAAACAAGTGAGGCTTTCACGAACAAAATGGACAAAATGTGTGGAAAATAAATGGGAAGGAAATCTAGTACCTCTGGGTGAAAGAAAACTTGATTTTACCCTAACAAACGAGCCACAGAATTATATTTCACATTTTATGTGATATGAGGTTACCATTTTCAAAACTCAACAACTCAAACCTTATAAAAAATAGAAAGAAACATAATATTTGCTGTTTCCAACCAAAAGGTACATAAACATTCTTTAATACAAAGTGAATTAGTAAGCACATTCCCATTAAAAAAAATATCAAACTATATTACTTTCATAAATCATTTATATATATATATATATATATATATATATATATATATATATATATATATATATATATATATATATATATATATATATATATATATATATATATATATATATATATATATATATATATATATATATATATATATAATGAAAAAGAATGTTATATACGCAACACTTTGGGATGCATATATGTTTTCAAAGGTCCATATCTGTGATGCAAAAATAGCTTACTTGGATGATATAGCCAATTTGGAAATCTAACCTTATGGTTTGCACTTTTCAGGAGTCATGTCAATTACTAAAATTACCAAAGATGTTGATAGGTAATATATGTAATTGGCTGTTACAAGGTAATGGTGCAATTACCAGATTGCTAGCATATTGCAAAATCCTTGAAAGATAAATCTGATAGGGGATTAATAAGCTGTATTCGAAAATTCTTAAAACCCTTGGATAATATACAAAGAGTTGCTAGCTTGGCAAGAAACAGCTCTATAACTTCTACCTGATGGTTTTTCTTTGATCTTTTAAAGTTGTAACTCACATATTGCACTGTATGTTACAAACTTTCCTTGAGTATTATGTGAACTATATTTGATGTCCCTATAAAAGAAAAGAGGGCTTATGGTAGTTTGTTTTGAGTTACCTCCTCAGCAAATGAGCAGAGTAAAAAGAAGTACATAGACTTGTGCTAGTATGCAAATAAGTACAAGCAGGTCGTAATGGATACCTTATCTTGAACGTTTAATGGTATTCGGAGTGTAACGTATGTAACCAGGGCTGTAAAATAGTGTAAGACACCATAATAAGGACCTTCATTTCATTTGAATATCAGCCTTATAGATTATATATATTCACTGACGGATGTAATACATGTATAGTCGATAACTGCCATACTGATACTAGGAAATAACATATGAAACACTAAGTAACATATACAACTGCACTTACTCAAGACATTGATAAAATAAATGCTATAATTATGTAACTGTTTTATAAGAAGTTCATAAATCTGTGCCAGATTCCAAAAAGTGTGAATATGTCATGTTTAGGACTTATCAGGGAAATTTAATGTTATTTTGTGGGCAACGTATGTAACATGATGTTACACGCTAACGCTGCCATTCTCAGAGGTCTGACATATTTCATTTTCAGGCTTATATAATGTAGTATCTTGAAATCATAGTGTACTAAATTCCCCCTTGGGGGGAAGGGGGGTCTATAGCCAGTGCAAGGCCTAGAGAATTACATTTTGCATTTTTGTGTGATATGGGGCTACCATGTTCAACATCTAATAACTCAAGAAGTATATAAGATTGAAACGTAATGCTTGCTGTTTTGAAAAGGTAAATAAAAAGTCTTTAATATAATACCAAATTAATTAACATAAACTGGTTTCAATAAAATTTAAGACAAACTATATTAGATTCATTTATCATTTTAAAAGGGGTTTAATGAAAAAATGTAACATACACTACATCGGGGGGGGGGGGGGGGGGGGGGGGGGGGGGGGTCAATATCTGTGGCCCAGTAATAGCTTACTTAGAAAATATAACCAATTTGGAAATCTTACCTTATATTTTCCACTTTTCTGAAGTCTTAAAAAATTATCAAATATTTTGTAGGGTAACATATGTAACAGGCTGTTACAGCTTAACGCTGCCATTGTCAGAGGCCAACATGTTGCAAAATGCTCACAAGACATTGGGCTTTAAGAAAAATGTGGTCTTCAAAATTCCCCCTGGGTGGAGGCAAACCATATCCAGCCAGTGGCCTACTTATTTTAGATTGGAAAATGTGAAAAAGGCTTCCAAAAAAAACCTGAATATGCTGCTATGTGACATACATGTGACATGATGATGTCATTTTAACACCAGGGTTTTACAGGATGCAATATCCTGCGTCTTATACGCATAAATCATTAGGTAGGACCCGTCAATTCACCTTACCTGCGTCCTCTGGGACGCAGATGTGTTTGTTGTGCCTTTTATTAAAAAGTTATTTCGTAACGATTCCGGTTTTCCCATAGTTACAGGCTATCTATAAATAAATAGGACAGGTGCTCTTGTTTTAGACTGCTGCACTGACCTCGTAGGTAAACGAGAAGTGAAAACATCCGTGCAAACATCGGCCGTGAAAAAAAGTCGTAAAATATCATGCTTTCTCTCAGGTCCGCTCTGCTAAAAAGCATGGAAAACGTATACTGATTTGTCCATCACTGACTTTGTGTATTGATTTTTTCATAGTGTGAATAATCTCACTGACAACTCAGCCGACCGCTCAAGGGTGAAGGGCAATTATCTTGACACTTTTCTTTCTTTTGTATATGCCGAATTACGTAACATTTTCACTTGGAAAGGCTCAGGTCGGCAATAGATCAAAGATACCAGAGACTTCAGATAAGTGGAGACTTGTAGACAGATAGATAAAATACAATGACAGCAAGATCATGTGTATTTCAAATTTACCAACCAAATTTCTCAGGATGGAAAGCAAGTAGCAGTCTGATCAGTGACTGTTTTTTCTTGTGTTTTTTTTTATCCCAATTAGAGAAAAGTCTGATCAGAGACTGTTTTTTTCTGTCTTCTGGATGCAGCAATCTATCACTTCTCCCTGTTTTCTCAAACTTCTCCCTATTTGTACTGGAGAAGAAGCACTCCCCCTAAATTTAAGGACTATATAGCTTGGTCCCTGCATATTATAGGGACAAGTTCAGCTTTTGTAAAAAAAGCGTACAGGATTGTGTTTCACTGATGGTAATATGTGGCCCTCAAAAAATTCAAATGGCCCCCAAAAATATCGGAAGGGGGCCAAACATACATGTAGCCCTCAAAATAACTGACCTGGGGACAACACCGAGCCTTCATGGAAGGATGTACTACCTTCCAAAATTCGAAGCTTATCTAAAAAGATGGGACCCCCAATTTCAATGATGGGACCCCCATCATATTCAAAGTTGAGTCCCAAGGACCCCCAAACATTCAACTTGGTGTAAAACCCTGTAACACTACAATGATGTCTCTGATCAACGTGCAGCCAGCATGCAGCAGGTGTGCGGCTGTTCTGTTTTATCTTTCTCACGGGTTGGTATGGGTATGTCAGATAGAATTTTCTCATATGGACAAAAACAACGGAAATTCTGATCTGGTGTGCAAGAATAAACTATCTCACCTTCTCCCCATCCCACACAAATAGTTTTGTATGTGATATCACATCTACTTGCATTATTGGTAATTGACTAGATTCTGAAACAAAAACAGAACATTTTCTGTCAGGCAAAAATTATCTCATTCTTGATTCAAATATATTCTCACATCTAACTTTAAATACTATAAAGTTTAGATAGTCCATATATCAAGGGATCTTAGGTTCAATTTTCTGAATAACATTGTACCTCTGTATCTGAAGATTGTTTTAATCCTAGCAAACCAATTAAATGCTGGATTCTCCACTTTTTATCAATGCTATGGAGCTAGCAAAGGGTTTATAAGCATGTAAAGTTCCATATTTTCTCATTACAAAAATGTGTTGTGAGTATCCAAAACAACATCTTCTGAAACAGTTGGTTTGAGCTTCAATTTTGGTTGAGAAAACATGAAAAATAGTTCAAACATTCCCGCTATGGCCCCTCCTGTTGCAAGCATTTTTCCTCTTATCAAGCGACTATCCTCTTCCTTTTTCTTGACTAATTTAATTTGATATATAAAATGAGTAGACGGTCTGTTGTATGGGACCTGGCATGAGATACCTCTCTTTAGGATTTCTGACCAAGTAAGGTTAAAAGAAGCTTGCTCAGCTACAGCGACTAGTAAGAAAATTGAAATTAAGTTCATTATCTCTCTATGTCGATAGACCTACCTACTATTTGTTGGTAAAGGTGGTAGCCTGCTGGCAATTCTTTCATGGTATTAACTTGGAAAGGCTGCTGAGACATATTGTTAGGGCTAATCTGAAAACAAATATAAAATTGTAATTTAACCTTTTGCATGCTGGGTAATTTTTCATGCTTTTCTTGTGGTCTCCTGACTATTTTTCAAAATTAACTATTTTTCCAAATTTACTTTTAAAAAAATTCTTTCAGGAACACAATCAGAGTGTCAAACTGGTTGGATCCAGATCTGGACGGGCATTTTGTCGGTCCTGATCTGGGGCCAAACTGTTTTGAAGGTTATCAGCAGAGGACAAAAATCCCCATTAGCAAGGAAAAAGTTAACATTGTATTTAAACTAAAGAAAAATTAGTTAGGTGAGAAATGCATTCTGTGCCTTGTATCTTTTATCATTATTTTTCAACCATACGGAAGAGGCCAGGCCCCTAGGTTATGCAACTTTTTTCATGCTCAACTCAGCTGAGCACAAAATTTATCCTGCTAATAAATATTAAAATGCCAACAATTGTTGGCATTTTAACATTTACTAGCATGATAAATACAACATCTGAGAGACTTAAAGCAAGAAAATTATTTATTTGCTTGTACACCCAGGTAAACCGCATGTCTAGATCTCGGAGGGTGTAAGCTATCGGAGGTAAACATTGCGATTATGGATGGACAGGGTCTGTGTTTATCCATTTTTATTTCCTATAGAAAGTTTCTTGGAGACGAAAGCAGCAAACAGA
Organism: Loripinus fragilis; assembly: GCA_964019695.1. Lineage (NCBI taxonomy): Eukaryota > Metazoa > Mollusca > Bivalvia > Lucinida > Lucinidae > Loripinus > Loripinus fragilis. The sequence continues at coordinate 73,714,636 of OZ026527.1, read as the reverse complement.
CTGCTTCTATATTGAATGATAAGGACTCGGAATGTGTTAAATTATTTTGATCCATGTCCGTAGGACCCTGGGCGACTTTACAAACGACGATTGTGAAATTTTCAATGAAAAAATGCTTTTCGTTTGATCATAGCTGGACTTACATCAACCTTTGACACAATTTGCTTGTGTCGCCACAATTCTATATCATTCTCCTGCATGATTTATAAAAGTCGTGTCTCAAAATGCTATTAAAACATCAATATTTGAAATTTGCTTACGTTGCTATCATTTTGATGGTTAGCAAAATGTTCAGAGGAAACTTGACAGCTGACATGCTTGCTATCGGAGTGACAGTGGTTTTGATTTCGGAGATTGATACAAACTGCCACACAATTAGTGCCTGAATCTCATATATTTTAAGCATGCCATTCTACAAAAAAAATGTAATACTACAAATGAAAGACTACCAGGGGGACGAAATACAGAAGGGGATTTGAGAGGTTTTACAGATGTGATGCGTTGTGAAAAGCGCTCATCTTCAGTTGGTGTCATTATGCATGATTTTGTCTAGCGAGTCTGGGAAAACAGATTTATTTAAATTCTGCACTGATACATTTTTGGTGAAACCAGTATGTTTGATATAGGAAGGGGATATGATGACTGGGTGGGGTGGGGGCGAGGGTATTGTCCATGAAAGAAGGCAAGAACATGTGCCATATCTATACTCATTATCTTACCTGGCAACGCAGTGTATTAACAACATGAACAGGGTTACAAAATACAGGTTCACATTGAGGCGCATTTTGTTGTGTAAATGGAGTGTCAAAATGCGAAGAAACTGTTGGTTAAGATGCCAGATGTACATGATTAGTAAACCTTTGATCCAAAAATATATACATGTATGCCACCCAGACAATTGAAACACCCATAACCTCCAGTCTATTGAATCGCTACAGAACACCCAAACGCACACAGTACACTGAAATACACAAACCAGCCAACCCATTGAAATTCCAAAACTCCCTAGGCAACTGATACACCGAAACCGCCCAGCCCAGGGATGCACTCAGACCGCTCAGTTCACTGAAATACCCTGATCAAATCCATTGAAACATGCAACTCACTTAGTCCACTGAAACACCCGTCTGTTGCACCGCCCTTTAGGATTCTATTCAATGAAACAAACTATATCAACAATTTACAACCCCCCCCCCCACAAAATAAAAAAAAACGTACAAAAACAACAACACATCGAAAAAAAAATCATATGGGCTCTCTAGCCGGTCGCCCCCCCCCCACACCCTCCCCCCGCCTTCCTTTCTTCCTTTTTTGCTATGAAACATCTAAAACATTTGAATGGCATTTCGCTGGCGGGCCGATGATAGCTCGACATTATGTGCTGGCTGGGATAGGGTATGTCCATGTCTTGTACCATCTAGTAGCTTTGCACTGATATGCTTTCTTAGGTTTTGTAAAACATTAGTGAGAAAAATGCACATAATTATACAACAAAACATCTCATGCGATGTTGTTATTATCGCTTAATCATGCGCGGATCCAGAAATTTTGTCAGACGAAATCCAACTAAACTCTGACACACTTTTTTAGATGAATGGAGTGAGGAATCAAAATACCACTAAAACGGACCATCACACAGCAAAACGCTGGCGGGGCGATAATTACCCAATTGGTAGCCTTTGATTTTCCAGGGGATCTGGACCAGCCTTGCTAAAGAGCCTTAAAGGTTTCCGATTTTCCAGGGAGGGATTCAGGACCCTCTGCCACCCCCTCTCTGGATCCGCGCATTGTAATCTAAGTTGAATGCGCCGACATAACTGAAAAATTGTTGACTGGGATGTTAAGAATAAAATCAAACAAAATAAAAACCACAATAATGAACCCTGTACAGTTTGCATACGTTTTATAGCTGTACTCTTTGCGCCATTGCGACAGTAAAATAAAATACCACACGTATTTAAAAGCAATTTACCTTTTTGGTCTGTTGTCAGTTCATTCTTAAAAGTATTAGTATACACGTAAGCTTATCTGGATTTTCATTGCATATTTGTTTAGGTGGACAGAATAATCCATATAACAAATACCCGTAAAAAATATTGAAGATATTGCAGTTTCGGTGGTAATCCGTTCTGTTATTTGTATATTTTAACGTTTTTTCACTTTACATAGTAGTACAGGGCCCAGAATTACAATGCCTCCTTAAAGTTAAGGAAGACATAAGTTAAGTATTGATCTTTCAACATGCTAAATAAAATGCCTGGATAGATGCAGTACTTGTGGTCAAAGATATCATTGTGATCTACAGGAAAATGATTTTTTTATTTTAATCAGTTTAAAACGTTGTTTTTCGCACCCTGAAAAATCAATACTTAACTCACTAAGTTTTCCTTAACTTTAAGCACGGCCTCCAATCTCTGCCTCCTTCTCCAAAAAGAGCAGAACGTTAAGGGAGGCGAAGGCCCTTCCGGGAAGCAGGCAGTGGGCATAAACAATGGAACACGGTAAGTTGTGTTGACACATTTTCAATCATAAGTAAATTTTCAGCGCAAAACTCGAAAATCTAAGAATGCTATGCTTCAGGCAATTGTTCAAGCTATCCGTAGAGCATGCTGTTTGCACATTTGAACTTAGTTTGTAAGCGTGAGAGTTTTTCTCCCGTTGCACAGTTGTCCAAGAAAAGGTGGTTCCCGCATGGTTTTGCCTTCTAACCAAACAAATAGTAGCGTTTGGACCCTTACTCATACTACCTAGGCCCCTCCACACCCATGTTGTCCCAAATGCAATTTTTCGAGATATTTCAATGATAATTGAGTGATTTAGAGCCAAATTTCTTTAGGAGCAGGAGGCGAAGGGCAGGAGAAGGAGGCTGGGAGAGGAGGAGCAGGCGGCGATGATATCAAAATTTGCATTGATTTTGCTTATTTTTAATAATATACTTATCCAATCTATATCAAACTTGCATGTATGATACAAATGATTAAACGCTATTGTTAACTGAATTATTCTGATCACAAACATTGCTATATATACCTCTCTTATAATATATATACCTCTAGCAAGCTCATGAGGTTCTGGGTTTAAACAAACAACACAATGGGAGAATAAGCGTAATCATTCGTATCATACATGCAAGTTTGATATAGATTAGATAAGTATACATTTTGTATTAATGAAAATAAGCAAAATCAATGCAAATTTTGATATCATCGCCGCCTGCTCTTCCTCTCCCAGCCTCCTTCTCCTGCCCTTCGCCTCCTGCTCCTAAAGAAATTTGGCTCTAAATCACTCAATTATCATTGAAATATCTCGAAAAATTGCATTTGGGACAACATGGGTGTGGAGGGGCCTCGGTAGTATGAATAAGGGTCCAAACGCTATTATTTGTTTGGTTAGAAGGCAAAACCATGCGGGAACCACCGTTTCTTGGACAACTGTGCAACGGGAGAAAAGCTCTCACGCTTACAAACTAAGTTCAAATGTGCAAACAGCATGCTCTACGGATAGCTTGAACAATTGCCCGAAGCATAGCATTCTTAGATTTTTGAGTTTTGCGCTGAAAATTTACTTATGATTGAAAATGTGTCAACACAACTTACCGTGTTCCATTGTTTATGCCCACTGCCTGCTTCCCGGAAGGGCCTTCGCCTCCCTTTACGTTCTGCTCTTTTTGGAGAAGGAGGCAGAGATTGGAGGCCGTGTTAAGGAGGCAGTGTAGTTCCGGGCCGATGTCCTCATATTCCGGTAACAACAGCCCAAGCTCCACAATGGCATCTTTTTAAACAATATTATTTGAGCCGCGTCATGAGATTTCCTACAATATGGTATGTGCGACCAGCAAAGGCTCAGACCAGCCTGCGCATATGCACAGTCTTTTCAGAGCCTTTGCTTGTCGCTTGAATATTATATGAATATTAAGCTACTGAATGAACATAATTTGGAGTTTCTAAGCTTAAAAGAAGGCCATACAGGCTCGTCTGAGTCTAATCATGTCAAAATGTCACATTGTTGGAAATCACATGTCGCGGCGCATTTGTCATTCTATAAGATGCAATGAAGAGGAGTTGTTTATCTTTAAGATATTTTTAAAAGTTTCACACCGGATAAGCGACAATCGAAAACGTTAATACTATCGACGGACGTAGATAAAAAAAAATCGTTGGAAACAGGTTTTTCGATTGCCATTTGTCGCCCGATTTTTCGATTGCCATTTGTAGCCCGACTGGCGACAAATGGCAATCAAAAACACTGTTTCTATTGATTTCCTTACGCATAAAACAACCTGTATTTGTAACATGTTATATATTTGTACTTATAAAAGCAGATAGCTTCCTATTTCTGTAAAATCGAATGTTGAATAAGATCTTTCTGCAACTATTTGCAGTACGACTTTAAATATTTAGTTCAATAAATGTACCTGGGTGACGTTCTTTTCAGAAAGAGATGGACAATCGGATTGTAAACTAGCTGCTTGGGTACAATATTTTTTTAAACAGATCAAGTTTAGTAGTTTTATAGTTATGATGTTTGTTCTATTATCTATAATAGAGGCCCTCCCAGGAGGTATAATACCTGACTTGTTGACTTGTTTCATGTCTTATTTATTTCCCTGTTCTCTGACAATTTTGTTACCCTCGATTTGGCATTTTCCCTTTCCCTAGAATAAAATGGCTTGTACAAATACACCCTAACTCGTGAGAGGGCTAATGCATACAGAGAACTCCTCTCTCAATTCCATGATAAAAAGGTTCTCTGCTAGCAAGTTATTACAGGTCTTTACCATCTTGGAATTTGACAGAGGAGGACTGAACATGGGAGTCGAACACTCATTTAATTATATTCTCGTACTGCTCATGATATTTAAGTAAATTACCAAATACATTGGAGAGAGAGAGTAGAGTGAGTAGAAAGAGAGACAGACAGACAGACAGACAGACAGACAGACAGACATACAGAGGCATACAGAGACAGAGACAGAGAGAGACAGAGAAAGAGAGATGAAGAGAGAGTAGAGAAAGAGAGAGTAGAGAAAAAGGGAGTAGAGAAAGGGAGAGTAGAGGAAGAGATAGTAAAGAAAGAACGAGTAGAGGTAGTGTGAGTAGAGTGAGTGCGAGTAGAGGGAGTGCGAGAAGAGGAGTGCGAGTAGGGGAGTGCGAGTAGAGAAGGAGTTCGAGTTGAGAAGGAGTGCGAGTAGAGAAGAGAGAGTAGACAAGGTGTGCGAGTAGAGAAGGAGTTCGAGTACAGAAGGAGTGTGAGTACAGAAGAGAGAGTAGAGAAGAGGTGCGAGTAGAGATGGAGTGCGAGAACAGATGAGAGAGTAGAGAAGGAGTGCGAGTAGATGAGTAGTCCGAGTAGAGAAGGAGTGCAAGTAGAGAAGAAGTGCAAGTAGAGAAGAGAGAGTAGAGAAGGAGTGCGAGTAGAGAAGGAGAGAGTAGAGAAGGAGTGCGAGTAGAGAAGGAGTGTGAGTAGAGAAAGAGATAGTAGAGAATGAGTGCGAGTAGAGAATGAGTGCGAGTAGGGAAGGAGAGTAGAGAAGGAGAGAGTTGAGAAGGAGTGCGAGTACAGAAGGATTACGAGTTGAGAAAGAGAGAGAGTAGAGAATGAGTGCGAGTAAAGGAGTGCGAGTAGAGAAGGAGTGCCAGTAGTCAGGAGTGCAAGTAGAGAAGAGAGAGTAGAGAAGGAGTGCGAGTAGAGAAGGAGAGAGTAGAGAAGGAGTGCGAGTAGAGATGGAGTGCAAGTAGAGAAAGAGAGAGTAGAGAATGAGTGCGAGTAGAGAAGGAGTGCGAGTACAGAAGGGGTGCGAGTAGAGAAGGAGTGCGAGTAGAGAAGAGAGAGTAGAGAAGAGAGAGTAGAGAAGAGGTGCGAGTAGAGATGGAGTGCGAGTACAGATGAGAGAGTAGAGAAGGAGTGCGAGTAGAGAAGTAGTCCCAGTAGATGAGGAGTGCGAGTAGTGAAGGAGTGCAAGTAGAGAAGAGAGAGGAGTAGAGAAGGATTGCGAGTAGAGAAGGAGAGAGTAGAGAATGAGTGCGGGTAGAAAAGGAGTGTGAGTAGAGAAGGAGAGTAGAGAAGGAGTGCAAGTAGAGGAGGTTTGCGATTAGAGAAGGAGTGCAAGTAGAGAAGAGAGAGTAGAGAAGGAGTGCGAGTAGAGAAGGAGAGAGTAGAGAAGGAGTGCGAGTACAGAAGGATTACGAGTTGAGAAAGAGAGAGTAGAGAATGAGTGCAAGTAGAGAAGAGAGAGTAGAGAAGAGATGCGAGTAGAGATGGAATGCGAGTACATATGAGAGAGTAGAGAAGGAGTGCGAGTAGAAAAGAAGTCCGAGTAGATGAGGAGTGCGAGTAGAGAAGGAGTGCAAGTAGAGAAGAGAGAGGAGAAGAGAAGGATTGCGAGTAGAGAAGGAGAGAGTAGAGAAGGAGTGCGAGTAGAGAAAGAGAGAGTAGAGAATGAGTGCGAGTAGAGAAGGAGTGCGAGAAGAGAAGGAGAGTAGAGAAGGAGTGCAAGTAGAGGAGGTTTGCGAGTAGAGAATGAGTGCAAGTAGAAAAGATACAGTAGAGAAGGAGTGCGAGTAGAGAAGGAGAGAGTAGAGAAGGAGTGCGAGTACAGAAGGATTACGAGTTGAGAAAGAGAGACTAGAGAATGAGTGCAAGTAGAGAAGAGAGAGTAGAGAAGGAGTGCGAGTAGAGGAGAGAGTAGAGAGGGAGTGCGAGTACATAAGCATTACGAGTTGAGAAAGAGAGAGAAGAGAATGCGTGCGAGTAAAGGAGTGCGAGTAGAGAAGGAGTGCGAGTAGAGAAGGAGTGCAAGTAGAGAAGAGAGAGTAGAGAAGGAGTGTGAGTAGAGGGGAGTGCGAGTAGAGAAGGAGTGCGAGTAGAGAAAGAGAGAGTAGAGAATGAGTGCGAGTAGAGAAGGAGTGCGAGTAGAGAAGGAGAGTAGAGAAGGAGTGCGAGTAGAGAAGGGGTGCAAGTAGAGAAGAGAGAGTAGAGAAGGAGTGCGAGTAGAGAAGGAGAGAGTAGAGAAGGAGTGCAAGTACAGAAGGATTACGAGTTGAGAGAGAGTAGAGAATGAGTGCGAGTAAAGGAGTGCGAGTAGAGAAGGAGAGTAGAGGAGTGCAAGTAGAGAAGAGAGGTAGAGAAGGAGTGCGAGTAGAGAAGGAGAGAGTAGAGAAGGAGTGCGAGTAGAGAAGGAGTGCGAGTAGAGAATGAGAGAGTAGAGAATGAGTGCGAGTAGAGAAGGAGTGCGAGCAGAGAAGGAGTACGAGTAGAGAAAGAGAGAGTAGAGAAAGAGAGAGAGTGAGAGGAGTCCAAGAAGAGAAAGGAGTGCGAGTAGATTAAGATAGAGGAGAGAAGAAGTGCGAGTAGAGAATAAAGTATAGAGAGAGTAGAGAGGAGTGCGAGTAGAGAATAAAGGAGAGTAGAGAGAGAAAAACAGAGTAAAGAGAGAAAGACAGAGTAGAGGGACAGACAGAGTAGAGAGAGACAGACAGAGTAGAGTGAGACAGCCAGAGTAGAGAGAGACAGACAGAGTAGAGAGAGATGGAGAGAGAGAGAGAGAGAGAGAGAGAGAGAGAGAGAGAGAGAGAGTAGAGAGAGACGTCAAGAGAGGGAGACAGAGTAGAGAGAGACGCAGAGAGAGAGAGAGAGAGAGAGAGAGAGTAGAGGCAAGAGCGAGTAGAGAGAGAGAGAGAGAGAGAGAGAGAGAGAGAGAGAGAGAGAGAGAGAGAGCGTAGAGAGTGAGTAGATGGGGGAAGAGAGAGCTGGTTGCTTTGCCTAGTTTGTCTTCCTAGTGTCTCATGATTGTTGTGTGGCTCTGGGTTTGTCTGAAGTTTGTGATTGTGTTATTTCCTGATCACACTCACTTACTTTTTGGATGTATTTGCTAGGGTTCGTGTTTAGCACTTCGTGTTAAACGCTTATATTGTGTCATTTATAGTTTGGTAATACTCTCACTGAGATAAAGGGAGCTGAATGCTTTGTTTCCGTATGCGAGAGCTTGTTTAATGAGCATAATCAATTAGCCCTTCTCCGAAATCAATGTTAACATGCGCATGCCTTTCCTCCGACAGCTACCCAACATACCTCCGAACGGAAAGCTACCCATAAACATGATACCACCGTCATAAAATTGCAAATAAATAAGTGTTTTACAAGTATTTTTGAATTGTATTTGACTGATTCATTCCAAAGAGAGGTTATACATTCCAGCGGTGGCTGTGAATCATGTAGAAATAAAATAATAGATATGAATACTAACTGATGAATTCGAAATACTCGTCCAAATTACTGCGTTTCCGAATTCAAATGCGATTTAAACTCGAACAGATTAAGTTCCAAAACATGTAATGTTTTCAGAGTTATCATCATTTTGTATACTATCGACCTATATGTTATTCTTACCCCTCAAAACGAAATAAAATCGTCTCAATACAGACCATGTCCAACCCAAAAATCCTTTGTTTACCTCCGATAGCCAACACCCTCCGAGATCTAGACATGCGGTTCACCTGGGTGTTGTATTTCAGTTTTAAAATGCAGTTGAAATTACGTGGTCAGTTGGGCTAAGCATGAAAAGTTTTATAACCTTGGGGCCTGGCCTCCTTAACCTTGGGGCCTGGCCTCCATATTGACATCAACTCTTACTAAGTTTACCTCCTTCTTATTAAACAGACACTTATAAAAAAAAGAAGCTTATGGTAAATGGTCTAAAATTTCTAACAGTAGTTGTCGGGCACAAAAATCTAGACAAACTGGGCAGACCCAGATCAGACTGCTTCTGATGAAGCAGTCTGATCAGGGTCTTCCCTGTTTGCTATTCTGAAAATCATTTTGTGAGTTTCAGCTCTGATAACCAACATTTATTTAAGAACAGGATGAGAAAAGTGTTCGAAATTTTAGAACATTTAACGTAAAACCATTAAAACCTTTTAACCCTTTTCAAACCAATGGACGTTTCATGTAGTTTGATACAGTTAATTCTGGATGGTCCATCATAAATACTGAGGGGTTACAAGTTATAATCTAAAAAAAATAGTATTTCTCTCTGAGAGAATGGATTTTGTCTTAGCAAATAGTGCAGAGTCTGATCCCCATTCTGCTGCATTTCATCTGGGTCATCACTGTTTGTAAAAGTATCTGTTTAGGGGTTTCTATCTAGAAAGGGTTAATATATTTTGTTTTGTGGTAATACTTACTGTCTGTTAAAATAACACTCTAGTATTTGCTTATGCTCTATGTTAAAATTAAGAAATAGATCAGCTCCATCAGTGAATTGTTGAGTAATAATTCACTGTTTGGAGGTCAGTTGTAAAGAAGATCAAATCACGAGCGCGCAGCGCGAGTGATTTATCGTCGTACAACTGACCGACAAACAGTGAATTATTACTCAACGATTCACGCACTGGAGCTGATCTATTTCGATTCTAACACACAGTAAACGACGAAAACACATTCGAAGTCTTCAGCTTCTTCCAATTTTCCGCCATTGCACTAAAGAACTCCCGCCAATTCTTAGACTACGTCGCATACCTTTACATGTAATTGTAACGTCTTTCAAGCGTAAAAACGACGTTACACCGTCTAACGCCATGACTGACGTCATATTCTATTGACGACGTCAGCTATCACACACTTTAGCAGTGAATTATTGTGCGATATATCACAGTTTGTTACCGTTGGCTCTATAGGCGAGGTGTGTTAGAATAATCTGTAAAAGTCTCAAATTTGATCCAAAATGACAGTTTTTTTCATTTTAAGCCTATGTCTCTGTCACCATTTTGTATAACTATAGCAATGCTAAAAGTCAGATAAGTATATATCTTGTACACTTGGGTTAATGTTCTTATAAACCAATCAGAAGAATTTGGTAAAAACAATATCATTTGTTTGACTTCAGAGGGGTGCCAAAATAGTCCCCTAAGTCACTTAACTCTTAAAATGAGGCAGCATATGACTTTTTGTTACTTATCACATTGGCAAACAGCAAGGCTCAGATGATCAGCATATAGGGGGAGGGGGTTAAAGAAGGCTTTTGTGCATAGGCCATACATACCAAAATCTCGTGGGAATACTAACCCTTAAAGCGCCAAGAAAAAAATACATCTGAAAATGTTGTCTGCTGAAGTCGTCTGCTGCAAATAATTGCCTAATATTACTGACAAATTAAGTATAGAAGCAAACAGTGTGGACCCAGAACAGACTGCTCCTACAGGAGCAGTCTGATCTGGGTCCACACTGTTTGCCATAGGGGCTTCATAAACATTTCAGAAGACGAGAAAAGCAGACGACTTTTGTTGCGATTGGCGCATTAAGGGCTAATATGTGTTTACCTCTCTGATTTTGTTAAACAAATCTTCTGTGGATTTCCGTCTGTCTATTGTCAACTCTTGGAAAGCAGGTGGACCAGCAGATGACAGTAGTTTAAGAGCTCCCTCACTCTGTCTGTAGCTGTCTCCAAAATGAATCTGTATCTTAATGAGGTTAATCTCATCCTCATACTTCTGCCTGAATTATGGAAATCAGAAACAAACAAAAGAAAACTTAGTCAAATCTATCCAAGTTACATCGGTCGAAACACCATGGGCTAAAGTTTAAATTTAAACTAGAAATGTGTCAAGTGGACACAGATGCCCCTGCCATTGCAAAATTGCATATTCTCTCAAAGTAAAACTTGACACATATTTATGAACAATTGGCAATAACTACTTGAGCCATAGGATGATATGGATCATGTTGGAACTTGGGCAAGACATTTTGGTGTGAAGCACTGTGTCCAAAGTTTGTAAAGTTCCATTTGAAATTACTTGGATCAGAGACCTTACGTCAAAAAAAGAAGAAAGTTTCATAAACAAAGGGCAATAACTCCTGAAGGAATATGAAACATAGGCCATTTTAGAACTCAAGAAAGACATTTTGGTTCTAAACATTGTGAATGAGTTTGATAATATTCTGATCAAAATTACTCGATTAAGAAACAGGACATCATAAATATTGTCATTTTTCATGAACAAAGGGCAATAATTCCTGATGGCATATATAATTCCTGATGGCATATGGCAATATGGACCATTATCAAACTCGAGAGAACATTTCGATATTGAACATTGCGACCGAGTTTCTCCCTTTGGAGCAGTCCGATCAGGGTTCATATTGTCTGCTTCCATGAAAAAATCTAGTCAAAAGCGCACTTGACTATATGCAGCAGAAGTAAAAAGCAGACATTTTCAGGACAAAAAATACTGGTGGGATAAGGATTAGGCCTTGTACAGTCTTGTTGGGCTTACCAAAAACAGAGAGGCAATCTGGCCCAATCTCTATGTGTGGTTAGTAGATCGTTTGGGTGAAGCTAATGACCATTATCAATATATGGGTTGGTATTTTAAATAAATATAGATAATTACATGGCAATATCCATATCATACCCTATAACCCAACACACCCACATTTACCCAAGGGCTGATATGGGTTGAGGGTTGATACAGGTTTTAATATGAAAGTTTTCTTATCATATACACATTATTAAAATAGTAACTTGATCTGGCGTACTGTATCACGTCAAGTGGATGAGGTCATACAATCGGATCACCCTTGACGCTTCGCATCTCGGGTGATCCAATGGTATGGCCTCATCCAGGAGACGTGATACTGTACGCCAGATACAGTTACTATTATAGTAATATGTTTATTATATACCTTTTTCTGACATTATTCTAATTTAATGACTTGTTTTGGTCTTTAATCCTAAAAAATTGCGGGAACAATTGCCATTATGTTACATTTCTTGACGATACATCATCATGTTTTCTGTCTCTGGTTTCATGATTGAAATTTACTTTACGTAATGTCGCTACAAAAACAAGTAGCCGACGTTAGCTTCGTTTTAAAGGATAGTGATATGGCACTTATTTTAGGAGTGGAGTGGCTCAGTGGTAGAGTGCTTAATTCAAGATTGATGGGTTGTGTGTTCGAGCCTCACTGAAGGCACTGTGTTGTGTCCTTGAGCAAGACATATTATTCTCTGCTTAGTACTGGTTCAATCCAGGAAGACCCATCTCCACATGACTGAAAAATTGTACCCCATTATCAATTTTTGCTAATTTAGTTTGATACAGATTATACCTCCCCAAAAATGGAAAGTGCTTGAAAGTAGTGTTAGTATCATAAGTAAAAATGAACATATTTTCTAGTAAATGTATAATTATCCATTTTTAATATGATTTGGTCCTTTGATAATATCATTTGAGCCAGTGCATGAGATTTCCAACAATATGGTATGTGTGACCAGCAAAGCCTCAGGTCAGCCTGCGCAAATGCGTAGTCTGATCAGAGCCTTTGCTAGTCGCTTGAGTATTCTATGATTGTTAAGCTACTGTCAGACTGACTACCATTTGGAGTTTCTAAGCTTAAAAGGAAGCTGCACAGGCTCGTCTGAGTCGACACTTGTCAAAATGCCACATTGTTGGAAATCACATGTCATGGCTCATTATCATTTTCAGTGTGAAATGGTAGTGGGGGTCTTAGTTCTGAGTTCCACTCCCCTTGTCAATAGATATAAGAACACCATTGCAAGAAAACCTGTCTTCTGTGTTTGTCTCAGGTAAGGCTCAAACCAGCCTGCACAGCTACTAGACTAGCTAGAATCATGACAGCCGGGCTGTACCTTTGGTTAATTCATGCAACAAAATCTGATTGTCTCCCGACAAAACGCATATAAAAAATACATATTTTGACTTGTATATTTGTTATATACAGTACAGTTCCCTTACACTACAGCTGGTTATAACACAGGTTTGGATATAACCTGGTCATGTTGTGGCTCCTAAAATCTTTTTACAATGGAATTTAACAAAGAAATGATAGGAAAATGACCATGATATGGTCATTTTCCTATAATTCCTTTGTAAAATTGTCCCTTTATACCACAGTTCACTTATAACATGGTCCCTTCCTATGGAGCCCAAACATAGCATTATCAAGGGAAGGCACTGTATAATTGAAAGATTCTACTGTTTTTAATTGATAAAACAATAATCAAGCATACCTCTGTTGGTCAAGCTCTATATTTTCATTTAGAACCAGATTAACCAAAGATTCGGGTAGATTATAGTACGGGTCCCCTTCAGCTGAAAAAACAGAACAAATAGAGATGCCCTACAACTGATAATAACAATCAAGGATTCCCAAAATCTGACATGGCGGGTGCGATTTGTGCCAGAAGATGTGTTCTAGAAGTAGAAGATCGTAAATTCTGTTCGATTTACGCCTTGTGAAATTAGAAGACTCTGCTTCCCACAAATCGAACGGAAACTCTTCTGCTTTTAGAGAATGGTGTTAGAAACTTTATCACATTTACCTGGAGATCCCGTTCAGCTGAAAGAAGTCCATAATTAGATACCTTCACAAAGAGGCAAAGACACATAAAAGTGACAAAATATGAAACCTGTGCAGTTTTGCTGAAGTTTCATATTCCATATATCTCCTGGCATTGTGACATTTTGTTTGTTTGTTTGTTTTGTTGCTTTACGTCCCCATCAACAGCTATGGTCATGGCGGGACAGGCAGTTCACCAAACCACCCTTTTTTTCCTGGGCAGGCTTGACCAAGCAATTAACCAGTACTTCTTGCACATACTTTCGCTTGTAACTGACAACAACCCTTCTTGAAAGACTCAGCAGAAGGGAGGAGAAAGACCATAGAAATTTTTTCATGATCAATCTCCACAAAAGTATGGGACCAGGCCGGAATAAAGAAGCATCACATACTTTTTTAAAAATTTATTTTTAACATGTTGTTAGCTCCATGATTTTGAAAGTAGTGGTATCAAAAAAATGTATCTGGATTTCAACTGCTTAATTTTCTAGAAGGGAATACTTTTTTGTTTTAATTCATTACATCCCAGTCAACAATTTTTCAAGCATGTCTGGACGGGTCTTCCTTGGTTGAACCAGTCCTTAGCAGCGAATAGAGTGTCTGTCTATTATACTTAAATTGTTGTAAACATGCTGGTAATTGTGGTCATAGCTCATATTAGGTAAATGTGCTAAAAAATCAAACATTTTCTCTTTCTGTTCTCAAATAAAATGAGCTGTGACACATGATTTCCAACAATGTGGTATTTTGACAAGTGTAGACTCGGACGAGCCTATGCAGCCTCCTTTTAAACTTAAGAACTCCAAATGGTGTTCAGTCTGTAGCTTAACAATCAACGTATACTCAAAGGACTAGTAAAGGCTCTGATCAGACTGCACGTATGCGCAGGCTGATCTGAGGCTTTGCTGGTCGCACATACCACATTGTTGGAAATCTCATGCACTGGCTCAAATGCTGGTCTTCAGAAGCAGTCTGATCTGGGTCTGCACTGTTTGTCTATAGATTTTTGGCAGGCACCTAGTATTCAAAGTTTTGAAACAATTACCTTACCTTTACTTGGCCGAGCCATGGATTTCTTCCTATAGAACAACATGTAGGCACTCTCTCTGCCAGCAAACTGTTTCTCGAGGTCTGTTATGTGGATCGGGTGAACACGAGAATCATTGAAATCAAACCAATGGTCCTTACAACCAGGTGGGATAAACCTATACAGAGACAAAATGCACGGCAAATCAAACAATTATCCTTTGACAAGTTAGCTGTAACTTAACTGAAAACCTATGCAAATATGATTCTTTGTTTTTGTTTGATTTGATTCCTTATGTCCCAGTCAATAATCTTTCAGTTATGTTGGGATGGGTCTTCCTGGGTTGAACCAGTACTAAGCATGGATATAACACAGTGACGCCGGTGTGGCTTGAACCCGCGGCCCCTCAATCTCGAGTCAAGCAAATATGATTCATTTGTGCATAGACCATTTTTGTAAAAATGTGTTTAATATGATAAAAGCAAAACAAGATGGTCCTAGCACATATTCTGAATGGAAATACAATACAGTCAAGTATTCAGTAGAAATCCCATAGACTTTAGTGTATTTTTAAGTTTGCAAGAAAATTTACTGCACTACGCCTTGCCAACATATTATTTTGCCTTTGGTGTCATTTAAAAGCTAAATGAATAAGGTAATAGGCTTCATGGTTTCATTACATTTCATCCATGCATTTTGAAGCGGCAGAGATTTAAACAATTTGCAAGAGTTTTTAGACAATTTTTGAACAACTCTACCATTGACACTAATGGGAAAGTGGTATTTTCAAAATTTTGTAAAAGTTTAAACTGTTGCATTGAAAAGTGAAAAGATGAAACATCATCTAAATTGTATGTTACATGCATCTACTATTTGCCTTTACAACGATTACATAATCTTGATATCACACAGTAAAGAGATTCTTGTAAACATGAACATTCATTAAATTCTATGGGACATTAATTTTGTGGAATTTCTTCAGGTCCTTGACTGTAGATGCCCCTTACAATACGGTTGTCAATAAGTCAAAGACTCTTTCTGAAACAAGAACCATGCTCAAGAAATATTTTCAGCTTCATGGTTTAATAAGGTAATCCACTGATTTAACAGCTTAACCCATATAAGCATAGCATCCTTTTTGTGGGACATAGGCAAACAGCGCAGACCCAGATCAGACGCCACAGAATGTGGCATCTGATCAGGGTCTCCACTGTTTGGTCACAGAATGTTCAATTAGAATTTGTATACAAATATAAAATACCACCCAACACCGCTAAAATTTGAAAACTACTTGTCCTATCGATAGAGATAAGAAAGTTCATTCGGCTTAAATGGGTTAATAACGTTTAAGGCTGTATGGAGATTGATTTGTGAGATGAGCCATGACATGAGATTTCCAACAATGTGGTATGTGCTACCAGCAAAGCCTCAGATCAGCCTGCCCATATGCGCAGTCTGATCAGAGCCTTTGCTAGTCACTTGAGTATTCTATGGTTGTTAAGCTACTGACTGAGCACAATTTAGAGTTTCTAAGCTTAAAAGGAGGCTGCACAGGCTCGTCTGAGTCTACACATGTTAAAATGCCACATTGTTGGAAATCTCATGCACTGGCTCAGATATCTTGTTAAAGGAGTTGGGGAAAAGAGATAAAATGCGAGGCTTGCCGAGCATTTTATCTCTTTTTTGCAACGAGTTTAATAAATTCAATAATACAAGAGCATGAATGTTAAATTCTATTTATCTTATGACATTAAGATAACTTTGAAATCTCATTTCTGTCGTAAAAATTTTATAATTTTGTCATATTTTATCATTATGTACGCAACATTGTTTAGGACGTTATAAAGTTTCTCGAAAATCTGTAAACCACTAGTGGTTTATCAATTTTATTGCATGGCTTTATTTCACTCCCAGACGCGATATCATATCATAGGCCCACTTAACTTTTCTAAAGTTGGGTATATAACAAAAGTACTGTGTATTAACAGCACATGATTTATCACATTTTTGCCCATTATATCATGACTGTTTACTCAGATCAACATCAGAACTCATGTACTTAAAAGAAAGAACTATCTCTCTTCCCCATGACTAAGAAACCTGTATTTATAAAGAAGGTAATCATTATTTTTTGAAAGAGTAGTCCCCTCATGTTTGAAATTGAGTTTTTCCCTTTAATGTCTACATATACTCAACGTCAGTGAAGTTACCAGTAAATCCCTTACACTTAACAGGACACTATTTAGTCCATTCTGAATGGAGAACGGCGGATACTTCAACACTCAAATTTATGGCATAGAGTACCATGCATCACCACTATGGAAAACGGTATCCATCACACCTGAATGCATTATAATCATTCCTTGATGGACCCTGTAGTTTCCATTGCATTGTGTAGGAAAATGCAAAGTTTTGGTGCTACCTTAAAGTTTGATCCTCATTTTTTATGTTTAATGGAATTACCTTAACCATTTTGGTGGCGTTTTCAATGAAAATGTCTAGTGCATGCCCTTGCATGTTGTCTTCTGAAAATGATGATTTCAAATTCTTAAAAAACTGCGAAAAATATCAAATGCGCATGCATCACGTGCACCAAAGTTTCAGGGCTCGTGTAACTGTTTTATCTCTCCAAACCAGTCTGTTGTTGACCAGAAACATGAACGTAACAGTAGCCAAAGAGCTGTATTATATATTTTCCAAAATATCAAAATTTCGATACTGGTATATTTTCATTGACGCTGAGTATATAAGATGCCACTTTAAAGTGCTTACTTGCTTTTGGTCATATTTCTTGAATCACCGGCATTCTTTCCAGCATTCTTGGGTTGTCTACCCATGGCATACTTATCCTCCACACTTCTATCCTCCCCATCCATTCCTTCAGTATCAAATGAATCAATGTTGCCAGAAGTTACGTCCTCTGTGCCATTGGGGTGTTTTAGGAAGACAAAATTGTGAGCCGGATGATAGATGAACTTGTCACTGTTGTTGCCAAGAAACTGAAACAGAAATACTATATTAGGGAGCGCAGTGGCTCAGTGGTAGAGTGCTTGACTTGAGACTGAGGGGCCGCAGGTTCGAGCTTCACCGGAGTCACTGTGTTGTGTCCTTGAGCAAAAACATAAATCCTACCTTAATACTGGTTCAACCCAGGAAGACCCGTCCCTTTATAACTGAAAGATTGTTGATGGGACGTAAAGAATCAAATCAAACAAACAAAAACAAAAGAAACACCATATTAACTCTTTACCTACATGTAGTAGTGTTGTCTGCTGATAGCCTTTGCAAACAGTTTGGACCCAGATCAGGCCCAACATTTTGTCGGGCCTGATCTGGATCCAAGCTGTTTGACACTCTTATGGTATTCCGGAAAGAATTTTTTGAAAACATTTATTTTGAAAACAAGAGGACCCTGAGATCCTGGATCACTCACCTGAGTCCTAAATCATGGAGTCCACACCGATCTGTGTTTTTAATGAGTGAACCATAGGTCTAGATATGCAAAACATTTCAGTGTGAATATTTTATCATTCATCAGTATTAACATTTGTTTTGTCTCATTGACACAGTACTTTTGAGTACCCCCACAACATATGAGGCCCACCTTAAAAAAATGTTGGTTTGCCGTGCTCCTACCTACCCACCCCAAACAGGTACTACACCAAAAAAATTTTTGCCTTTCTGAGAATTTTTTTTTCTTAATTTTTTCTCTAAATGCTGTTAACAAATACTTCTTTAAAATCATCAAAGGCTGTATTTTAAGTGAAGAAAGATTACAGAGACTGTTATTTTAATGCATTCTTACAGCATTTGTAGACCTCTAAAAGTGATAGTAAGAAGAGGTAATAAAATTATGCTGAATTTAAAAAAAAAAAAGACCTACCTACCCAAACTGAAATTGATGGGTAGGAGCACGGCAAACAAATATATTTTTAAGGATGGCCTGATAAGAATGCTAATTTTCACTTACACACTCTTATTTAGAGGCCTGTACTGAACGTTATTTTGTCTTGCACCTGCTCAATATACGGTAAATGTTCTAAAATTTCGAACACTCTAAAATTACGAACACCTAAAATTATCGCCGAAAATAATTTTTAAAACATCCTAAAAAATCGAACACTGACCTTGTTTTGAAAACTGAATTTCTAAAATTACGACCACAAGTTATTTTTGGCGGAAAATCGGTGTCCGTTTATCTGTTTGTCCCATCTGTGCTCGGTTTACTTTTAACATACAGCGCGTGAGCGGTACAGACATTTGGAGGGTTCCATACCACTTAAATGGGTAATCTGGCACGTGACGTTCTTTTTCGCATGCCGAGCGCAAGACTATACTTTTTGTCTGCTAATTGTGCGATACATGCTTTCAGATAAGATCAAAGGCAAGAGCACATTAAAAGCACGGACTTTCCTACATGTAGTATGTGACAAAGTTCATGCGTGTTATTGGTATAGGCTGTCTATGCATCTATCGACGGAAAACAGTGCAGGCTACCTGCAGCGTGTTCAAATATTTTTAAAACCCTTCATTGGCGAAATTTTTATCTTTAAGAAACATCTCTTCAGCAATGGTCATTAACATGGATTTCCTTTGTCAGTAAATTGTCGCAGACATTAAACAGACATGCCTCGGGCAAGGATTAGGAGTTACAATTACCGCGAGAAAGCGCACATCTAAGGTGAAAAACTTAGGTCATACCAGTGACCTATATATATAGGTCACTGGTCATACGCTGCCTGGTCGTCAAAATTGAACTTTGCAAGTAACAGCAGATGTTGTTACTTTAAAAAGCCATGCAAACCACAGCGTTAAACAACTGAGTAAATTTGCTAAGTAAGTTTGCTTATACAAACTTGTATACAGAAGGGCCTTTTTTCCAAGTTGTGGTTTGAGTTGTTAGACACAAAATTAATCCATTCAACATAAAAGCGGTGGTGCTTGACATTCCTGAGCCATCAATGCTGTTTTGAAAATGCACACTTGCGCAGGCTCTTCTGAGTCTTTGTTGCACGTTGTAAGTACCAAAATATCGTGAAATTACATGTGCGGATCCAGGTCCGGACCCCCCCCCCCCCCCCATGAAAAATCACAAAAATATAGGGTTTTCTAGCAATTCAGGTCTGGATCCCCTGAAAATCACAGCTGGGAAGTTGGGCATTTATCGGCGTGCCAGCGAAATGCCATGGCATTTCGCTAGCGGGCCAATGATGGCCTGCTTAAAGTGGGACTTCGATCCTCCCTCCCCTCATAAACTTTAATAACAAACGTTGTCAAAGTTGGATCCCCTTTGACAAAACTTTCTGGACCCGCGCATGAATTATGTCCGTCGACAGTTTATATTCAATCGAGCCGGTTCACACGCACTGCATGCATGTGCGGATCCAGAACATTTTGTCAGAGGGGGTAGTGAGAGAGGACCGAAATGCCACTAAAAATGGACACCATCGGCCCATCAGCGAAACGGCATTGTCGATAATGGCCCACCTAATGGCTTGGTAGCTTTGTGATTTTTAGGGGATCCAGATCAATATTGTTAGAAAACCCTTTTTTGTGATTTTTCAGGGGGGTCCGGACCCTCTGCCCCCCCCCTCCCTCTGGATCCGACCATGGCATGCATCTGAAAGAATTATGGCACTTGTCTGAAATGTTCCTTTCAGCATGTGGTGATCATCGGACGCAAAGTCGGACTAGATTATAACTCTTGGTATGCATGTTTGCCCCTGATCAGGCACGTCGGACGATCTTCTGGATCCAATATTTTTCGCAATTATCATCTTTTCATATTTATAATACTACTTTGTATACTCACTTTGCTATATGTAGATAAAATACTGCCATATGCATGTACACTATATAGTTACTCTCAACAGGAAAAGAACTCTATAAGAATTTATGCTTTCGTTCTAATCCTTTGTATGTTTACAATGTACGTATGTTGTATATCATTTGTATTTATTGAATAAAATATGTTTAAACTAATTTGGTATGTGCGACCTGCAAAGCCTCAGATCAGCCTGCGCATACGCGCAGTCTGATCAGAGCCTTTGCTAGTCGCTTGAGTATTCTATGATTGTTAAGCTACTGACTGAACACCATTTGGAGTTTCTAAGCTTAAAAGGAGGCTGCAGAGGCTCGTCCAAGTCTACACATGTCAAACTGTCAAATTGTTGGAAATCACATGCCACGGCTCAAATGTCATTTTGTTTTGCACCTGCTCAACATAATCAAAATATTATTATATTCCTTATTTTCGAATAAAAAGATATGTTGTAGGCAATTAAAAGACCCTGGTTGAGAATTCTTACATGCACTGACCCATAAGAGATTTTTCCCCTCTTACCCTTGTTATGGCAGATCACTCTGACATAATACTTTTACATATTGGAATTCACATAGATTTCAGTTTACATGTATATTCCATGGCTGACAATTGCATCAGAGATTCAGCACTTTGGCTCAGTGGTTAGAGTTTTAGATTCGTAAAAGAAATCCCGCTCAGGCCTCTAGTTAAGAGTGTGTAACATAAAATAATTTTCTTATTTCTCAACCAAAACATATGTTGTGGGTACTCAAAAGAACCGTCTCAATGAGACGGTTCTTTTGAGCACCCAAAACATATGCTTAAAATGAAGGGTATGAAAATATTTACAATTTTACGCTGAACATTTAGGTTTATCTAAACCGGTGCCCGCTTCAATTCCAGGGTCAGGGTTCAGAAAGCTTTTCAGCTATGCTTTATACTTGTTGCAGGCCCATAATGTAAGATGGGGAGGAGTGTAGTCCATAAACTATCCTGGATGACAAGGGTTAATTCTGACTTCAAGAGGATATATATCAGACATACCTTTGTCATTGAACCATATCTGTTTTTGAATCTTTTCTTCCATGATGTACCTGTCTGATTCTGAATCTCCTGAAATAACAAGATCAAGCTTTAATAAAAAGAGACCTTTAGAACCTTCAACCAAAAAGTATGTGATTTGTGTAGGGAAAGAGGAATTTTCACACCTTATTTGGTCCAAATAACTACCACTTAAATTGTTCAATAATTAATTCAATGAATATTAATAATGATATAAATGATATAATTACTTAGAAAATTTAGCAGTTACCACAATTATGTACTAGCCTATCGAATGTCTGAGGCATTGATTTAAAGCTTATTCAGTAGAAAGCTCGCCTAAAGATCAAGGGGTCGCTGGTTTGAGCCTCACCTGAGGCACTGTGTAACAGTTGTGTCCTTGAGCAAGACACAATATCTTCCTGACATGACTGAAAATTGTTGACTGGGACTTAATGCACAAACAATCAAATAATGTATTAACAAGTTTTGTAATGTTTTACAGTGGTGTTAACACATGACTAACTGATAAAAGTGTCACAAGGTTTGTGTATTCTGATTTTGCTCTGAAATTTAACAAGTGAAAACATGGAAATACTTTGGGAAAATGTAGTCTAAGAGTCTATTTTGACTGTGCATGGATACTTACAGGCTATGAGCCTTTGCGGAGGTATATCATTATCAATGAGAGTAAGGAGAAAGAGATCAAGGATACTTGGTTTCACAATCCCTAAATCTAATTATACTCCCTATTCCCATTCATATGTAATATCAAGTCTTATTTGGTTTCATAAAGCAGGAACAAATTTGTAAATATCTGCTGCTGCAAATTTTGTATGGCTTTTTACTCGTAAAATAAAAAGAAGCTGAATAATCCTGCATGAACTTTTTAAAGACTTACCTTACTAATATTATCCAGTGACATACCCTGATCTTTTCCTTTTGACAGTATAAATTCAACCAGTTGTACCGGGGAGTCACACTGTATCACATCAAAGCTGTCCTTAGACTTAGATATCACTATCTCTTCATCCTCCTGTAATACACAATGTGAGAGAGAATAAATTCTACCAGTTGTACCGGGGAGTCACACTGTATCACATCAAAACTGTCCTTAGACTTAGATATCACTATCTCTTCATCTTCCTGTAATATATGACATGAGAGAGAATAAATTCAACCAGTTGTACCGGGGAGTCACACTGTATCACATCAAAGCTGTCCTTAGACTTAGATATCATTATCTCTTCATCCTCCTGTAATACACAATATGAGAGAGAATAAATTCTACCAGCTGTACCGGGGAGTCACACTGTATCACATCAAAGCTGTCCTTAGACTTAGATATCACTATCTCTTCATCCTCCTGTAATACACAATGTGAGAGAGAATAAATTCTACCAGTTGTACCGGGGAGTCACACTGTATCACATCAAAACTGTCCTTAGACTTAGATATCACTATCTCTTCATCTTCCTGTAATATATGACATGAGAGAGAATAAATTCAACCAGTTGTACCGGGGAGTCACACTGTATCACATCAAAGCTGTCCTTAGACTTAGATATCACTATCTCTTCATCCTCCTGTAATACACAATATGAGAGAGAATAAATTCTACCAGCTGTACCGGGGAGTCACACTGTATCACATCAAAGCTGTCCTTAGACTTAGATATCACTATCTCTTCATCCTCCTGTAATACACAATGTGAGAGAGAATAAATTCTACCAGTTGTACCGGGGAGTCACACTGTATCACATCAAAACTGTCCTTAGACTTAGATATCACTATCTCTTCATCTTCCTGTAATATATGACATGAGAGAGAATAAATTCAACCAGTTGTACCGGGGAGTCACACTGTATCACATCAAAGCTGTCCTTAGACTTAGATATCACTATCTCTTCATCCTCCTGTAATACACAATGTGAGAGAGAATAAATTCTACCAGTTGTACCGGGGAGTCACACTGTATCACATCAAAACTGTCCATAGACTTAGATATCACTATCTCTTCATCCTCCTGTAATACACAATATGAGAGAGAATAAATTCTACCAGCTGTACCGGGGAGTCACACTGTATCACATCAAAACTGTCCTTAGACTTAGATATCACTATCTCCTCATCCTCCTGTAATATATGACATGAGAGAGAATAAATTCAACCAGTTGTACCGGGGAGTCACACTGTATCACATCAAAACTGTCCTTAGACTTAGATATCACTATCTCTTCATCCTCCTGTAATACACAATATGAGAGAGAATAAATTCTACCAGTTGTACCGGAGAGTCACACTGTATCACATCAAAACTGTCCTTAGACTTAGATATCACTATCTCTTCATCCTCCTGTAATACACAATGAGAAAAAATATTCTGGGGTGTCTGTTCATGTAGTGTGTTTGGTAGCAAGATACATCAGTAGAGCTGCTATAGAGGAAGAACCACAACCCATTCAAATACTTTCATTCAGATTAATTTTTAACTGTTACTGATTCAGGCAGGGAGGTTGTCATTTACTGACAAAAGTATGGATCAAATGAAAAAAGTCAATAAGCAATGCTTATTAGATACCCCCCGCACAGTAAGAGTCAGTGAAAAAACTTGGCAAGTTATAGTTCGAACAAGAAGACCTTAGTTTTGATAAGAAGATTTCAGTAGAATCTGTGCAAACAAAAATTATAAACTCTTTCATGCATATGTTCAATGAGTTTACATTGTATCCGCAAAGTATCAAATTGCTCCATCAAAAGCTGTAGTAGGAGTTGATCGGCCCATAAAGGCACTATCCATGCATATACAAAAGCCATATAAGGGAATAATTGTCTAAGTTCTCACAGTTGTCATTTTGTAAAAAATTATTTTTTGTGAAGCAAACTCCTTCATGCATATGTTCAATGTGTCTGCATTGTATCGGCAAAGTATCAAATTGTTCCATCAAAAGCTGTAATAGGAGTTGATCAGCCCATGAAGGCACCATCTATGCATATACAAAAGCCTAATATGGGAAAAATTGCCTAAGTTCTCACAGCTGTCATTTCGTCAAAAATTATTTTTTTCTGAACAAAACTCCTTCATGCATATGTTCAATGTGTTTAAATTGTATAGGCATAGTCTCAAATTGTTCCATCAAAAGCTGTGGTAGGAGTTGATCGGCCCATGAAGGCACCATCTATGCATATACAAAAGCCTTATTAGGGAGAATTGTCTAAGTTCTCACAGCTGTCATTTTGTCAAAAAATATTTTTTCTAAACCAAACTTCTTCATGCATATGTTAAATGTGTCTACATTGTATAGGCAAAGTATCAAATTGCTCCATAAAAAGCTGTGGTAGGAGTTGATCGGCCCATAAAGGCACTGTCTATGCATATACAAACACCTTATTAGGGAAAAATTGTCTAAGTTCTCACAGCTGTCATTTTGTCAAAAAATATCTTTTCTGGACTAAACTCCTTCATGCATATGTTCAATGTGTCTACATTGTATAGGAAAAGTATCAACTTGTTCCATCGAAAGCTGTGGTAGGAGTTGATTGGCCCGTATATGGCCTATAATAGCATAAGCACAAAGCACTATATTAAAAGCCATTTAGAACTACAAAGGGAAATAACTCTAATAGAATTGGCCCCTAGCCCTTACTTTTTTGTCTCAAGTATTTGTCTTGCATATATGAACATGTTTGCAAGGTTTGATGAAAATCCAGCAATGACTCTTGAGTTATTAAGGAAAAAGCACTATATTAAAAGCCATTTAGAACTACAAAGGGAAATAACTCTAATAGAATTTGCCCCTAGCCCTTACTTTTTTGTCTAAAGTATTTGTCTTGCATATATGAACATGTTTGCAAGGTTTGATGAAAATCCAGCAATGACTCTTCGAGTTATTAAGGAAACAAAGCGTAATGGACGGACGGACGCACGGACGGACGGACGGACGGACACACAGACAACGTGAAAACAGTATACCCCCTACAAACAAAGTTTACGGGGGTATAATAATAAGTACAGGTTAACAGTTTAAACAAAACTGCAAGCCAGTATGATCAGGAAATACTACAATCACATACTGCAGACTATTCCACGGCACGTGAGGAAGAGCCATAGAACACCAACTGCCACAAGGCATCAGGAAGGCAAAGC
This sequence comes from Loripinus fragilis, assembly GCA_964019695.1. Classification (NCBI taxonomy): domain Eukaryota; kingdom Metazoa; phylum Mollusca; class Bivalvia; order Lucinida; family Lucinidae; genus Loripinus; species Loripinus fragilis. Next base: position 73,689,262 of record OZ026527.1, on the reverse strand, counting down.
AAAGCATCCAGCTCTCTCTCCCTTGCAATGATGATTGCAAACCGAGAAGGACACAGAGTACTGGATAACAAAACAAGGACCAAATACAAAAGCCTGCTAAACCTAATTATTGTATTAGTTTGTGTACCATTTATTCCATGTACTGTCAGTGGAGATATATATTTCATCAAAATGAAAAAAAAGCAAAAAAATTAAACACAAAATCAACATTTTAGGGATTATTACAAAATAACTGTGTCTCCATTTGAGTAAATTTGCATATACTGAACTAGAATAATCCTCTGTTGAGCAGATTTTAATCTCATAAATACTGACATAATTTGCATGTCTTGTTATCAGGCAACCATAGAACACTAGTGAAAATCCCTTACCTATCTAATGAATACGGTTACTATGATAACACGCAATCATATATTGTGACTAGCATTCATTAAAATTAAGGAGGATATCTCAATAATTTATGATTTATTTATTCAAAGTTAATAACACATCACACTCCAAATGTACACGCCTTCAACTGTAGTGTCAAATTTATTCAGACATAGTTTCCATTGAAATGCATGCAAAATAAACCAAAAGTGTGTTTGGAAAACTAGAAAATGAAATTAAAAATTATAACATTTCTTTGAATTTTGATAAAACAGCATCAGATGATGTTTACTTGATGGTATTATTTGTCTTATTTGATTTAAACAATTAAATTGATACATGTACTAGATTTCGTTTCCATAGCAATCATATTCTAAAAGCAGGTGGTTGATTTTTAGTGGTGTTCCAAATCGCTTAGCAACCATGATTAATTGTCGTAAGGCATGTCAAAGTATTTGTTTTTCATTAGACATTGGTTCTATTTGCTTGAAATATGTAAAGCAGTACCATATATAATAAGTAAGCATGATAAGAGTAGTTGACATTGAAAATTTGCTATTTTTTTGTCCAATTTTTCATTTTAATGAAATATATGGCCAATGACTGTACTTACCGGGGCTACCCAGTTCCCCAACTGGTCAATGTCTCTGATGTAGGCATGATAATGTCCACCATGAGCCCCTCCACTGTGTATGACAACAGAAAATAACTCATATTCCAAGCTCTCACCTTCGTTTGGCTGAAAATGAAATATAAAAATCTTTCATGGCTGTAAGGGGCAGATAGAAAAATCTGTCCTGAGGATCTATGTTTTATATCACAAGGCTTATATCACATGATGCATACATTTCACAGCTTATTTGTGCGAGAGTATGCTCTAATGTTAATGACTTCAACAATAGAACCAATTATTGACTGCTAAGTTACTAAAACAAGGTTATCGATATCAAAAACTTCGCCATGCATTTTCTAAATTCTACCACAGACACTTGCTGAGAAAGAGAGAGCTGACTGCTTTGCTTTAATTGTCTTCTTGCTATCATGTGGTTATTGGTGTTTTGTGTCCTTTCCTTGTGGTGCTGTGGGTTTGTCTGCAGTGTGTGATTGTGGCATTTCCTGGTCATACTCACTTAATTTTTGCTTGGCAAACCAAGTGAAGTAAAAACAAAATAATTTTCCAACAATAAAAAACTGCTTAATTGCTGGCATCAGATTGGTGGGCCGCATTGCATGTTTCAATACAATTATGCAGCGGAAAATCTGATTCTCTTTATCAGTATGTCAAAGAATGAACAGATCAATTTTTTAAAAAATTGCTATAGTTACCTGAGACAGTTCTATATTGCTGCCAGGATCATTTCTTCATAGGTTTAGATAAGCAACAAATTGAATGTTGAGCGTAAAATTGTAAATATTTTCTTATCCATCATTTTTAACATACATTGTGGGTACTCAAAAGAACTGTCTCAATTATGTTTTAGGTGCTCAAAAGAGCCGTGTCATTGAGACGGTTCTTTTGAGTACCCACAGCATATGTTTTGGTTGAAAAATAAGAAAATCATTTTTCGTTACACACTCTTAACTAAAGGCCTAAAGATGTACAAAAATGAGCCGTGACATGAGATTTACAACAATGTGGAATGTGCGACCAGCCTTAAAATGGCTGCTGTTATGTACTGGTGTTCAAGCATTTAATGCCATACTGATGTCCTTGTTGATGCCATGTCATGGGACAAATATCCAATGATCAGAAATTCATATGATAATGCAACTGACATAGTATCATTTGTCGATCACAAGTTACATGAAACTGGTGGCATTCTATGTTATCATACCATGATTTCTGGGGCTAACATATCACCCATGCCCATAGATTGTGTGTTCAAAAAGTAATTTTCTTACTTTTCTACAGAAACTTATGTTGTGATCACTCATTGAGATGGGTTTTTTTAGCAACCAAAACAAATGCTTAAACTGCAGGATTAGAAGGCATTCACAATTTTAGCTCAAATATTTTGTTTAACCCTATCCTTCATGAATATTCATGCTAGGCTCCACCCACTATGAATGATTATATAAATAAATTTTCATGTTGATACACAGGACATAGAAAATACTTGTCTGGTCCACTAGTGTAGGATCAGATATATCATACATGTATTTCTATAAGCAAACAGAGAGGACCCTGATCTGGCAGCTCTTACAAGGCTGTCTGATCTGGGTCAGCTCTGTTTGTGAAAGCGTTAAAAGGTGCCTCTATAAGGTAAAGGGTTAAATACACAGTCATATGATCATCGATACTTACATTATCACAGTACGGCTTCATGTCTATCACATAAGGAAACGTAAACTTCCCCGTCTCCTGGAATGATCAATAGAAAAATAATTTACCATCTTAATTCCCCTATCTGATGATGGCTTGAATTTTTAGACATTAAACAAGAGAAACTTTCAAAACTGAATAAGTCAGAAAACAATGCCTATAACCCCTTCCCCCAAGCCTCGAAAAATAATAAAGCAATTAAAAAAAGATAATCTGCAAAAAAAACCCGTCCAAAAAGTGAACTTGGGCAATTCTGGTCTTCAGTTTGATGCATTAACTGGTATGCCATGGTGCCTAATGCGCGGATCCAGAGTGGGGATAGGGGGTCCGGAACCCCCCCCTGGAAAATTACAAAAATATTGGCTTCCTTAGCAATACTGGTCCGGATCCCCTTAAAATCACAATCAATGTCGGGCCATCATCGGCCCGCCAGCGAAACTCCATTTTTATGGCGTTTCGCTGGCGGGCCGTTGATGGCCCTCTTATAGTGGTAATTGGATCCTTAGTCCTCTCATCAAACTATAAAATAAAAATAAAAACGTTGTCAAAGTTGGACCCCCTCTGACAAAACTTTCTGCATCGGCGCATGTGCCTTTTGGCACCCATATCAAGATGAAGGTCAAAAAAGAGCTAACATTATCTTTATCAACATATGTCTATTTTCTATTATGTTTGCAAGCAGACTGGGTATGCACTGCCATCTCATCTGAGTCTTCCCTGCTCATACATTTTATCAGCAGCTGACTCAATTCTGGCTACTGACATTGATATCACATGTTGTCATAATATGCATAAAGTGTTGCATCTTTAGAAATTGTTTTTTTTATTTTACTGTATGCAAACATAGATCTATATACCATTCCCTGATGTAATCAAAAAAGGTCTCATAGTCATTTAAATATATTGACATTTTGGTAAATAATCATTTCTTTTTTTGTTGTTGTTTTGATGCTTTACGTCCCAGTCGACAATTTTTCAGCCATGTTGGGATGCTTTCCTGTTTTTCAGGATTGAACCAGTACTAAGCAGTGGATAAAGTGTCTTGCTTAAGGACACAACAGTGATGTCACTGGCGGTGAGTCTAGCTGATCAGGATCCAAACTGTTTTTCACCCATACCATGAATCCTTACTAATATTCAAACAAGAGTACCTGAAGGTCCTGAGGCGCTCACCTGATCTCTTTAATAATGTTAAAATAGGTCAAGGTCAACTACAGCTTATAATAAAACATATTTTGTTTTACCATATAATGGGGTTACAGCCATTTGGGTCAAGTGACCTAAAACAATCTAATGAATACTCCATCAAACAGCCCACTGATTTCTGAGACACCAATGTTTAGATAGGCATGTGTCAGTCCAAACGAGTGACATTGGATTAAAGGTCAGAGGTCAGCTTGACATTTGGTACTTATATAAAACCATTGTCTCATAAGGTTAAACATTTCTCGAAAGTATTATGTTTTCAGCTTAAACAGTTATAGAAAAATGAACATTTCATGATTTTTCCCATATAAATGCATTAGGAATCAAATTTGACTTTGCCATAAAGTAGGTCAAGGTCAAGCTAGATGCATCATTTGTGCAAACCTGGTAGAGACCACATCTCAATGCTACATACCATGTCCCAAGGCCATTGGCCTTTTGTTCCGAGGAATAAGATATTTAAAGGACTTTTACCATATATGGGTGTGGTGGCCTTGACCTTTGAAACTTATTTATAGCCATTGTCTCATTAGGTTTAACATATCAAGTGAGAATAATGACTTTGGCTTCAACAGTATCCAAACAAGAGGACCAAGTGGCCCTAAAGCACTCACCTGAGTTTTGTTTAAAGCTTACATATAGGTATCTGTAGAAAGCTGACCATGTCCCTGGCAACCCTGGTGCGGGGTTATTTTGGCCCCAGTGGCATAATTTGAACAAACTTGGTAGAAGTCCACTAGTTGATGCTAAAATATGACCAAATATCAAGACTCTAAGCCTTATGGTTTTAGACGAGAAGATTTTTCAATGTTTTTCCCTATATAAGCCAATGTAAAATATGTGACCCCAGAGCGGGGCCATTTTTGGCCCCAGGGGCATAATCCACAAGGTGATGCTACATACCAAATATCATGGCTCTAGGCCTTATGGTTTCAGACAAAAAAATTTCATGTTTCTCCCTATTTAAGACTATGTAAAGCATGTTACCCCCGGGTTGGGGCTATTTTTGGCTACAGGGGTATAATTTCAACAAACTGGGTAGAAGACCACTAGATAATGCTTCATACCAAGTATCATGGCTCTAGGCCTTGTGGTTTCAGATACGAAGATTTTTATCATGTTTCTCCCTATATAAGTCTATGTAAAGCATGTGACCCCCGGGGCGGTGCCATTTTTGGCCCCAGGGGTATAATTTGAACAAATTTGGTAGAGGTCCACATAACAAATATCAAGGCTCTAGGCCTTATGGTTTCAAACAAGAAGATTTTTTTATGTTGCTCTCTATAGGCCTATGTAAAGCATGTGACCCCTGGGGTGGGGCCATTTTTGGCCCCAGGGCTATCATTTGAACAAACTTGGTAGAGGTCCACTAGGTGATGCTATATACCAAATATCAAAGCTCTAGGCTTTGTGGTTTCTTAAAGTTTTCATCTTGAAAATCTATTTTTAGCCTGTGTGACCTAGATATGCAATGGACCAGAACCATTTGAACAATTTTACAAGAGTCATATTAGGATCATTCCTACCAAGTTTGGTCAAAATCCAGCCAGCAGTTAAGGAGGAGATGTCCTTTGAAGCAATTGTTTACGACGGACGACACAAGGCGGATATCAAATGATCACAATAGCTCACCATAAGCCAAAGGCTCAGGTGAGCTAAAAATCAACTTTTCAAAAAATTCTCATTTAAATGCATTAGGAAGCAAATTTGACCTTGACACTAAGTAGGTCAAGGTCAACTTAGGATCATCATTTGAACAACTTGGTAGGCCCCACATCCCCAATGCTACATACCAAGTCCCAATATCACAAGCCTTCTGGTTCTGGAGAAGAAGATTTTTAATTTTTTTTACCATATATGGGCGTGGTGGTCATCTTGGTCATGTGACCATAAGATTTTGCATAAATTTTGGCTAACTTATAATAAGGAGTCTTCACATGAAATTTGAGTTCAATTGGGCCAATGGTTTGTGAGAAAACTATGTTTTAAAATATTAATGCGACTCCAATATGAGTGACCTAAGCTGAAAGGTCAAAGGTCAATCTTGACCTTTGGTACTTATTTATAGCCATTGTCTCATTAATTTAAACATAACAAGTGAGAATAATAGCTAAGGCTTCCACAGTTTTCAAAAAAATCAGCTTTTCAGAAATTTTCCCATTTAAATGCATTAGGAAGCAAATTTGACCTTGACGTCCCTAGGATCATCATTTGAACAAACTTGGTAGGCCCCACAACCCAAATGCTACATACCAAGTCCCAAGGCCATCGACCTTCTGGTTCTGGAGAAGAAGATTTTTAAGGGTTTTTAACATATATGGGCGTGGCCGCCTTCTTGGTCATGTGACCAGGACCATTTCGACAAACTTTCCTTCCCGCGTCTTAAAGAGTCTCCATATGAAATTGGAATTTATTTGGCCCAGGGGTTTCAAAGGAGAAGATGTTTGAAATTGTAGACGGACTGATGGACGGGCGGACAGAGTGATTGGTATACTATTAGCTCACCCATGAGCCTTCACCTCAGGTGAGCTAATAACCACAGGCATTTGAAAAGTAGAAATCAATGTATCACTGTAGTTGTGAGCAGGATATTTCGTTGTAATTAAATATGCTATGTGATGCTGTATAAAGCATTTATAGTTGCTATATTTGGTTGCTTTGATGGAAAAAAAAATCCAATTTGTGCACATTTTTGTTTCCACATTTGGTCCCTGTGAATGTGTGAAAGACTTCATAGATTATAGAGCACTCTATTTTTTCGTTTCAGTTTTGGCGTCGTTTTGGTGTATATGGTGAAAGTTCTTAAATTTTGAACACTAGTTGCCTGCCAAGTTGGTCTAGACAAACAGTATAGACACAGCTTAGACTGCTTCTGAAGAAGCAGTCTGAGCAGGGTCTTCCCTGTTTGCTATTTTGCCAAACATTTTGTAAATACCAGGCCTGAAAACCAACATTTTATTTAAGCACAAAAAGAGAAGTGTTTTAAGTTTTAGAACATTTACCATATATGAAAAGGCATTAAGTGAAAAGACTCAAATAAGGCTACTACAATACCTTGTATCTTTCCAGTCTTTGATAGTCAAAGGCGAACCTCAACAAAGAAAGGGTTAAAATGGAGGGTAGGCATCGTATCTTAGCACCCTGCAAGTAAAAAAACACAGGGTTAAAATGCGCTCAAAAAATTTGCTTAATGGGACTCATGGGTAGTTAGGTCAATATTTGTTCAATATCCCTATCTGTCAAAAATCAAAATGACCAATTTTCAAACATGTAACTTTATAAAAGGTTCAATAAAATGTATTATTGCATAAAAATGCTATTAACAACTATGCCAACTGCTATTGACATCTATGAAGCAAAAATCTTTTATTTTTTTTTTAAAAAAAACACAACATTTCATGTGCTGTTATAAAACCGTTTCATAACTCAAAATGCTCAATCACGGCCACTTAACTCTTTGACAGCTAATCTGTTAATGGTCACTATATATGGCTTGGTCAAGGAAGATGGATAGACATGAAAATATCTAACCATGTGTTGAAATGGTAAAAAAAAATATTGTGGCATGTCTTCCGCAAGTATTGATGAACATTTCTTTGAATTTATGCAATAATTGCCACCAAACATTATTTTTCTATGTATTACCATTTGCCAGTTCCATCGGAGATGTTTTAAACCTTGGGCTTCTTCCTTGTGCTTTTACATCTCCCTTGGGATCTGGTGAACGTTAATGCATCAATAACCCATGTTTGGTCCCTAATGATAATAGGTTTAAATAAACACAAATTCCGGTGTAAAATTGTAAATATTTTCTAACCCATTACTTTCAACATATGTTTTGGATGCTAAAAAGAACCATCTCAATGAGATGGTTCTTTTGAGTACCCGCAACATATGATTTCGTCGAGAAAAAAGACAAATTAATTTTTCGGTACACACTCTTAACTAAAGGCCTGATGCATATTAAAACATGTTTGGTCTCTATAATATTAATGAAATGCTGTTAAAGGTCAAGATAAACAAAAATGGGGCATAAAATTGTGAATATCTTCTTACCCATCAATGATTAATATGTTATGTTTTGGGGTTCATAAGAACCTTCTCAATGAGGGTTCTTTTGAGTACCCACAATATATGCTTTTGTTGAGAAATAAGAAAAATCATCTTTAACCATACACTGTTATCTTGGGGCCTGATGTTTATATTCTGTTTAACTCTTTGCATCCTGTGTAATTTTTCATGCTTTTTTGTCATCTGATGATTTTTTTCAAAATCAACTTTTTCTAAAAATTCTTTCAGGAATACCATCAGAGTGTCAAATAGTTTGGATCCAGATCAGGTCCTACACTTTGTCGGACCTGATCTGGGTCCAAACTTTTTGCAAAAGGGATCAGTAGATGACACTAGGAGATAAAGAGTTAAATAATGGGCATTCTGATTTACCTTTTTAGCATCCACTAGCTTGTCACACTTGCTGCATCGGTACTGGTTTTTACCCTCCATCATCTCGTACTCCAGGTACGCAGCTTTGAAACTATCTTCTACTCCCATGCTGCCAGCCACAGAGAGAGGAATATCCATAAATTCTTCCTGGAGATGAGACAGAAAATATATATAAACCCTTTCTTGTTATGATGGATTTCCCCATACATATTGACACAATAGGCAGGCATGTATTTTCCAAAACATATTGATACAATAGGCATGTACTTTCCCATACATATTGATACATAAGTATGTATTTTCCCATACATATTGATACATAAGCATAATTTCAATATATTTCTTGCCAAAAGATTTTTTTATATATCTTGGCAAAAAGTGCAGACCTTGATAACACTAAATGTTCCAACAGATGACAAAACAGATGTGCTTTAAGGGTTAAGAAAGTATATGGACTGGAACACAACCTAATAACCCATAAAGCGCCACCTAAAATTTGCAGCAGACAACAATTTTGAATTTTGCGGCTTTTTCAAAAATAACAAATAAGGCATGATATTTCATGAGAATCGTCTGCTGGCAGACGATTCTCATGAAATATCATTCTTTATTTCTTTTGAAAATTGGGAAAGATGTCGCAAAATGTGTCGCCTGCTGCAGTTGTGATTGGTGATTTAAGGGTTAAGCTTTTAACAAAGCTTTTCATCAAAATAAGGAATATAGTTGTTTGGATTGAATTCTGTTTTTTTTCCATCTACAAAGACTATAATTTATTATTTTTGTATCATGAAAAAATTCAACAGATTTTTTAGTGCAAAATTAAATGTAAGCATGACTTACCTGTCTCTCACTAACATAGCCACATTCTGTACATATTATCTGTAAAATAATTCACCAAACTTATTATTACTGTGCAAACAACATACATATGAAATGTTAGAATGTAAGTAAGGGCTTTGCTAATACAAATCTGTTGGCTTGAATGAGAAAAAAAACTTTTATATACAAAAATATAACCAGACCTCAAGGATGCACCCAGAGTAAAATTTTAGACCTACCTCTACTATAAAATGAAATTCATCAAAGAGTCTTGATAATATAGCTACATGGTTTTAAACTAAAATGCCTAAATTTTGGCTTTTATATGTAAAATTCCAAGTGCATGACATTAACCGCAAGGGAGCACCCTGAGGAGGGGAGACTTAAGAGCTATATCTATCATCATGTCACATATGAAATTCATAAAAGGGTATTAAAGTATACAATTTTTAGTAAATGATTCTACAGCAAATTCTATGATTATGACCAGGGCTTCCATTAACTTTCAAATCTAGGAAGTCCAGACTTCCGGCCCTTGAAATTTGGAAGTCCCATTGAATTTTTTTGGAAGTCCCACTTTTTTTCTGTGATACCGTCGCGGTGTGGCGGATTGTCAAACTTGCTTTGAAAAATAAGATATATATTTCAGAGATCATTCTTTGTTCCTTACAAGGTAGGGTAGGGTAGGGTAGGGTAGGGTAGGGTAGGGTAGGGTAGGGTAGGGTAGGGTAGGGTAGATAGATAGATAGATTTGTTTGGGAGGGTGTTTGTGCAGCAATTTTTATTTTAAAAGCTAGTATTTATTTGTGTAACAATTATTTTTTATAAGCTTGTACTTATACAGAATGAGATCATTCTTTGTTCCTTACAATGCATAGATAGGTAGGGTAGGGTAGGGTAGGGTAGGGTAGGGTAGGGTAGGGTTAGGTAGGGTTAGGTAGGGTAAGGTAGGGTAGGGTAGGGTAGGGTAGGGTAGGGTAGGGTAGGGTAGGGTAGGGTAGGGTAGGGTAGGGTAGGGTAGGGTAGGGTAGGGTAGGGTAGGGTAGGGTAGGGTAGGGTAGGGTAGGGTAGGGTAGGGTAGGGTCGGGTTAGGTAGGGTAGGGAAGGAAAGGGAAGGGTAGGGTAGGGTAGGGTAGGGTAGATAGATAGATTTGTTTGGGAGAGTATTTGTGTAGCAATTTTTATTTTAAAAGCTTGTATTTATTTTGTGTAACAATTATTTTTTATAAGCTTGTACTTGTACAGCGTAAAAATTGCAACAAAACAATTCGTTTTTAATATGTTGTATGTTCGTTGGTGTAGTGCCTGTGTAGAAGGAGCGTTCAAGTACTAAATTATCGCATGCGCAGGATCTACACAATTAATTACGACGCAGACGTGTAGAGTTTATAAAAGTAATTTCACAGGCGTGCAAAGTGTCACGTCGGCACTTCAAACAAAACGGATAGTGATTGGGCTGTTGGCCGTTTCACTTTATTGCTCAGGGACTGGACGTCCGTCTCGCGCGAATGGTTTCTAAGGCCGTTGCCAAGATGTGTCGATGTAAAATTTCACACCAGTTGGATGACACGCTTTTATAATTACGCTTCCGACTGAAGCCTACACGTGACACTGGCTGTCAATAAAACTCTCGAAATCAGTCAAGTGGGACGTCCTAGCGTGGTCAATAAACAAAATAAATGAGTTTCCAACACGAAGGCGGGACATAAATCACGTAATCTGGTAAATGTGGGCGGGTTTTTTCTGCAGACAGGACGTCTCGATATCCATTTTCGGCCGTACTAAGGAATTTTCAGAAGTCCGCGGTACGTCTCTGATGTGTAATTTCGGCGTACGCAGCCGATTTTTGGACGTAATATACGGCGTACGTCCGCCTAACGGAAGCCCTGTATGACTTTGATCTCAAGGTCATACCCTGGAAGGGGAATCGAGAGGAGTAAAATTTTAGCCCTATTTAAACCATCATACCAAACATAAATAAAATTCATTAAAAGGTCTTGATACCGTAGCTATGGTATATAATCTTAAAAAACAAACAATTTGACTTTTATATGAAAATTCTAAGTCTGTGACTATAAGGTCAGGTGGGAAAGGTGCTGATTAAAAATACCGATATTTATCTCAGGACATACAGTCAAATCTCGATTATTCAAAGTGCAAGGGACTGCAGGAATCCTTTCGAATAATGGGTAGTTCGAATGATCGAAAACGGGAGTTTTCGGATATTTTCGGAAAAGCTCGGATGCTTTCATTGAACGTCATTGTTTTGTCAGAGTTTGCAACTTCAACTCATGCTTTCCGTGAAGTAATCTGAACATCTGCCAAAGCATTAAAGAAAATGAGCTCCTTGGAGGTTGTGGCCTCATCGTCTCTTATGCTTTGCAGGTTTAAGAACGCAGAAAATTAAAAGAAAACCATATCTTTTATTGACATCCACTTTATCCATGGTAACAACATCGAATAAAGGTTAAATTTAAATTGACGAACCATATTTACTGACGAAATATTGTCTCCTTTTATCACCTGTCTCCTGTCATAAGGTCTCCACCCAAGCTAGCACACAATGTCGGGCCATCAATGGCCCTACAGCGGTAGGCCATTGAGATGGCATATCGCTGGCAGGCCGTTGGTGGCCCGACGTTGTGTGCTTTTTGGCTTGTACTTTTCGTTTATTTCAGCAAAAACATGCGATGTAGGTGTTTAAAAGAACCGTCTCGATGAGAGGGTTCTTTATGCATCCAATCCTAGGTTTTTGGTTGTTTTCCCTCAATCGTAAAATTGTGTTTTAGATATTCAAAAGAAGTGACCCCTGCTCGCAGTTTGAAATCTACCAGGTCATCACACAGTGCCAAATATTGCAGATACCAGCCATACAGTGATGCCCTGAAGAACTCTTTCCCCCCGAACTATTCCAAAGTGGAATAGTCTTTCTCCTTCGGTGGTCAATTCCCAGACTGCTGAGGAGTTTAGGGCACTCCCCATTTAGTTAAAACACACAGCCGAAAGATTTTTTATTTTGTTTTGTTTTCTTGGTTTTTTTGGGGTTTTTTTTTCTTCAAAATTCCAAAATCGCACTCCCTGATTTTGATCGTGCCAGTAGAATAAGAAAGAAAGTGTTCGATGAGACAGTTCGTTTGAGCACCCAAGACACATGTCCGTGATATTCGTCTATTATCGAAATCGTTATTTTTGTTGTAACCTGTTGGCGCGCTTGGTGTGTTCGCTTATTGTAAACAGTGGTCAAGAAAGACACGATCAAATTAAAATCAATTTTAACTGCCACTAATGAATATTTCGACATTTAAAAACAAAACCATCGAAATGATGACCATTTACTCACTTAACGGTTCATCACGTAATAGTGTGAGCATTAATCCGGTGTCAATTACCTGTCTCAACTTTCTTTTCTAAATCACTCAGGTGTGTAAATCGAACTCGACCAAGCAAAGAAATCATGATCACCATGCGTGACATTTGGACTTCGAATATTGACGGGTAATTTAATAGCATTTTCTTTATTTGGGACCGACGAATCACTTCGAAAAATTGAATTTTTCGGATAATCGAAATTCGAATAATAGGTAGTTTTATTGCAATAGATAATAGGGAAAAAGTCGGGACTGACCATCGTCTTCGAATAACCCAGTAGTTTCAGATAATCGATGTTTGGATAACTGAGAATTGACTGTATATGAATAAAATTCATCAAAAGGTTTTCATAATGCATCTACTATGGTCTTAAAAATATTTGACCCTGTGTCCACAGGCAGAAGGGAAAGATGAACGATACAATGTTCATACATACGACTGCAAGGCAAAAACTATATGGGCCTCGTCGCGACAAAACCTGTCTTCGGGGTTTCCGACAAAGTGATATTCAAACAAGCCTGCTCAGCTACAGAGACTAGATAGAAAAATGAAATTTCACTTGAGGCAAGCTTAGATATGGTACTTTACAAAACGTGAATAACAATGGCGCTGATCAGACTGCGGGGATGCGAAGGCTGGTCTGCCCTTGTGTTGTTCGCTAACCCCGAAGACAGGTTTTCTTGCGTCGAGGCCCATACACCACTTGACATACAGTTTATAAATAATGTAATCTTACCTTGTTAGCTAGCCTCCCATGATACAGTTTATTTATAATATCTTTCCCTGATGTACCAACAAGTGAACTCTCTATGGCAGTGAATAATATTCTATTCAGTTCTTGGACATCATGCTGCTGAAATTGCTGTAAAACAGATGGGAAATTGCTGTAAAACAGATGGGAAATTGCTGTAAAACAGGTGGGTAAGCCAATGATTTTCATATGCAGTAGGTCTAGATAGCAAAAAAAATCTGAATGAAAAAAATTTGAGCCGCGACATGTGATTTCCAACAATGTGGCATTTTGACAAGTGCAGACTCAGACGAGGCTGTGCAGCCTCCTTTTAAGCTTAGAGACTCCAAATGATGTTCAGTCAGTAGCTTAACACTCGTAGGATATTCAAGCGACAGGAAAAGGCTCTGATCAGACTGCGTGTATGCGCAGGCTGGTCTGAGGCTTTGCTGGTCGCACATACCACATTATTGGAAATATCATGCCGCGGCTCAAATCGATTCTTTAGAGTACCCACAACATATGTTTTGGTTGGGAAAAATAAATACAATTTCAATTACACACTCCTATCTGGAGACCTGCATGAGCATAGAGATCTATATATTCTTTAAACAATCATGCCAAGCCATTCAGTAGGGCTGAAAGTCTAGCTTCCGGTCTGTGTGTTCACTTTTTTCATACTTAGTGTATGTGACCAGCAAAGACTCTGACAAGACTGCAAGCCTAGTGATGACCAACAGTGATCCTCAGAGCAGATTATTCAATTACCTATCCTACAATATACAGAGAACTTAAAGAGACTAAGTCTGTAACTATGAACATTTTTCGAAAAATTTTCTTTTCTTTTTAAATTTGTAAAAGTAGAATTAAGTTACGTTTTCACAGTAAAAATGTTGAGTACAGCTGAAAACTGCATGGAAAAGTGAATTATCTTAAAAAGACAGGTGTTTTTTTCTCTTGTTGGTAATTATTTACGTCCCTCCAATAATTCTAGACCATTGATTTTTAACATAAATGCAGTTGTTTTGATAGTGATAACTTGTTAAGATTTACAAAAATTGTAAAATGTTTACCCGAATTTGAGTATTTTTACTGTGTTCATGAAAAATAAAAACATTATTTCTAAAATTGGAAGATCAAAAGTTACAGACTGTGCAGCTTTAAGCATTTTAACTGTTTAACTAACACCTTTTCCATTGATGCTTGTTTGATCCTGATCAGAGGAACTGTTTCCTAACATTTTTATCTTGTCATGTGACCTGCTGAAAATACATTTGTAATTTAAATTCTAAGCATATTGCTGGACTGAGTTGAGTAATAAAACAACTTTTTCATACCTCAGGACTTTATTTAAGGGTGCGTAAGGAAAAATTAATTTTCTTATTTCTCAACCAAAACGTATGTTGTGGGTACTCAAAAGAACCGTCTCAATAAGACGGTTCTTTTGGGCAACCAAAATGTATGTTAAAACTGATGGGTAAGAAAATATTAACATTTTTACGCTGAAAATTGTTGTTTATCTAAACCTGTGTACCTGTCTGTGCAACAGTCAAAACTGTTATCACTTTGGTGCTGTAGATGACCAATTACATTGTCACCCTCAGGCAACAGAGCATCGGGTCATCCACTGTCTGCACCCTGCACTGCCATTTTAGGTTTGCGCGGATTGATATATCATATGCGCGTGTTTTTTTTCTACGAAAGCGCGGAAAAAGTACTATCATATGCGCGTTTAAATTGTGCATTTTTTAATTACTTTTATATGACAATTGGACAGGTTAGACATACTATAGTCGTATCTCGTTATCAAAACCATAGAAAAGATAACAGGATTCAACTATAGTGCTTCCGTTCGCCAGGCGTTGAATTAACGATTCTTCTACGTCATCGGCATCAACGAAGTGTAGACCAAAAGAGAGCTTTAATCATTTCCCAAGTTCACTATCAGTGTCTTTGTATTTATGACTAAGTTCAAGATTTTGAATTTTGCGCCACCACGCCTGTCCAAGATGAAACCTACAACACTTGATAACGGCAGCTGGAAATATTTCATGTAACACTGTGTGCATTGTTTTTTCAAAATCTATGTGAATGACAGACACTTGCAGTTGCAGGTTTCTAGCAGAACAACTAACAATAGCGGAAGTCCACATATCTCTGTAATTTTTGAAGGTCAGGAGGTGAGATCATCTGTTGCTTTCCTTTTGACTTCGCACTTGCTGTCTTTCAACTTTTTTTCATCTTGTTCATGATTGTGTTCTAGATTTATTGCGTTCATTGTTGACATGGCACTGTCTGTTCTTAAGCTTAATATTTCTTATTTGTACACCGCCATGATATATCTCCGCATTTCAGAACTACGTCAATTCTATATATAAAGCCATCATAAATAAAACTTTTCTTTCCTTTATTCATATCAGAGATTTTAAAATCCATGGTTCAGTTTAAATTTCCTGGTTAAAATACAAGTTTAAAAACAAAATACGAAAACGTCTAAAACCTTTAAAACCTTCTAAAATATGACTAAGATAACGGTTATACCTGAGCAAGACGGTTGTGAAAACAAGTAAGCTGGGCTATTATATCCATAATTAGCCTAAAGGCGATCCACGCAAATGATACCTTATTTTCAAGCGCTTTTCATACAACGTCACTGTATAATTTCCGCGCTTATGATATACGGCCCCCTGCACACAAGAAAGATTATAATCATATTGTCTTTAGAACTGTCTTACACTTGTGTGACAACAGAAAAATAGGTCCCTAATCAAAGCAATTAGCCAGGGAAAAGGTTAAAATTGTCACAGATGTATATACAATGCTTTTAGAGCATGAATGTTTGATTCTATTTATCATAATGATATGACACTTAAATAGCTTTGAAATCATTTTCCTGAGAAGAAAACACAAAAATGTTGCCAAATTAGTAAACCCAACATTGTTATGGCTATCATTGGATAACATTACTTATTATCGATACAGTTCAAAAATAAATTTGAGCCGCAACATGAGATTTCCAACAATGTGGTATGTGGGACCATCAAAGCTTCAGATCAGCCTTCACATACTCGCAGTCTGATCAGAGCCTTTGCTAGTTGCTAGAGCATTTTATGAGTGTTAAGCTACTGAATGAACATCTTTTGGAGTTTCAAAGCTTAAAAGTAGGCTGTATAGGCTTGTCTAAGTCTACACATCAGCGCCCTAGATAAGTTTTTGGGTCAATTGGGTATTTATGCAACCTGGTCATCCTCAATTGCGTACTTGCATAACAATTGTGTATTTTTTTGTATTTTTTTACGCCACGTTTTTTGGCAGTGATTACATACATTTTCTTATTGAATGAAGCCATCGGGAATGTGCCTACATATTTACTCTTATCGTCTGCCTTTCTGAGCATCAAACTAGCAGATTTTTATTGTACCTGAAGCAAATCTCATCGCCTTGTTGACATTAGTTGCTCGCATCCACTTTGCAGTTTCATTTTCCGCTAAAATACTTGACTGGCGCCGATATTTTATTCATAAAATTGGAATTATACTGTAGTAAAAAAAAAAATCAATACCCAACTGGCATTTGTATATTACACAAATGGAAACGAAATGGACCAAATGGTATGCAATGACATCGCATGTAATTGCATACGATCGACAGAATTGCTTTTCGGTACGCACACAATTAATTCTAATTGCTTTTTCTATGATTTTTATTGCGTATTTTCGAAAATACGCTGCTTATCTAGGCTGCTGCATATGTCAAAATACATTGTTGGAAATCACATGTTACGGCTCATTTGCTCTTGCATGTCCCACTTGTGTAAGAAAGTCACTCAACAAATTTGGTTGGATTAGGCTATAATGAGCCGTGACATGAGTATTCCAACAATGTGGCATTTTGACAAGTGTAGACTCAGACCAGCCTGTGCAGCCTCCTTTTTAGCTTAGAAACTCCAAATGATGTTCAGGTAGTAGCTTAACACTCATAGAATATTCAAGCGACTAGCAAAGGCTCTGATCAGACTGCGCGTATGCACAGGCTGGTCTGAGCCTTTGCTGGTCGCACATACCATATTGTTGGAAATCTCATGTCACGGGGAATGGGTCCAGCTGTTTAGTTAGAAATAGCAAACAGAGAAGGCAATCACAATATCTCTGATGCCTTTTTAAAAAGCATGAGGAGAATGACCATGGAAAATATGAATAACAAAGTTGCTGCATACATTGATACATCTATGTGGCTCTATACCTCATTATTTGTCCATCCAAAACTCTTGGTTAGCTCCTCCGTTGACACAGCTTGTATGTTCAACAGTAATAGTCTTACAAACAGTCGCTGTAGCTGTACAGGGATCACTCTCACCTACAAAAATAGTTCTTATAAAGCAAAAACATCAATCATACTAATAAGTTTAGATAAACAAAAATTTTCAGTGTATTATTGTCAATATTTTGTTACCCATCAGTTTGAACATATGTTTTGGGTTCTCAAAAGAACCGTCTCATTGAGACGGTTCTTTTGAGTACCCACAACATATGTTTTGGTCGAGAAATAAGAAAATTAATTTTTAGGTATGCACTCTTAACTAAAGGCCTGATCAATTCATTGATCTAGAAGGACTTTTTAACCCTTTATCTCAATAAAGACGCCTTTTATCACTTTTGCAAACAGCAGACCCAGATCAGGCAGCTCTTGTCAAGGTCTACTCTGTTTGCTTATGGAAATATGATTAGATGTGATCCTACACTAGTGGACCTGACAAGTGATTTCTTTGTTCTATGTATCAACATGAAAATTATTTACATGTATATAATTATTCATAGTGGGTGATGCCGAGCACGAATATTCAAAAAGGAAAGGGTTAAAAATAAGTTTAGCATTTAATTTTGTATCACTGATATTTTTCTCTTGCTTGTCTATTGTTACGCCCGGGTATGCTTTGCAAGCCTAGGTGCAACAAGAAAGTAATACAATTCAAAACAGATGAAGTTAAATGAGCCCAAATGAGCTATAAATGATTTTTCCCAATTAAGACAGAGCTATCTGCTCCAAACAATGATTGAGTCACCTACTTGGTGTTTAATAATAAAACCATTCACAAATTATGAGATGAGCCAAAGTTGACAATAACTATAATCAAAGCAGTCCAAGTACATGTAGTAATATGTAACCCTTGATCAATTATATATATATAGTGAGCCACAGTGAGCACAAAAGTACTATCAGAGCAATATTGAGCAGCTCAAACTGACATATTCAAAACAACCTTAACAACCTTGTTATTTGAGCCCAAAGACTACAAAAGTACAACACTATGACAAATACTGCAAGAGCAGTCAAAATCCTATAGAGGAAAATAAGTATAAATACGCTGTCAAAGCAGCTAGCCGTTGGAATAACCAAAGCTAAATAAGTATTATACTGTGTTGTACAACAATTACCGGAGTGACAACACTGCCGGAGCAACCACAAGGTTAAATATATAAAACAGGCTGTCACAATGTGAGCAGCCACAAAGTTGTCTTGTAAACTAATGAGCTTCAGTGAGCCAGGTCTCCCAATCGCCTTATACAGGAATCATGAGAGGCATAGCCACTAAATATATTAGCTCTTGTCTGTCAAATAGCCTTCTAAGACAATGAGCTGAAATGAGCTAGATCTCTAAGGCTCAGCCACTATATACTATGGTAAATACACTACAAAGCTCGGTAGACATGTTTCAGCCAACTCCTCACTCTGTAGGTAAATTACCAGTATATTATATCTTCTTATCTGTCCAATAGCCTTTATAGCCTCCCAATTGATCTTATTAAGACCTTTCGGTTTAGCAGTCATAAGCCAACTGATCAAATGCACTCCTTTCATTGCTTTATATATGGGCAAGTTCATTTCAAGGGTTATTCCATTAAACAAACATCTGATTGGCTGATAATTAACTCTCCTGTCTACTGATTGGATAAAAATGGTAATCATTGATTGGTCAACACCTGGCTTCTGATTGGATGAAAAAGGTAATCACTGATTGGTCTAACAAGAGGTAATTTCAATCCTATTTTATGATCAAAGCTTGAACATCAATATATATATATATATAAATACACCAAACAATTAGTGTGTCTAGACATGACAAAGAGCAAAACAAATGCCAGGGGAGTAAATATATATTTGTTTATATAAAAATGGGTGTACATAACACCTCCCCCCTTAAAGAAAAAGAAATATTTTATAAAAAGATTTCTTTTACAAATGTACCGTAGTACAGTGCTGAACTATGTCATCCTTGAAAGAGCGTCAGCCACAACATTCTCTCTGCCTTTGATGTGTCTGACGTCCAGGTTATACTCCTGTAGTAGGAGAGTCCAGCGTAACAATCTCTGATTTTTGTTCTTCATTTTCCGTAGAAATGTGAGTGGATTGTGATCAGTGTAAACTGTCACAAGAGAAGATGAAGAAGAGATGTACACTTCAAAATGTTGAATTGATAGAATCAAAGCGAGACACTCTTTTTCGATAGTGGAGTAGTTTTTCTGACATTTGCTGAATTTCTTAGAGAAATAGCAAACAGGATGGTCTACCCCACTTTCATCTTCTTGTAAGAGAACGCCTCCTGCTCCTACATCACTAGCATCAACAGCTAGTTTAAAAGGTTTCTGAAAGTCTGGAGCAGCGAGCACTGGTTCACTCTTTAGAGTGGCCTTTAATTTACCAAAAGCCTCTTGACAACTTTGTGTCCAGACAAATTTGATATTCTTCTTCAAAAGGTTTGTAAGAGGAGCAGATATAGTTGAACAGTTACTGCAGAATTTTCTGTAGTAACCTGCCATGCCTAAGAAACGCATGAGCTCCTTTTTACATGTAGGTATAGGGAAATCAGATATGGTTTGAACCTTAGCTGATACAGGTCTAACTTGTCCTTGTCCAACTACGTGGCCAAGAAATGTCAATGTGCCATGACAAAATTCACTTTTGACTTAGTTTATTGTTAACCTGTACTCAGTGAGTCTGTCAAAGAACTCTTTTATGGTTCCAATGTGGTTTTCCCAAAAGTCACTGTAGATGATCACATCATCTATGTAAGCTCCAATCCCATCCATTCCAGCAATCAAACTGTTAATCAACCTCTGGAATGTGGCTGGAGAATTTTTCATACCAAATGGCATAACCTTGTATCGGAATAGCCCATCTGGTGTCACAAAGGCTGATACTTCTTTAGCATTATCTGTCAAGGGAATTTGCCAGAATCCCTTTAATAAATCAAACTTTGTGACGTACTTGGCTTTCCCAATCTTGTCGATACAGTCATCTATTCTTGGAATGGGAAAGGAGTCTGTTTTTGTTACACCATTTACTTTTCTGTAATCAGTGCACAACCTATATGCACCATCAGGTTTCGGTACAAGAATACATGGTGATGACCAGTCACTGTTGCTGGGCTCAATGAAGTCATTCTCCAGCAAATATTGAATTTCTTCCTTTAAGCACTCTTTCTTGACTGGACTCATTCTATAAGGATGTTGTTTTATTGGCACTGAGTCGCCAATGTCAACATCATGAAATATTTTGTCTGTCTTAGAAGGGACATCAGGAAACAAATGTTTGTAATCAAATATGAGCTGCGACAATTGGTCACGCTCTGTAGGATTTAAATGACCCAACTTTGAATCCAAGTTATTCAAGATATCTGAATTATTTAACCTTGGCGAGCTGAGCATTTTGCTATTTATTTGAATGTCAGGGTCATTTAGATTCTCTATGGAATCTTCAGAAATGAGTTGCTCATTTTCAGCATCTGGGAATGAAACAGGTGTTACCAAACCCACAGAACATTCCAGAGAGGTATCTCTTTTAACATATTTCTTCAACATGTTAATATGACACAGCTGCTTGCTTTTCCTCCTCTCTGGAGTGTGTACAATATAATTTACATCACTTATCTTTCTAGCCACAGTATAGGGACCAAAATATCTGGCCTGTAAAGGCCTGC
Source organism: Loripinus fragilis (assembly GCA_964019695.1). Lineage (NCBI taxonomy): Eukaryota > Metazoa > Mollusca > Bivalvia > Lucinida > Lucinidae > Loripinus > Loripinus fragilis. The sequence continues at coordinate 73,668,025 of OZ026527.1, read as the reverse complement.
CAGGAATAGGCAGAAGAGCTAGAACCTGGTCTCCTTCTTTAAAATTTCTATCAACAGTATTTTTGTCGTATCTAGCCTTCATCTTTGCCTGGGAAGAGCGAAGGTTCTTTTGAGCTAGCTCACAAGCAGTTGAAAGTTTGAGCTTGAAGTCAGATACATATCTGAGAAGATTGGTTGGAACTTGTTCATCAGATAGAAGCTTTTCTTTCATGAGTTTGAGAGGACCTCTAACTGAATGTCCAAAAACAAGCTCAAAAGGACTAAATCCTAGAGATTCTTGCACAGATTCTCTAGAAGCAAAGAGCAATAGATGGATTCCCTCATCCCAGTGTTTTTCTGTTTGAAAACAATATGTCCTTATCATATTTTTGAGCGTCTGGTGAAACCTCTCTAAAGCACCTTGGCTTTCAGGGTGGTACGCAGATGATTTGTACTGCTCAATGTTTAGCTCACTCATTACTTGTTGAAAGAGGCCAGACATGAAGTTTGAGCCTTGGTCAGACTGCATGGATTTTGGTAATCCAACTAAAGTAAAAAACTTTATTAGAGCTCTCACAATGGTCTTGGCCTTAATGTTCCTTAAAGGAATTGCCTCGGGAAACCTAGTAGAGGCACACATTATAGTGAGCAGAAATTCATTTCCAGACTTAGTTTTTGGTAATGGGCCCACACAATCGATTATGACCCTACTGAAAGGTTCTTCAAATGCTGGTATTGGGTGCAAAGGAGCACGAGGAATCTTCTGATTTGGCTTCCCTACCATTTGACAGGTATGACATGACCTGCAAAAGTTTGAAACATCTGTTTTTATGAGGGGCCAAAAGAAATGATTCAATATCTTGTTGTAAGTTTTGCTTACTCCAAGATGACCAGCTAGAGGAGTCTCATGAGCCATAGAGAGAACTCCATTGCGATATGATTTTGGCAATACAACTTGGTGTTTAACAGCCCACTCTGCATCTGCAGGAACATCAGGTGGTCTCCATTTGCGCATGAGCACACCGTTCTTTTTGTAATAGCAACAGGGGACAGAAGATATCTCATCTTCTGACACCATGTTTTGGAACAGGGACGAAAGAGTAGAGTCCTTTTGCTGCTCCAAGATCAAAGTCTTTGTTGAAAGATCTTGTTCATTTGAAACATGAACGTTTGGCTCAATTAAGTCCTTATCTTGAGTCAAAGGAGCAATTTGATCAATGTCCTGTTCTTCAGGAAGACAAACTCTGGATGTCTGTTGATCACTCTCATTATACATACTTGATAAGAAAGTGTCATTTAGATCATATCTGTAGTCAGAGTTTGAGCTTTTTCCTTCACGAGCATTTTCTACGTTGGCTTTTTGAGCCATTGCTCTTGTAACTGCACATGAAGGGTACAGGTCAGGTATTTCTTCTTCAATTGGGTCAATTGTAGTAGTAACCTCAGGCTTTTCTGTCATAACTGGATTTACTACTACTTTATCACCCGCCAAGTCATTGCCCAATATTAAATGCACGCCTTCTATTGGCAATGAAGGTTGAGCACCCACAGTTACAGTACCAGAGACTAGATCTGACTTAAGGTTAACATGGTGGAGAGGTACAGTGACCAAACCACATTCTACACCTTGGATCAGAACACTTTTACCAGAATGCGACTTCTCTGACAAAGGAATGGCCTCAGCCAATATCAAAGATTGAGAAGCGCCAGTGTCCCTTAGGATCCTAATTGGCTTTGTAATAGATTTATCATGTAAGAGCGAGACAGTCCCCTCAGAGAGGAAAGGCTCATACACCTCTTGTATAAAGTCAGATTTACATTTGTCCGTAGAGATTTCACTCTTAGGTATAAAAGACATGGGTTCACTCTTCAAATTTGTGAGAGCATTCGGGAAGGCCTCCTTGCCTTTTGTCTTTTGGTCTCTTTGTCTTGTAATACACTCAGAAATGACATGCCCCTTTTTTCTACAATAAAAACATGTTGGACGGTGATCTTGATTTGAGTTCCAAGAAGATTTTTGAAATGTAGATTTTGCATCAGAAGGTTTCGAATCAGTAGTCTTAGGGGAAGACAAGCTAACTTCAAACCTATTCTTATTTGAGTGAAAGGTTTTCTGAAATGTTTGTTGAGGAGAACCTTTCTGGAGCAAATGCTTATGGGAGAGAAAATATTCATCTGCCATTTCTGCTGCTTTGCTCAGTGTGCTTGCTTTCTGCTCAGCAATATAGTTTTTGATGGCAGGATGTACACAATTTTTAAATTCCTCCAGCAAAATCATCTGCCTTAATCTTTCATAATCTTTCCTTATCTCTTCACTAGCACACCACCTATCCAATAATCTTTCTTTCTCGCTACCAAATTCCACGTGTGTTTTGTCACCTTCTTTCTTGTAATTCCTGAACTTTTGCCTGTAAGCCTCAGGAATTAGTTGGTAAGCGTTAAGGATGCTTTCCTTAACAAACTGATAATCCGATGTCTGCTCTGGAGACAGAGCAGTATATGTCTCACTGGCTTTACCTTTGAGAGCACTTTGGAGAAGAATAGTATACTTGTCCAAAGGCCAGTTCAAATCTTTTGCTACTTTCTCAAAAAGAAGAAAGTACTTGTCAACATCTTTCTCAATGAAAGGTGGGACAAACTTTACATATTTGGAAGCATCAAAATGTTCCAATTTTGATTGTTCCAGCTTTTCTTTCATTACCCTATCTTTTTCTTTCTCAGCTGCCATTATTTCCAGCTCCCTAAGTTTGAGCTCTTTTTCATACTCTTGTTTTTCTCTCTCTTGCTCTCTTTCAGACTCTCGCCTTTCTCTTTCCAGCTCTTTTTTATACTCAAGTCTTTTCCTCTCTTGTTCTTTCTCAAACTCTAGTTTTTCTCTCTCATATTCTAATTCTCTTAATCTCATTTCTTTCTCATGTTGTAGCTCCATTTCTCTTATCCTAAGTGCTTCTGACTTTTCGTCTTTGGAGATATACTCCAGAGCATCATCATTCAAAATATCATTCTCAACCATATGCCTGATCAAAACATCCCTGATCTGAGCCTTGCGCTTTGACTTATCAACCACTAGACCATAATGGCTCATCAAAGAGATCAGGTGTTCTCTTTTCAATTTCAACAACTTCTCAATAGTTGGCTCACTAACAAAATCTTCTACTTGTGGATCCATTTTTATTAAATGTCCTACTAAGCAAAAATATGAGGGTTTACTACTTGGAATTACAAAAATGCACTTAACGTTATCAATGGGAATGTATCCCGGACGAGCCCCCAATTGTTACGCCCAGGTATGCTTTGCAAGCCTAGGTGCAACAAGAAAGTAATACAATTCAAAACAGATGAAGTTAAATGAGCCCAAATGAGCTATAAATGATTTTTCCCAATTAAGACAGAGCTATCTGCTCCAAACAATGATTGAGTCACCTACTTGGTGTTTAATAATAAAACCATTCACAAATTATGAGATGAGCCAAAGTTGACAATAACTATAATCAAAGCAGTCCAAGTAGTAATATGTAACCCTTGATCAATTATATATATATATAGTGAGCCACAGTGAGCACAAAAGTACTATCAGAGCAATATTGAGCAGCTCAAACTGACATATTCAAAACAACCTTAACAACCTTGTTATTTGAGCCCAAAGACTACAAAAGTACAACACTATGACAAATTCTGCAAGAGCAGTCAAAATCCTATAGAGGAAAATAAGTATAAATACGCTGTCAAAGCAGCTAGCCGTTGGAATAACCAAAGCTAAATAAGTATTATACTGTGTTGTACAACAATTACCGGAATGACAACACTGCCGGAGCAACCACAAGGTTAAATATATAAAACAGGCTGTCACAATGTGAGCAGCCACAAAGTTGTCTTGTAAACTAATGAGCTTCAGTGAGCCAGGTCTCCCAATCGCCTTATACAGGAATCATGAGAGGCATAGCCACTAAATATATTAGCTCTTGTCTGTCAAATAGCCTTCTAAGACAATGAGCTGAAATGAGCTAGATCTCTAAGGCTCAGCCACTATATACTATGGTAAATACACTACAAAGCTCGGTAGACATGTTTCAGCCAACTCCTCACTCTGTAGGTAAATTACCAGTATATTATATCTTCTTATCTGTCCAATAGCCTTTATAGCCTCCCAATTGATCTTATTAAGACCTTTCGGTTTAGCAGTCATAAGCCAACTGATCAAATGCACTCCTTTCATTGCTTTATATATGGGCAAGTTCATTTCAAGGGTTATTCCATTAAACAAACATCTGATTGGCTGATAATTAACTCTCCTGTCTACTGATTGGATAAAAATGGTAATCAGTGATTGGTCAACACCTGGCTTCTGATTGGATGAAAAAGGTAATCACTGATTGGTCTAACAAGAGGTAATTTCAATCCTATTTTATGATCAAAGCTTGAACATCAATATATATATATATAAATACACCAAACAATTAGTGTGTCTAGACATGACAAAGAGCAAAACAAATGCCAGGGGAGTAAATATATATTTGTTTATATAAAAATGGGTGTACATAACATTGGAAGCTTAGCTTTTTTTATTGTAAATATAGATCTAATTGTAATCTTATCCATCAGTTAAAACATGTGTTTTGGGTGCTAAAAGAACAGTCATACTGAGATGGTTACTTGAGACAGTTAATTTTGAGAACCCATAACATATACGGCATTGTGGCTGAGAAATATGAAAAATTGTTTTCATTTACACACCCTTATATGCCAGCAGATTCAAATTAAACATTATGCCTAAATTTGTGAAAGATGTACCAAAATATGACATCTACTGCAGATTTGATTGATGCCCTAACTCTTTGCATAGATCTTTTTTAATTTTTCTTTTTTGATGTCTGCGGATTTTTCAAATTTATCTTCTTCAAAATATCCAAGCTGGCCCAGAATTTTAGGGAGAAGTGACTTCTCCCTGCAGGAAAATTAGGGAGAAGTGACAGTCAGATAGGGAGAAGTTATAGCGCAAAACTACGACATTTTCTGTCAGTTTAGAAGCAAATCAGCCATTACACATACTATTGCCATTAAATGGAAGGAGAAACACGATGCAGTGGTAGTAGATTGTCTGATAATGTCACCACAGCTTGCATTTGTGTGGTGACAGAATGAAAATGAGTCTCCCTAAAAAAAAAAAAAAAAAAAAAAAATTTTTTTTTTTTTAGGGAGACTCCCACTTCTCCCTGGGTCCCATTTAGGGTGAAATTTCGGCCCCTAGGGCAACTATTTCGCCCTAATCGCCCCCTAGCTTGATCCCTGTAATCTTGTTCCATACTGTTTTCAAAGGAGTTTATCAATGATTTCAGCAACAGGATTGAGCCATGGGAGAAAGTTCGAAATTTCCAAAATCCTGAACTTTAGAAATTCAAAGTTTAAACTTTGCAGGATACCTACAAAAACAAATCATTTCATATTTAAAGGATGAATTGAGTTTAGAGAATCTTAAAATTAATCAGAGAAGTTATTATTATCTCTTTAATTCAGCATTTTGAGGCTGACTTTCTATGGAAAGTCAGCCTCAAAATCCTGAATTCAGAATTGATCCTGAAAACTTTCACCCATGTTAAGCTAAGTTCTTTGGGCAATGTCTGCTTTTCTGGACAACAAAATTTTTCTTTGCACAACTTGTACATCATATGACCATTTAAATGCTCCTAGTTAAGCAAGTGTCAATTTTGCTATTTCCACAATTATGTATCCATATTGAACTCTTTACCTACTAGTATGTTCTGCTGACAACCTTTGCAAACAGTTTGGACCCATATCAGGCCTGACATTTTGTCCAAACTGTTTGATACTCTGATGGTATTCCTGAAAGAATTTTTCAAAAAAGTTGATTTTGAAAAAAAGCATGCAAAATTTTCCAGTAGGTATATTCCAAAATTATAACATGTGCAGATCCAGAAGGGGACAGGGGGCCTGGACCCCCCCCCCCCTGGAAAATCACTGGTTCTATAGATTTCCATAGACGTCACGCACAGTATTGGCGTACAAAGCGTGGTTTTGCCTTTCTTCTGTTTACAGGAACCGATTTATAATGTTCTGGTCATATTTTTTTGTTTGAAACTAGGGGTGTACTTTCGCCTTGTTAAGAGTTGATTGATTCTTAGTTTTTATTTATCAAATCAGTAAAAGGAGTGCTCAAGAACTCAAAATTTGGGATTAAAACGTCTGTAACCCTGTAACGATACCGCTGTAGTAGGCATGCGCAAATGCGTGTTACAACGCCATTTTGACGTCAATTTTTACTGAATTTAATCTACGTCAAAGCTGAAATGTCACCGTTCAACGCCATATCCAGTTTGTTGCTTATTTCTTTACAACGGCGTCTCAGAAAGGTAAGTTTTGTAAAATAAAATCTGTAACTCGTTTCAAAAAACGCGCGAAAAATACAGGCATGTTCTCTTTGGTTAGTGATTTTGTAATCTTGATGGCATTTTATTGACAAAATATTTGTTTGTTTGAAATGTACTTTTTCCGTTGTGAAAGATAATTGAAAAGTATTTGCAATGCCGCTTTCCATTTAAAAATGTTCAAGAAAAAGCCAAGTCTTAAAATTTGTTACCAAAACACAATTTTCATTAAAATAAATACACATACTCCTGAAATTTAAGCATAGCTTTAACGTTGACAATGAAACTCACTAGAAAATTATATCTCCACAATGTACTTTGCTTGCTTACTTATAAATGCCGTATATGAAGTTTATCCGCCGAAAAATAAAGAAAATGTGAACATTTACCTCAGTCTTAAATTTTGTTACCAGCGGTAAAAATGACGTTAAACATTGAGACGTCAAACGAGGGAATTAGGAATAAGCTGCCGTTTTCAGTTCTCTTGTGTATGCGTGAATACTTATTCTGACGTGAATGAAATCAAATTTATTGATGTTTGAAAGCTAGAAAGCGGTTTTCATATATTTTACCAACGAATGAAAGTCTCTCCAAAAGCAAAGCGTCTAGCTAAATATAAGGAGAAGAAGAAAGAATTTAGCGTCGCAACATAACAATTTGACGTTACGTTTTGTACGCCAATACCATGCGCGCCATCATAGGAATTAATAATTAGACCCCCACCTGGAAAAAGTTGGTCCCCCCCCCACCCCTGGAAAATGTTGGACCTCCCTGGAACCTTGGAAAATTATGGTTTCCCTTAGTTGAGGACTAAATAAAAAACAAAAAGACATAAGTACTTTTTTCCGTCAGTTGGACCTGGAACCCCCACCTGAAGAAAATTCCTGGATCCGAGCATGTATAAAGTCTTTACCTTAGCTTCAGGCTTATCTGCATCCTCTAATCTGCCCAATTCTTCTTCTCCAAGACCAAACAGTGACTCTGAAAAAACATGAGAAAATTGAGATATGTTATTGTTCAAAGAAAGAATGGGTAGAAGTTTGCAGAAGGTGATCTGCTAATGAAACAAAAACAGGAGGGTCAATTAATCAACAAAATCCCAATATTCAGTAGAGAACTTGCTGGGAGTCTGGGACCAGTCACTCATTAATATCAAAGGGCTTTTGATCTCCCGGTGTTTATTTATCTGTCAGCTACTGGATTTTTAGCGCGTGCCGACTAAAAATACATGCGTATGCGGAACTCCCGCCTAGCGAAAAACATGCGTCCCAGGGAAAAAACGTGCGTACCAATGCGCGTAATTCTGCGTTTCCGAGAGCTCTGCAGTGCAAAAAGTGAGGCATTTAACTAATGACTAAGACATTATGTACTCATGTTCCTGGCATAGACAACAAAGTGACCTAGTTTTAAACATGTTTTTTGTCTCATCAAAAAGTGTGGGCCCAGTCCCTGATGAAATGCTACATGTAAAAGTACACATTAAGGAGTCCTCTTGCATAAGTACACATTAAGGAATCACTAGCATACAAAGCGTTAAACTGATAACAATTTTACAGTAAAAGATTTAGCTTGTCTGGACTTATGAAATCTTTGATAACTTCATCAGATTACCTTGCTAACAGTCCTTGTTTTCAGTGTTTTGTACTTTTCCACTTACACTTTTTGGAAAAAAATTCATGTCTCTTGCTCATCTCCATATCACTTAATTAAAGCCAATTGATTGCTCCTCATCATTGATATGATAAACTGCAAATGTAATCTTACTTACAATCTCATGTCAATTGTCAAAAGTGCGACTGTGATGATGATACACTTCAGAGGTTTAGATAAACAAAAATTTTCAATTTTAAAAATTCAAAATATTTTCTTACCCATCAATTTTAACATATGTTTTGGGTGCTCAAAAGAACCGTCTCATTGGGATGGTTCTTTTGAGTACCCACAACATATGCCTTGGTTGAGAAATAAGAAAATTAAATTTTCGTTAGGCACTCTTAACTTAAGTCCTGCACTTATACCAACATGCATATAATAATGAAAGAGCATGTGTTACTTGGTAAGGAGCATGAGGGGCACTTATGGCAGCAAATGAGGCGTGGCATAAGATTTCCAACAATGTGGCATTTTGACATGACTGTGAAGACTCAGACGAGCCTGTGCAGCCTACTTTAAGCTTAGAAACTCCAAATGGTGTTCAGTCAGTAGTTTAACAATCATAGAATACTCACAGGGTTAGCTACTAAGGCTGTGCGAAGCACAGGGTTAGCTACTAAGGCTGTGTGATGCACAGGCTCAGCTACTAAGCCTGTGTAGTACATACAGATAAGCTACTGTGATAAAACCATAAAGGAAATGTAAGGTATCTGAGTCCATGAATTAACATAACTTATAGGCCAATTCAGGCAGATATGTAAGTAAAAATTTTTATCCAATAAATTGTCTGGTTTCTTGGGTATAAAATAATTCTATTCTTATTTAATAGTGTGTTAATTAAAAAAAAAAAACACTTTATAGAACCATAAAATATAGCCTAAAATAAAAATAATTTTTTGTAGCATAAGACTGATAAGATAATGTTTGACGAGCTTGTGTTGCCATCTCTTGAGGCCCCTAGGATCCGTCCTCCCTGCTTCTCTTTCATAAAACACATTCTGGTGCTGTGTCTATAGAAAAAGACAAGTACCTGACCCCTGCTGGTAGCAGGTCAACTCGGCCTGAAGTCAAGTCGGCCCCTGAGTCAACTCCGCCTTGGGTCAAGTCGGCCGGAGTCAACTCGGCCCGGTGTATTTTTAGAGCATTCACAGTTATGGTTTGAGTTTTGCCTCTGACCAAATATGACATAATAAATTATTAATGGGTCCGAGGTTTTGCATACTCTGTCGGACTAAATCAAAGATAAATATTAGACTATAACTGACGAACATGGCAATCAAGCTATTAATTGATCGAATTGGGGGTGAACTTACTTGCTACTTAATTAAAGGTAAAGATTGTTTAATAAAAGTTTTCACACTTTGTCAAGCACTGGCTTCACGTATCTTGCAAACGAGGCAGTTATCGTTTTCTTATCATTAGTATTCTAGAATAAAAACGGTGATTGCGATTAGAAGTTTGATAAAAACAATGGAGATAGCATAATGGCCAAACGAACGGACGGAATTAAATTTTTGACCCCTAAGCACCCCCAAGTCCCACCTCTAAGGCATGACCCAGGTGACAGAATGAAAATCCTGTTTGATATGTATTATATCTTTTATTTGCGAGAACATTATGTCTATGATACTATTAATTCTCTTTGATTGCATCTTACTAATGCTACCGTCATGAAGTCGAACCCGTTGAGTAGTCAAGAATGACAGACCAAGATATAGCACGGACACATACGTCTGTGGATATAGATAGGACCAAACATTATTCCCTCAAACTTTTGTTGAACTTTTTTTAATAAAACACAAACATGTACAAAATCAGAATAGTACTGGCATCCTTAATTGAAAAAATAGGCTCTATAGGACCAGACCAAGATGACCACGGGCCGAGTTGACCCGGGCCAACTTGACTCAGGCCGACTTGACCCGCATTCCCCCTGCTCACAGTTTGAAAACTACCAGGGCATAACACAGTGCCCAATTTTGTAGATACCAGACACAGGGTGATGGCAGATGCCCTGAAGAACTCTTTTTTTCCCTGAACTATTTCACATTGGCATAGACTTTCTCCTTCAGCGGTCAATTCCCAGACTACTGAGGAGTTTTAGCACTCCTCATTTAGTCAAAAATAATTCTTCAAATCCAAATTCGTACTCCCTGGAGTAATGATTGAATTCAATCGTGCCAGTATCACAAGATAGATGGAAAGATAACCATTAAGATCAAGATAGTTCAACTTCACTGAAGAAATGCTAAAACTGACAATCATTCATCTTTCTTATCATTCTGGCACAATCAAATTGTGATCATTACGCCAGGGACAATTTCCGCTAAAAAAGCATACAAGATGCTTTACCTCTAAACTCAGGTGTATACACCAAAGTCTGTATCAGTGAATTCAGATAGCATGTAGCACCCTGATTATTTATGCCACTTAGACCACAAGGAGGTCTGACCCTCGGTGGTTGTTCAGGTCCCTTTTCTCTTCCACCCACACTGTCGCTTCCTACTGTCTGGTCATCTTCAAACAATAAACCTAACATTATGTCCACTTCGTCTGTTTAATTTGATAATAGGATCAACTGACAAACACTTTTCATGTGTTTATTTCCTGATGTTTTGCCTCTAAATTTATGATTTGTCACATTGCAACACAACAAGCAAAATCGAAAGTAACCAAGAAATGACTTGGTCGATTGCTTGTACTTCAAATTTCGGACAGGTACGTGCTTGATTCAGCGCTTCCTAATATGTAATGTGAATGCTCCTGAATCGAGTAAACGTTATGTGGTCAATAATTTGGCTAAATAACAGAGATAATCTAGGCTTTAACATAGACTTTCAGAATCCGAATTGATTGGAACCATATATTATACACGGGGTGCTCTACTCTCGGGCTGGCGGGGGTCGAAGAATAGGACCCATTCATTATATGTGGACCTATTGAGTCAGTTGGCAAAGAAGTTTACTCTTTTGGCACAAGAAACTATATTGCTTTACAGCTATTAAACGCATCATGGACATATAATATGACTATATATTACAATATGATGCATACAACACATAGTGCTTTGGCGAAACTGAACTCAGCTGACGTTGGCGCCTGCTGAATTCAACTTCAACAAAGAACGGCCTTGCAAGAATAGACCTTATTAAAACACGCATAGCAACCCCATGGGAGGGGGGGGGGGGGCACTCTCATCCTTCATACGTAGGCTTGGGCCCAGCATCTGCTGTTTACCCCCAAAAATATCAAGAATATCAAGCATTTTTTGCAACCCCAAAAATATCCCGATTCTGTATATTTACCTTAAAAAGGCCATGAAATACATAGAAATAACCCCTAAAACTAGTTCAATTTTGGGATGATACCAAAAAAATATCCGCAAAATTTCCATACCCCCAAAAATATGCATTTTTCTGAAAAAACCAAAAAATATTGATATTCAAAATTTTGAACCCCCAAAAATGGCCTGAGCCTATGTATTCAACTTCAATAGGTTTAATCGTCTAAATCCGCTAGGCAGACATCTCAACAAGGTGTTAGTAAATTCCACTCGCCTGACGCCAGTCACTTTAAAAATATAAAACTTGAATTTATAATGTTATGTTAAAGTTCAACATGTATATACACTGCACAGTTCTTGGATAATTTACACTCTGAATGTGGACTGTACAGCCAGCTTGACGCTATCCAGACACTGTAGGTTGACTATGGAAGCAGGTAGCTGGTTCCAGTAGGTCATAGTTCGTGTGAAGAATGAGTGTTGATATATATTCAGTCTACAGTGGTATGTGATAAACCTGACACTATCAAAAACAATGGAAAGATGTTAAAATGGCGGATCGAGTGGACGGAGAATTCTTACCACCGTGATTTTTGGGAAAATAATGATGGATGCTCTGCCCAATATTATCCCAAAGTCAATCATTGAAGTTCTAAATAGACTGGAGAATGATGAGGAACACCGATACTCGTGGAAACTCATGCGGAATCAGGATTCATTGTCGTTAACTGTCAGCTGCAAACTGCCCGCCAAAACTCCAAACAAAGCCAAGGACGACAGCGAGGTCGCCTGACGCGCTACTGTGAAACCAGTGAGATGTCGTCGGAAGAAGAGAAACTCTCCCTCTGCGATAGCTCGTTCTAGGAGGAGACACGCGCGCTTCCTGGAGAAGAAGTAAGCTGGAAAACCAGATTTGCCTTCGCCAGAAGACCAGCAGGATTCTGTGTGTGTAAAAGAAGTGGAAAATACCAGTCTTGTTTGTGGTAGTGACAGGGACCTGGAGTCTTCAGATAATCCAACACCAGCCCCAGCTGCTGAGCCTGACTTGTTACAGGAACGGGCAGTCCTTTTTGATTTTCTCGCCAGAACAAACATTGATAGTGACGATAGTGAGGACGAGGTAGACTGTGTTTGTTCTAACTGTAAGCGTCCACCCAAGGAAGGAGAGGATCTTAAACGTTGCTCACGCTGTCATTTAACCCGCTACTGCAGCGTCCAGTGCCAGATGAAAGATTGGGACTTTCATAGATTTGCCTGTTCAGTTGTGGCCAAGAAGGTGGACTCCGCTTAACTTATCTACCATAAAGACCTGTAAACAAGTTGTGAATATGTTTTGTTGTTGGACCTTGGTGCCTGTATTGTACAGTGTGCTGGTTACAGTTTTGTAAATAGACTTCGGATATATTGTACAGTTTTGGTGTTGGGAGCAGTGTACAGTGTTTAGTTTTACATTAACACTTTTAGTTTAGTTCTAACAGTTAACTTTGTTCCACTCGATTCGAGGTGTCCCAATACTGGGAGAATTTATGACAACAACAACAACAACAACAACAACAGCATACCACGGTGATCTTCGAGGCAGGTAACTCTGTGGGACCGCTACCAGACTGTTTATAACTTTGTACATGAGAATTTGGTCTGCAGCTTTACGACTGTCCTCTTATCATAAATGTTGGCCAATTTAGTTGCTGTAACATGGTGTTAACACTTGATGGGCTTTGATAGTTGTAGGGTTTATTTAGCACAAATCGTGCTGTATTTTTTTGAACTTGTTCAAGTTGCAAAATTTTAGTCTTTTGCTGGGGGTTCCAAATGGATGAACTATATTCCAATTTCGGACGTACTAATGTTTGGTATGCTCTTTCATTTACTGTTCTTGAGCAATGTTTGAGATTACGTTTCACAAATCCGAGAACTCTTGAAGCTTTGGATGTAATGGTGTTTATATGGTTGTTATATTTCATATTATCGGTTAATTTCACTCCTAAATATGGATGATGTTTCACAGTTTCCAATATTTGATTGTTCATCTTGTATTCATGCTTTGACTTTATTTTTAGGCTTCCTATGTTCACAATTACACATTTATCAGCATTGACTTTCATTTGACAAGTGTTACTCCAATCAAACAGGTTGTTTAGGTACTCTTGCAGGATAACTTGATCTTGGGAGAGTCAATTTAGGTACACAACACAATCGTCCGCAAAGAGTCTGATATTAGAGTTGATATTTCAGCAATGTCATTGATGTATATCAAGAACTGGGTTGGACTCAACGCCGTCCCCTGAGGGACTCCAGATGTGACTACGGCTGGGTTAGAGGTTTCACCATCGATGACTACCTGCTGGTTTCGTCAATGTAAGAAATACATGACCTAGTAGAGTGTGGTGCTCTGGATACCATAGTGAGCCATTTCCTTGCACCAATGTATGTATGAAATTATCAGAGTATCCCCCCCCCAGATAGCAACCTCTTTATACACCATTATAAACCAGTATAGACATTTGCTTACCTGCAATATACACGTACATATAATCAATAGACATGCCAAACATGTATAGAACTAAAGCCTAAATTCAATGTCTACACCAAGCATATCAAATACCTATGCAGATATACTACACACCTGAGTAATTGTTAGTAGCACAGGTTAGTACTAAACACGCCACGCAATCAGTTAATTAAGGACAAGTAAGGATGAGACAGTAAGAGATAGCCATAAAACATAACAAAACACTATATATTTTCTATGCTTTATTTCAACCTATGACATACACAATGCAAGCTTAATTGTATGTCAGACATAATAATTGGCAGCAGCTTAAAGATAAACAGCAGACAAACAGCAGATTTTCAAAGCCATAAACTAGTCATTTTTATTGCCTGACAACATTGACCTGAGGCTTTTACCTGTTGGATTTCTTTTGCTCCTGTATTCAGTTTAATTTACTGTTGAGTCCTTATCCTTACTTTATCTCCTTGTTATATCTTGATTTATATGTTTTAGGAGATGATGCATTGATAAGCTAGGGGTCTTTCATGCAAACCAAATATCTATGTGTCTTGATCCACATCTGAATTAAGGGTGAGGTTGGCGCCGTTAAACTGGTTTAAGCCCTCCAGTAAAATATTTTACTGACCGTTCCAAGGCGGTACTTCTTTTGTGGATCTTTTATGTTTTTGTTCTGTCTTGTGTTTGCTATGTTTTGCGCGCGTCTGTTTATATGTGCTTTGTGGTCACCTGCTGGGAAAGGGCTGACCTCTTGGCTCTCGTTTGTGGTGTCTACTGTGAGTTTGTCACTTTCCCATTGGTATCCTGGGTCAGGTGTGGTACTTGATTGTATCGATTTTTCTGATCTTTGCACCCTTACTTACATTCTCGCGAGACCTGACGATACCTCATCTAGATCTCTCGCATTTCGCCCTTTGCATCATGGGTAACTAGCGATATTTGGCTAGTCCCGTTCAAATCTCGCACTCCGATAGTGACAGAATTTATTGTTAAAAATAGCAAAAAGTTAAATTTTTGACAGTTTATCATTTCTCTTTTAGTCGATATTTCCTGGATGTAAAGCCTTGAGTCATGTAAGCAGTGATCGCATAATATATTTTTAATAAAAATGGCGGCTCAATCCCAGTGTGCACCGAGCGAAAGGCGACAGGTGAGTATGTGCTAGCATGCTTCATGTCCGCGACAATGCCCTTACTTACTTTTATTGATTTCCGCCAACATATTTGTGATATTCGTGCATTTTCGTGAAATACTGCGACCTGGCTTATGCTTTTACCGAGAATATGACGATAATGTCCATTCATTAAAGCAAATGGACTGATGGCCTAGTGATTAGTTAACTTAATACAGAACGCACATACCTAGATCATATCAGGTTTGCAACATTTCTTGTACTTCAACAACAGCAGAATCTAAGGCAAAGATTTGGTACCACTAAAATGCATTTAAGCCCACCGGTGGCTTAGGCTGCTGTCCGTTTTATGGTGGTGGTTCTGTTGTTGTTGACTTTTTGTTTATTGTTACTCCCATTGTGGGAGTCTGTAATTGTTCTATGTTTTGTTGTACGTTACTTTAGGTCCATTCTAGTATTGCAATCATCTTGATGGGGAAGAGAGAGCTGGTTGCTTTACTTAATTTGTCTTCCTGGTGTCTCATGATGGTTGAGTGGCTCTTCCTCACGGTGCCATGGGGTTGTCTGCGGTTTGTGATTGTAGTATTTACTAATCATACTCACTTACTATTTTGGAAGACCAATTTTTATATAATTGTCAAATGTATGCATTCTTTTTTTAATGAAGATTGTTCCTATATTTTACGTCATCTCCTGTACAGCATTTTTTTTACATCTTCTCATTTGTAACTAGTCACTCATGTATTTATAATTGCCTAAGTTCTTCACAAATCTTTATTAAGTAGGCTTATTGCAAACATTGGGCTATATGTGTATTTGAAGCATAAACGCATGACAGATTCATATCAAAATATCCATTTATGCACAAAATCAAGGAAAATGAACAAATGAAGACATAAATGGAAAAAATCTAAAAAAATCATAGATCAAAATGGTCCTGGATTGGGATTCGAATCCACATCTTTTGAAAGCTAAGGACAGACTGTTATCCATTCAGCTACCAAGTAATTGTATAATAATTGCATTCATATAGGAACTTTTACCACAATCAAAATCGTACTTTTCACGATTATTCCTGAAGATTGGGTGACAGGTCATTGTATATTCATATTTCTCAATTCAATGTTGTCAGACAGTATAAACTAAACGAGGTTCCTGACCTATTAACCCCAACGAGACAAAAGAAAAGGGGCCATTCATATATAGATCATGAAAAAGAGGGTCAGTCATATACCTTTAGCTCAAAAAGGGAGCCAATCATATATCTGTTAGAGCTGAAAAAGGGTCATTCAGGCCCCAGATTCGTACTGTAAACAATATATAAGCAGTCACCACCCACCCGAGCCTCTACCATGCTGGTGAATATTTCAGAAACTCAATATTACATATATTCAATTATCATGGTGCACAGGCATGGAGACATGCAAGTGTCAAGTTTCTGGGAAAACAGATTTCTACAGTCCACCATCTTAAAGACCTACACCAGCGATCTTTGTGAACTGATGAAAACGGTTGTTTTGAAACGTCTTGAGTCATATGTGGAAAGCAACCAGCTTCTTGATCCCCGACAAGAAGGTTTTAGAAGATAGCACAATACCGCTTATGTAGTAACACGACCAGTGCAGTCTATTTTAATGCTTTTAACAAGAATAACCATACTTTAGCTTGCTTTATGGACCTTCCTAAAGCTTTCGATAGTATATGGCGCCCTACTCTCGCATGTCCAGCGCTTTCAATGTCAACGGATGTTTCATTTGTCTACAAAGGAACGACGTTAGCAAAGCTCTGTGCAAGAGAGTAATGGCGCCCTTACTTGATTTATAAAGTCTCAAAATTGGTGTAAGTGGAAGGCTCTGGATGTGGAAAAGAAATTTTCTTCATAATAGAACTATTTAATGTCATATTGGTGAAGTCATTGGAGATATTTTCATACAATAATGAGACTACCTCAAGGTAGTGTTAAAGCTCCATTGTTGGTCAGCATTTTATAAAGGGCATGGTTTCAGGAATAAATGCTGATCATTGTAAGATTGCTGACGCTGACACCCTTTGGTTTTTTGAACATCAAGTTCAACATTTAGTGGAGAAAATCTGCAAAAACATTGGCATTTTAAAAGACTGGTGTAGGGAATGCAGAATGCAAATTTATCATCCAAAACAGAAATCACATTGTTTCATAGAACACTACTGATAATGAAGAACCCGTAGTCACTGTTTAGGAATTTTGAGAGCCATTTTTGTTATTTATGAGTCATGTTTGTCTTTTAATGTTGAGGTTGGCGCTGTAAACCCAGTTTAAGCCCTCCGGTAAAATATTTTACAGACGGTTCCAAGGCCGAACTTCTTTTGTGGATCTTTTATGTTTTTTCTGTCTTGTGTTTGTTATGTCTTTGTGCGCGTCTGTTTATATGTGCCTTGTGGTCACCTGCTGGGAACAGGCGAACCTCTTGGCTCTCGTTTGTGGTGTCTAACTGTGAGTTTGTCACTTTCCTATTGGTATCCTGAGTCAGGTGTGGTACTTGATTGTATCGATTCCTGATCTTCGCACCCTTACTTACTTTGTTATACTGTCTTGTCTGTTCCTTGCAGCCATGTGATCACCTGCATGGAAAGGGCTATCCTCTTGGCTCTTTTGTTTGTGGTGTTTCCTTGTGCTTTTGTCACGTTTCCATATGGTGTCCAGGGTCAAGTGTGGTACTTGATTGTATCGATTCTTGTTCTTTACCTTCTTCTTTACTTTAAGAGAAATAAATGGAATTGTAAGCCTGCCAAGTAAAAAAAACTAATGCAACTGTAAATTGGTCTTTCCAGATTATTTTTTGTTAGACCTGTCTTAGAATATGGAAGAAAGAAAGACGGCAAAGATCAGGAATCAATGAGCTTGTCACAACCCCTTAGAATAGAAAAAAGTAGGGCTTTGTTTACTTTTTTATATTTTACAGATACACGCCTACTTATTCTAAAAATGTATGACTAGTTCTTGTGATAGAGGTTTATTCCAGATTGGCGATGTAGTGTCTCAAATAAGACATCCATGAAGCCTGACCATGCAAACTTTGCACATTGTGTAGCCTAGTATGAGTTGAAATAACTCATGAAATTTTTTGATTGCAAGTGCTATCTTGTTTTTCTTAAACTTTGGAAATGTTATAAGGATATTATATCTTACATGGCTTTGATATCTGTAATAAAACATGTATTAGGTTGCCCCTTTGTGTAGCCAGTTTATATGTTTTAAGCAATCCATAAATAAGTACCCATCACACATGCGTCCAAGTCAGTCGTCTTTTCGCTTGTAGTCCAGTCAAACTAGCGATAGTTTTAGCCAAACCCAAAACAAAATGCAACACAAAGGACAACTATTCCTATGTATCATATAAAAAATAGGGCAAAATCTGAAGATATGAAATTGGCTTTTTCGCATGGTTTCAAGACATAAGGTCTGTCTGCCTGTTCAAATATACTGGTTGTGTGTTCTATTTTGATTACAGAAAAGTTTACTTACTGGTCAAGAATTGCGTTCAAACATATTTAATATTAAGGAGATATATCTTTCAAACGCTCGTACTTGCATGAATTTTTCCTGTATAAACAAAAATGCTTAATTATCAAGGAGACGGATACCTTTGGCCACATTGTTGATTAACACTTTATACATCTCACATAGATCACTTTACACCCCACCATACAGCTTTTTTAGCAATCCACAGCATGCTTATCAGTCATTCTAGAGTCACTTCCTGGTTTGATACCGTTTGCAATTTTGTGACACGCTAGGTGAACTTTAGAGAAAACCATTTGCATGAACATAAACTGCAATTATCTGACTACAATATTTAGAAGTATTTTGACCCAAATATAATTTATTTCTGTTATTATTTACATTTTTTTTTTCATTTTGACCTTGAAAAGTTCAAGACCAAAAATTGTAAATATATTTTTCTACCAGAAATTTGTACATTTTGGGCGAAAATGCTTCTAAATATTGCAGTTGGATAATTGTAGTTCATATTCATGCAACCGTAGCTGTACGTTGGGGCGTAAAGTGATCTATGTGAGATGTATAAAGTATTCATACAACAACGTGGCCAAAGGGTTCCCTTTCTCCTTGATAAAAAGCAGTTTTGGTTTATACAGGAAAAAAATCATGCAAGTAAGAGCTTTTGAAAGATATATCCCCTTAAGTGCTTCTTGAGTGATTTTATAATATTGTATTAGTTTAAGACGGTATCGAAAAACACACCCACTAGGTTCTGTTTTTTACAATTATTTTATTGTAATATTATGATTTTAGTGATGAGTTTTGCAATATAAATATAACATTGTTTGTAAAACAAGATAAGATTTACTTTTAATAAGAAAATAAACACTATCACTATTATCTCCTCTGACCACGGCAGTAGATAACCGAATGTGTATAGCAATAAAAACTTCAAACGAGCAGCATAGAAAAAATACTGGGCACCAAAATAGTGCAGTTGATTTGCCCCGTTATAGGTTGAAAGAAAATTATACCTTATAAGTAACAGCTGAATAAAGGTACATTCTTATGTTCTATCAAAAATTTGCTAAAGTAACATATATAGCCATATAAAATATGTCATGAGGTCAAATGTTTTTTCAAACTGTTGTCTTAGACAGTTTATCATATGACGTTAATGTTATTCAGTGAATAACGTCATGTCATAAATAATGTTATGACAACACGTTACATGACACTTTCGACGGGATCAAGTAAAGTCATAACAAAGTCCGTTACAACAATGCAAATTTTCATTAAATAAACAGACTTTGAAGGCGATAAAAATTGCATTTGAAAGTTCATATTATGTTTATCAGAATCTTACACTCGTGGTCATTTTATTTTAAATTAATTAAACTCGCCAAGGGCCCATTTAATATATTTCATATGAAATGATCACTTGTGTAAGATCCTCTATATAAAATTGAGCCCAAGGTGCTAAGTTATGGTGAATTTTAACTTATGTAATATTTATCTGAAGAGAAATAAAATTAACCCATACAGTTATTTAAAATCGATCAACTATTTTGCGTTACCAGTTAACTGTTAACATAGTCAGCAACACAATAAAGGCTAGTGCTATTTGTATAATTAGGTGCAATGTTTAGAAAGTATGGGAAAGTTTAGTGTATACCTAATTTTCTACGTGTCATTTTTCAATAATTTCCAAAAGAAATCATATTTCTGTTACATTGAAACCAATATAAATCTCTGACTGTCTCTATTGTCATTTTTATTATATGTGTGTATCATATAGTATACTAAATGTTGTCTTATCTGACAGCTAGTAGCAAAAGTCCAAATTTCATTGACATTAGATAAAATATATGTTGAGCTCTTTTATTGTAATTTATAAATGCTTAAATGAAGATTTGACCAGCTATTCAGAGTTTGGTACATATCAGCAAATGCGTCCTTTAATTGATGATGCTCACGCAGTTGGCTAGCTTCTAAAGTCTGGTCTGAGCCTTCCTCTCCATCCACACTTTGTGTATGCGAGTAGCAAAGGCTCTGGGCAGTCAACAAATTTGCACATAAGCGACTGAGCCTTCATGACCTGTTATTGCTATAAGTACCAAGGTCAAATGTTTTGGTTTATTTGATTTATTTTTGCGTTACTAGTTATAATCTTTTCATTTATTTGAAACCTGTACAGAATTAATAAGATGTAATATATGTATCAATGATATTAAATGTTTTTATTTGGCATGTTTAAGATAATATTTTATATAAAACAATGTTTCACTGTTAGACTAGGTCTAAATGACTGAAATAATGCAGAAATAATACACTTTAACAAAACTGCCAATACATTATTAAAGTACGAGGGTCAGTCAAAAATTATCAAGATTTGGTTAATATATTTTGACTGGGTTTGGCACTTCTGACAGACACTTAATACATATATAGAATGAACCTGCATGCTTCATTGCATCTAAAACTTTTTGTCTTTTCAACTTCAATATGTTGTTGCTAGGCAACCGAATTGTTCTATGTTTTGTTGTACGTTACTTTATGTCCATTCTAGTATTGCAATCATCTTGGTGGGGAAGAGAGAGCTGGTTGTTTTGCTTAATTTGTCTTTCTGGTGTTTCGTGATGGTTGAGTGGCTATTCCTTGCGGTGCCATGGGGTTGTCTGCGGTAAGTGATTGTGGTATTTCCCTATCATACTCACTTACTATTTTTAATACTCACCAATGAATAAACGCCTAAGATTTAGGCACCAGAGGCTAGATACTTATAGGAAAACATGTGAAATATATTCATTTTTTCCAGAAATGTCATCTCTTACATCAAGTTAATGTTCTTGCCCATTTATTATGGCATGCAACATATGTTACGGCCTTTAACAAGTTTCTTCAATTGTGTTCTTAAACCTGCAAAATCTACAGAATTCTTTATTATATGAGCAAGACAATCCCAAATATGTAAGATACCCAGCAGCTGGAATGTTTTTATAAATTTATTTACATAATACCTACCAGATTTGGCTCCTTAAAACTGGGTGTATGGGTTGTCTAATTGCTCATATAATACAATACATTTAAAGTAGAAATGCAAACTTTGGTTTTTCACTAGGCCAAATGAGTATGTAAGTACAAAATAATCAAATTATTTTGAAAAAAGCACAGATCAGCTATAAAAGTAAATGTTATTGGTCACAATTTACAATTTTAAAGGGTAATCTAATTAAAGTATTACTCATAACACAGTAGGTAGCTGTAATTTTGCTCCAAAAGCTTTTATATTTAGCTAAAGTAGCCAGCATGCAGACTATATGAGTAATTTAAATAATTAGACAGTTTAAAGCCTTCTTTCTGTAGCTTAAACTTTTAAGTTTCGTTTTTCTTAATTTAATAGGCCTATGGTAACATATGTAACAGGCTCTCAGAGACTAATACCCAGGCGTACAGAACGCAGAAATCTCTTAAAAGACACAGCCTGAAATTCCCCTTAAGATAGGATAAGTTTGCGAAATTTCCTAGTGGGGAGCAAAAACATTAGCAGCCATCAGTCTAAAGGTGGGCCCCGAGAAATTTAAACTTTTGAAAATATTTATGCTGGAAAATGGAGGTTGGGTCTTGACCCCAACATCTTAGGATCTGCGCATATGATACAAACAAGGAAATAAACATGCATCAATGCAGAATAAAATTCGTTGTGAAATGAATTGAATCATACTAGTATTGTCTTGATATAAATGATCACGAATCAATGTATTGTTCGTTCTGTTTATAGCGCAAATACCAACAGTTGGACAGTTAAGCTGCATATTTGATGATAATTATGGGATATTTTATTATTATTTCTCAATTAGGCGATTCTAATGAACAACATAAGCATAAGTTTTACGAGAACAGACCAATTATGTGTTTTGGTTATCATAAATACACACACCTTTTCTGGTCTACTGATAAGCTGGTATTTATCATGTTTATGTTAAATATACGGTATTTTGCATGCAAATTACAGTTATCGAGAAATAATTTATTATCAAAGTCACATAAAACATTGACTTAACCATCATGTGATTAAAATACATGATTTTGTGTTAAAAAATAATTCGTGTTGGTTTAATCATAACTAGCCCTAGACGCGGATTTGAAATGGGTGACCACCTTCAAATTAAAGGTGACCCCATTGAAAATTTTGATATAGGTCACCATAAATCGGCACACATTTTGCACGGGACCTATTTTTTATCCCTAAGGGTCCTGACTATAACTTAGAAGTCAAAAACTGCTTTCTGCTGTTGAAGTCATCAACTTATGAACATACTCTTGCAAAACGAATATGTTGTAAAATGATTACACCTTAGGAAGAGAAGCGATGAACATCTCCATAAAAAAATACAAAATTAAAATCGCCCCCTTTACAGGTTTTGGTATTAACGTTTAAAATGACGTGTATAACAGTTTCGCGCGGAGCAGAACCCATTGTTCACTTAGCCAAACTTTCTACGGCTGGTCCGGGTCGAGTCGGATTGATAATCTGGCTTAAAAGATTGAGAAATACCACAATCATACACTGCAGACCACTGAACCCACAGCATCATGAGGAAGAGCCACAGAACATTCACAGTAAAAAGACATCCACAAGACAAATCAGAAAAGAAAAGCAAACAGCTCTCTCTTCTTCTTCATCAAGATGATTGCAAAATTAGAAAGGACATCAAGTATAGTGCACAACAAAACATAACGTAAAGCTTTAATCATCTGGTTAGTCGCGGCCTGGTGCTTATCTGTAGCAGGGCCCACTATGACTCAACTTGGTTTTCTGTAACTCTGACTATCTGTGAGTCGTTAGGCCTTTTTTGTTTCATCATAGTATGCTAATTTGATTTGATTGCTTCTCCATGATGATACAAAAAATTGCAATAGTTAGGAAACTTCCATGCGAGCTTAACATGTTTTGTGCTTTGGTACCAGTAAAATGCCTTTAAGCCCCCGGTGGCTTAGGCTGCTGTCCGTTCTAAGACGGCGGTTCTGTTGTTGCTGATCTATTGTAATAATGTACTTCCCATTGTTTGTGGTGGTTATGTCTTTGTTTCTGTGTCCATTATAGTTTTGCAATCATCAGAGCTGGTTTGCTTTGCTTTTATTGTCTTGCAGATGTCTTGCTAATGTAAATGTTCTGTGGCTCTCCCTCATGGTGCCGTGGGATGGTATTCAGTGTCTGATCGTGGTATTTCCTGACTATAATCGCTTGCTTTTTGCAAAAGAACGGGAGTAGGCTAGTGTCTTCGAATCGGACTTCTAATCCCTTTGTAATTCTCCAGGGGCGGGGGAAGCCCGTACTCCCATCCGTGCAGGGTTTAAGAATTAACATATCGAACTTGTCGCATTTTCAACTTAAAAATAAATAGATAAATAAAAATGAAATCCCCTTCAGCTATCCCCATTCTGTATTTTGTAGATTGAACTTAAGACAGGACCCAAAATTGCATAGAAATGACCCCCCCCCCCCCCAAAAAAGAAAAAACAAAAAAAACAAAAAAAACGAGTCCAAATTTGTTTTCCCCCTCCCAAAATTTAGACAAAATCTTCATACCCTGCCATATCATTTTTCTGATCCCCCCACCATAAAAAATATATTTAAAATTTTGAGCCCTCAAAAACGGTTCGAGCCTAAGTATACATGTAGCCTATATGGAAATATCAGAGTAAACCCACCCCCTGGGGTTTACACCTTACCAGGTCGCAACTGTTTCGCAACGTTTTTGGCTACGATGTCATATAACGAACCCAGTGAACACGTAAAATCGGACCACTAATCGGCCCGCCAGTTAAACGCCATTCGATGGCGTTTCGCTTGCAGGCCGATAGTGGCTCGATATGGGATGCTGGCTGGAAAATACCGCGCTAATCTATGGCGAGGGCCTGTTTTCATGGGACCTGAGTTTTGGTCTCACTGCTGAAAGCATTTGCTCATTTCTGCTTGGGCAAATCTTTGGTCAGCTGGTCGAGTATTCGAGGTCTGATTGGCTATTGATCTTTTGCTCATTTTACCCGCCACACATGCATTTTGTGAGATGTTTTTGAAGTTGTGCGCGAATCTTGGCAGCCATTTTTGCGATATGGAATATGTGATGATTTTTGGGGAAACGTAAGTCTTTTATTAATATAATTTTATCTTATGATCATACATTTAGGTACTATTGTTCACAAGTTGTGACAGAAAATGACCAGAAACGCATGGAGCAGTTTTGTCACTGGAGATATTTGCGGCTGCAGAGAAGTGCGGCGCGGATAACAAAACTAATCCTAAAGTCTCTTTGCTTGCTGGGTTATTTTTCATGCTTTTGTTGTCGTCTGCTGACTTGAAAATCGTCTTTCAGGAACACAATCAAAGATAGATCCAGATCAGTACCATCGTTCTCGGGGTCCAAACTGTTTGCAAAGGTTATCAGTACACCTGCCGATAATACTCGAAAGAGGGTCTGGCAGTATATAGAGAAAGAAAGAAAAAGAAAGACTTAAGTCGCCAAGGATTAATCATACATGCTCCCTCCAAATAGGCCTAAATGATTTGAGTCGGCTAAGACTGTCGCCCGAAGCAGCATAGGCCTGCTCACACTGCTACTTATCGCGTGTACGAGCAGTTTAGGTTCAGACGAGCCTGCACTTAGCTGCAGTCTCGCCAGAGTCTTCGTTGTTTGAACACTGCACATCTGAGGTTCGTAGGTAAAGGCTTATGCAGTTTATGGTTTCGAGAAGATTGGTCAGACTTGGTGGTGTTGATCCACCGTACCGCCCAAAAAAAGTGCGGCTACTGCAGTTGCATATATACTTTGTCTTGTTCGCTGAGTTGCCCCTCCTTTATCGAAAGACTAGTACTCGAGCTTGCTGAATTATCCTTTTGTTTCTGGCGCACAGATACGGCCAATTTTGTTGATTTTACTATTTCAAATGAAGCCCCGTAAAAACCTAGCTCTGGGACCATTACGCGGTATTTGCTTGACTAGATAAAGGGAATCGTCAGATCCACTATGCCCTTGAGCTAGACCTAAGATTAGGCCTAAGAATGGATTTAATTTTTCTGTTATGTCCCATTCTTAGGCCTAATATTTTGGGTCATATTTTGGTTAAATAGGAACACTCTAACATTTGACTCAAACTCTTATAAAAAGACCAATTTGTCTGGTGTAAAAACTATAGTAAGTCCCTTACCTCTAGATCTAGTTGATGCTCACACAATATGTCCGAAATGTTGAAAATCCCCTTTTGTAGAAGCAAAAAATGATTTGTTTACAAAAGGCAGTGGCTAGAGGTACGGATCCGTACCCCTAGCCTGGGAGGCTAGGGATACTGATCCGTACCCCTAGTCTCGGAGGCCAGGGGTACGGACCCGTACCCCTAGTATATTTTACCATGTCAGGCTACAGGTGCGGTCCTACAGGTACAGACATATAACCCTGATGAGAAATTCTAAATTATCATGATGATAAGTGCTAGAAAATACCTTGTTGTTGTGTTATGAAATACCAATCCAGTAAGTCGCCATTTGCAATGTGGGATAACTCAGTAAATATAAAAACGAAACACAAATTCGGAATTGGGACAAGTGGCGCGGGATTTATATTGTGTTATTATTATTACTATTATTATTATTATTATTATTATTAAATCAAATTAAAACTTGTTAGTCATGATTTGTTTTCGCTGTTTTCACTTTCGGTTTGTGTCATTAGCGAGGGTGCGAACAACATTCTGTGATTAATTTGGTCGGCATAACACACCCACAAAGACATCTTTAAACTTAAAAGAACAAATAACAATGATTGGCTGAATGTTTTAATGTCCAACCTCAAAGACATCAGAAGAACTTAAGAACGTCCTTAATTAGCCTAATCCATACAAACAGTATCTAGACCTATAATTATACCTATAATAATAACTATTTGATGTAACCGCCTAATTCTCGCTGCTCATTTATAAAACTCCAAGAAAATTATGTTCAGTCTCACTTTGTCGGAATGGCTCAAAGGCTGAACATAGGGAAAAAGTTTGAGCACTTTTCCTCTTTAGAAATTCCATCCAGCAGTATCAGAAGGAAGAAAATGTTCAATTCTTTAGGCGCAGTTTGCGAACCATTGAAAAGGCACAGCCACGGATGCCATGAACGTCTGAAGTATTATGAGGTATCATATCATTGTATACGCGGTGGCAAGGACTTTAAATCCAGGAGTGCAGGAATGAGAGAACAGAGGTAATCTATCTATCTATCTATCTATCTATCTATCTATCTATCTATCTATCTATCTATCTATCTATCTATCTATCTATCTATCTATCTATCTATCTATCTATCTATCTATCTATCTATCTTTCTTTTCGTTTTGCAGGTCATGACAAGTAAATTTCCCAGCCAGCACACTTTGTCGGACCCACATCGGTCCGCCCACAAAATGCCATTCAAATGGCATTTCGCTGGCAGGCCGACCCTGGCTCGCTTTTTTATGTTTAGTTTTGATGTTAGTTTTGATACAATGCGTAAATAGATAAATAAATAAATGAATAAATAAATAAATCAACTATTATATTTTCAGATAAACATTTTTGGTGCTCAAAAGAGTCTTCACAATGAGACGGTTCCTTTGAGCACCAAAAACTTACGTTAAAAGTGATAGAAAATACAATTTTTCACACCACCCGTCCATCTGTCCGTTCGTCAGTCCGTACAATTTTATTATTTGTTTTCGTGCTTAGAAGTAACATAAGTACCTTAAGGATCTAAAAAATATTAAGTTTGTCCATACGTCTAAAGGTCCTAACAAATCCCAGCCAGCACACAATGTCGGACCAATATCGGTCCGCTAGCTAGCAAAACGTCATTCAAATGGCATTTCGCTGGCGGGCAGATCCTGTCCCGTTTTTTATGTTTAGTTTTGATATAATACGTAAATCAACTATTATATTTTCAGATAAACATTTTTGGTGCTCAAAAGAGTCTTCATGATGAGACGGTTCTTTTGAGCACCAAAACCTTACGTTAAAAGTGATAGAAAATACATTTTTCACACCTCCCGTCCGTCTGTCCGTTCGTCAGTCCGTACAATTACATTAAAAGAGAATAGAATAATAAAAAAAAATCAATATGGTTGATCATGTTTGACTCTCTTCTATTTGAAAAATCTATTCTTCCAGCTCATCCATGGGCTAACATGGCAGGTTGACGTAATAAAAACGCTTTTACATTTGTTCTGAAGTTATTGGTAGTATCACAGATGCAAATTCTAGATGTTTAGGAGGTGGTTTAGATGTGGTTTGAGGTGGTTTGGTGGTGGTTTGGGGCTAGCATGGCAGGTCAACATAATAAAAATGTTTTTAAATTTCTTCTTCAATTATTGATACTATCACAAAAACATATTCTGGGTGTTAAGAAGTGGTTTGGGATGATTTAGAGGTGGTTTGGAGGTGTTTTGGGGGTGTTTCCATGGACCCTGACAGGTCGTATCATTTCACGAAAAAAAAAATTCCTTTCGCGGTTAATCTTCCTTTTATAGGATAATAATAATAATAATAACACAACATAAATCCCGCACCACTTGTCCCATTTCCGAATTCATGTTTCGTTTTTATATTTACTATACAGAGTTATCCCGCATTGCAAATGGTGACTTGCTGGATTTGTATTTCATAACACAGCAACAAGGTATTTTTGAACACTTATAATCATGATAACTTCTCATCAGGGTTAATGTCTGTACATGTAGCCTGACATGGTAGAATATACTAGGGGTACGGATCCGTACCTCTAGCCACTGTCTTTACAAAAAATGACTCCAAAACACATATGCTCAACACAATGAAATCACAGTGTTATGAATGGCTGAGTCCTCCATGAAAAAAGCATGCAGTGACCATTGGCTGTTTTGGTCACATGATAAAATCTGCTGAGTTGGCACTGGTTCCATGTTCGAAATAATATCTTTTAATTATACATACTGGGAAGGGAGACATACTTTGACCTTTGAGAGACAAAATGGATAGATCATTTTTTTTGAAAATGTTGATTATTCTGCTTTGTATATCTTTATAGTTCATTTTGCTGATGCACTTAATTTTATTTATATGTACAGAATGTGGCCCTAGCTTATAGAATATGTTGAACTGATGAAAATAAAATAAATGCTTACAACTTGCAAAGTAAACAAACTGTAGTATAAACAAATCACTAATTTTGCCTCTATTGTACACAAAAAACAATAACCTTGTTTGACCATTATGGAACTTACAAACAAGGTTATGGTCCCAGAACTACTCTTGAGCAAGACACTTTATCAGACTGCTTGCAATAGTTACATACATGCAAGATTGACTGGGACCTAATTAATCACCAAAACAAACAAGCAAAACAAAAATGCTGATCAGGCTGGGCTGTGCATGGGCTGATCTGCACTTTTGTTTTTTGTTTGTTCCTCATTGTGTGGCTCATTAGATTTACATTCCTATTTCAGATACAAACCCTAGGATGCAGGGAGATGCATGCCATTGCTGGTAAGATTGACCATTGTGAATGAAAAGGCCAATGCAATGGAAGAAGTCTATGAGTGGTTGAAAAGAGCAAAATCTCTGGTGAGTTATATATATTCACATTAAGTCTTTGCACACTGGGTAATTTTCATGCTTTAGTTGTCATCTTCTGACTTTTCAAAATTAACTTTTTCCCAAAAATTCTTTCAGGAACACTGTCAGAGTGTCAAACAGTTTGGATATAGATCAGGACAGACTTTTTTCAGTCCTGATCTGGGTCCAAACTATTTGCAAAGGCTGACAGCAGATAACAATAAGCCGCCAATAACAAGGAAAGAGCTAAAATTTAGAAAACTCAACAGAATATAGGTCCTAATCTGGGTCTGAGCTGTTTGCGAAAGGTTATTAGCAGATGACAAAAGTCGCTGCTAGTGCTAGCAAGAAAAGAGTTAATAAACTTATACACACAGAATAAGGATACATTGTGGACCAGCTTTAGAAACCCTTACGGAAAAAAATGCACTGTCGCGAACAATTTTTGCGAACAGCTAGCGAATACTCTGCGATTGTTGGGTAAACACAACCTTATATGGCTGACCATTATTTGCGGAATGTTCCCGAGATGTTCACTTTTCACATGCAAATTAGGTCTGCCGCGAATACTTTGAGTTAACAGCCTGCGAATATTCAGCGTATATGTGGCTAACATGATTCTAGACAGCAAATAAAATATGCAGCGAATATCCCGCAAACATTCTGCGAATTGGCGACGAACATGCATTTAAATATGTAAATTAAATATGCAGCGAATATGTGGCGAACAATAATGGCGACTATCCTGCGAACAAGCAGCAATCAATGATTTACAAAAGTCAAAGCTTGTTAAACTCAAATAGTCAAAATTTATCCATTTTGCACTGACCTCAGCAAGCAACACCATTCAAGAACAATCAAAAGGTATCAACTCAAACATCATAGGAACAGAAAAACACATGAGAAGAGATTACATACCCTTAAAAGACTTCTCAACATGTTGTCATTTTTGCATCATGGCAATTATGATAGCCATTTAATTGAAGAGTTTTAAGGGGAGATAATTTTGAATCTATCTCCCCAATAAAAAAATAAGGTCTTTAGACTGAGAGCTACTGTATATGAGTTGAAGTTCCTTAGATGAACACTCCACGAATACATAAAAAGTCAGTGATTTTATTTGAGATTTTGGGAAGCTACCTTTTCCTTCAGATTTGGGAAAATATATCATAAAAATTGGGAAAATAAGTACTAAAATACATGAAATTGGGAAAATAAAGGTCATTTTTGGATTGGGAATGACTCCCATATAAGGCGGTAAAAATGGCCAAATAAAATCACTGAAAGTTAGAGTCACTGTTATGAATATACAGCGAACAGTATCCAGAACTAAGTATTTATTGCGAATACTGTGCAAATAGTACCTTGAGCTTGAAAAAAGTTGAAGTTTTTGCTTCGAATATGCAGCGATTATATGACAAACTGCAAACATTCAGCGATCACTTTTTTTGTTAGACCAACTTTGTTTGCTGGGTATTTGCGACAAGAAGTGAATATATAGCGAACAATTACTGTGAACAATGCAGTTCGCAGAATATTCGCAGCATATTTGTCAGATATTCGCACAAAGACAGCTTTTCCGTAAGGGAATTCACACTTTACCCTAGTAGTACATAGGGCCAGATAAGCAATTTTTTAGTGTAGTATTGCATATATTTTCTTACCCATCAGTTTAAACAGGTGTTTTGGGTACTCAAAAGAACCATCTCAATGAGACGGTTCTTTTGAGTACCCACCACATATGTTTTGGTTCAGAAATAAGAAAAATAATCTTCTGTTACACACTCTTTTCTGGGGGCCTGCCCTAGTAGTGGTTATGGGGCGATTTCTTATTCTCTATTTTCCATGCTGGTTTCTAGACAGATTAGGTTGTAAACTTAATGCAGAGTATCAGCAAATTAAGAATTGGGACAGTCAACGTGAGATTGTGATAGTTATTGCATCATGGAGCTTCAAAAGCATATAGTTAAGACTCCAGATTCTATGCTGTTCACATTAATAAAGTATGGACGTAGATGAAGGCTCAGCATGACCAAAATTTAGACATATTCAGGGATTTTTTTCCCCAATCTTCAATTTTTTTTTTAGAACAGAGGTCAATCAAACTGTTTGTCTGTATAAAGTAGATCCATATGGCAAGGTTTTTGTACCTTGTTCCTAGAAGTGTACATGGGATAACCGTATGTTTAATGTATTTTAACCCTTGGCCTGCTGCCTGAATAATCATGGCACATTCAGACACATGGTTTTCCAGTTAGTTTAGTTTCATGAGGCTGCATGGAAAACAGTAGATAGGTTCATCAGAAGCCAGCTGATCTGGATCTACACAGTTTAGAGGATATAAACTTAGAGAACTCCATCTCAGTGAAAGTTGCACAGGTTTCAGGCACAGATCCAGAAAGTTTTGTGTGGTTGGTGGGGGTGAGGGGAAGGGGTTGAAAATTTAGACGTTTTTTTGCTTCAGTCATCACTTTAGTCATCATATTTTTTAGGGGGTAGAGGGGGTCCATACCAATATTCTTAGCGTGCCAGCATTGGCCCCCCAGTGAAACACCATTTCAATGGCGTTTCTCTGGTGGGCTGATGATGGCACCCGGTTATGACAATATGTGTATCCAGAATGATAATGGTTAATACAACACATTTAAGAAAGCCATCAATGCTGTCATAAAGATTAAAAGAATATGGAGTCACATTGTAGAAATTCCAAATGCTTGGATATTTGGGTAGCTGCAGATTTGTTTTAAATACATGCCATACCTCACAATGTGAGATAAAATCCCACAGAATTTGGCCCTTCAGAAAGCTGATATCCATAAGATTTTCAAATCTCACAGAATTTTCAGACCATCTAAAAACACATTTAAAAAGAAATAATCGTAATTCACACTTATCACAAGTTTCTTACATTAAAATAAGGCTTTTTGGGTTATTTTGAGGGAGCTCTAAAGTGATTTTTGTGAAAATCTCACAGAATTTTGTCAAATCTCCCTTAAAATTTTGGTTTATCTCGCAGATTTCTGTCCACAGATTATGGCATGCATGGTTTTATCCCATCCAACAATTGAAGATACACATTTCATGTGGCATCCTGATCAAAATATGAAATGCTAAACATTTAATATTTTGATAAGGATACCACATGAAATCATGTGCAACTATAATGTTTGACAGTGCATCCATATACAGATTTACAATACATAACAGTTGTTTAATCTCCAATTCCAGTCCAAATCATGGGGTATCCCGGTGTGTTGCCATGTCAGAAGTGAACAGACTGGTCGTGTAAGAAATTTGTCAAAGAAGAAAACTGGTGAGTTACAGCATTCGCTTACTTTATTAATGGTAGTGTTTATTCTTAACCCTTATAATGGTAGCACAGCACTTTCACTTCAGTTTTCCTGTCAGTTCAATCGAGTGATTTCAAGGGAGCACAGTGGCTCAGAGGTAGAGTGCTTGACTCGAGACCAAAGGGTCGCGGGTTCGAGCCTCACTGGCGTCACTGTGTTGTGGTCCTTGAGCAAGACACATTTATCCTAGCTTAGTACTGGTTCAACCCAGGAAGACCCGTCCCTGTTTAACTGAAAGATTGTTGATGGGATGAACAGAAAAAAATCAAACAAAAATCGAGTGATTTCAATTAATAGGATGAGCCTCACCGGCTGTCATGTGTGTCATTGGTATATGGCTACCATGTTTGCCAATGCAAACATATATACAAATTTACAATACATGTATACAACTGTTGTTTGTTATACCCCGCCACTTTAAAAAGTGTGGGGTATTATGTTAGACCCTTCATTCAAAAAATTGCGTTTGAGTGTCTGTCCGTCTGTCGGTCTATGTGTCTTTACATGCCCACGATACATTATGAGGTTAGCAATCTGTACAGCCGTGTTTAGTGAGGTTAGGGTTAGTACAGTATGGTGTTATGGGGTTAAAATGGGCTTGTGGGGTTAACTTTGTGAGGTTAACCCCATAAATTTGCAATGGCCACGGACCAATAGGAACCTCAGAATGTCCGTCCTGTAAGTACGGGCCTCTGTATGTATGTCCGTCTGTCTGTCAGTGCATCGTTTTCACTCTCTGCTGGGCAAATAAGTACAGTTACGGCCCTTGATTGACGTTAGAAATTGGTTTTCACTCTCTATCTATGGCATTCCTTTACTGATTTTCTTCAAACTTGGTATGAGAGTCGATATTGTGAAGGAGTGTTTTGGGATTGCAGATGGGTAAATTTTGACAATAAGTACAGAGTTATAGCCCTTGATTGACGTTAGAAATTTGTTTTCACTCTCTATCTTTGGCATTTTTTTACCGATTTTCTTCAAACTGGGTATAAGATTTGATATTGAAAAGTAGTGTCTCGGTATTGCAGATGGATAAATTTCGACAAATAAGTACAGAGTTATGGCCGTTGATTGACGTTATAAATTGGTTTTTCACTCTCTATCTTTGGCATTTCTTTATCGATTTTCTTCAAACTTTGCATGAAAAGGTCTAGTTTCAAAATGATTTTCTTTGCATTGAAAATATCCCGTGGCGGGGTTTGTTGCATGCCTGCAGCGCTTTTATTTTAGGCTAGCAAGTAATTATTAATTATGCAACAATATTATGCCCTTGCAATAATCCTTATTCTAGATATTTGGTAGGAAAAACTCAAGTATTCATTATTCTAACACTAGTATCCTGTGATAGACATATGCCCCCATGGTAATATATTGCAATTGTATGGACAGCTGATTCTAACGGCCTAACTCACAGCTCTTTTGAGTTTGTGAACATGGTGTTAGATCATGGTACATACAGGCCTTTAACAAAAAACAAAATATATGTTGTGGGTACTCAAAAGAACCATCTGACAATGAGACGGTTCTTTTGAGCACCCAAAACATGTAAATACTGATGGGTAAGAAAATATTTACAATTTTACGCTAAATTTTTTTGCTTATCTGATCCTGTATACATACTACACTACTCTAGAAAACTTAAAAATGAGCTTGTACATGAGATTTCCAACAATGTGGTATGTGTGACCAGCAATGCTCAGACCAGCCTGCGCATACGCGCAGACTGATCAGAGCCTTTGCTAGTCGCTAGAATATTTTACGAGTGTTAAGCTACTGACTGAACATTATATGGAGTTTCTAGGTTTAACAGGAGGCTGCACAGATTTGTCTGAGTCTACCCTTGTCAAAATGCCACATTGCTGGAAATCACATGTTGCGGCTCAAATGAGCTTATACATGAGATTTTGGTACTTATCTTATTTCAGCCCTGATGATTTGGTATCACAGAATGTTGGTCGGATCATGTGAACAGGCTGATCATGTGAGAAATTGTCAAAGAAGAATAATGGTGAGTAATAAAAATTGCTTACTGATCTGGATCATAATTATTATATTATATAAATATTACATTCCCTGAGAGGGTGATAGTCGAAAATATCATCCCGAGGAATGTGATTATCAACCGAGGCGCAGCCGAGGTTGATAATCATATTTCGAGGGATGATATTTTCGACCATCGCCCTCTCAGGGAATGTAATATTTATTTTATTATACCGAACAGAACATTAGATCCTTTATTTTCTACCGTTTGTTTTCCCTTAGACTTACCATGGTGAGGGGAGTTCCAAACAGAATGCATGAATGAAAAATATATTTTTCACCAAAAATGGTTCTGTTTTTAACAGTTTGAATGCTCGAACTGATCACTGACGTTCGGTTGAATAAATTACGTCATAAAAACTTATGACGTCACACTTCATACCAAGCAGGGTCATTTAAATAGAGATACTCTACTGTATGCGATTTTGATGCAAACTAGAAAATTTCGCCTAATCCGCTCAAATTTGGTCTCAACATGTTCCGCTTGTCCTAACTAAGAAAACGAGTACCCACACTTTATGTTTCTGACCATGAACAGCAAAATTATTGGTAGTTGAAAGTGGCCAAAATCATGCCTCATGTCTGCCATTGTTGTAGAACGTATCCTGACGTGAACAAACCGTACGCGCATTTCCGTTGCGCATCAGACGAACGACTGATATTTTACAATATCACTCGCTGCTATGGCAAACGAGTGACAGTATTCGCCGTCGCTATAGCAGCGGGTGATATTATAAAATATCAGTCATTTGTCTATGGAAGTTTTGTATGGGGAATTCACGTGAGGTATAATAATGCAAAATACTGTGATCAAAGGATTTTTTTCATCCATCGTCACTCGTCCGTCCATCCATAGTCACTCGTCTGTCGTCAGTTAATTTTTTTTTCAAACATCTTCCAAGCTACTGGGTGGAATGTCATCAAACTTCAAAGGAAGGATCTTTGGGTAGCCCCCTTTCAGAGTTGCTCAAATAGTTTCATTCCATAAGAATTCTAGTTGCCATAGCAAACACATTTTAAAAATGGCAGGGTTTGAATATAAATTTGCACAAATAATCCCAAGTTTGGAGAAAGTATTTTGATCCATTGAAAAACATGGCGCCAGTTTTTCCTATGTAAATACATTTGTGTTGGGATATCTTTTTTAAATCTCGTCTAACACTACTGGGATATTTTGAAAAAGATTTGGCACAAATGATCCTTATGTGACCTTCTTCCAAGGTTAATTTTGATTGGTTGAAAAAAAAACTGTCAGTGGGTGGGGTCTGTTATAGGGTAAACTTTGTAAATTGTCTTATCCAAACCTTATGGGTCAATTTGAAATATTTTGGCACATATGACCATTGGGTGGAGCCAAGTTTTCCTTATAATGTAGGGACATTTTTGAAAGAATATTTTTTTCAAGAGCTTCACACATCTGCGCAGTCTGATCAGCATCTTTGTTGTTCACTGCCTAAAGATAGCAGGATAACTAGTGTTGTATCGATGATCGATTATAATCGATGATCAATCGAAAATTTCTTTCAATTCTACTAATCGATTGTGTTTGGTTATAATCGATTTTAATCGAAAAGATTCACACCTGGTCCACTTGTAAGCTACTATTCTAAATTTGCAACTTTGCTACAAGAAAAAAGCAACCCTGTTACCCATAATCTTAAAGGTTTATAGAATGTGAGGAGTAAAGAAATAAACATCATTTTAACTGTAATTACTGCAACTTAGAAGTCTTTAGTGCACACCTTAACCCTTTGTATATTAGTGACTACTTAATGCATACTTTGACAAACAGTGAAGACCCAGATGTCATGGTCTACACTGTTAGCTAATACATGTACAAAAACTATCTTTAGAGAAAGAAGTACAATTTTATTTGGAAATCATATCCTGTGACTCCTTGATGTATAAAATGGACCAGTTTGAAACTAGAAGGAAGAACCCATTAGTGCATAAAGGGTTAAAATGTCAATGGCTGGTAATTTGGTAAATTGAGTTTGCTGACAGGACCAGATGTGTTCTTAGGTACTGTACATAAAGTAACATTAAACTGATGCTTACAATTTTTATGTTCGCAGTACAAGGGTATAGACATTATATGGGATGTAACCTTTCATTTGTTAACTTTCGATTATAATCAATCATCAATCGAAACCTTCTTACCGATTATTTTCGATGATCGATTATAAAAAATCCAATAATCGAACAACACTAAGGATAACCAATTTTTCTAAATCCAGAATTTCAATACTGTAGCTTGTTTCTGTAGCTGAGGAGGCTGGTTTGAATCTTACCTGGCCTGATATACCGAAGACAATTTTTTGCATGGGGTGTCTCATATCTTTAGTCCTTTGGTGATTTTCATTTTGTTTGGGCTGACAAGTAGTTCACTTGATTAAGGTTTCGTTATTTCCATAAAAGAGCACCAGTCATATTTTAAAACTTTGCCATTTTTTCCATCATTGGACCCACTTGACATAGAAAGCTTCAAAATCAATGGAAAAACTTTCTGTCGGGTCTGATCTGGATCTAAACTGTTTGCAACTGCTATCACCTGTGTCAATGCATTGTGTCCTTGAACAAGACACATTAATCCTAGCTTAGTACTGGTTCAACCAAGGAAGACCTGTCCCTACATAACTGAAAGATTGTTGATGGGATGTATAGATTCAAATGAAACAAACAAAAGCAAAGAGTTAATCCTTAAAGCACCAATCACAACTGCAGCGGACAACAAATTTTGCGTCATCTTTCCCAATTTTCGACAAAAATAAGGTATGATTCTCATGAAATATCATGCCTTATTTGTTATTTTTGAAAAAGTGGCAAAATTTGCAATCGTCGTCTGCTGCAAATTATATGTGGCGCTTTAAGGGTTAAATGAGAGCAAGATTTAAAGGTAGTTTTCTTCACCTTATATCTTTTAACCCTTAATGCGCCAATCGCAACAAAAGTCGTCTGCTTTTTTCGTCTGCTGAAATGTTTAAGAAGCCTCTATGTCAAACAATGTGGACCCAGATCCTATAGGAGCAGTCTATTCTGGGTCCACACTGTTTGTGTCTATACTTAATTCGTCTGTAATGCTAGGCAATTATTTGCAGCAGACGACTTCAGCAGACGACATTTCAGATGCATTTTCTTTCTTTGCGCTTTAAGGGTTAATTACCGTAAAGCATATGCTTGATAGGTATGAGGACTTTAGTTAAGAGTGCATAACAGGAAAATAATTTAATTATTTATCATCCAAAATATATGTTGTGGGTACTCAAAAGAAACGTCTCAATGAGACAGTTCTTTTTAGCACACAAAACATATGCTTAATATTATAGGTGAGAAATTATTTACAATTTTACGCTAAAATTTTTTGTTTATATAAACCTGTGTAGGTATTATGTAGTCTGTTGTCCATTGCTATTATCCCAACCTTGATAATATATACTGAAGTGAAGGTCTGTGAAACCTATATTTCACTGTTCAGAAGTTCTGCTAGTGATATATATTGAAGCTTTATTATGTATGGATAATATAGATTGCGATGATTCAGTATGACCTTTGATCCCCAGTGGCTCAGTAGTAGAGGGCTTGACTTGAGACAGAGGGGTTGCCGGTTCGAGTCTCGCCGACAATACTGCATTGTGTTCTTGAGTAAGAAACATTTATCCTTGCTAAATACTGGTTTAACCCAGGAAGACCTGTCCCAACATAACTGAAAAATTGCTGACTGGGACGTAAAGATTTAAATCATACTAAACAAAGGCACATCAATATCGGTTCTTCCTCATCTAAATCATTTTTTCCAAAAAAATTTTCAGGAGTACTATCAAAGTGAAAAACAGTTTGGATCTAGATCAGGCCCGACATTTTGTCGGGCCTGATCTGGGTCTAAACTGTTTGCAAAGATATCAGCAGACGACACTTGTAGGCAAAGCGTTCTCCATTCACACTCATGCATGCAGCATATGTATCTTGTGGGACTGCAGGTTTACAGTGCAGTGGCTCAGTTGGTAGAGCGTTAGACTGGAGATCAAAGGGTTGCTGGTTCTAGCCTCTGCTGGTGAAGTTACTTTTCTTGAGCAAGACACTCATTTGATGCTTAGTACTGATTCAACCCGGGAAGACCGGTCTCGACATGACGAAAAATTGTTGACTGGGACGTTAAGGATCAAACCAAAAATGGTCAGATACTTTATCTACATCGAGCCTCACCAGAGCTATACTGTGTTATGTCCTTGAGCCAGACACTTTATCCTCTGCTAAAAAGTACTGGCTCCGAGGATGTAAAACTTAATTCATGCTCTCAGCTCAACTGAGCATGGAATTTAAACTGTTAATAGAAATAAATTGCTGAAAAATAAAGACTTTTCACCCTCCAAAACTCTCTGATGTTGTGTTTGTCATGTTAATAAATGTTAAAGTTCCAGCAATTGTTGGCATTTATGA
Source organism: Loripinus fragilis (assembly GCA_964019695.1). Lineage (NCBI taxonomy): Eukaryota > Metazoa > Mollusca > Bivalvia > Lucinida > Lucinidae > Loripinus > Loripinus fragilis. The sequence continues at coordinate 73,629,164 of OZ026527.1, read as the reverse complement.
TAAATTTTATGCATAGTCAGGTCCAGCATCATAAACATTTTATAACCTCAGGGCCTGGTTTAATCCTGGAAACATCCTGATTTGTCTTAGAAAATATTGTTGACTGGGAGGTAACAAACAAATAAGCTTTATCTACTTTGATGAAGACTGTATTTGGCCTTTGTAAACAGCTACATGTGACAACACAGGTTTAGATAAATAAAATTTTTAAGCGTAAAATTATACATATTTTCTTACCCATCAGTTTAACATATGTTTTGGGTGCTCAAAAGAACCGTCTCATTGAGACGGTTCTTTTGAGTACCCACAACATATATTTTGGTTGAGAAATAAGAAAATTAAATTTTCATTACGCACTCTTAACTAAAGGCATGTGACAACATGGTGAAAATTATGACTGAAATATGAGTTATGCTCAGAAAACTGCAGCATACATTTTGCAGTGTTCAGTGCATCACTCATATTTGGTCGAGGTTTGGTTAAAAATTTATTTCTTTTTATCACATGGCGTCCCATCTAAAAGTGATATATAACTATAATGCTATAAAATCGATAAACCACTAGTGTTTTACAGATTTAGTTACATTACGTAATGATGTCCATTATATCATTGCGTAAAATATGACGCAATTTTAACGTTTTGACGCCAAAAATGCGATTTTTAAATAATTTTAATGTCATATGATAAGTACAATCTAACATTTGTGCTCCTGTATTATTGAATTTATTAAACTAGTTGGGAAAAAAATGATAAAATGCTCGGCAAGCCTTGCATTTTATCACTTTTCCCCAACTGGTCTAATAAATTCGATAAAACATGATTACTCATTAAAGATTCTCTATGTATACACATAACAGCAAAATTACGATCACTTAAATAAATAGTTACTAATTTTTACAAAAGGATTCAGAAAAAATTCTATAGACTGTTGTGAACTGCATGTACCCCTGATTTGAGATTTCAAGATAGAGCAGCATAACATCGCAAAGTACAGTCTCTGCATCATGCACGAGGTCATATAAAACCACACTCATTCAAACGAATTTTAAAAGAAAAATAAAACGTTTACCACTGAAACCTAATACAGTAAAACCTCAAAAATTTTACCTCCTATTTTTCTATACACTCTTATTTTTGAAATAAATTTTGGACACAACAGATTCATTCATGAAATATTTTATGAACTATTTTAAATATTATCCATAAAATATAATGTTTTGTGTGCGTATAAGAAACGTCTCCCTTACGCTCACAAAACATATGTTTGATAGGAAAAAAACGCTTATAATAATCTTTTTTTTTATATTCTTATGTCTACCTCCCTATAATTCAAATTTTTGATACTACGAAATAAAATCTCTAGACCCTAGGATTTTGAATTTACTAGATACGACTCACGAGTATGTTACACCTATTCTTTCTGTCCATTGATTTTGCCTTGTATTATTGCTTCAGATGACAAATGACAATGACAGGGGATGTTCACGCCTTTGACCCAGACACTTGCTCTAGCTTCGGATGTATAAGCCATTGTCCCAACATCTACCCTCACAGATTAGCGCTATCAACTCCCAACAGTCTATGAAAGGTATGAAGTAAGCAAACTCTGTACAATAGAGAATACAATGTCATCAACTATATGGTAAATTTTCTAAAATTTTGAACACCTTTCTCTTCTCAAATAAAATGTTCGCTTTCAGGTACTACCGGTAGGAATTCTTAAAATGCTGTCAGAATAGCAAACAGTGAAGACATTGATAAGACTGCTTTTGAAGAAGCAGTCTGATCTGGGCCTACACTGTTTGTCTAGGCTTGTTTGACAGGCAACACATTCTAAAAAAATGTTACTTTTTCAGGGCAGGAATTCACAAAAATGCTGTCAGAAAAGCAAACAGTAAAGACCCTGATCAGACTCTGGGTCTGCACTGTTTGTCTAGGCTTGTTTGGTAGGCAACTAGTTCTCAAATAAAATGTTGGTTTTCAGGGCTAAAATTCACAAAAATGCTGTCAGAATAGCATACAGGAAAGACCCTGATCAGACTGCTTCTGAAAAAGCAGTCTGATCTGGGTTTGCACTGTTTGCCTAGGCTTTATTAGGAGGCAGCTAGTGTTTGAAATTTTATATCATTTACCGTAAATTACTTTGCATTGTTAAATCCTACACATCACATCAGGCAGGTGGCAAGTGGCAATGAACTGTTTAATATAAAAAACCTTATGATTAGACTGCAAAACTGCAGGCTTCTAGATAAGAGTGGGTAATAAAGAATTCTAATGTACTTGATTTTGTAGCGAGACATCTGCTTGGATAATGTCAAATATTTGCAACAGTATATCCTCTGATATACTGTCAAAAATAGTTTGATTAATTACGTCACATTTTGTTGGGTGACGTGCAGCTTCATGGGGCTTGCAATGCTCCTATTTGAGACAAAACTGCAGAAGTGCATTAGAATGGGGATAACCATATTCAAAATTTTCATTTGGGGAGGAATATCGTCAGATATACAGTTGGAAATCATGTTTTATGGCTTCGCTCGCAAGTCAGCGTAAAACCAAAGTACCAACTGTATATCCGACAATATACCTCCCCAAATTAAAATTTGTTATCTCCTAAATAATTTTTAATTTCTCAACCAAAACATATATTGTGAGTACACAAAAGAGCTGTCTCAATGAGGTGATTCTTTTGAGCACCCAAAACATGTTAACATTGTCATGATTGATGTACATGTATTAGTATATTAAAATTGTTAAAAACCTGAGAATGCCATGTGCGACAACAATGAGACTGATCAGGCTGATCAGTGGTATTGTCTTCACCCAAGATACTAGGCACTGATCAGACTGCATGGACAGGCAGGCTGGTCTGCTCCTTTGTTGTTTGCATGCATCTAAGTCAGGGTTTCTCGCCTTAAGGCCCATTTGTTATCATATGATTACAGTAAAACTTCAATGGTTCAAACACCAATGAAACATCATTATGGTTAACTCATTGCATGCGTGCTAATTGTTCATGTTTTTTTTGTCGTCTGCCAATTTTTTCAAAATCAATTTTTTCAAAAAATTCTTTCAGGAATGCCATCAGTGTGTCAAACAGTTTGGATCCAGATCAGGCCCATCATTCTGTCAGGCCTGATCTGGGTCCAAACTGTTTGCAAAGGTTATCAGCAGATGACACTCAGTAGGCAATGAGTTAATTCTACCTCACTCTTTAGTCCCCCAAAAATAGTTTTCATAGGTCCAGACATAATTATATTGAAGATGGCTTAGACAAGTCTTGTCTTCAAAGAGTGTGTTGTAAGTAATCATTTGAATCACCTTAATAAGTCTTATGATTGCACAGAGCATACCTTTATTTTATGAAATGCTGCTTGATACGGTGTGACAATCAACTCACACCAGATCAAACTACCCCTAAATCCTCAATCAAATTTTTATGTTCGCAAGGGTGTTTGGAGCCATCAAAGTTCAGCTGTTATCTGCTATATACGCGTATGTATAGTCTGTGCTCGATAAGAGTATAGTGACGAAACAGATTTACAGCTAGAAGTATGAATGAAAACCCTATATTTGTCCAACCAGGTGAATAAAGTACCATAACGTGACCAACTACTTAACTCTACACTTATTGAGCAAGGACTCTTTATAATCCTCATGTTGTTAAATAGTGTCTTGAGTAATAAATAAACCCTTTATCGAAAATATTTTTACGGTCCCAAAGTTGTTGAAGCCAGTTCACATGTAGTTTGCTATGTATAATGTATTTGCTTCTCATGTTTTTAACTGTTTGCAGATGGAGTAATTTTGCATGTTTTTTTGTCATCAGCTGATTTGCTGATTTTGAGTAATCAGCAGACGGCACCAGTAGGTAAAGTGTTGATTAGCTTCTTGAGTGAAAAAATAAACGTAAAATTTGATATTTGTAAAAGCTTTCTCTTTCTTAAACTCGGATATCTCTAAGAACCCACTTAACTGTGTTGTCTGCTGATAACCTTTGCAAACAGTTTGAACCCAGACCAGGCTCGACCAAATGTCAGGACTGATCTGGAACTAAACTGTTTGACACTCTGATGGTATTCCTGAAAGAATTCTTCCAAAAAGTAGGAGCCACTGTGGTGTAGTGGATAAACCGCTTGCCTTGTAAACAAGGGGTTGCAGGTTTGATTCTCAGCTTCACCAGTCTGTCCGATGAGACTTTAAGCTGTGGACCCATCTCCATATGACCTAAGCTGTTGGTTTGACATTAAACACAATCACAACAAAAATTTTCTAAAAAGTTGATTTTGAAAAAAATCAGCAAACGACAAAGCATGAACAATTTTTCCAGGAGGCAAAGAGTTAAGTCAGACATTGGATTCAGAGCATCTGGAGTACGTTCTTGCCAACACACAAGATTTTGGTACTAATTGCACATGTGCAAAGCCTCCTTTAATTTTTTGCATGCTGGGTAATTGTTCATGCTTCTGTTCTCGTCTGCTGACTTTTTTCAAAATGAACTTTTTCAAAAAATTCTTTCAGGAACACTATCAGAGTGTCAAACAGTTTGGATCTAGATCAAAACCGATGTTCTGTCGGTCTTGATCTGGGTCCAAACTGTATGCCAAGGTTATGACCAGACGACAAAAGTCGGCACTAGCAAGGAAATAGTGAAACGCCCATGTTGACTTATCCAGATTGGTTAGAAGTCTTAAGTTTGGCCTGCGTCTTTATCTTCTTCCCTTCTGTGTGTGTGTGCACAGGCTTGATAGAACATTAGCTGCTTGTGGATGCGATAAGTACTGAAATCTTGTGTGCTGGCCCATTTATTTCTGAATGGCTTTCCTTATTCTATCTTGCCTTTTTGCAAGATGAAATTCCCAGTGAATGCCCAAATATGGATGTTTGTTGTCTGCTGATAACCTTTGCAAATGGTTTGGACCCAGATCTGAACTGACAGAATGTCAGTCCTGATCTGGATCCAAACCATTTGACACTCTGATAGTGTTCCTGAGAGATTTTTCGTAAAAAGTAATTTTTAAAAAAATCAGCAGATGACAAAAAAGTCATGAAAAATTACCCAGCATGAAAAGAGTTAGAATCTATTTATACCACTATAGCATTTACAGGCATCATTTATAACAGAAAGCAGGTAACAAAGGTGCTGATCGGACGGCATAGATTCACATTCTGATATGGGATTTTGATGTTTTTGATATACTTCTCATTATGGTTTGTGTACCCATTGCTCCATCGAAGCGGTTCTATCTAGTAAATACCATTAACACCAGTCTGGCCTTTAGTTAAGAGTGCGTAACGAAAAATAATTTTCTTATATTCAACCAAAACATATGTTGTGGGTGCTCAAAAGAACCTTCTCAGTGAGACGGTTCTTTTGAGCACCCAAAACATATGTTAAAACTGATCGGTAAGAACATATTTACAATTTATGCTAAAAAATGTTGTTTATCTAAACCTGTGACCAGGCCTGAATATAAGTGAGCAAGACATAAGATTTCGGTACGTATCACATTGACTTAGCAAAGGCACAGACAATTCTGACACTAGAACCTTTGCTGCTCATATACACATAGTATGGATGTAGATGAAGACTCAGATCCAAATCTAGACTTCTGGCCCTGCTGAACACATAGAGGATCTTTCATGAGTGCTAATGTTTTATTGAATTTATTAAACTAGTAGGGGAAAAGAGATATGATGTGAGGCTTGCCGAGCATTTTATCTCTTTTTAGCAACAAGTTTAATTAATTCAATAATACAGGAGCAGGAATGTTAGAATCTATTTATCATATGACCATGATGACATCAAAATTACATAAAAATAGTAATTTTGCCACTTTTATGTGAGGTTTTTTTTAAATGCACAGAAATAAGTAACGTTTGTTTGTTTGTTTGATTTGATTCTTTCAAACCCATCTACAATCTTTCTGTTAAACAGGGAAGGATCTTCCTGGGTTGAACCAGTACTAAGCTAGGATAAATGTGTCTTGCTCAAGGACCACAACGCAGTGACGCCAGTGAGGCTCGAACCCGCGACCTCTCTGTCTTGAGTCAAGCACTCTACCACTGAGCCAATGGGCTCCCAAATAAGTAATGTTACTTAATCTGTAAACCACTAGTGGTATATTGATATTGTTGCATGGGGTTATATCATTCCAAGTTGCGACGTCATGTGATAAATAGGCTTTTGTGCATATGCGATAAGTACCAATATTAATGTGCTGATCTGTTCATATTATGCAGTCAACTTTCATTATTTTAAAATTCATGGGACCGTAGGGTAAAAAGGATTTGAATTTAAAAGTATACTGAACCAAACCTGGCCCCTGAGGATATAAAACTTTTTTCATGCTCAACTCAGCTGAGCATGAAATTCCACTTGCTGATGAAACTAAAATGCTCACAAAATCATAACTTTTCTTGCTTTCAAACTCTCAGATGATGTATTTATCATGCTTGTAAATGTTAATTGCAAACAAATGTTGGCATTTTAACATTTATGAGTATGATAAATTTCATGCTCAGTTGAGTTAAGCATAAAAAGTTGAATAACCTCGGGCCATTTATATTTTTCATTTAATCCTATCAAATGATATTTTGCATTTACTGTTGGGCCTCTCGTTAAGACAATAGAATTGAAAATTATTTTTCTTGTTTCTCAACCAAAACATATGTTGTGGTTGCCCAAAAGAACTGCCTTAATGAATAAACCCAAAGCATGTTTAAAAATGAGAAAATAATGAAATTTTGTGCTTAAATATTTTGCTTAGCTGGCACTATGAATATAGTACTTAAATCTTTACCTACTAGTGTCATCTACTGAAAACCTTTGCAAATAGTTTGGACCTAGATCAGGCCCGACACAATGTGGGGTCTGATTTGGATCTAAACTGTTAGAAACTCTGATGGTATTCCTGAAAGAATTTTTCAAATAAGTTGATTTTGAAAGACAGCAGAAAAAAGCACGCTTAATTTCCAAGTAGGCGAAGAGTTAAAGCAGGCCTTTAGTTAAGGATGAGTAACAGAATTTTTTTTCTTATTTCTCCACCAAAACATATGTTGTGGGTACTCAAAAGAACCGTCTCAATGAGACGGTTCTCTTGAGCACCCAAAACATTTGCTTAAAAGTATGGGTAAGAAAATAATTACAATTTCAGTTGAAAAAATGTGTTTTTCTAAACCTGTGTAAATCATAGTCTCATTAATGATGGAGAGAGACGGTACTTTAAAGCAACAGCTGTATATCTTTTGAAAGAAAATGAGAAAAAAAATAATGCAGTCATGCACTCTCCAAATCCAGCGTGTATCTCATATAAACTTTGACTAAAGCATGTTAACTCTGCCTGCTTAGCAAATTTTTTCGTCTGCTGATAATCTTTGCAAACTGTTTGGATCCAGATCAGGACCAACAGAATATCGGTCCTGATCTGGATCCAAACTGTTTGACACTCAGATAGTTTTTAAAGAAAGTTAATTTTTGAAAAAGTTAATAGCAGATGACAACAAAATAAGCAGATCAGGACCGAAATGTGTCGGTCCTGATCTGGATCCAAACTGTGTGACACTCGGATAGTTTTTTAAAAAGTAAATTTTTGAAAAAAGTTAATTAGCAGACGACAATACAACATGCAGATCAGGACAACAGAATGTCGGTCCTGATCTGGATCCAAACTATTTGACACTTGGATAGTTTTTAAAAAAGTTAATTTTTGAAAAAAAGTTAATTAGCAGACGTCAACAAAAGCATGCAATGTGTTAATATACATGACTAGATTTATACTGTCCTGCCAGCCAAGAGTGACAGTGACATCATATTTTGTTAACAAAGTTATCAGGGACTTATAATCATTAGATCACTTGTGTGTTAATCCTATCTGCAGGATAGGATTAATACACAAGTGATCCATCGATTCGCTTTACCTCAAGTGGAGTGTACATGTACAGGTTAATGTTTTTACATAACAATTGTAAACAAAATATGACATCACTGTCACTCTTGGTTGGCACAACAGTAGATGTATCTTCTCTGTTCTGATTGTTGTATACTGTAAAGTGGTGTGTAAGTTATAAACACTAGTTTTATCTGTTGTTTTACATGTTTATATTCTAAACACTTAGTGTGTACATGTATTTGCCAAATATGTATTGTTTATACAATAAAATGTAGAAAAGTGCTTTCATTCTAAATATTATAGCATGTTTCGATATACTGATGCTTAGTTTTAAGATATATTCTTGCATTAATGCCTATATGTTTGCGCAAAGTTATTTAAAGCCATTGTCAAATGAACAGATCAAAGATAGGATGTATTTGAGCCGTGACATGAGATTTCCAACAATGTGGTATGTGGCTAGTCTCTTGAAAATTCTATGAGTGTTAAGCTACTGACTAAACATTTTTTGGAGTTTCTAGACTTAAAAGGAAGCTGCATGCCACATTGTTGGAAATCACGTCATGACTTATTTCCAAATGTTTTCCTTAACTCTTTGCATGCTAGGTAATTTGTCATGCATTTGTTGTTGTCAGCGGATTTCTTTTTTCAAAATTAACCTTTTTGTGTGCTCAATAGCTCTTTTACCCTTTGATATTATCGCCTGCGTCACTTTAGCCAAAGCAGGTCTAGTAATAGGTCAACTCCCTCCATCCATCTGTCCTTCAGTCTGTCCATCTGCATCACTTTTGGGGTGCCTAGATTGTGTATCTGTAACTCCAAAAGTTTTCATTCCTTTATATTCATACTTTGCAAAATGGCATATTGAAGATGTGCACCTACTATTTTGTGCACATTTCATGAATATTTTCTCAAGTTTTAGGGGTGTTGAACTTTTTTTTCATCCAAAATGCTTTGATGGTGTCTGAATCGTGTAATCTGTAACTTGCCAACTGTTTTCATGTCTTTATTTTTAAACTTTGCATAATTCTTATTCACACATTGAAAATCTGCACCTCCTACTTTGTACACATTTTATGAATATTTTTTTCATTTTTGGGGTCTTGAACTCAGAATTTTTTTCCGTTAAATGCTTGGAGGGTGTCTGGTTTGTGTAATCTGTACCTCCAACAATTTTTTATTGTATAATATTTAAACTTTGCATAATGATTGTTCATACATTGAAAATGTACACCTTCACCTTCATTGTAATTATGTTCACACATTGAAGATGTGCACCGTTGACACAGGCCCAGAGTAGATTTTCGTCTTGTTTTGATGATATTTGGTAATCAATATGGTGTATCTCATGCAGATATGGCTGCTCTCCCTTGCTTTCAGTTTTAATTTATCTCCCTTGATTCAACTTTAAGATTGAAACCTTGTACTCTTCATAAAAATTAAGAAGACAAAGATCAGGAATCAATGCAATCAAGTACCTCACCTTACCCAAGACACCATATGGTAAAGTGACAAAAACATAAGGAAACATCATCACACATAAGAGGGCCAATGGGTCAGCCCTTTTCCAGCAGGTGTGATCACAAGGCTGAAACAGACAAGACCCTTTAATATATTTTATAGGTATATATAGCAGGCCAAGACGTGTGTTGAGGGCAGTCATGTTTACTCTCCCTTGCTTCATGTTTGAATTATCTCCCCTGAATGAACTTTAAAAGTGGAAAGCGTGTGTGCTCCATAAATTTTTAGAGATATTTTAATGATACTTGGTAGGCATACATATTAGGCAAGAATGTGTGTCATATGAGAGCATGGTTGCACTCCCTTGAAGGAATTCAAAAGTGGAAACGTGCAAGAAAGGGTTTCCAGTCCTTGATTCATATTTGATTATCTCCCTTTATCATTATCAATACTGAAACATTTTTTGTGATAAAGCCCCACTTCCAAATATTGGATTTGGGTTTGGCATTCATCATTCCATCATTCTGTCCTTCTGTCATAAGTTTTCTGCTCAATATCTTGAGAACAAATAGATAGAATTTTACCAAATTATGTATATGCTTTAAAATTGCTTTGATAATGAGAAGATCTAGGTTGGGATTGTTTCAGGTATGCATCATTTTTCTCACATGGCTCAATATCTTGAGATCAAATGGACAGAATTTCATGCATTTATACTAACAAGATCTAGGTTGAGATTCTTACCTGTCATTTTCTGCTTATTTGTAACAGAGTCATTGCCCTTGATGGATGTCAGTATTTCCTTCCTCGAACAAATGAACAGAATTTGACCAAATTTTGTTTATGCATTGATATTGACAAGGATTAGTTCGGTATTGTTAACTCTCATTTTTGGCAACTTTGTAACAAAGTGATAGCCCTTGATTGATATAAGAACTTTGTTTCCGCTCAATATCTTGATAACAAATGGACGGAATTTGACCAACTTATGACCCCCCATTTATGACAGTTGTCATTTACCATCTCATCTGATTATGTACTTTGATACCATATATTGCAAACATTATGGACCCAGATTAGACTGCTCCTTTAGTTAGACTGCATTACATCCCTTGATATAACATCAAGGAGACGTTGTATTAATGCCTTGTCTTTGTATTAAGAGTCTATCTGATCAGGGTTCATAGTGTTTGCATCTATGGTAAAGGTGTTTTGGAGTGCATGCAGTGAAATATATGCAACTGATATAATCAGCAGACAATATTTTCATGACCAACATATCGGCAAGATAAGGGTTAAATTAAAGGGACTTTAGCTTTCTAAGCAAATGCAAACTTTTGTCTACAGAATGTTGGTCCTGATCTAGATCAAAACCAGGGAGCGCAGTGGCTCAGTGGTAGAGTGCTTGACTCGAGACCGAAGGGCCGCGGGTTCGAGCCTCACCGGCGTCACTGCGTTGTGGTCCTTGAGCAAGACACATTTATCCTAGCTTAGTACTGGTTCAACCCAGGAAGATTCGTCCCTATATAACTGAAAGATTGTTGATGGGACGTTAAGAATCAAATCAAACAAGATCAAAACCATTTGACACTCTGATAGTGTTCCTGAAAGAATTTTTTGAAAGTCAATTTTGAAAAATAGTCAGCAGACAACCAGAGAGGCATGAAATATTACCCAGTAGCAAAGAGTTAATTTGCTGTTCATTGAGAATTGATATATTGGCCTCAACGCAACAAAACCGTCTTTCTGGGTTCTCAACAAAGTGTCAGACTCAAACCTCTTCTCAGCTATAGAGCCTAGCTAAAAAATTGAAAAAAAATTGCGTTTAGATATGACACATTCCAATAAATGAATAACATAGGTGCTGATCAGGCTGTGTCGATGCACAGTCTGATCAGCTTCTTTGTTACTGGCAAACACTGAAGACAGGTTTTTGCAGGTCGAGGCTGTATATCTTAAGAGGTAGAGGACAAACATATTTTTGTTGTTTTGTTGTTGTAGTTTTTGCATCCTTGTGTATATTGATATGGTCATACTTGTCAACCTTTGTACAGTTAAGTCACACCCTGATAACTCAAATGACCTGCTTCAGTGGAAGTGAATTTTGCATACCTGGTATATTGTATTATTCTGATCAGAAGATCTACTTCTGCATTCTGTCGTATCAAATTATTACTTAACTCCATGCCTACTCAGTTGTGGCCAGTGAGGTGTCGTCTGCTGATAACTTTTGCAAACAGTTTGGACCCAGATCAGACCAGACATAATGTCAGGCCTGATCTGAATCCAAATTGTTTGACACTCTGATAGTACCCCTGTGAAAGAATTTTTCAAAAAAGTAGATTTTGAAAAATAACAGCAGACGACAAAAACACATGAAAAAATACCCAGTAGGCAAAAGAGTTATTTAAATGAGTTCTTTCTCCCTAAAATGGTTCTTTTGAGTGAAATACAAAATAGTCATTTTGAGTTAACTCATTTATGTCAATTGTATTTTCCCATCCTTGTCAATTGCACCAGTCTATTTCCAATTTTAGGGTTGTTTGGTGATATTTTTCATTTTTTATTCAAATTCTAAAAGAAACTTCGGTAAGCAAAAAGTGGAGAACCTGATCAGACGCCGCATCTTGCGGCATCTGATCTGGTTTTGCACTGTTTGCCGATGTCCCACAAAAAGGCCCCTAGGCTCATATGGGTTAATAAATTCTTTAATCTTACCAACTTTTTTTTAAAATTCAAATGTCTAAAAACCCAATGTGATTAATCTGCTGCTGTGGATTTAGGATAAATGAGAGTCCAAGACTTATTAACCCTTAAAGCGCCAAGTAAAAAATGCATCTGAAAATGTAGTCTGCTGAAGTCGTCTGCTGCAAATAACTGCCTATCATTACTGATGAATTAAGTATAGAAGCAAACAGCCTGGACCCAGAACAGACTGCTCCTATAGGAGCAGTCTGATCTGGGTGCACACTGTTTGCCACAGAGGCTTCTTCGAGAAAAGCAGACAACTTTTGTTAAGGGTTCATTCATTATCCATTTCACATTGAGCAACATACATATCGTGTTTAGTAGTCAACTTTTCTTTGAATTTTTCATAAACTTGCTAAATATGTTTAATGGATGATGTTACGTATGATCTAGTTACGAATGTGGAGACTGATTTAAATTTGGCCTTTGTAAACTGCTAAAAGCATATGGAAGTAATAGCTGAAACACGAATGCTGTCTGAAAAGTGCATTTGAATTTATACTGCAGATGTAAAAAGCAGACAACAATATCCAAAAGCACATTTGAGCAACCATGAGTGTCAGTGAATGGTAAGGAGGCTGAATAGGATGCTAGGATTCCATATGCAAATCTGTTCTCTGTTAATACCCTGGCAAATGGAGTATGTTGAGGTTTATAGTCTTCACATTTCTGTCATTTTGTTTAATTGTCCTTCAGTCCACATGGTCAAAGTTTTTACAATAAACTTGTGTTAGAAACTTATAATGAAGACCCTTTGATGGTTTCAATGGTGGCAGATAATAAGGTCTTAAGTGTTAATCAACACAATCCCATCCTCTGGATGTGACCTTAAGGTCAAGGTCACAGACTATATAAGTCATCTTTTTTACCTGCCTTGCTTTAGCGAAATCCGGTCTAGTATTGGGACTACTCTGTCTGTCTGTCCGTCTAAAACACTTTTGGGGTGACTAGTTTGTGTAATCTGCAATTCTAAAAGTTTATTCAAACATTGCATAATGATGGTTCACATATTGAAGATGTGCACCTTTTACTTTGTGCACATTTCATGAATATTTTCTCAATTTTTAGGGGTGTTGAACTAAGACATTTTTACGTCCACAAATGCTTAGATGGTGTCTGGTTTGTGTAATCTGTAACTCAAACTTTATTTTCAAACTTTGCATAAAGATTGTTTACACATTGAAGATGTGCACCTCTCATTTTGTGCACATTTTCATTTTGTGCACATTTGATAAATATTTTCTCATTTTTGACTGGTGTTGAACTTAGACATTTTTTCCATCCGAAATTTTTTCCAACCGAAATGCATAGGGGGGTGGGGGTCTGGTTTGTTTAACCTGTAACTCCTACAGTTTTCGTTTTTATGTTCAAGCGTTGCATAATGAGTGTTCACACATTGAAGATGTGCACCTTCTATTTTGTACACATTTCATGATTTTTTTTCATTTTTGGGGTCTTGAACTAGCATTTTCCCCGTAAAATGTTTAGATGGTGTCTGGTTTGTGTAATCTGTAACTCCCAACAGCTTCCATTTCTTTGTTTTCAAACTTTGCATAATGATTGTTCATTCATTGAAGATGGGCACCTTTCATTTTGTGCACATTTGATAAATATTTTTTTCATTTTGGATGGTTGTTGAACTTAGACATTTTTTCCATCTGAAATGGGTAGGAGTCATATGGTTTGTGTAATCTGTAGCAGTTTTCATTCTTTATACCCCCCACAAACGTAGTTTAGGCAGGTATACTGTTCTCAGCCTGTCCATCCTTCCGTGATTCCGTCTTTCCATCAACATTTAAAGGTTTTTGTTGAATAACTTCTGTAGCTTTTGTCCGATTCTTATCAAATTAGAACCAGACCTTAACCAAAAACAAAGCATGTTTGGTAGGAAAAAAAGGGGCTGAAGTAGTAGTATTAAAAGAGTTATTCCACTTTGAAGTTCTTACTGTATAGTTCTAACTGTATGGTGTTTGCAAAATGTCTAATAGTGCATACTTTGTGAAATCAACTGCTCCTAGAGCTTTTAGTGTATCATTTTAATACTTTGCAGGTATGCTACAGACATATTGAAGATTTGCAATGTGGAAGTTTAATGATGAAAAAATATTTTTTTTTATAAATTTACAACATTTTTAACTTAGCCAATTCTCGACCACAACTCATATTGAATTATGGCTGATAGTGCCTACTATTGTGAAATCAACAATTCCTAGAGCTTTCAGTGTATCCTTTTAATACTTTGCATTATTGAAGATTTGCATGTGGAAGTTTGATGATGAAAAACTAATTTTTGATAAATTTACAGGATTTTTAACTTCGCCAATACTCGACGACTGCACATATTGCATGATTGTTAATAGTGCATACTTTGTGAAATCACCTTTTGTGTATCATTTTAATACTTTGCAGGCTGAAGATGTTAATTGATGAAATGTTTTTCGTATATATAAATCTACAAGATTTTTAACTTAGACATTTTTGGACCATTACATCTACATGTATAAAATGATGGTTAACAGTGCATACTTTGTGAAATTAACTCATCTTTTGTTAGAGCTTAAAGCTTAACCTTTCAATACTTTGTGAACATGTTACAGAGATATTGAAGATGTGGATGATGTAGTTTGGTGCTAATTTCTTTTTTTTTACAATTTTATAGCATTTTAAACTTAGCCAATTTTGGATTATTGCGCTGAATACCTGGTTTCATTTGTATCATTTTTGTTTAGAGGACAGGTTCATTGCTTATTTTTAACTGTAGAAAATCTTATTTGGGTAAGTTTTATTTTGGTCAATTAAGGCTTTGAGAGAACTTAATGAGGAACATAACATTGCGGGGGGTATACTGAACTTAATGAGAAACATAATATTGTAGGGGGGGGGGGTATACTGAAAGCCTTGCTGACAGCCCAATTCTTGTTTATGTTCAAACTTTGCATAATGATTGTTTACACATTGAAGATGTGCACCTCCTATTTTGTACACATTTCATGATTTTTTACGTGCAGCGCTTTAGTGAAAGCAGGTCTAGTAGTGGGTCCACTCCATCCGTTCGTCTGACCGCAACTATTTTGGGGTGCCTAGTTTGTGTAATCTGTAACTCAAATATAATTTCAAACTTTACATAATGATTTTTCACACATTGAAGATGTGCACCTCCTATTTTGTGCACATTTGAAAAATATTTTTACATGTTTTTACGGGTATTGAACTTAGAAATTTTTTCCATCAGAAATGCTTAGGGGGTGACTGGTTTGTGTAATCTGTAACTCAATGAGTTTTAATTCCTTAATATCAAACATTGCATAATGCTTATTCATACATTGAACATGTGCACCTTCTATTTTGTGCACATTTGATCAATATTTTCTTATTTTTTAGGGCTGTTGAAATTAGATATTTTATCAATCCGAAATGCTTAGGTTGTGTCTGTGACTCCAGCAGTTTTCTTTTCTTCATATTCAAACTTAGTACGTTATGACTGCCCACACATTGAACCCTGTGTCAAATGTGCACCCTATATTTTGTGCACATTTGATAATATTTTTGGGATTGTTGAACTTAGACATTATTACGTCTACACCGCCTTTGGAGTGCTTACATTGTTTATTTGTGTGTAATCTGTAATTGAAACATATTTCATTCCTTTATATTCAAACTTTGCATAATGATTGTTCACACATTGAAGATACTCACCGGCGACGCAGGTCCAGAGCAGAGTTTGGTCTTGTTTTTTTTTCATTTTTGGGGTCTTGAACTTATTTTTTTTTCCCCGTAAAAATGCTTAGATGATGCCCGATTTGTGTAATCTGTAAGTCCAACAGTTTTCATTTCTTTATTTTCAAACTTGGCATAATGATTGGTCACACATTGAAGATGTGCACCTCTCATTTGTGCACATTTGATAAATATTTTCTCATTTTTGACTAGTGTTGAACTTAGACAAGTTTTCCATCTGAAAAATGTAGGGGGTGTCTGGTTTGTGTTATTCATATTTGAGGTCTTGAACTTAGAATTGCGTTAAAAGACATATTTGCCATGTTTCAAATTTGCGACTGGGGCATGAATTACCTACATCCGTCAACGACAGACTGATTTTGACATTTTGCGAGGATATTATTTTCACGAAACTAAACCCCTCAAGAAAATTTCCTAATTTACATTACATGATCCAGCTTATGAGATTGTATTACTTATCTCATATACGAGCAGCAAAGGTTCAACAGTCTGAGAAATCACACAGAATTCCTCGAGCCTTTGTCACTGACACACACAAATGAGAGACTTAGATGAAAGCTCAGGCCAAAATATATGCCTCTAAGCCCCACTAGATAGCTCCGAGAGAATATTTATGTTTTAAAAGTGACTTTACACTCCTATGGGATAAACATCTCATATGCTGACCTATATACAATTGACTCTCGTTAATTGGAAGTCCAGGGAACATTAGTTCACATTGAGTTAAGAAAGTAATTGATATGCAAGACATTTCATAAGCTTTTAAATATCCTGCTGTTATTTTTTGTCCAGAAAATGTCATCTGCTTTTTATGCCTACTGTATATATACAAATGCACTTCAAACTAGTTTTAATGTGAAAGCAATCATCAGACGGCCCCAAGAGCAGTCTGATCTGGGTATATTGTTTGCAATAAAGGCAACCAAAGTATATACCCAGAAGAGAGAGCAGACCGCAATTAATGTGAATAGCTGAAAAAGGGTTAAACTATTTACTAAAACATGTTGTGCTAACTTGAAAGAAGTGTCTCTGGGAGAAAGACAGTACTCTAAGTATATATCTTTAAATAAGAAAAAGCCCGAAATATGCATGCGCGGATCCAGGAAGTTTTGTCAGAGGGGGACTTTTACCACGTTTTTCTTTTCATTTTTTTTAGTTGATGAGGGGAGGGAGGAAGCAAATGCTACTATAAACGGGCCATCATCGGCCCACCAGCGAAACGCCATTTGAATGGCATTTCACTGGTGTGCCGATGATGGCCCAACATAGAATGCTGGCTTGGGAGCTTTGTGATTTTTCAGGGGATCGGGACAAGTTTTGCTAAGAAATCCTATATTTTTGTGATTTTCGGGGGGGGGGGGGGGGGGGGGGGGGTCCGGATCCCCCGTCCTCCCCTCTGGATCCGCCCATGATATGCCTCATACAGGAACAGCATGTGTAAACAACATAGTCACAGATCCACATGTAACTGGAGGAGGAGTTTGATCAGGGAGACTGTTTGTTTGATATTACTATATGTTTGATATCCTCAGCAAATCATTTATTGTAACTAAGATGAATTAGTTAAGAAAATAAATTGACAGCTAGAGTTTCAATGTTTCCCTGCCCTCTTCCATATTAATCTCTTCATTTCTTGGGTGTTTGTCTGTCTTTCTGTGTGTCTCTCTCTCATCTCTCCATTCTCTCTTCTCCATTTTATCTCTTCTCCCCTTTTTCTCTTCTACATTCTCTCTCTCTCTGTCCTTTCCCTTCTCTCTTTTTCCCTTCTCTCACTTCTCTCCCCTCTTATCCTTTCTCTCTCTCTCAATCCACTCCCCTCCGTCTAGTCTCCCTTTACTCTCTTCTACCTTCTCTTTTCTCCCTTCTCTCACTTTCTTCTCCCTTCTCTCTCCTCCCCATTCCTTTCTCTCCTTTCAACTTTCTCTGTCTCCCATTCTGTCTGTTCTCTCCCATCTGTCTCTCCTCTACATTTTTCTCCTCTCTCACTCCTCTCCCTTCTCTTTTCTCCATTCTCTACCTCTCTTTTCTTCTCTTCTCTCCACTCATTCTTTCGTTATCCACTCCCTTCTGTTTATCTCATCTTCATTTTTTCTCCTCTCTTTTGTCCCTTCTCCTCTCCCCTCTCTCTTTTCTCCCTTCTCTCACCTCTCCCTTTCCCTTCTCTATTCACTCTCCTCTCCATTCTCTATCCACTCAGTCTTTCTCTCTCCACTCCCTTCTGTGTCTCATCTTCATCCTCTTTCCTCTCCCTTTCTCCCCTCTCTAACTTCTCTCCATTTTCTCTCCTATCATCCCTTCTCTTTACTGTCTTTTGTCTTTTCCTCTCCATTCTCTATCCTCTCCTATCTCTCTTTTCTCCATTCTCTCTCCTTTCTCTCCTCTTTCTTAGTATCTCTTCTCCCCTCTGTCCTTTCTCTCCTATCAGTTTTCTGCTCTCTCCTCCCTATTTCACTTCTCCCTTCTCTCTCCTATTCCTTCTCTCAGTTCTCCATTTCTCCCATCCCTTCTTTCCCCTATCCATTATCTCTCTTATATCCTCTCTCAATTCTCTCTTCTCTTCCTTTATCTCTGCTCCAATATCTGTGTCTCTCTTCTACTCCTCTCCCCTCCATTATCCGCTATCCTCTCATCCTTTCTCTAGATACTCTTACTTCTGTATCTCCCTTCTTTTCCTTCCCCTATCTCTCCGCCATTTTCTATTTTTCCTCTCCATCTTCTCCATTCTCTGTCTCCTCCCTGATCTATCTCCTCTCCATTCTCTCCTCTTCCTTCTATCTCCTACTCTTCTCCATTCTCTGTCTCCTCTCCCTGCTCTTTCTCCTCTCAGGTGGGCTGGAGGGTAAGTGGGGAGGGAGGCAGACGGGAGGGTAAGTGGGGAGGGAGGCGGGAGGGTAAGTGAGGAGAGAAGGAGGGCGGCGGGCAGGAGGGTAAGTGAGGAGGGAGGCAGGCGGGCCGGCGGGTAAGTGGGAAGGGAGGGAGGGAGGCGGGAGGGTAAGTAGGGAGGCGGGCGCGAGGGTAAGTGGGAAGGGAGGAAGGCGGGAGGGTAAGGTGGGAGGCGGGCGCGAGGGTAAGTGGGGAGGGCGGGAGGGTAAGTAGGGAGGCGGGCGCGAGGGTAAGTGGGCAGGGAGGGCGGCGGGTGGGAGGGTAAGTAGGGAGGGAGGCGGGAGGGTAAGTGGGGAGGGAGGCGGGAGGGTAAGTGGGGAGGGAGGCGCGAGGGTAAGTGGGGAGGGAGGGAGGCGCGAGGGTAAGTGGGGAGGGAGGGAGGCGCGAGGGTAAGTGGGGAGGGCGGGAGGGTAAGTGGGGAGGGAGGGAGGCAGGCGGGAGGGTAAGTGGGGAGGGTAAGTGGGGAGGGCGGGAGGGTAAGTGGGGAGGGCGGGAGGGTAAGTGGGGAGGGAGGCGGGAGGGTAAGTGGGGAGGGAGGGAGGCGGGAGGGTAAGTGGGGAGGGTAAGTGGGGAGGGAGGGAGGCGGGAGGGTAAGTGGGGAGGGCGGGAGGGTAAGTGGGGAGGGCGGGAGGGTAAGTGGGGAGGGAGGGAGGCGGGAGGGTAAGTGGGGAGGGTGTGTGGGAGAGAGAGTGTGTGGGGGAGAGAATGTGTGTGGGGGAGAGAGAGTGTGTGGGAGAGAGAGAGTGTGTGGGAGAGAGAGAGTGTGTGGGAGAGAGAGAGTGTGTGGGAGAGAGAGAGTGTGTGGGAGAGAGAGTGTGTGGGAGAGAGAGAGTGTGTGGGAGAGAGTGTGTGAGGGAGAGAGAGAGAGAGTGTGTGTGAGGGAGAGAGAGAGAGAGTGTGTGTGAGGGAGAGAGAGAGAGAGAGTGTGTGAGGGAGAGAGAGTGTGTGAGGGAGAGAGAGAGAGAGAGTGTGTGAGGGAGAGAGAGAGTGTGTGAGGGAGAGAGAGAGAGTGTGAGAGAGAGAGAGAGAGTGTGAGGGAGAGAGAGAGAGAGTGTGAGGGAGAGAGAGAGAGTGTGAGGGAGAGAGAGAGAGTGTGAGGGAGAGAGAGAGAGTGTGTGAGGGAGAGAGAGAGAGAGAGAGTGTGTGAGGGAGAGAGAGAGTGTGAGGGAGAGAGAGTGTGTGAGGGAGAGAGAGAGAGAGTGTGTGAGGGAGAGAGAGAGAGTGTGTGAGGGAGAGAGAGAGAGTGTGTGAGGGAGAGAGAGAGAGTGTGTGAGGGAGAGAGAGAGAGTGTGTGAGGGAGAGAGAGAGAGAGTGTGTGAGGGAGAGAGAGAGAGAGTGTGTGAGGGAGAGAGAGAGAGAGTGTGTGAGGGAGAGAGAGAGAGAGTGTGTGAGGGAGAGAGAGAGAGAGTGTGTGAGGGAGAGAGAGAGAGTGTGAGGGAGAGAGAGAGAGAGAGTGTGTGAGGGAGAGAAAGAGAGAGTGTGTGTGAGGGAGAGAGAGAGAGTGTGTGTGAGGGAGAGAGAGAGAGAGAGTGTGTGAGGGAGAGTGTGAGGGAGAGAGAGTGTGAGGGAGAGAGAGAGAGAGTGTGAGGGAGAGAGAGTGTGTGAGGGAGAGAGAGTGTGAGGGAGAGAGAGAGAGAGAGTGTGTGAGGGAGAGAGAGAGAGTGTGTGAGGGAGAGAGAGAGAGAGAGTGTGTGAGAGAGAGAGAGAGTGTGTGAGGGAGAGAGAGAGAGTGTGAGGGAGAGAGAGAGAGAGAGTGTGTGAGGGAGAGAGAGAGAGTGTGTGAGGGAGAGAGAGAGAGTGTGTGAGGGAGAGAGAGAGAGTGTGTGAGGGAGAGAGAGAGAGTGTGTGAGGGAGAGAGAGAGAGTGTGTGAGGGAGAGAGAGAGAGATGTGTGTGAGGGAGAGAGAGAGAGAGTGTGTGAGGGAGAGAGAGAGAGAGTGTGTGAGGGAGAGAGAGAGAGAGTGTGTGAGGGAGAGAGAGAGAGTGTGTGAGGGAGAGAGAGAGAGTGTGTGAGGGAGAGAGAGAGGGAGAGTGTGTGAGGGAGAGAGGGAGAGTGTGTGAGGGAGACAGTGTGTGAGGGAGAGAGGGAGAGTCTGTGAGGGAGAGAGAGAGAGAGTGTGTGAGGGAGAGAGAGAGAGAGTGTGTGAGGGAGAGAGAGTGTGTGAGGGAGAGAGAGAGAGAGTGTGTGAGGGAGAGAGAGAGAGAGTGTGTGAGGGAGAGAGAGAGTGTGGGAGGGAGAGAGTGTGGGAGAGAGTGTGAGGTTGTGGGAGAGTGAGTGGGAGAGAGTGTGTGGAAGAGTTGGAGAGAAAGTGAGTGGGAGAGAGAGTGTGTGGGAGAGAGCGTGTGTGTGGGAGAGAGTGTGGGAGAGAGTGGAAGAGAGTGTGTGGGAGAGAGAGAGTGTGGGAGAGTGGGAGAGTGAGTGTGGGAGAGTGTGAGTTTGTGGGAGAGCGAGAGTGTGTGGGAGAGCGAGTGTGTGTTGGAGAGAGAGCGTGAGGTTGTGAGAGAGTGTGGGAGAGAGTGTGTGGGAGAGCGGGGGATAGAGAGTGTGGGAGAGCGAGGGATAGAGAAGTGTGGGAGAGCGAGGGATAGAGTGAGGAACGAGGGAGAGAGAGTGTGGGAGCGTGAGAGAGTGGGAGAGTGTGAGGCTGTGGTAGAGCGAGGGAGAAAGAGTGTGGGAGTGCGTGAGGTTGTGGGAGAGCGAGGGAGTGAGTGAGTGTGGGAGAGCGAGGAAGAGAGAGTGTGGGAGAGCGAGGGAGAGAGAGAGTGTGGGAGAGCGTGAGGTTGTGGCAGAGCGAGAGAGTGTGGGAGAGCGTGGTTGGGAGAGAGTGTTGGTGAGGTTGTGGGAGAGCGAGGGAGAGTGTGGGAGAGCGAAGGAGAGAGAGTGGGTGAGCGAGAGAGAGTGTGGGAGAGCGTGAGGTTGTGGGTGAGAGAGTGTGGGAGAGTGAGGGAGAGAGAGTGTGGGAGAGCGAGGGACAGAGAGTGTGGGAGAGCGTGAGGTTGTGGGAGAGCGAGAGAGTGTGGGAGAGCGAGAAAGTGTGGGAGAGCGAGAGCGTGTGGGAAAAAGTGTGTGGGAGAGAGTGTGTGAAAGAGAGAGTGTTGGAGAGATGGGAGAGAGAGTGTGCGGGAGAGAGTGTGGGAGAGCGTGGAAAAGAGAGCATGGGAGAGCAAGGGAGAGAAAGCGAGGGAGAGAGAAAGTGGGAGAGCGAGGGAGAGAAAGCGAGGGAGAGAGAGAGTGTGGGAGAGCGAGGGAGAGAGTGGGAGAGAGTGTGGGAGAGAGAGAGTTAGGAGAGCTTTTGAGAGAGAGTGTGGGAGAGCTTTGAGAGTGTGGGAGAGCTTTTGAGAGAGAGAGTGGGAGTGAGAGAGTGTGGGAGAGAGTGTGAGAGAGAGTGTGTGTGTGGGAGAGAGAGGGTGTGTGGGAGAGACAGAGAATGTGTGGGAGAGACAGAGTGTGGGAGAGAGAGTGTGTGTTGGAGAGACAGAGTGTGGGAGAGAGAGTGTGTGGGGGAGAGAGAGAGTGTGTGTAGGAGAGACAGAGTGTGTGGGAGAGAGACAGTGTGTGGGAGAGAGACAGAGTGTGTGGGAGAGAGATAGAGTGTGTGGGAGAGGGAGTGTGTGGGAGAGGGAGTGTGGGAGAGGGAGTGTGGGAGAGGGAGAGCGTGGGAGAGAGAGAGTTTGGGAGAGAGCGAGAGTGTGGGAGAGAGAGAGAGAGACCTTGGGAGAGAGCGAGAACGTGGGAGAGAGGGAGAGCGTGGGAGAGCAAGAGCAGTGACAAAACTGCTCCATGCTTCTGTCTGGTCATTTTCTGTCACAACTTGTGAACAATAGTACCTGAATGTATGATCATAAGATAAAATTATATTAATAAAAGACTTACGTTTCCCCAAAAATCATCACATATTCCATATCGCAAAAATGGCTGCCAAGATTCGCGCACAACTTCAAAAACATCTTGCAAAATGCATGTGTGGCGGGTAAAATGAGCACAAGATCAATAGCCAATCAGACCTCGAATGCCCGACCAGCTGACCAAAGATTTGCCCAAGCAGAAATGAGCAAATGCTTTCAACAGTGAGACAAAAACTCAGGTCCCATGAAAACAGGCCCTCGCCATAGATTAGCGTGGTATTTCCCAGCCAGCATCCCATGTCGAGCCACTATGGGCTTGCAAGCGAAACGCAATCGAATGGGGTTTTGCTGGCGGGCCGATTAGTGGTCCGATTTTACGTGTTGACTGGGTTCATTATATGACATCGTAGCCAAATACGTTGCGAAACAGCTGCGTGAAACCCTATATTTGCGACCTGGTAAGGTGTGAACCCCAGGGGGGGGGGGGTTTACTCTGATATTTCCATATAGACTACATGTATACTTAGGCTCGAACCGTTTTTGAGGGCTCAAATTTTAAATATATTTTTAATGGTGAGGGGGGATCAGAAAAATGATATGGCGGGGTATGAAAATTTTTGTCTATATTTTAGGGAGGGGGAAAAACAAAAATTGTCCCGTTTTGGGGGGTCATTTCTATGAAATTTTGGGTCTTGTCTTAAGTTCAATGTACAAAATACATAATGGGGATAGTTTGGGGGTTGCTAAAATTTCATTTTTATTTATCTATTTATTTTTAAATTGAAAATGCGACAAGTTCGATATGTTAATTCTTAAACCCTGCAAGGATGGGAGTACGGGCTTCCCCCGTCCCTGGAGATTTACAAATGGATTAGAGTCTGATTCGAAGGCACTAGCCTACTCCCGTTCTATTGCAAAAAGCAAGCGAGTATAATCAGGAAATACCACCATCAGACACTGAATACCATCCCACGGCACCATGAGGGAGAGCCACAGAACATTTACATTAGCAAGACATCTGCAAGACAATAAAAGCAAAGCAACAAGCTCTGATGATTGCAAAACTATAATGGACACAGAAACAAAGACATAACCACCACAAACAATGGGAAGTACATTATTACAATAGATCAGCAACAACAGAACCGCCGTCTTAGAACGGACAGCAGCCTAAGCCACCGGGGGCTTAAAGGCATTTTACTGGTACCAAAGCACAAAACATGTTAAGCTGGCATGGAAGATTCCTAACTATTGCAATTTTTTGTATCATCATGGAGAAGCAATCAAATCAAATTAACATACTATGATGAAACAAAAAAGGCCTCACGACTCACAGATAGTCAGAGTTACAGAAAACCAAGTTGAGTCATGGTGGGCCCTGCTACAGATAAGCACCAGGCCGGGACTAACCAGACGATTAAAGCTTTACGTTAATTTTTGTTGTGTACTACTTGGCGTCCTTTCTAATTTTGCAATCATTTTGAAGAAGAAGAGAGAGCTGTTTGCTTTTCTTTGATTTGTCTTGTGGATGTCTTGTTACTGTGAATGTTCTGTGGCTCTTCCTCATGATGCTGTGGGTTCAGTGGTCTGCAGTGTATGATTGTGGTATTTCCCAATCTTTAAAGCCAGATTATCAATCCGACTTGACCCGGACAAGCCGAAGAAAGTTTGGCTAAGGGAACAATGGGTTCTGCTCCGCCTACGCGAAACTGTTATACGCGTCATTTTAAACGTTAATACCAAAACCTGTAAAGGGGGCGATTTTAATTTTGTATTTTTTTTTATAGAGATGTTCATCGCTTCTCTTCCTATGGTGTAATCATTTTACAACATATTCGTTTTGCAAGAGTATGTTCATAAGTTGATGACTTCAACAACAGAAACCAGCTTTTGACTTCTAAGTTATAGTCAGGACCCTTAGGGACAAAAAATAGGTCCCGTGCAAATTGTGTGCCGATTTATGGTGACCTATATCAAAATCTTCAATGGGGTCGCCTTTAATTTGAAGGTGGTCACCCATTTTAAATCCGCGTCTGAGGCTAGTTATGACGTCATCAATATGGCGACCATAAATAGAAATTGTTCATTTAAGCTATTAGACGGATGGCTGAGAATGGGTTTGCACCCCCCCCCCCCTAGGGAATTTTGCAGACATGTCCTATCTTGTAGAGAATTGAAAGCCGAGTCTTTTAAGAGATGTTTGCACTCTGTGCTCCGGGGCATTAGTCTGTAAGAGCCCGTAACATACGTTACTTAATCAAACTAAGAAAAGTAAATAGAAAGTTTGGGCTACAAATTAAAGACATTTAAATATTTATTTTTTAAAATCATTACTATAGTCTGCATACTGAATATCTTAACTACGTATGACAGCCATTTGAACAAAATTGCGGCTTCCTAAGGTGTCATATGCGTTACATAAATCAGATAACCCATTAAAATTTGCAAGTGTGGCTAACATCATTAACATTTACAATCTCTCTGTGTATTTTGCAAAATGTTTTTAACCCTCTCTGACTAGTTTATGCAATTGGCTAACAGAAAAATTAAAGTTTGTTTCCCTAGCTTAAATATTTTTTGCTGAAATAAGCAATTAAACAACCCTACCCCTACCCAGTCTTAAGGTGAGATGTTTGGTATTAAAACTAAAGTAAAAATAGTTAAAAAATATTTGCAGTTGATGAATGTGTTTCATTGTTTGGGATTTATTTGCTTATATGAAAAGACTCATAAATCTGCAAGTTTGTTGCGATTTTTTTTAGTATCAGAGCCTGTAACATATGTTACATGATGTATTAAATTGGCAAGCTCATTCTCTTTACGTAAGATATGCCTAAAATGTTTTAATCTCCTCGAGGGAATTTTGCAGACATATTCCTTCTTATGGTACAACTCGAGCTGCATCGAATAAGGGATGTTTGCACTCTCTATGTTTGGGCGTTAGTCTGAAACAGCGTGTTACATGCGTTACTATATCAAATAAAGGAAATGTAGTTTGAAAGTTTGAGCTAAAATTGTGAAAAAAACTCGCAGCTGTTGGACAGCTAACATTGTTTAGGGATTTTAAACTGGCGCCTATGATAAAGACTTATAGATCTGCTAGTTGTCATCAAGTTTTAAAGATCAGAGAGCGTTACAAATGTTAGCGTGATGAGTAAAATCATCAAACAGTATTTTGACATCAAGCTGAGTAAGGGCCTGCTCCATCCTAATCCCCTTTGGAATTCTGCAGACAAATTACATCTTATGTAACCATTCAAGGTGCATTAAATAAGAAATGTTTGCACTTTGTAAGTCGGGGCGTTAGCCTGTAACAGCTTGTTACATATGTTACTATATCAATTTGTGAATAAGAAATTTGAATGTTTGAGCTACCAAAAGAAGACATTAAAATTATCTAATAAATTGACATTCTTATAGTCTTTATACTGGATGTCTTAACTACATATGGAAGCTGCTTAACATTAATATGGCTAACTGTGTTGTTATGTGCGTTACATGAACCTAATTATAATTTAAAAGCTATAATTGTGGCTATCGTCATGTAGTTAAACAACTACTTTGACTTGGTTTCAAACTGTTTTATTAGATTTTACAAACATATACTCAATTGATGAATAGGAAAAACCAAGTTTGCTTTTCTATCTTAAATATATTGTCTTATAGGAGCTAATACACAGCCCTTCTCCCAGTTTTACAGAGAAGCGAATTTTGTTATTACCGTTTAAGTAAAACACATGAAAGCGATTACAGCGTGTGGATATTTTTCATTTTCTTAGTCTGTCTTGCTCATATATCTACAAGATGTCATTAAGTTAAAGATCAGGACAATTAATGTGTACTTATAAGTCTTTGGTGCCAAAATACTAGAAATTATATTCTTTTCTGATTATCAAGCCCATGGACTGGTGTTACAGATGTTATCAATGACCTTTTGGACACATTTCCTAATACTGTGCATATAATGCTAAATATAGAGCCACAAATAGAAAAGATAGTTTTACATTTTTACAAGAAAATACAATAAATGAAATGGTCCAAACTATTTCTCATCGATTTAACACTCATGTTAAACGTTTGTCGTTGTCTGCTTCTGTGGTAATCATTATTATCACACGCCTCCTTGCAACTAGTAGAATCATCACACAATATTTCAATCATTTACTGTTATTCAATTTTACCACCAGTCCACTCGAAATTGATGAGCCATTATCAACTTTCCAATTTTGCCATTTATGGCTTGGAACATTTGGAACTGATATGAATTCCTAATAGTGGGCTCTTTGAGTATGTATTTCAAGTGATACTTTACAAGTAGGAGAAAGACTAAAGCTTTACGAGGAGAAAACTGTGCCATTAAGAGCAATGAGAACCTGGACTGATGTACCTTGGTATTTCTGTGATAAAGAATCATATCTTAGCTGGTTAACTTTTATAAATGTAGCCTTTCCAAACATGCAACCCACATATTTTCATCTAATAATGTCTCTGCACTTATTATCTTTCCCCAAGCATTCAAAAACTTATTTGAAGTCTTAGTACTTCTTAAGTGCTGAAACCGAGGTAACTCTTTCCCTTCAGATAAACGAACTAGATGTATCACAGCAGGTAAAGCAATGAAATGCAGGATGAACAGAGCGCAAATTAGACCCTTTCAATTCAATGATTCACTAAGTTTCTAAGATAAGAGCGCTTATTAAAGGATGTAACATATATAACTCGCCATAATAAATGAGCAAGGGCACTGTCGTGACATCCTTTTTGATTACACAGTCAGAGGCAAGTGTTTTCAATTTCAGTGTTTTCAATGGATTATGAAATGAGGCACCTTATCAACTTGTTTACTCTGTATAAATCTTCCTTAAGAGCATAATATAGAACTACTGGTTATCCCATTCTACCTATAGTCCACTTTCCTTCTTTTGAATGCAACAGCTAATGATATGGCTGCAAAAACTGAGAAATCATAGGTTTTACATTATTTTAAGACATGCTTCAATGTACTGACATCAAAAAACAACCAACTGCAAACATAATTGATGGCAATGTCCAACTTCATATTCTTTCTCTTATACCAGATAACTTTCAATGTGTAACAGAAATTGTTTCAGACGGTCTGCCAAAACCATCAAGGGTCAACATTGTAACTAAAGAAAACTTATAAATTTCTTTGGGCGCAGCAAATTACTTTTGATCTAAGACCTGAGGACTTGAGCACCAAAAGACTGGATAGGTTCCATGGCAAATGATGCAAAAAAGCAGCCTATCAAATTTCTGTTCAACCAATGTCAGAAATCTTAAAGTATTCTTAGAGGTACACGGTAGAGACATAGATTTTTGCAAAATCAGAGCAAAGTTATCATTTGACTAGCACGGATGCAGAGGCAGCTGCAGTTAGATTGCTCTTGCCACTTCACAGGAAGAGATATATACCAGAGTCATACTCCATTGTATGCATATATGTGAAATGGCATTAAACCCATATTTAATCAGGTGTTTGATCCCATGACACTGACATGCTGTTTCTGCTTTTGAAGAATGCTAAAAGGATTCAAGTTTGGCTGAGTCAAGTTTTTTGACGCTAGCACTGGCCACACATACAAAGAAAATTAAGTCTTTTGATGGCTAAAGAGGAGGATCACACGAAATGCTTATAAGTAATGTTTGTCACAATTACCAATTTTAAGAAGTAATCTTAATTAATGTAACACATATTACACCATAGGAAGCTGTATATTTGTTAAAAAATCTTTTCTTAAGTATCAAAGGTATTCAGCATGCAAACTACATGAATAATTCAAATAAATAGATAGTTTTATGTCTTCTTTCTGTTTCTCAGACTTTCAATTCATTTATTTTTAAATTGATATGGTAACATACGTATCACACCATTACAGGCTAACCCCCAAGTTAATAGAGTGCAAACATCTCTAATTTGATGCAGCTTGAATTGTTCTTTAAGGTAGGATATGTCTGCACAATTCCCAAAGGGGTGGAGAGGAACAGGGTTGTGCTCAGTTTGCAGTCATAATACAATGCCATGATTCTACTGGTTGTGATGAAATGGGTGATTATTTTGCAATAGAAGCAGCCACAATGATAGACATTGTGAGGGTGACTTGAATAAAGATTGTTTTTGAATAATTTTATTTAATAGGAATATTTATTAAATTGTGTCATTTAAATGAGAACTATTATTTTCTATCTATATGTCTATATATTTTGATATTATAGGCATTAGGAAATATGTCATTAAAAAGGTTATATATAACATAGGTAACACAATTCCAAGGGCTTGTTATCAGCAATGACTGTAATTACTAAGACTAAGGCACCAGAGGCTAGAGATTAATAGGAAAACATGTGAAATACGGTATTTTTCTGAAATATCATCCCTTACTTCCAAGAAAATTTCCTAGCTCATTCATTATGCCATGTAACATACGTTAAATACTTTAATATGTGCTCTGATCCTGATGTCAAACTTGCAAATGTATGATTCTTTATTGCATTAGCAAGAAAGTGCCAAAAATGTAAGATATCCACGAGCGTCAAATATTTTCATATATTTTTCTTCAATAATAGATACCAAAATTGGATACTTAAAATTGGAGGTAGGGTTGTTTAATAGCTCATATAAAACAATGTATTTGAGATAGAAAATCAAACTTTGTTTTTTTCTATTAGTCAAATAAGTACTTTATTAAACTAAGATTAAAAACACTTGTAAAAATGCACAAATCGTCTGTAAAATGAATTATGTTAGTCATGATTTCAACTTTCAAAGGGAAATTTAATCTATGTTACGCATAAAACACCATTGAAGGCTGTTATTTTGTTTAAAATGCTGCTTTTATGTAGCTTAGGCATCCAGCTTGCAAACTACATAAGAAATTTGAATAATTAGATGGTTTAATGTCTTCTTTCTGTAGCTCAAACTTTCATTTTGATTTTTTCCTTAGTTTGTTACAGTAACATATGTAACAGGCTGTCAGAGACTAACGCCCTGGAGCACAGAGTGCAAACATCTCTTAAAAGATGCGGCTTGAAATTTTCTTCAAGATAGGATATGTCTGCAAAATTCCCTAGGGGGGGGGGAGCAGGACCTTTTTTAGCTCAAAGTCTATATAGTTTGTATTGGTAAAGTCGTATTAAACCAACACAAATTATTTCTTTAACACAATATCATGTATTTTAAACACATGATGGTTAAGTCAATGTTTTATGTGACTTTGATAATAAATCATTTCTCGATAACTATAATTTTCATGCAAAATACCGTATATTTAACATAAACATGATAAATACCCAGCTTATCAGTAGACCAGAAAAGGTGTGTGTATTTAAGATAACCAAAACACATAATAGGTCTGTTCTCGTAAAACTTATGCTTATGTTGTTCATTAGAATCGCCTAATTGAGAATTAATAATAAAATATCCCATAATAATCATCAATATGCAGCTTAACTGTCCAACTGTTGGTATTTGCGCTATCAACAGAACGAACAATACATTGATTCGTGATCATTTATATCAAGACAATACTAGTATGATTCGATTCTTTTCACAACGAATTTTATTCTGCATTGATGCATGTTTATTTCCCTGTTTGTATCATTTGCCCAGATCTTAAGGTGTTGGGGTCAAGACCCAACCTCCATTTTCCAGCATAAATATTTTCAAAAGTTTAAATTTCTCGGGGCCCACCTTAAGACTGATGGCTGCTAGAGTTTTTGCTCCCCACTAGGGAATTTCGCAAACTTATCCTATCTTAAAGGGAATTTCAGGCTGTGTCTTTTAAGAGATTTTTGCTTTCTGTACGCCTGGGTATTTCTGTACGCCTGGGTATTAGTCTTTGAGAGCCTGTTACATATGTTATCATAGGTCTATTAAATTAAGAAAAAAGAAACTTAAAAAATTTAAGCTACAGAAAGAAGGCTTTAAACTGTCTGATTATTTAAATTACTCATATAGTCTGTATGCTGGCTACTTTAGCTAAATATAAAAGCCTTTGGAGCAAAATTACAGCTACCTACTGTGTTATGAGTATTACTTTAATTAGATTACCCTTTTGCATTTCTACTTTAAATGTATTGTATTATATGGGCAATTAAACAACCCATACATCCAGTTTTAAGGAGCCAAATCTGGTAGGTATTATGTAAATAATTTATATAACACATTCCTGCTGCTGGGTATCTTACATATTTGGGATTGTCTTGCTCATATAATAAAGAATTCTATAGATTTTGCAGGTTTAAGAACACCATCGAAGAAACTTGTTTAAGGCCATAACATATGTTGCATGGCATAATAAATGGACAAGAACATTAACTTGATGTAAGAGATGACATTTCTGGAAAAAATGAATATATTTCACATGTTCTCCTGTAAGTATCTAGCCTCTGGTGCCTAAATCTTAGGCGTTTATTCATTGGTGAGTATTTAAAATAGTAAGTGAGTATGATAAGGAAATACCACAATCACTTACCGCAGACAACCCCATGCCACTGCGAGGAATAGCCACTCAACCATCACGAAACACCAGGTAGACAAATTAAGCAAAACAACCAGCTCTCTCTTCCCCACCAAGATGATTGCAATACTAGAGTGGACATAAAATAACGTACAACAAAACATAGAACAATTCGGTTGCCTAGCAACAACATATTGAAGTTGAAAAGACAAGTTTTATATGCAATGAAGCATTTAGGTTCATTCTATATATGTATTATGTGTCTGTCAGAAGTGCCAAACCCAGTCAAAATATATTAACCACCTCTTGATTATTTTAGACTGACCCTCATACTTTAATAATGTATTGGCAGTTTTGTTAAAGTGTATTATTTCTGCATTATTTCAGTCATTTAGACCTAGTCTAACAGTGAAACATTGTTTTATATAAAATATTGTATTAAACATGCCAAATAAGAACATTTAATATCATTGATACATATATTACATCTTATTAATTCTGTACAGATTTCAAATAACCGAAAAGATTATAACTAGCAATGCAAAAAATAAATCAAATAAACCAAAACATTTGACATTGGTACTTATAGCAATAACAGGTCATGAAGGCTCAGTCGCTTATGTGCAAATTTGTTGACTGCCCAGAGCCTTTGCTACTCGCATACACAAAGTGTGGATGGAGAGAAAGGCTCAGACCAGACTTTAGAAGCTAGCCCACTGCGTGAGCATGATCAATTAAAAGACACATTTGCTGATATGCACCAAACTCTCAATAGCTGGTCAAATCTTCATTTAAGCATTTATAAATTAAAATAAAAGAGCTCATTATATATTTTATCTAATGTCAATGAAATTTGGACTTTTGCTACTAGCTGTCAGATAAGACAACATTTAGTATACTATATGATACACACATATAATACAAATGACAATAGAGACAGTCATAGATTTATTTTGGTTTCAATGTGACAGAAATATGATTTCTTTTGGAAATTATTGAAAAAATGACACGTAGAAAATTAGGTATACACTAAACTTTCCCATACTTTCTTAACATTGCACCTAAATATACAAATAGCACTAGCCTTTATTGTGTTGCTGACTATGTTAAAAGTTAACTGGGTACGCAAAATAGTTGACCGATTTTAAATAACTGTATGGCTTAATTTTATTTCTCTTCTGAAAAATATTACAAAAGTTAAAATTCACCATAACTTAGCACCTTGGGCTCAATTTTATATAGAGGATCTTACACAAGTGATCATTTCATATGAAATATATTAGATGAGCCTTTGGCGAGTTTAATTAATTTAAAATGAAATGACCACGAGTGTAAGATTCTGATAAACATAATATGAACTTTCAAATGCAATTTTTATCGCCTTCAAAGTTTGTTTATTTAATGAAAATTTGCATTGTTGTAACGGACTTTGTTATGACTTTACTTGATCCCGCCAAAAGTGTCACGTAACGTGTGGTCATAACATAATTTATGACATGACGTTATTCACTGAATAACAGTAACGTCATATGATAAACTGTCTAAGACAACAGTTTGGAAAACATTGGACCTCATGACATATTTTATATGGCTATATATGTTACTTTAGCAAATTTTGATAGAACATAAGAATGTACCTTTATTCAGCTGTTACTTATAAGGTATAATTTTCTTTCAAACTATAATGGGGCAAATCAACTGCACTATTTTGTTGCTCAGTATTTTTTCTATGCTGTTCGTTTGAAGTTTTTATTGCTGTACATTTTCGGTTATCTACTGCTGTGGTCAGAGGAGATATTAGTGATAGTGTTTATTTTCTTATTAAAAGTAAATCTTATCTTGTTTTACAAACAATGTTATATTTATACTGCAAAACTCATCACTAGAATCATAATTCTACAATGAAATAATTGTAAAAAAGTAGAACCTAGTGGGTGTGTTTTTCGATACCGTTTTAAACTAATACAATATTATAAAATCTCCCAAGAAGCACTTACGGGGATATATCTTTCAAAAGCTCTTACTTGCATGATTTTTTCCTGTATAAACAAAAAATGCCTTTTATGAAGGAGACAAATACCTTTGGCCACGTTGTTGTATGAATACTTTATACATCTCACATAGATCACTTTACACCCCAACGTACAGCTACAGTTGCATGAATATGAACTACAATTATCTGACTGCAATATTTAGAAGTATTTTCGCCCAAAATGTACACATTTCTGGTAGAAAAATATATATTTACAATTTTTGGTCTTGAACTTTTCAAAGTCAAAATGAAAAAAAATGTAAATAATAATAGAAATACATTATATTTTGGTCAAAATACTTCTAAATATTGTAGTCAGATAATTGCAGTTTATGTTTATGCAAATGGTTTTCTCTAAAGTTCACCCAGCGTGTCACAAAATTGCAAACGGTATCAAACCAGGGAGTGACTCTAGAAAGACTGATAAGCATGCTATGGATTGCTCAAAAGCTTGGGAGATTTAATTATATTGTATTAGTTTAAAACGGTATTGAAAAACACTCCCACTAGGTTCTGCTTTTTTACAATTATTTCATTGTAGAATTATGATTCTAGTGATGAGTTTTGCAGTATAAATATTACATTGTTTGTAAAACAAGATAAGATTTACTTTTAATAAGAAAATAAACACTATCACTAATATCTCCTCTGACCACAGCAGTAGATAACCGAAAATGTATAGCAATAAAAACTTCAAACGAACAGCATAGAAAAAATACTGAGCAACAAAATAGTGCAGTTGATTTGCCCCATTATAGTTTGAAAGAAAATTATACCTTATAAGTAACAGCTGAATAAAGGTACATTCTTATGTTCTATCAAAATTTGCTAAAGTAACATATATAGCCATATAAAATATGTCATGAGGTCCAATGTTTTTCAAACTGTTGTCTTAGACAGTTTATCATATGACGTTACTGTTATTCAGTGAATAACGTCATGTCATAAATTATGTTATGACCACATGTTACATGACACTTTTGGCGGGATCAAGTAAAGTCATAACAAAGTCTGTCACAACAATGCAAATTTTCATTAAATTAACAAACTTTGAAGGCGATAAAAATTGCATTTGAAAGTTCATATTATGTTTATCAGAATCTTACACTCGTGGTCATTTCATTTTAAATTAATTAAACTCGCCAAAGGCTCATTTAATATATTTCATATGAAATGACCACTTGTGTAAGATCCTCTATATAAAATTGAGCCCAAGGTGCTAAGTTATGGTGAATTTTAACTTTTGTAATATTTTCAGAAGAGAAATAAAATTAAGCCATACAGTTATTTAAAATCGGTCAACTATTTTGCGTACCCAGTTAACTGTTAACATAGTCAGCAACACAATAAAGGCTAGTGCTATTTGTATATTTAGGTGCAATGTTAAGAAAGTATGGGAAAGGTTAGTGTATACCTAATTTTCTACGTGTCATTTTTTCAATAATTTCCAAAAGAAATCATATTTCTGTCACATTGAAACCAATATAAATCTCTGACTGTCTCTATTGTCATTTGTATTATATTTGTGTATCATATAGTATACTAAATGTTGTCTTATCTGACAGCTAGTAGCAAAAGTCCAAATTTCATTGACATTAGATAAAATATATGTTGAGCTCTTTTATTTCAATTTATAAATGCTTAAATGAAGATTTGACCAGCTATTGAGAGTTTGGTACATATCAGCAAATGCGTCTTTTAATCTTTTAATTGATCATGCTCACGCAGTGGGCTAGCTTCTAAAGTCTGGTCTGAGCCTTTCTCTCCATCCACACTTTGTGTATGCGAGTAGCAAAGGCTCTGGGCAGTCAACAAATTTGCACATAAGCGACTGAGCCTTCATGACCTGTTATTGCTATAAGTACCAATGTCAAATGTTTTGGTTTATTTGATTTATTTTTTGCATTGCTAGTTATAATCTTTTCGGTTATTTGAAATCTGTACAGAATTAATAAGATGTAATATATGTATCAATGATATTAAATGTTCTTATTTGGCATGTTTAATACAATATCTTATATAAAACAATGTTTGACTGTTAGACTAGGTCTAAATGACTGAAATAATGCAAAAATAATACACTTTAACAAAACTGTCAATACATTATTAAAGTACGAGGGTCAGTCTAAAATAATCAAGAGGTGGTTAATATATTTTGACTGGGTTTGGCACTTCTGACAGACACATCATACATATATAGAATGAACCTGCATGCTTCATTGCATATAAAACTTGTTGTCTTTTCAACTTCAATATGTTGTTGCTAGGCAACCGAATTGTTCTATGTTTTGTTGTACGTTATTTTATGTCCATTCTAGTATTGCAATCATCTTGGTGGGGAAGAGAGAGAGCTGGTTGTTTTGCTTAATTTGTCTTCCTGGTGTTTCGTGATGGTTGAGTGGCTATTCCTCGCAGTGCCATGGGGTTGTCTGTGGTAAGTGATTGTGGTATTTCCTTATCATACTCACTTACTATTTTTAATACTCACCAATGAATAAATGCCTAAGATTTAGGCACCAGAGGCTAGATACTTACAGGAAAACATGTGAAATATATTCATTTTTGCCAGAAATGTCATCTCTTACATCAAGTTAATGTTCTTGTCCATTTATTATGCCATGCAACATATGTTACGGCCTTTAACAAGTTTCTTCGATGGTGTTCTTAAACCTGCAAAATCTATAGAATTCTTTATTATATGAGCAAGACATTCCCAAATATGTAAGATACCCAGCAGCAGGAATGTGTTATATAAATTATTTACATAATACCTACCAGATTTGGCTCCTTAAAACTGGGTGTATGGGTTGTTTAATTGCTCATATAATACAATACATTTAAAGTAGAAATGCAAACTTTGGTTTTTCACTAGGCCAAATGAGTATGTAAGTACAAAATAATCAAATTATTTTGAAAAAAAAGCACAGATCAGCTATAAAAGTAAATGTTATTGGTCACAATTTTAAAGGGTAATCTAATTAAAGTAATACTCATAACACAGTAGGTAGCTGTAATTTTGCTCCAAAAGCTTTTATATTTAGCTAAAGTAGCCAGCATGCAGACTGTATGAGTAATTTAAATAATTAGACAGTTTAAAGCCTTCTTTCTGTAGCTTAAATTTTTTAAGTTTCTTTTTTCTTAATTTAATAGACCTATGATAACATATGTAACAGTCTCTCAGAGACTTATACCCAGGCGTACAGAAAGTAAAAATCCCTTAAAAGACACAGCCTGAAATTCCCTTTAAGATAGGATAAGTTTGCGAAATTTCCTAGTGGGGAGCAAAAACATTAGCAGCCATCAGTCTAAAGGTGGGCCCCGAGAAATTTAAACTTTTGAAAATATTTATGCTGGAAAATGGAGGTTGGGTCTTGACCCCAACACCTTAAGATCTGGGCATATGATACAGAGAAATAAACATGCATCAATGCAGAATAAAATTCGTTGTGAAAAGAATCGAATCATACTAGTATTGTCTTGATATAAATGATCACGAATCAATGTATTGTTCGTTCTGTTGATAGCGCAAATACCAACAGTTGGACAGTTAAGCTGCATATTTGATGATTATTATGGGATATTTTATTATTATTTCTCAATTTGGCGATTCTAATGAACAACATAAGCATAAGTTTGTGGTAAAAAGACTTTTCGACATTTAGTGTAACCCAGCGATAATAGAGGGCGCAGTGGAAATAACATGTTATGAATCAGCCAATCAGAAGACGCACGGACTGAAGGCAACGAAAGCCCGCCAAGTAGGAGAACTGAGCGGCATTCAGACGACAGAACTCAGTGTGGGAACACCGACACCTCTTTAGAAGGTAAGTCACTGAATCACCATGTAGTTATATATTTATGTATTATAACAGTGGTTAATACCACAGGCCATCCCATTTTTACAACAACTGGCGACTGCGGTAAATCGGCTTGCAAATTAGCCATGTGCTTTTTGCATTTTTTCGCGGGTGGCCCGGCCTTATGAAATTTTGTTACTTTGATCTTTTTCGATATGTCCCCTGTATTCGAATTTGGATTTGAAATTCTATAATTTGAAAATGCATTTTACTTGAACATGATAACCCCGTTTTAGTTTTAGCGTTGAAATTTTTCGCGAATTTGTCCGTCATTTGCATATTCTATAATGGACTATTCCGTGTATTCATCCGCCATTTTATTTGCATATCTGATATTGCCGTTGACATCGTGAATTGATATTTCGCTTTGAATTTTAATGAACGTTTGAATTGTTTCGCTAGATTTTGCAAATTTCCGTTGAAATATGTCCTACCTTCGTTCTGTTGTTTTACTTCCGTCCGTAATATGTATTTTATGTAAAGGTTATTAGACAAAAGAAGTTCCGGTAACCTTCTTTTGTTTACACTTACCGTGTCGTCGGAATTACCCAATGTTACCCAATGCAATGTTTTCACCAAAGGCCAAAAGTACCCCAGGTCCGCTCTGATGTTTCTATTTGGCAGTTCCCTTGCATATAGCGACTTCCGTCCGTAATATGTATTTTATGTAAAGGTTATTAGACAAAAGAAGTTCCGGTAACCTTCTTTTGTTTACACTTACCGTGTCGTCGAAATTACCCAATGTTACCCAATGCAATGTTTTCACCAAAGGCCAAAAGTACCCCAGGTCCGCTCTGATGTTTCTATTTGGCAGTTCCCTTGCATATAGCGGTTTCGCTTGAATATTCCTGCATTATTTATGGTTTCTTTTATGTGCTCACTGCGTGCGGTCTCGCTTTATTTTTTGCATAAAATGTTTGATTTCTGCATAGGTTATTTGAATGTATAACGTCCGTTTTTGAGCATTTGTCCGTATATATCTATTTCAGGTGCGTAATGTACTAGACTCATGTATGCCGTTTTGGCATTTGTGCGCATTCTTGTCTGCATTTTTTATTTTTGCATATCACGCTAGTCTGCATTATTTTTTTATTAATAAAATGTAGGGACCCTCCCATATGCCCCATATGTATTTGAATATGTCTTCATTTTTCAGCATCGCGTCAATTTTACCGCGACGCTATTCCAGATAACGTGTATTTACATGAAGTCGCTTGATAATCACGTATATTAAGGCCTCATTCTGTACCATTGAACAATTTGCCATGATTGAATGCTTATTTGATTAAAATATGTATTTGTCTTGTTGTTTTATTTATTGCCCATGTTGTCTTGCATATCGTGTCATATTTGGTATGTCGTTATTGCAAATTGCGCGATGGGGCTCAGATAGGTTTTATAAGTATAATTTGATATTATCCATATATCTGTAACTGCAATCATAGTCCTGTTATTTGGTATTTGTGGTCACCATGACCCAGTTCTCGTACTTTATCCCATCTTATTTTCGCGTGTA
Source organism: Loripinus fragilis (assembly GCA_964019695.1). Classification (NCBI taxonomy): domain Eukaryota; kingdom Metazoa; phylum Mollusca; class Bivalvia; order Lucinida; family Lucinidae; genus Loripinus; species Loripinus fragilis. The sequence goes on along the minus strand of OZ026527.1, from coordinate 73,590,714 downwards.
TGCGTGCCTGCCTTTCAATTTCGCGTTAGCATGCATATTCGCGCGATTTTTCATTGGTGAAGACCCACAGCTGGTGAAGAAATGATGTATAATACCAATGCTATAAAGATATTTGTGTAAGTATGTTTTATTATCCCCTTTTCCCCAACATTTTTTTTTAAGTTAGTAAAGGGTGTGCGCACATACATACCACCCATAACTAATTTTATATTGACCTGACAAACCTTTACATGATGAAAAGTTAACTTCTTTTCACTTCAATTTTCAACATCATTTTCTTGCAATCTTTTGAGTGTCTGCTTTGGACGTGTCATAAGAGCTCAGCGATCTGAGTTGTATGACATTGGCCAGCTCTAGACTCGCATTTATTGCTTCATAATTTTATTCATTTAATGGCAATATTTTTATGTCCATTTTTGGAGATTTGCATAATATCTCTTTGTAGTTGTATGTTATTTGCCAAACCTTGACATTCATAAAATTGCTTTCATTTTCAATCGTCAAAAAATTCATATTGGTTTCAGTCCCATGCAATTATGGAACTATGTGAATTTTTATCATAGGTGTCTGAACTTTATTTTGGTATATATATATATATATATATATATTATATATATATATATATATATATATATATATATATATATATATATATATATATATATATATATATATATATATATATATATATATATATTTCAAATGTTTAGCGTGTTCAGTCGCTTATCAAAATTTATAGTCTGTTTCTTAGAACCTCTCGTATGAGCTTCAAATTGAAGCCATTCTATAGATTCTAACGAAGACATACTTTCTAGTTTCGAAATTTATAAAGTGTATTAAATGATATCTTTCTAAATTAATTAAATGGTATAAATCTATAGAAATTTGACATCTAAGTGTATACCCCTGGTTCTTATTTTTGGTATAGTTTGTTCTGCATGGAAACAAAATGTTTATTTATTGAACCAGATATTTTGTCACCTTATTTGACAATAAATTCTTACACCAGATTCTGTGCTGGCTGTTGCTAGGTCTTTGCATCTGCATAGCCGTCACCGAATCTGTTGGCAAAACTTCATTTTTCATTGTTTATCAGCTATATTTGATAGGAATTTTGGTTGTGCTCTGTGCTAGCCTAAGCCATTTGTAGTTTCTCAGGCATTGCCAATTCTGACATCATATGAAATCATAGCTATGTCACAATACATTAATCCATTTATCTGATCATATTTGAAGGGAGTTGTGTGTGTGCTCTGTGTCAGCCCCTTATGTTTGCATAGGCATAGACAACTCTCACATCTCAAACTTTCATCCTTTCATCGTTGTTGTAACACTAGATTCATACCTCATTTACTTCAGCATATTTCATTTTTATGAAAAGAACATTCAGTGATTTGATTCCCTGTCCGTACGTTTATTCTATTATATTCTATCACATTCTATTCTATATTAACTGAAAATCATGGATTTAGCTCAGTGAAAATCATAGATTTAGCTCAGTTTATAAGTTTTTTTATGATCTAAATGAGTCTTGGATTTCTTGTGGATTTTCTACATTTCATATTATCCATATATTATATTAATCCATAAATCCTTACGATAGCAGTGTTAAAAATCAGTAAAACTCATTTTCTATACTGCTGTATTATAAGTATATATTATATTACGCAACTGTTTATTATTTATTTCATTATCTAAACCTTGCTTAGATGTGTATACTAGCTTTAAAAATTATGTAAAAATAGTTCTCATAAGATCAAGCTATAAAATACTATCTTTAGGTAATCCCCTTGTAGAACTCCAATTATGTCATCAACAAATAATTTTTTGTTATCTTTAATTTAGGATCAAGGTACGGTTTCTGCCATTGATTTAATATATATTTTGCCATGTATTATCTTGTGATGTATTTGATATGCTGTTTTTAACTGCATCACATGATCATGCTGGTTAGGAGTGATTTATGATATATTGATTTTGTCATATTGCATATTTTGTTTTTGAGTCATTTCTGTTCATCGTGATTTGTGATGTCATGGCAGATTCTGTCTTTAGCTATTGAGAAGGTTACATAAATAAGTTTGAAGTATTTGCTTTTGTAATGAGTACTTTTTAATTGGATATTTTGATTAATATAATATTGAAGTTTAAGCTTATCAGCAAAATATAGTCCTATTTGGTATTTGTATGGAAACTTATTCCAACTTCTTAGATGACATTTATTTTGTATTAATTTTATAGATTTCTGTCAGAACAAGATTTCAAATTGTCCAAATGTTTATTTTGCTTGTTCATTACACTTTGTAAAGTATACACATTGCAGTGAGATTTGTATATTCATATTCAATTTGCTTCTTTGGTTTAATAAGATTTCTGAATTTCCATATTGAACAGTTTCAGTTGATGTAATGCTTTTGGTTAACATCAAATCTTCAAGTTCCCAGCACTCAATTTAGCTCATTCCATAATATTCTCAATTTGGCATGTATACCTATTAAATTAACATATCAACCTAGTATTTTAGCTTATCAACCCATTTAGTATATCTACTTCTGAATTGAAACACATCAGGTTATCATCCTGTCATAATCATGATCATTCTCATATCTTAATAAGTATTATCATATAACCTTAAATATACAATTTTTCCAGGAACCATTATTTCAGTATAGGTTTCAATTTTATGATCCTTTAGGCTCTGAAAGGTCAGGTGTCTGTCTGCATACTTTCAACCTAAGGATACTATTTTGATGTGTATTATGGCTCTGGAAGAAATGGCATCTTTCCTCGGATTCCAACCATAGAGTAGGTTATATGGACCTGGATCATCTTGATATGTTATCATCTCTAGTGTTATATGTAAAAAGTCATATCATTCATAATTATTCATTCAAAGTTTTGTGGTGCGTCCCATCCTAAAATTTATATCATTATTAATATTTCATCGTTTTTGCGAGATTGAAAAGTTCTCCGGGTCAGTATGTTAAGGCATTTTAATATACTCAACTACAAAAGAAACTCATCAGTTACATTTTTGGGGAATTATAGAAAAATAATTGATAAAATGAAAATATATTTTATACCATATTCTTTAATAATCAATTATGCATCAAAATATTGAGTAATGTAACAGTTTTACTTTAACCCGTCCATGCACTACGCCAAGGTATAGACAAGGGGTCATTTCTAAAAATGACAAGTTTCAGACAATTGGTTTTCACTCGAGTTCTCGTCTAAATCAGTTCACTTCGTACAATAAACGGAGACGAGGCCATCGAGTGTGTGTGGAAGCCAAAACAAACCGCGATAGTTTAGTAAGCCCTGATCTGAGTCCAATAGAGCAGCTGTGGGATGCGCTCTGGCGATGCATCTGGGATCGTTCAGTGCAACTTCGGACTCTTCGACAGCTTCAGGTTGCTCTGCATTAAGAATGGGCTCTGATTCCCAAGAATGTTGTGCGACGTCACGTGCTTTCAATTCGACCTCGTTATGATGCATTTATTGCTGCAGGAGGGAGTCATGTCGGTTTCTCGACGAATCTAATTCACTGAACTGAATTGGACGAGATTGAGATATCAATTCTCCAGCGAAAACTTGTCATTTTTGAAAATGACCCCTTGTCTGTACACTGGCGTACAGCATTAATGGATTTAAGTAAAACCGTTACATTATTCAGTGAATTGCTGCAGAACTGATTGTTAAGGAATATGGTATCAATATATTTATATTTCTTCATTCTGTTTTCCATAATTGCCCCGAGAAGTGACTGATGGGTTTCTTTTGTAGTTGAGTATATATTGTCGCAGAGAATACTAATGGGGTTTTAAGAAAATTTCCATCATGGATACTAGGAGTGCCCATGGAGAGAATTTATATTTTGAGGGGGAGGGGACCATCACTTTGCTTTAATATGATATCTTGGATATCAAGTCAAAATTGTCAATTTATGTTATTTGTTTTAATTGTATGTCTAAAGGTGTAATGCCACACCAAAGAAGTACATGTAAATTTATTTCTATTTATGGAACTCTTTTGGAGTGAGCGATAGTGTATGGACATGTGTGCATGTTTGTTACATGCATGCATGAACATACAATATGGCTCGAGATGTTTTGGTGCTGAGGATATTCCAGGTTTATATTTAGGTTGTCCACAAATGCCGTATTGCTGTATTCGAGGCAGAAAACTGTCCAATACAGGAATACTGTATTCTGTATGCGAAATCTCTCCTTACCCGGAATGCTCTCACACAACCAGAACATCTCCGGAATGGATGTTGTCTTGTTATGTTGTGATTATGTATATATATATTAAATTGTTCAATTATAGTGTATTTACACTGCTCCAACATATATAAATCAAGGGGGTGGATTTCATAAAATAGGACATAGTGCTTTTCAAAAGACTTTAAGGCACATTTTTTTCTACATAGACTTTAAGAAAGGATTTAAAAACCCAGGCCAAGGGGGTGGATTTTATAACAGATATTAAATGTGAGCATTAGTTTTTCAAAAGGAGGAAGAGTGTGGTAAAAAGACATTTCGACATTTAGTGTAACCCAGCGATAATAGAGGGCGCAGTGGAAATAACATGTTATGAATCAGCCAATCAGAAGACGCACGGACTGAAGGCAACGAAAGCCCGCCAAGTAGGAGAACTGAGCGGCATTCAGAGGACAGAACTCAGTGTGGGAACACCGACACCTCTTTAGAAGGTAAGTCACTGAATCACAATGTAACTGTATTATGTATCATTACAGCGGACGCCCCATCGCCCTATTTATTATGTATTCATTTTTACAACAAGTTTTACGAGAACAAACCTATTATGTGTTTTGGTTATCTTAAAGCTGCATAGTCTGTAACTTTTGATCTTTTAATTTTAGAACTAATGTTTCTATTTTTCAAGAACACAGTAAAAAAACTAAAATTCAGGTATACATTTTACCAATTTCGTAAATCTTAACAAAGTATCAGTATCGAAACAACAGCATTTATATTAAAATCAACTGTCTATAATTATTGGAGGGACGCAAATAATTATCGACACGAGTAAAACACACCTGTTTTATAGGATAATTCACTTTTCCGTGCAGTTTTCCGCTCTAGTGAACAGATTTATTGTGAAAACATAACTTAATTCACCTTTTACAAATGATTTAAAAAGAAAATAAATTTTTTCGAAAAATGGTCATAGTTACAGAGTATGCAGCTTTAAATACACACACCTTTTCTGGTCTACTGATAAGCTGGGTATTTATCATGCTTATGTTAAATATACGGTATTTTGCATGAAAATTATAGTTATCGAGAAATGATTTATTATCAAAGTCACATAAAACATTGACTTAACCATCATGTGTTTAAAATACATGATATTTTGTTAAAGAAATACTTTGTGTTGGTTTAATACGACTTTACCAATACAAACTATATAGACTTTGAGCTAAAAAAGGTCCTGCTCCCTCCTCCCCACCTAGGGAATTTTGCAGACATATCCTATCTTGAAGAAAATTTCAAGCCGCATCTTTTAAGAGATGTTTGCACTCTGTGCTCCGGGGCGTTAGTCTCTGACAGCCTGTTACATATGTTACTGTAACAAACTAAGGAAAAAATCAAAATGAAAGTTTGAGCTACAGAAAGAAGACATTAAACCATCTAATTATTCAAATTTCTTATGTAGGTTGCAAGCTGGATGCCTAAGCTACATAAAAGCAGCATTTTAAACAAAATTACAGCCTTCAATGGTGTTATATTCGTTACATAGATTAAATTTCCCTTTGAAAGTTGAAATCATGACTAACATCATTCATTTTACAGACGATTCGTGCATTTTTACAAGTGTTTTTAATCTTAGTTTACTAAAGTACTCGTTTGACTAATAGAAAAAAACAAAGTTTGCTTTTCTATCTTAAATACATTGTTTTATATGAGCTATTAAACAACCCTACCCCCAATTTTAAGTATCCAATTTTGGTATCTATTATTGAAGAAAAATATATGAAAATATTTGACGCTCGTGGATATCTTACATTTTTGGCACTGTCATGCTAATGCAATAAAGAATCATACATTTGCAAGTTTTACATCAGGATCAGAGCACTTATTAAAGTATGTAACGTATGTTACATGGCATAATGAATGAGCTAGGAAATTTTCTTGGAAGTAAGAGATGATATTTCAGAAAAATACCGTATTTCACATGTTTTCCTATTAATCTCTAGCCTCTGGTGCCTTAGTCTTAGTAATTACAGTCATTGCTGATAACAAGCCCTTAGAATTGTGTTACCTATGTTATATATAACCTTTTTAATCACATATTTCCTAATGCCTATAATATCAAAATATATAGACATATAGATAGAAAATAATAGTTCTCATTTAAATGACACAATTTAATAAATACAGTCGAACTTTGGTCGCTCGAACTCGCCTGTCTCGAACACCAGGGATCCCTCAAACTCGTTCGTCGGTCCCGGCAAACTCCCTATACATTTAATGTTAAAATACACCCATGGCTCGAACAGCGATGGCTCGAACTCTCGAACTCAAAGCACGGTCCGCAGGGCGATTTTTCATGCTAAACCGCTATGATGGCTCGAACCAAATATTTCTTTACATGAATCAGTCACACGCTTGATTTAAGTTCATTATTATTTCCATAAGCGCTCCGTGACAATGATGATTTCACCCTTGGGTTGACTAACTGACCAGCCGAACCTATTAAGCAATTAGCGGCAATTAACCAGATAAAAGATTTGAGTAAGTTCTCACTTGTCACCACTTAGTAGGGCGGCCGAAAATGATTAAAGACAATTAATGAGATGTTTTGTAATCAAGAATTCGCGTGCTAAAATGAGTTAAACACACCTGGCTGGATAAAGACAGGCATCGGATTGTGCGGCGGTACAGTCCGATCCGCGTCTTTATTGTAAACATCCTGAGGAGTTTGTCATTTTTTCATGTTTTTATTCGCTGGTGTTTATTGAAACTTGCACATTGTGAATAAATAATAAGAAACAAACTTGTTTGTTTTTTTCTTTTATTGTTCTTAAGGAAACGATAAACAACTGCACATAAACTGTAGCGACACATAAACAGTAACATTCACCCACTAGAAGAAAAAAAACCAGTACAGCTTACTCGATAGCAAATGCATTGATCAGCCTGCGCATATGCGCATGCTGATAAATGTATTTACTTTCAACAGGTTCATATGCTAACACAGGCGGCTTATCATTTTAACTCTAGCATGCAAAGGGTTTGTGATCAGTGACATGTGTCACGTCCGCTTTGCAACTTTGGTCGATAAAAAACGTGATGTCTGTGATGGCATAAAGTACACATGAACCAACTTGAAAATTGTCAGGCTTGGTATCGCTCGAACACATGGATGGGTCGAACTCGCACCGACGGTCCCGACGAGTTCGAGCCAACGAAGTTCGACTGTATTCCTATTAAATAAAATTATTCAAAAACAATCTTTATTCAAGTCACCCTCACAATGTCTATCATTGTGTCTGCTTCTATTGCAAAATAATCACCCATTTCATCACAACCAGTAGAATCATGGCATTGTATTATGACTGCAAACTGAGTACAACCCTGTTCCTCTCCACCCCTTTGGGAATTGTGCAGACATATCCTACCTTAAAGAACAATTCAAGCTGCACCAAATAAGAGATGTTTGCACTCTATTAACTAGGGGGTTAGTCTGTAATGGTGTGATACGTATGTTACGATATCAATTTAAGAATAAATGAATTGAAAGTCTGAGAAACAGAAAGAAGACATAAAACTATCTATTTATTTGAATTATTCATGTAGTTTGCATGCTGAATACCTTTGATACTTATGTCATAGGGGGGAGGGATACTAGATTTCCTATATCCCATTAACCCAAGGCCTGGCCCCATAGCTTTAATATTTACATTGTAGATATAGGAGTAAGCAGTAGTTAGTTATGTACCATTTAGGTAGTTAGTTAGGTAGTGTGTGCATTTGGTAGCACACTGTACACTTTAGGCAGGTAGCTGTAGTTATTTCTTCTACATAACTGACCGTTACTTACTTACATACCTACATTTATGTCTGTGTATACTGTGTTGCACAGTACAGCACACCTTGTCATAATTGTAAATAAAGCTATATTATTGTTTACATATTTATTGCAGGTTTGTTTTCATTATTCACTTCATTGAAATCATTTACGTGTATCATATTTTGCTATTAGTATTTTGTATTTTGTAAATAAGGAATTTGATAAAATGGCGGACTACACGGTATATGCAGTGTGTTGACACTATATATACCGTGTCCCTTCATATTATTATATGACTTACTTACATACCTACATATATGTCTGTGTATACTGTGTTGCACAGTACAGCACACCTTGTCATAATTGTAAATAAAGCTATATTATTGTCAAATAAATATATATATTACATATTTATTGCAGTTGTTCCTTGAAGTATTCGAACTCACGCAACTGACAGGCCAGACAGGCGGTCAGACCTGCGACAATGGTGGCCAGTGTGGTACTTCAGTGATAAAGCAACGCTGATGTTGATGGTATGATGACAGCTTTATAGAAGTCCTATGGTATTTCCCTGAAGATGAAGTGACGTCACGATTTGTTGTTCAGGAATTCCTTGGATTACCGGTGTATATGTGCATATCTGTTGAGATTTCTGACCTGTGTCTACGATCATGTTTATTTGTGGGCCCACAGTTGTTGATCTACACGGAGAGAGATACAAACAGTGCGCGGTGATCATATTGCATGATCAGTGTTTTAGTGTGTTTATATTGTGTTAGTGTTTATTTTGGATATATACACGGATTATTATGTGTAATACGGTAGGATGGTTTATTTACCTTGCAGTCATTTCATGTATTTACTGAATGGAATGTTTCTTTTAAAGTATGTCAATTTTCAAATAATCGATTTACTCAGTCGATCTGATCAGCTGGAATAGTCCCTTTCATTCACAATGTCAACACTTACGCTAAATTAGAGTAATTGTTTACATTGTCTGATTTGGACACATCCCATTCTTGTACATGACATGAGCTATTTTTTGTGTACAGCATTCATCTTTTGTTTATTTTAAATTAGGCTTCATTCATCGATCATTTTTTCTCATCAATCAATATGCACAACTAACATCTAACTCCACATCTATATATAGCGATAGGATCTGTGTAGACTATGTAGGTTGTTGTAGCATACATATACCTCCCCCTCCCAAAATATCCAATAGACTCCTCCAGAAAATCCCGTGCAGCCCATAATAATACGGCCCATGTCATTACTTTTCGCTTATCTTGTGTTACCCAAATCTTGTTCAAACGTCCCACTACAGTACTTCACATTGCGCACTGTAAATATTGGCCAAACCAAAGGATTCTGGACCTGTGGAAGGCAATAAATCTGTGTTTTACATCAAATTATTTTTACAACTCTCATAAATATCTCTTGATGTTTATATTACCAGTGAATGGATAGCCACTTTCAATCCATTGAGTGAACACTGACCAAACCACTGAAAGATTTTCTGGCATTTACCTGTTTGTTTCTTCTGTTGAAAACATTTGCAAGTAGTTTGGATCCAGATCAGGCCTGACAAAATGCTGGGTCTTATCTGGATCAAAACTGTTTGACATTCTGGTGGTATTCCAGAAAGAAGTTTAGACAACTAATCGCCAGTATGCAAAGATTTACAGGTGCATAATCACACAAAACTAAATATAAACATTTCCCAGGAAAGTTATATAAAGTTCAGCAAAGTAATGTTTAACAATTGTGTAAGATTTTTTTTTAATTTTTATTTGTTTGCAAGTATTGGTTAAGTGAATTTGCATTTCCATTGCTCACTGCTCACTTATCTGTGTCAGGTAGCCGTTCCTTTATTACCCTAAATTTATTTGGTTCGTTCCCTGTGCCCTCAATCCAAAAGGGTATTTTCTTATACTCCCGGTGCCCATATTGCCTTTGTTCCCTGTTTGTCTCAAAATATTGACCTTTGTTCCCATGCCCCTTTTCCTTGTTACCCAAAACCTCTGTAAGGGCTTCCCTTACGGCTACTTACTGAATGTAGCGATTATTTAATTATGGACATAATACATTTATTTGTAGTAAAATTGAATTGTTTGTGGGTTTGACATTATTCTGCAGTTTTACAGCTAAGGCCACTCAAACTCCGGATTTATTTACCCCATTATTACTTGAGTTTATTTTTAATTTGGGTTGGGGCATTGAAGGACACAAGCTTGCGAGTGTCCTTAGGGACATCAGTGAGAACAAGACCAGTATAGTCTACCAAAATTGACCTTAGACTGATTAATTTTCGCCCAAATCTTCGTGATATCCGTGCGTTTTCGTGGAGTACTCCGATCTTGGTCACGCTTTTATAGAGAATATAAAGATAATGTCAATTCGTTAATGCAAATGGTCTGATAGCCTAGTGGTTAGACAACTAATTACAAATCAAGCATACCTGGATCGAAACTTGAAAGGAACCTTTTTTTTATATAATTATCAGACTTCTTTCTCTTTGAAGTCAATATTGGTCGTATATTTTATATCATCTTGTGATGAGCTTGACATCTTTCATTTGTATTTAGCCGCTTTTGTATTCATCATTCCCTAAGTTTGCCAGCTGATAACATTTGCAAAGAGTTTGGACCCAGTTCAGTACCAACAGAACGTCGGTTCTGATCTGGATACAGACCATTTGACACTCTGATAGCGTTCCTGTAAGAATTTTCGATAAAGTTAATTTTGATTTAAAGTCATATCAGCAGATGATAACAAAAGTCTCAAAAAATATTCAGCGTGCAAAGAGTTAATTACATGCAGGCTTATTGAAATTGTTAACGGTGCTGTATTTGTTACATAAACGCATGCCAAATTCAAATAAATGTATCCAGTTGTGCACAAAACCAAGAATAAGGACAAAGTAACTAGCAAATAAAAAAAAATGAAAAAAAAATATACTTAAATGCTATTGGACTCGAACCCACATCTTCTGAGTGCTAAAAACACTCGATTATCCATTAGGCTATCGGGGAATTGTGATTAATTTCATTCAGATTAGTAATTGTACAACAATCTAAAGATCAAACTTTTACGAAGATTCATGAAGACTGAGTAAAAAGGTCATTGAATATTCATATGTCTCGGGTCAATTTTGACAAACAATACCATAATCTTTAACCATATACTTGTAGCTATAAATATTTGTCTCCTAATAAATGACTTAAGGACATATGTTACTAAATACTTCCCGTGTTGAAATCTGTTCAATACTTTGCATACAGTTTGTTTTATGCATGGACTATCCATTCATGAAATAAAAAAGGATATGTCACTGTGCTTATAGTAGTTTCAAAGATGCATAGTAATGAGGCAATTCTATTTTTCTTATAAACAGGTACAGTAGGTAAAGCATGACTATTCACTAAAAAATATGGGGTCACCGAACTTATTATCTTTCTGAGGGCCAAACCTAACCCTATCCCATAGGTTTCATGCATAGTTCTATATAAAAAAGTCATAGGTTGACCATTTTGATGATGCCCCTTTTCTATGAAGCAATTCAGCATTAAAATGCTAAAAAGGGAAGTAGAAAAAACACGCTGAAAATATGTGCGACACGGGGCCTCTGATTTCGTAGGCCAGTACGCTAACCACTAGGCCACCAGATAAAGTTGTGCGCGGCTCAAAATACCCGTACATATAGAAGATACAATCCAAGTCTCGGCCCATATCGGATTTGTAACCAGGGTTAAAACTTGAAAATTGTGTACGTCGTTTGTTTTTGCCTGATCTATTAATCTATATTTGGTTTGGAGCTCAGTGGTAGAGTGCTTGACTCGAGACCTAAGGGCCCCAGGTTTGAGCCTTATCGGCATCACTGCGTTGTGTCCTTGAGCAATACACATTAATCCTAGCTTAGTACTGATTCAACCCAGGAAGACCTGTCCAGATGTAACTGAAAGATTGTTGACTGGGATGTAAAGAATCAAATCAAACAAATCTATACTATGCACAATAAGTTTAGCAATTTCTTATGTATCGCATCTTTATATGCTCATCTTTGTGCAATGTCGAACAATTTCAAATGCAATGACGAGAACAGGATCTTAGGCTAAATGAAACCACGATTTTACGGGCGCCATCCTTTAAATAGACATTTGGGGAGAGCAAGAATTGCAGGAGGGGTCAGTAAGCAAAAATGACATCCGTTGTAAGTAATGCAAAATTATAAGCAAGTGATTTTTGTTTGGTGGTCTTACATCTTCCTCATACGCCTATAAAAGCTATTGGCTGTGTGACAGATGTGATAGAGATTTCATGCTGACAAAATCAGCTGCCATCTTTGACGTCAAAACGTAGTCATTATTTGATTACACTTCTAATGTTAGTTGGCGTGCCAATTCAACAGAGACTCAGTTTACAAAGATGGCATAGGCTTACAATGTAATTGATCTTATGGTTGATTAAAACCTTAAGTTGCCGGAAAATAGTGCAATGCATTTGCGAGATAATCGTGACGTTAGACTTTATCTTTCGGCTCGTGCTCTATAGCCATGAAGATGTTTCATTCAACATTATTTTTCTGAATGTGTTGGAAGGCATAAAACAGTTTCACTTGTCAATGTGGTTCAAGAAAAACCGACTAGAAACACCGTTTAAAGGCGATAACGTAAAAGCATTAATAAAAACGTCAAATTTTGAAAACTTGGTCCTTTATTTCTCTAGACAGTTCAGAAAATTGCAACATTTGGTATGCTTTTTTTGGTTTCAGTGACCAAACAATCACTTGAAAATGTTTTTGGCTTCCCATAATGTTCAGAAATACCCACGTTACCCGCTTGCCTTAAAATCTAACGTCACTTTAGCACGGCCTTCCATATTTTTTTTAATGAAAATTCTTGTCAGATGTTCGGCGCTTGTATCTACATGACAGCAAATGAAACTTGAGATCTGATGTGGATGGGCTCACCCATACAAAACAATTGCTAAACTTATTGTGCATGGTATATATTTGGTGCTGAGACGATCTAGTAGGACTCATTTTAGTTACTTTATTTTGTCAAGATAACGTCGGAACATCGATCTGAAATAAGTGTGTCTGAAATCTATATTGATCAGAATACAGACAGGACCAGACCAACTTTCCCCGTTTCCAGACGCAGGAAAGGTGTGCATAGAAATTATTCGCATTTGTCTTTAATTCCAGTAAGTAGATACCACGCCACATTTTACAATGATAAAAAAGTTTGAGAATTGTTCAGGAATTCCAGATTGAAGAAAGTGTGCAATTTTTATATCACATGCTGATATGGGCATCATTGTATATTTAATATTTATAGCTAAATGTATAATATAATTGGTATGACTTTTCTGTTTGAGTGGAACTGCCCTGTGACAAAATTTGCAGTTTTGTCAAAGTAAATGAATCTATATGGTTATAACTACCAAATCTAGCGGGATGAAGTTAGGTTTGGGTTGGGGGAAACTTATTGCACCCCCTAACCCCCCCCCCCCCCCCCCCCCCCGAAAAAATTGTTTGCACTATTGTTCAATAAAAAACAAATATGGGCCCCGGTGCGGTGAAGTAAAGTTTAACGCCTTGACGTTGACTTGGCAAATAGGACTGACCCAGGATGAAAACAAATCATCAGGGACTACAGTGTTTGCTGAATAAAAACAACCATCTGCGACAGATTTAATATGTAGTTTATAAATTGTTTGCGACCGATGACCCCTTAATATATGTATTTGACCACCGCAATTGTTTTCAGAGGACAAGTACAAGTAGGCTTAGTTTTATTATAAAAATGATTTGATGAAAAATGCTTCTTGAACTAGTATAAAAGAAAGAGGGCAAGGATCAGGAATCGATACATACGCCTGCTCTCTCACCAATTCATAATTTTGATAATAATTTTTATTGCCTTAAAACAGCCGAATGTATACTACTGACTGGCTAAACAGGCTTATCTGACTCTTTAACTCACACTTAAACAAAGACCCTTTTCTTTTTCAATAATTCAACTGCTGCTGTAAATGTAATTTGATAGACTCTCCACTAATATACCCCCCGTTTGAATAAACAAGCAGAACTAATCTTACCCCACTTTGAACTGGTGGAACTCATGGAGCTGATAAGATGGTTTGTTTACATCCATCCCGTGGAAGTTTTTCTGTACAGTGTGTAGTACTGACTATGAGCGATGAGTTTAATTACATTTCAAATTTGTCAAAACGGTGATTTTGTCAACTTTGACTGATTTGCGGACTTAGTTTTTTTCTGGCTAGAAGTACCGCAGCTTGATAGAAGGGCTACGCTCTGGTGAGCACAGGTAAAATGTTAGGGTGGTAAATTTCACGTGGGATATATACAACAGTAGAAGGTAGTCTTTTGATCCACTTGTTCGATAGGCAAGGGTTCGAGTCCATGCGGCGGCAAATATTTTTTTTTCTCTCTTAGCATTTTTTTTCTGGTCCTCATAATTTCCCCTGCTTCATTCATTGTCCTATTGTATTCTATCATGTATTCTTTCAACGATAACGTATGAAAGATGCTATTACTGCTTGTTGAACAAAGAGTCCAGAATAAGTTATCTGCGATAAATGTCTTGTACTTTCCCCTGATTTCAGTTAATTTACAGAAGGTCAGCCTGAAAACCAATATTCTGTCACTATGGTTATTTTATAAGATAGACAAATCTTCCCAGTAAAAAGTGACTTGTTTTGTATGCAGAACACGACGTGACGGCGATTTCGTGTATAATTTCGCGAGATATTTTCTTTCTTTTCGCAGCGTTTATACCACATACAGGTGGAAAATATATCTTGAATTTGCTAGAAACTTTCAAGATATTCTTTTCAACTCATGGTGTTTCATGTCGCGCGTTTGCTTTCTGGAAGTTGTTTTATAAGAAGACTGAAGAGGTTAGTCTAGAGTGGTAATCTTTCAGAGGCCCAGGCGAGTCTGCGCACACAAATTAATGTTTGTAATGCGTCCCAATTTATTTGCGCCATAGTAGCGAATAATATACTGGCCCATTCCAGTCTGCACATGCAGATTTGATGACAATTGCTAGTATTACCATTTTCTACGCATGTGCTGTGTACTAAACCTGATAAATTATGGAAGCTTACAGGTGTTCTCTAATACACTGAGTAGTTAAACCCATCTTGAAAAACGTTACATTTTGGGTGTCTGAATGGTACTGTGTCTGAGTACGGTGGACAGTATTTGCCATAGCCCTGATAAACTGTTCTATCATTAAGCATTAATACGTTGTATGGTGGCTTCAAAACGCTATATAAGCATCACTTTGGATCTGCAGAGCAGATTTTTATTTGTCGTCTTTTTCAGATAAATTTTCTGTTTCAGATATCAAATTTCAGCATTCCTTTTCTGATATCATTTTCTTTCAGATATTAGTTCTATTTCAGATATCATAACAGACAATTTTTCAGATAGATTTTCTTTTTCAGATATCAAAACAATTTTATTTTCAGAAATTTGCACACTTTGTTGACAAGCCAGTTATTTTCTTTTAGAACTAGATAGATATTATATATCAAGATGGATAACAAATCTGACGCAGAATTACGTGAAATCAGAAGATTAAGAAGAGAGCGACTTAATGAGGAGAATATAAGCAGACAGCAGTTGCAAGAACAGATGGACATTTTTCACAGCAGAGAGATCTGTTTCTACGCAGACAGAGACAAGCAAGAGAAACATCAGCTGCTGAAATAAAGAGTACAGCATTGACTGAGGGGTTGGAAAATAATGGTGGCAGACAGGAGACAAGTACTACTTCCATAGGTGTGGAACAAAGAAGTGGTATGTCCGATAGCAGAGCAGTGCAAAGCACTAATGCTCAAAGAAGAGGAGATAATATTTCAGGTGTGCACAGTGTGTCTGATAGCAGATCAGTGCAAAGCACAAATGTCTGCGAAAGGAGACAGAGTATCGATAGAAGCCATAATTTGTCAGATGATAGGGTAGTGCAAAGCACTATTAATCAGCCAAGTGGAGAGAATACCTCAGGTGTGCACAGTATGTCTGATAGCATGGCAGTGCAAAGCACTAATGCCCAGGAAAGGAGATAGCTTATTTCCTACTAGAATATCTGTTGATGGTAAAGCAAATTCAAAAGAAATTGCTTTTGAAAATCAGAAGGGGGTGTCTGCAAGTAGTATGACAAAACAGAACCCTCAACATCCTGTTAGAAAGGATATAGAGAATACTGCTGATTATGAAGATGATCTGAATTCTGGAAAGGAATATCCAGATCAAATTAAAAGAAGACTTGACTTCAAGCATTCAGTTGACTATGCAGACACACCAAGTGTGATTAAAGAAACACAAACAACTGATACCAGAAATGATCTCTAACATCCTGAAATGCCTGATAGTAGATTTTCAAAGCATGAAAATAAAAGAGAGTCATTACATTTAATGGATGGAAGGGAAAGAAAGTCAACATAACTGATCCTATGCAAATGCCATCTGATGAATATAAGAGGATGATGGATTTGAAAAGAGATTATGTTAGAGATAGAGAGAGGGATGAAGTAGGAGTATATGGGCGAAACACGCCAAATGCAAGTGTAGGCTTTAGAGAACCTCCATATAGAGCATTCTATGAAAACCCATTTGGAGATTCTATGGGTTTGTCAGGGTACAAAGAGTATCCTAGAAGGATAAACCCTCATCCTTATAAGTATGATGATGGTTATGACAACTATCCAAGATAGTATTATGAGGAGCTGCAAGTAGCAAAGTACAAAATTAAGCTAGAGGAGGAAAGAAGTTATTCGTATCTCAGAGAATTAGAAAGGCAAAAGTTAGAAGAAATCAGAGAAAATAGACAATTGCTTATCTTGAATAGACATAAAGAAGATGAACTAAGAAAGAGAGAGAATAAACTCAGAGATTTAGAAGAGCGGATGCTGAAAATGGAAGCACACTTCAACTCCGCTAATGATCAAAATGAAACAGAAGATGAAGTTAAATTGTTAGAAGATGAGCAATACCATCTATTAATAAGACAACAAGAACTACAGGAAATAGAAAAAGAGAAAGATCACTTGCGTAGTATTGCTAATGAAACAGCAAATAGAGAAAAAGAATTAAGTAGAAAAGAAGAATATCTCAAGAAAATGGAAGGGTAACTTTTAGAAAAAGAAGAAGGCTTGAGAAAGCAAATACAATCAGGCTTGCCAAGTGAGGCAATAGACAAAGTAACCATACAGAAGGAAGCTGAGGTTACACATTTTGTCAAGCCATATATAACACCATTTTCTGGCATGGAGCCTGTGCAAAACGAGTGTTCCTTTGAGGATTGGAAGTTAGAGATACAATGTTTGATCCAATCAGGTGCATATCCTGATTACATTGTGGCCCTGTGCATCAGAAACTCTCTAAAAGTTCCAGCTAAAAGAGCTATAGTAACACTTGGTTCTTCGGTGACAAGCCAAGAACTTATAGAAAAATTACAAAATGTTTTTGGGAATGTTGCCAGTGGTGAAAGTGTACTCGCAGAGTTTTACACTTCATCCCAACAGCCCACTGAGAGTGTTACAATGTGGGGTTTGAGATTGGAAGAAGTAGTCCAGAGAGGCATTGAAAAGGGACAGATAAGTGAAGGACAGAAAGATGAAATGTTAAGAACAAGGTTCTGGCGCAATTTGTACAACAAAGAGTTGCAGAATGCAACAAGAGTTTATTATGACCAGTTAAAAGATTTTGACAATTTAAAAACAAAAGTAAGGTCAGAAGAGTATTGGAGTTTGAAACCTTCAGCTGAAAAGAACACAACCAGTAAGGTTGCCATTAATACTCCAGCTCCTGAGAAAAAGGTAGAAGTAAAAACAGAACCTCAAGCACAACATCAGCCACTACAGCTAGATCCAAATACTAGTGCGCTAAAAGATGTTTTCAGGAGATTAGAGAAGATTGAGAAACAATTGAATTCTAAAAGAAATAGATGACGTCACCCTAATTATAACAATAACAACCAGAGATCAAATACAGCAAATCAGCAAGAGCATCCTAATGATAATGCTAATAGGAATAAGAAGGATACTGAAAGCTCTAAGAAGGATACTTTAAACAAGTAGGTGCCTCTGTTGTTGGGCAAACTAGAGGCAAGCAAACAGCTAATTTGCGCCCAAATCAAGATATATTACATGCTTTAGTGGGGCATGAGAATATAAGTGAGATATTAATAAATGGAGTTAGAACAATGAGTTTAGTCGATACTGGTTCTCAGATAAGTACAATTAGTGAGGGATACTTGAAATATCTAAACCCTGTACCAGAAGTAAGAAATCTGGATGAGTTGGAGTTGGACGTTAAATGTGCAGATGGCCAGTCTCTGCAATATATAGGCTATGTAGCCGTTGATGTACAAAGTACATTCAGTGAGAACCAGGAAGATTATCCACCTTTTCCAATGTTAGTTGTTCCAACAATAGACTATCATGAAAAAGTACCTGTTATTGTTGGCACAAATATAATATCGCGTCTAAAAGAACGCAATCTAGAATCATGTAATGTGCCACATACTTGGCAGTTAGCATTTTCATCAGTTGCTAATAACAGTGTAGGAGTTGTTAAATCCACTACACATGTTACTCTCCAACCAATGGAGATCAAAACAGTAACAGGACTGGTTAGAAAGAAACAGCATGTAGAGTCGGCCATAACAGAACAGATGGATGGTAATTCCACATCTAAAGCAACAGTTTGTCCAAGAGTTGTCAGCCTCACAAATCCTGGGAAAACATCAAGAGTCCTAGTAAGGATATGCAGTATGTCTGCCAGAACTTTAAAAATTCCACCTAAGTCAAATTTATGTGACTTACATGAGGTGAAAGTGCTCAGATCACCATCAGTAGCACAACCATCTGACAACTCTGACACTGTGAACATCAAGCAACAACGAATTGTTGATGATGGTGATGATGATGATGATGATCAACCTGAAGTTGATCTTGATGCATCTGTTCTTACTGAAGAGCAGAAGCATAAAGTCAGAATTATTTTAACAAATGGCAGAATATCTTTTCTAAAGGTCCTACTGACCTTGGCTGTACAAATTTAGTAGAGCATGAAATCCAGCTGGAGAATGAGGACCCTTTCAAAGATCCATATAGGCGTATCCCACCTGCTCTTATTCAGGAGGTCAGGGAACACCTAAATGAGATGATTGAGGCCGGAGCAATCAGACCCTCCAAAAGCCCATTCAGTTCCAATGTGGTAATTGCACGGAAAAAGGATGGCTCAATCCGTTTCTGCATAGATTACAGGAAACTTAACCAGCGAACTGTAAAAGATGCATATGCCATCCCCAGAGTCGATGATACTTTGCAGTTGCTTGCAGGTGCAAAGTATTTTAGTACATTGGACCTGAAAAGTGGCTACTGGCAGGTGGAAGTTAAGGAAGCAGATAAAGCCAAGACAGCCTTCCAAGTAGGCTCACTCGGATTCTACGAATGTAATAGAATGCCTTTTGGTCTTTGTCACGCTCCAGCGACTTTTCAGAGGCTGATGGAAAGATGCATGGGTGATCTCAATCTTAGAGATTGTCTCATTTATCTTGATGACATCATCATCTTTTCAACCACCTTTGAGGAGCATCTGGAGCGATTGCAAGCTGTCTTTGCGCGTCTGCAAGACCATAACCTTAAGCTGAAGCCTGTCAAATGTAAGCTGTTTCGCCGTAAGGTTTTGTACCTTGGTCATGTGGTGTCAGAAGCGGGTATCCACACAGATCCGAACAAGATTGATGCTATACAAAACTGGCCCGTTCCAAATTCTGTCCGTGAGGTTAGACGCTTTCTTGGCTTTGCGGGTTACTATCGCAGGTTCATTAAGGGTTTTGCATCTATAGTTAGACCACTTAATGACTTGTTGGTAGGTCAAGTGACAAACCCGAAAGCCAGAAAGAAGAAACCCCCAAAAAGGGTCCCATTCAAATGGACACCTGTACAGCAGGAAAGCTTTGAGACCATTATTGACAGATTGTCTAACCCTCCTGTGCTTGCATATGCTGATTACTCTCTCCCTTTCAAGGTCCATACTGATGCCTCAGTTAATGGGCTGGGTGCAGTTCTTTATCAGAACCAGGACAATAAGGAGAGAGTGATTGCTTATGCTAGCAGAAGTCTGAAACCTTCAGAGAGGAATTACCCAGCTCATAAGCTTGAGTTCCTGGCATTGAAGTGGGCAGTATGTGAGAAACTTCATGACTATCTTTATGGTAGTCAGTTTGAGGTGATAACGGATAATAACCCTCTCACCTATGTTCTCACTACTGCCAAGCTTGATGCCACGGGACAGAGATGTGGTTACAAATACAGGAGTGGGAAGAAGAATGCGGATGCTGATGGGCTTTCACGCTGCAAGCATCCCCAGGAAGTAAAGACCATCTTTCCCGACATGCTTAAGGCCATATCGCATTCTCTGTTAGTAATGGATAAGGACTGTTCATTGTTTGAAAGCTTGGCTGTTTCCCCTGCTCATGTATCTAAGCAGATACTTGAGATTCCAGAACAGCTACTGCAGACCTACGGACTTACGTTCAAGGATTGGAGAAAAGCCCAACTGAGTGATCCATGCATCGGGTTTATACTCAATAAGGTAGAAACAGGTTTTAAGGCTCCAGCTAAGCAGACCTTAGACCAGGCTGTTGATGCCCGTTACCTTAGAGAGTGGGATAAACTCTTTGTCAGTCAGTGTGTTCTCCACCGTAAGGTCTCAATCAATGAACAGGACTTTCAGCAACTAGTTCTTCCACCAGTTTTCCGTCAAGAGGTTTTTCAGGCTCTACACGATGACCTTGGACATCAAGGAAGGGACAGAACAACATCTCTGTTTAAACAGAGGTTCTTCTGGCCTGGAATGGATGCCTTTGTCAAAGAAAGTGTAAGGGCCTGTGACCGATGTATTAGACGGAAGGCTGTTGGTGGAAAAAGTGCTGAATTGGTGAATATAACATCAAGTTCACCTATGGAGATTGTGTGCTTGGACTACCTTTCGCTCGAAAGATCAAAAGGTGGTCACGAGAACATCCTTGTAATAACTGATCACTTTTCTTGGTACGCTCAGACCATTCCCACACGGAATCAAACGGCTAAAACAACAGCCCGGGTGTTGTTTGATGACTTCATCATACACTATGGCTCTCCTGCAAGAATTCACAGTGATCAAGGTCAAAACTTTGAGTCACACCTTATTAAGGAACTTTGCCAGATTGCCAGAGTGGAGAAGTCAAGGACAACACCCTATCATCCAATGGGAAATGGCCAGGTTGAAAGATTCAACCAGACCCTGCTTAAGATGCTGGGAACCCTTGAAGAGTACCAGAAAAGTGATTGGAAGTCACATGTTCCAACTCTTGTGCATGCCTATAACGCCACTTTTCACAACAGCACTGGATTTTCCCCATACTTCATTATGTTTGGGCGGCATCCAAGGCTTGCAATTGATGCCTTTCTTGGGATAACTCCTGATACTCTGTCATCGACTAAGTCTACAGAGTATGTGCGCAAACTAAGGCAATGCCTAAACTTTGCGTACAGGAAGGCTCAAGAGCAAGCTAAGAAAACAGGGGCTGTTTATAAACATCATTATGATGAAACAGCTAGGAGCTCTGTTTTGATGCCGGGAGATCTGGTGCTTGTCCAAAAGGTTAGTGTTAAAGGCAAGCATAAGATAGGGGACAAATGGGAGCATGATCCATACATCGTTATAAGTCAACCTAACGATGATATCCCAGTTTATGCGGTTCGTCGGGACAATTCAAGAGCAAAGAAGACAAGGCTGCTTCATCGCACTTTGCTTCTTCCTTTTGTTGGCCTTCCTCGATTGGATGAGGAGGATTTAATTTAGAGGAGGATCCTGATAGTTTGGTTGTGGTTGGGGATGATCAGCAGGATCAGGCTATAAGTCAAATTGACCCTTGTGACTCTGCAGTGCGTACCAACTCTGAAGACTCTTTGTTGTCTGAGAATGACGATTCTTCAGGCAAGGAAGCGCCTTTGGAATTGGATGGCACAGGTAAATGTTATGTGATACCCATGCTTCGTGGTCCTGATGATCCTGGTGTTCTTCCTCGAGACACAGCGCTGCCACCAACCAGAGCTCAGGAACTTCGTGAGTCTTCTGGTTCCCCTTCACAGTCATCTTCAGATGACGAGGATAGGCCAAGAAGGCCTCAGCGAACCCGAAAGAAGCCTCAGTGGATGAGATCAGATGGCTGGGTTCTTTCATGAATTTTGTTCACTTCAACAGTGGTACAGCGGAAGTGACTTTTAATTGTAAATATGTTTTATTTTCAGTTACATATCCACCAGATGTTACATCTGGTTGATAGTGATTTTACCTACTGATTTTAATGGATTTTTTTTTCTTCTCAGTGGCACTGCTTTCTACCGAAGTGTGCTTACAAGAACTTCACTGTACCGACATTACATTTTCAGATTTACTGGCAAGCCAAAGATGGATTATCATTTTATTAATTTCAGGACATTTAAAAGTGAGTTGACTCTAGAGCATTACTCATCGTATTGTCTTGAGTTTTCAGATGATTGGCCTTTTATTAGGGATGTGCAGCGCCATTAATTGGATTCAATCAATTATATTTATTTTAGGAATCCATTATGAAGTAGTACATGATATTATTTCATATGCTTGTAAATTTGTATTGTCAGTACTTGTCATTTTTATTGTATTTTATTCTTACAGGTACTCTAGATATCATGATTCAGGACTTGCTTTTCATCTTAATAGGTTAACTAGATATCATGAGCCAGTACTTGTTTTCATACAGGGAGATCGTGTTTCATTTCATTATATTTTGGTTCTGTAGGCTCACAGCAAATTGATATTAACATGCATGAGTTTTTCAGCTATATGTTCCAAAATTGAAGCTGTTTATTTTAAGATATGGCACAGGGTAGCTGTTTACAGTAACAATCTGTTATTTTCAGGAACCATGTTTACTAGGCTGTGTTTCAATTTCATTCTTTACAGGACCATCTTTCATTACATGTACATATTCCATCAGATGATATATGATCTGCCCTAGTAATATTCATTCATAAAGTTCACATTATTCTTATTATTACAGGAAAATCAAGCATTTCAGCTCTATGTGACTGTGGCATATCCTGATCATAGTCACTTGCTCTTTGTTGTTTTCATATTATATATCCAACTTAATTCAGAGTGTATAATCACCCAGAAGTTTGTTGTCAATGTGTTGAACGACCAGAGTCTTAGCAAATATTTAGATTCATTGCATATGGTAGTCAGGTTTGGCTGTGGGGTTTCACTTGTTGGCTACACGTCAGGTAGGGATACAGCCCAATCTCTTGGATGCTGGCAAGTGGTAGCTCTTATGGCCTTATCTGTATGCTATATCAATGAGTTATTAAGGCTATTTCAATGACTTGATAATGGACTTCTGTGGTGATGTAGTATGCTTGGTGTTTCCATTATGTACTGATCATGAGATCTTTTGATTTCCATTGTATGGTTACAGATGATGGCAGATAATTTTTTCCGTGTAATAATAAGATATTCATTACATACCGTTTTGGAATTTGATAAATGTCGGGACGCCATTTCCCTCAGAGGGGAAATATGTCATATGGGGGGATACTAGCACACTGTACACTTTAGGCAGGTAGCTGTAGTTATTTCTTCTACATAACTAACCGTTACTTACTTACATACCTACATATATGTCTGTGTATACTGTGTTGCACAGTACAGCACACCTTGTCATAATTGTAAATAAAGCTATATTATTGTCAAATAAATATATATATTACATATTTATACCTACATATTTATTGCAGGTATGTTTTCATTATTCACTACATTGAAATCATTTACGTGTATCATATTTTGCTATTAGTATTTTGTATTTTGTAAATAAGGAATTTGATAAAATGGCGGACTACATGGTATATGCAGTGTGTTGACACTATATATACCGTGTCCCTTCATATTATTATATGACTTACTTACATACCTACATATATGTCTGTGTATACTGTGTTGCACAGTACAGCACACCTTGTCATAATTGTAAATAAAGCTATATTATTGTCAAATAAATATATATATTACATATTTATTGCAGTTGTTCCTTGAAGTATTCGAACTCACGCAACTGACAGGCCAGACAGGCGGTCAGACCTGCGACACTTAAGAAAAGATTTTTTAACAAATATACAGCTTTGTATGGTGTAATATGTGTTACATTAATTAAGATTACTTTTTAAAATTGGTAATTGTGACAAACATCACTTATAAGCATTTCGTGTGATCCTCCTCTTTAGCCATCAAAAGACTTAATTTTCTTTGTATGTGTGGCCAGTGCTAGCGTCAAACAACTTGACTCAGCCAAACTTGAATCCTTTTAGCATTCTTCAAAAGCAGATTTTGCAAAAATCTATGTCTCTACCGTGTACCTCTGATTTCTGACATTGGTTGAACAGAAATTTGATAGGCTGCTTTTTTGCATCATTTGCCATGGAACCTATCCAGTCTTTTGGTGCTCAAGTCCTCGGGTCTTAGATCAATAGTAATTTGCTGCGCCCAAAGAAATTTATAAGTTTTCTTTAGTTACAATGTTGACTCTTGATGGTTTTGGCAGACCGTCTAAAACAATTTCTATTACACCTTGAAAGTTATCTGGTATAAGAGAAAGAATATGAAGTTGGACATTGCCATCAATTATGTTTGCAGTTGGGTTTTTTCTGATGTCAGTACATTGAAGCATGTCTTAAAATAATGTAAAACCTATGATTTCTCAGTTTTTGCAGCCATATCATTAGCTGTTGCATTCAAAAGAAGGAAAGTGGACTATAGGTAGAAAGGGATAACCAGTAGTTCTATATTATGCTCTTAAGGAAGATTTATACAGAGTAAACAAGTTGATAAGGTGCCTCATTTCATAATCCATTGAAAACACTGAAATTGAAAACACTTGCCTCTGACTGTGTAATCAAAAAGGATGTCACGACAGTGCCCTTGCTCATTTATTATGGCGAGTTATATATGTTACATCCTTTAATAAGCGCTCTTATCTTAGAGACTTAGTGAATCATTGAATTGAAAGGGTCTAATTTGCGCTCTGTTCATCCTGCCTTTCATTGCTTTACCTGCTGTGATACATCTAGTTCGTTTATCTGAAGGGAAAGAGTTACCTCGGTTTCAGCACTTAAGAAGTACTAAGACTTCAAATAAGTTTTTGAATGCTTGGGGAAAGATAATAAGTGCAGAGACATTACTAGATGAAAATATGTGGGTTGCATGTATGGAAAGGCTACATTTATAAAAGTTAACCAGCTAAGATAAGATTCTTTAGCACAGAAATACCAAGGTACATCAGTCCAGGTTCTCATTACTCTTAATGGCATAGTTTTCTCCTTGTAAAGCTTTAGTCTTTCTCCTACTTGTAAAGTATCACTTGAAATACATACTCAAAGAGCCCACTATTAGGAATTCATATCAGTTTCCAAATGTTCCAAAGTAAGTAATGGTGCAAAGATCAGGAATCGATACAATCAAGTACCACACCTGACCCAGGATACCAATGGGAAAGTGACAAACTCACAGAAGACACCACAAACGAGAGCCAAGAGGTCAGCCCTTTCCCAGCAGGTGACCAAAAAGCACATATAAACAGACGCGCACAAAACATAGCAAACACAAGACAGAACAAAAACATAAAAGATCCACAAAAGAAGTACCGCCTTGGAATGGTCAGTAAAATATTTTACTGGAGGGCTTAAACCGGTTTAACGGCGCCAACCTCACCCTTAATTCAGATGTGGATCAAGACACATAGATATTTGGTTTGCATGAAAGGGCAAATATTGGCAAAATATAAATGGCAAAATTGGAAAGTTGATAATGGCTCATCAATTTTGAGTGGACTAGTGGTAAAATTGAATAACAGTAAATGATTGAAATATTGTGTGATGATTCTACTAGTTGCAAGGAGGCGTGTGATAATAATGATTACCACAGAAGCAGACAACGACAAACGTTTAACATGAGTGTTAAATCAATGAGAAATAGTTTGGACCATTTCATTTATTGTATTTTCTTGTAAAATTGTAAAACTATCTTTTCTATTTGTGGCTCTATATTTAGCATTATATGCACAGTATTAGGAAATGTGTCCAAAAGGTCATTGATAACATCTGTAACACCAGTCCATGGGCTTGATAATCAGAAATGAATATAATTTCTAGTATTTTGGCACCAAAGACTTATAAGTACACATTAATTGTCCTGATCTTTAACTTAATGACATCTTGTAGATATATGAGCAAGACAGACTAAGAAAATGAAAAATATCCACACGCTGTTATCGCTTTCATGTGTTTTACTTAAACGGTAATAACAAAATTCGCTTCTCTGTAAAACTGGGAGTAGGGCTGTGTATTAGCTCCTATAAGACAAACCGGGCCGCGTAGCGCAGTCGGTAACGTGTCTGGCTACAGATGCGTGTCTGACTGCAGATCCAGGGGTCGCGAGTTCGATCCCAGCCCGGTCCCGTACTTTCGTGGAGATTGATCATGAAATAATTTCTGCGGTCATTCTCCTCCCTTCCGCTGATTTATTCAAGAAGGGTTGCTGTCAGTTACAAGCGAAAGTATGTGCACAAATTACTGGTTAACCGCTTGTTCAAGCCTGCCCAGGAAAAAGTGTGGTTAGGTGAACTGACCGTCCCGCAATGACCATAGCTGTTGACTTGGGACGTAAAGCAACAAAACCAACCAACCAACCTATAAGACAATATATTTAAGATAGAAAAGCAAACTTGGTTTTTCCTATTCATCAATTGAGTATATGTTTGTAAAATCTAATAAAACAGTTTGAAACCAAGTCATAGTAGTTGTTTAACTACATGACGATAGCCACAATTATAGCTTTTAAATCATAATTAGGTTCATGTAACGCACATATCAACACAGTTAGCCGTATTAATGTTAAGAAGCTTCCATATGTAGTAAAGACATCCAGTATAAAGACTATAAGAATGTCAATTTATTAGATAATTTTAATGTCTTCTTTTGGTAGCTCAAACATTCAAACTTCTTATTCACAAATTGATATAGTAACATATGTAACAAGCTGTTACAGGCTAACGCCCTGACTTACAGAGTGCAAACATTTCTTATTAAATGCACATTGAATGGATACATAAGATGTAATTTGTCTGCAGAATTCCAAAGGGGATTAGGATGGAGCAGGCCCTTACTCAGCTTGATGTCAAAATACTGTTTGATGATTTTACTCATCACGCTAACATTTATAACGCTCTCTGATCTTTAAAACTTGATGACAACTAGCAGATCTATAAGTCTTTATCATAGGCGCCAGTTTAAAATCCCTAAACAATGTTAGCTGTCCAACAGCTGCGAGTTTTTTTTCACAATTTTAGCTCAAACTTTCAAACTACATTTCCTTTATTTGATATAGTAACGCATGTAACACGCTGTTTCAGACTAACGCCCAAACATAGAGAGTGCAAACATCCCTTATTCGACGCAGCTCGAGTTGTACCATAAGAAGGAATATGTCTGCAAAATTCCCTCAAGGAGATTAAACATTTTAGGCATATCTTACGTAAAGAGAATGAGCTTGCCAATTTAATACATCAGGTAACATATGTTACAGCCTCTGATATTAAAAAAAATTGCAACAAGCTTGCAGATTTATTAGTCTTTTCATATAAGCAAATAAATCCCAAACAATGAAACACATTCATCAACTGCAAATATTTTTTAATTATTTTTACTTTAGTTTTAATACCAAACATCTCACCTTAAGACTGGGTAGGGGTAGAGTTGTTTAATTGCTTATTTCAGAAAAAATATTTAAGCTAGGGAAACAAACTTTAATTTTTCTGTTAGCCAATTGCATAAGCTAGTCAGAGAGGGTTAAAAACATTTTGCAAAATACACAGAGAGATTGTGAATGTTAATGCTGTTAGCCACACTTGCAAATTTTAATGTGTTATCTGATTTATGTAACGCATATGACACCTTAGGAAGCCGCAATTTTGTTCAAATGGCTGTCATACGTAGTTAAGATATCCAGTATGCAGACTATAGTAATGATTTTAAAAAATAAATATTTAATGTCTTTAATTTGTAGCCCAAACTTTCAATTTACTTTTCTTAGTTTGATTAAGTAACGTATGTTACGGGCTCTTACAGACTAACGCCCCGGAGCATAGAGTGCAAACATCTCTTAAAAGACTCGGCTTTCAATTCTCTACAAGATAGGACATGTCTGCAAAATTCCCTAGGGGGGGGGGGGGGGGGGGGGGGCAAACCCATTCTCAGCCATCCGTCTAATAGCTTTAATGAACAATTTCTATTTATGGTCGCCATATTGATGACGTCATAACTAGCCTTAGACGCGGATTTGAAATGGGTGACCACCTTCAAATTAAAGGCGACCCCATTGAAGATTTTGATATAGATCACCATAAATTGGCACACAGTTTGCACGGGACCTATTTTTTGTCCCTAAGGGCCATGACTATAACTAAGAAGTCAAAAACTGGTTTCTGTTGTTGAAGTCATCAACATATGAACATACTCTTGCAAAACGAATATGTTGTAAAATGATTACACCATAGGAAGAGAAGCGATGAACATCTCCATAAAAAAATACAAAATTAAAATCGCCCCCTTTACAGGTTTTGGTATTAACGTTTTTAATGACGCGTATAACAGTTTCGCGTAGGCGGAGCAGAACCCATTGTTCCCTTAGCCAAACTTTCTTCGGCTGGTCCGGGTCGAGTCGGATTGATAATCTTGCTTTAAAGATTGGGAAATACCACAATCATACACTGCAGACCACTGAACCCACAGCATCATGAGGAAGAGCCACAGAACATTCACAGTAACAAGACAAATCAGAAAAGAAAACCAAATGGCTCTCTCTTCTTCAAAATGATTGCAAAATTAGAAAGGACACCAGTAGTGCACAACAAAACATAACGTAAAGCTTTAATCGTCTGGTTAGTCGCGGCCTGGTGCTTATCTGTAGCAGGGCCCACCATGACTCAACTTGGTTTTCTGTAACTCTGACTATCTGTGAGTCGTGAGGCCTTTTTTGTTTCATCATTGTATGTTAATTTGATTTGATTGCTTCTCCATGATGATACAAAAAATTGCAATAGTTAGGAATCTTCCATGCGAGCTTAACAGGTTTTGTGCTTTGGTACCAGTAAAATGCCTTTAAGTCCCCGGTGGCTTAGGCTGCTGTCCGTTCTAAGACGGCGGTTCTGTTGTTGCTGATCTATTGTAATAATGTACTTCCCATTGTTTGTGGTGGTTATGTCTTTGTTTCTGTGTCCATTCTAGTTTTGCAATTATCAGAGCTGGTTGCTTTGCTTTTATTGTCTTGCAGATGTCTTGCTAATGTAAATGTTATGTGGCTCTCCCTCATGGTGCCGTGGGATGGTATTCAGTGTCTGATCGTGGTATTTCCTGATTATACTCGCTTGCTTTTTGCAATAGAACGGGAGTAGGCTAGTGCCTTCGAATCGGACTTCTAATCCATTTGTAATTCTCCAGGGGCGGGGGAAGCCCGTACTCCCATCCGTGCAGGGTTTAAGAATTAACACATCGAACTTGTCGCATTTTCAATTTAAAACTAAATAGATAAATAAAAATGAAATTTTAGCAACCCCCAAACTATCTTCATTCTGTATTTTGTACATTGAGCTTAAGACAAGACCCAAAATTGCATAGAAATGACCCCCCAAAACGGGACAATTTTTGTTTTTCCCCCTCCCCAAAATATAGACAAAAATTTTCATACCCCGCCATATCATTTTTCTGATCCCCCCTCACCATTAAAAATATATTTAAAATTAGAGCCCTCAAAAACGGTTCGAGCCTAAGTATACATGTAGCCTATATGGAAATATCAGAGTAACCCCCCCCCCCCCCCCTGGGGTTCACACTTTACCAGGTCGCAAATATAGGGTTTCACGCAGCTGTTTCGCAACGTATTTGGCTATGATGTCATATAATGAACCCAGTCAACACGTAAAATCGGACCACTAATCGGCCCGCCAGCAAAACGCCATTCGATGGCGTTTCGCTTGCAGGCCCATAGTGGCTCCATATGGGATGCTGGCCGGGAAATACCACGCTAATCTATGGCGAGGGCCTGTTTTCATGGGACCTGAGTTTTGGTCTCACTGTTGAAAGCATTTGCTCATTTCTGCTTGGGCAAATCTTTGGTCAGCTGGTCGGGCATTCGAGGTCTGATTGGCTATTGATCTTGTGCTCATTTTACCCGCCACACATGCATTTTGCGAGATGTTTTTGAAGTTGTGCGCGAATCTTGGCAGCCATTTTTGCGATATGGAATATGTGATGATTTTTGGGGAAACGTAAGTCTTTTATTAATATAATTTTATCTTATCATCATACATTTAGGTACTATTGTTCACAAGTTGTGACAGAAAATGACCAGACAGAAGCATGGAGCAGTTTTGTCACTGCTCTTGCTCTCCCAAGGTCTCTCTCTCCCACACTCTCGCTCTCTCCCAAACTCTCTCTCTCCCAAACTCTCTCTCTCCCACGCTCTCTCTCCCACCCTCTCTCTCCCACACTCCCTCTCCCACACACTCTATATCTCTCCCACACACTCTGTCTCTCTCCCACACACACTCTCTCTCCCACACACTGTCTCTCCCACACACCATCTCTCTCCCACACACACTCTCTCACACACCCTCTCACACACTCTCTCCCACACTCTCTCTCACTAACTCTTCTCCCTCACTCTCTCGCTCCCACTCTCTCCCACGCTCTCTCTCAAAAGCTCTCCCACGCTCTCTCAAAAGCTCTCCCACACTCTCTCTCCCAAGCTATCCTAACTCTCTCCCACACTCTCTCTCTCGCTCTCCCACACTCTCGCTCTCCCACTCTCCCTCGCTCTCTCTCCCTCACTCTCTCCCATGCTCTCTCTCTTCCACGCTCTCCCACACTCTCTCCCGCACACTCTGTCCCATCTCTCCAACACTCTCTCTTTCACACACTCTCCCACACTCTTTCCAACACTCTCTCTCCCACACTTTCTCGCTCAATCACACTCTCTCGCTCTCCCACAACCTCACACTCTCCCACACTCTCTATATCCCTCGCTCTCCCACACACTCTCCCACAACCTCACGCTCTCCCACTCTCTCTCTCCCTCGCTCTCCCACACTCTCTCTCCCACACTCTCTCTCCCACACTCTCTCTCCCACAACCTCACGGTCTCCCACACTCTCCCTCGCTCTCCCACAACCTCACGCTCTCCCACTCTCTCTCCCACACTCTCTCCCTCGCTCTCCCACAACCTCACGCTCTCCCACAACCTCACCCACACTCTCTCTCTTCCTCGCTCTCCCACACTCTCTCTCGCTCTCCCACAACCTCACGCTCTCCCACACTCTTTCTCCCTCGCTCTCCCACAGCCTCACGCTCTCTCTCTCCCACTCTCTCCCTCGCTCTCCCACACTCTCTCTCCCTCGCTCTCCCACTCTCTCTATCCCTCGCTCTCCCACACTCTATCCCTCGCTCTCTTCCCCCACTCTCTCGCTCTCTCACGCTCTCTCCCACACACTCTCTTCCACACACATTCTCTCTCCCACACTCTCTCTCTCCCACACTCTCCCACTCCCACACACTCTCTCTCCCACACACTCTCTCTCCCACACACTCTCTCTCCCACTCACTCTTGCTCTCCCACAACCTAACACTCACTCTCTCTCCCACTCTCTCTCTCACACACTCCATACTCTCTCTCTCCCACACACTCTCCCTTTCTCCCACACACTCTCTCTCCCACACTCTCGCTCTCTCACAACCTCACACTCACTCTCGCCCTCCCACAACCTCACACTCACTCTCTCCCACTCTCATACACTCTCTCCCACTCTCTCCCACACTCTCTCTCTCTCCCACTCTCTCCCAGACACTCTCTTCCACTCTCCCACACACACACACTCTCCCACTCACTCTCCCACACACTCTCCCCCTCTCTCACACACTCTCTCCCACACTCTCCCTCCCACACACACTCTCTCTCTCCCACACACTCTCTGTCTCTCCCACACACCCTCTCTCTCCTACACACACTCTCTCGCACACTCTCTCTCACTAACTCTCTCGCTCCCACTCTCTCTCCCACACTCGCTCTCCCAAGCTATCCTAACTCTCTCTCTCCCATACTCTCTCTCTCGCTCTCCCACACTCTCTCTCTCCCTCGCTCTCCCACACTCTCTCCATCACTCTCCCACACTCTCCCATGCTCTCTCTCTCTTCCACGCTCTCCCACACTCTCTCTGCACACTCTCTGTCCCATCTCTCCAACACTCTCACACACTCTTTCCCACACTCTCTCCCACACTTTCTCGCTCTATCACACTCTCTCGCTCCCCCACAAC
Source organism: Loripinus fragilis (assembly GCA_964019695.1). Taxonomy (NCBI): domain Eukaryota; kingdom Metazoa; phylum Mollusca; class Bivalvia; order Lucinida; family Lucinidae; genus Loripinus; species Loripinus fragilis. The sequence continues at coordinate 73,558,186 of OZ026527.1, read as the reverse complement.
CTCAAACTCTCCCACACTCTCTATCTCCCTCGCTCTCCCACAATCTCTCTCCCACACACTGTTTCTCCCACAACCTCACGCTCTCCCACACTCTCTCTCTCCCTCGCTCTCCCACACTCTGTCTCTCCCACACTCTGTCTCTCCCACACACACTCTCTCTCCCACACTCTGTCTCTCCCACACTCTGTCTCTCCCACACACACTCTGTCTCTCCCACACTCTGTCTCTCCCACACACCCTCTCTCTCCTACACAGACACTCTCTCTTACACACTCTCGCTCTCCCACACTCTCTCCCACAACCTCACGCTCTCCCACACTCTCTTTCTCCCTCACTCTCCCACAGCCTCACGCTCTCACACTCTCTCTCCCTCGCCCTCCCACACTCTCTCCTTCGCTCTCCCTCGCTCTCACACACTCTCTCTCCCTCACTCTCCCACTCTCTCTATCCCTCGCTCTCCCACTCTCTCTATCCCTCGCTCTCCCACTCTCTCTATATCCCTCGCTCTCCCACACTCTCTATCCCTCGCTCTCCCACACTCTCTATCCCTCGCTCTCCCACACTCTCTCTATCCCTCACTCTCCCACACTCTCTCTATCCCTCGCTCTCCCACACTCTCTCTATCCCTCGCTCTCCCACACTCTCTCTATCCCTCGCTCTCCCACACTCTCTCTATCCCTCGCTCTCCCACACTCTATCCCTCACTCTCTCCCCCGCTCTCTCCCACACACTCTCTTCCACACAAATTCTCTCTCTCCCTTACTCTCTCTCCAACACACTCTCTCTCCCACACACTATCCCACTCACTCTCTCTCCCACACACTAACACTCTCTCTCCCACTCTCTCTCTCAGTCTCTCTCTCACACACTCTCTCTCCCACTCTCCCTCTCCCACACACTCTCTCGCCCACTCTCCCACAAACTCTCTCTACCACACACTCTCTCTCCCACTCACTCTCCCACACACTCTGTCTCTCACAGTCTCTCTCACACACTCACTCTCCCACACACTCTCTCTCCCACACTCACTCTCCCACACACTCTCTCTCCCACTCTCCCACAAACTCTCTCTCCCACACACTCTCTCTCCCACAACCTAACACTCACTCTCTCTCCCACTCTCTCTCTCTCTCACAGTCTCTCTCTCACACACTCCCACACACTCTCTCTCCCACTCTCCCACACACTCTCTCTCCCACTCACTCTCTCTCCCACACTCTCGCTCTCCCACAACCTCACACTCACTGTCTCCCACTCCCATACACTCTCTCCCACACACTCTCTCTCACACACTCTCTCTCTTCCACACACTCTCTCTCTCCCACACACTCTCTTTCCCACACACTCTCTCTCCCACACACTCTCTCTCCAACACACTCTCTCTCCCACTCTCCCACCTCACACTTTCTTTCACTCACTCTCGCTCTCCTACAACCTCAAACTCACTCTCTCCCACACTCTCTCTCTCCCACATTCTCTCTCCCACACTCTCTCCCACACACTCTCTCTCCCACTCTCTTCCACATACTCTCTCTCCCACTCACTCTCCAACAACCTCACCCACACACACTCTCTCACCCACTCTCCCATACACTCTCTCTCCCACACACTCTCTCTCCCACTCTCCCACACACTCTCTCTCCTACACTCTCGCTGTCCCACAACCTCACACTCACTCTCTCCCACACACTCTCTCTCCCACTCACACTCTCTTCCACATACTCTCTCTCCCACTCACTCTCCAACAACCTCACCCACACACACTCTCTCACCCACTCTCCCATACACTCTCTCTCCCACACACTCTCTCTCCCAATCTCCCACACACTCTCTCTCCTACACTCTCGCTCTCCCACTCACTCTCGCTGTCCCACAACCTCACACTCACTCTCTCCCACACTCATACACTCTCTCCCACACTCTCTCTGTCCCACACACTCTCTCTCCCACAACCTAACACTCACTCTCTCTCCCACTCTCCCACACACTCTCTCTCTCTCCAACACACTCTTTCTCCCACACACTCTCTCTCCAACTCTCCCACACACTCTCTCTCCCTTTCTCCCACTCACTCGCTCTCCCACAACCTCACACTTTCTCCCACTCACTCTCGCTCTCCTACAACCTCAAACTCACTCTCTCCCACACTCTCTCTCTCCCACACTCTCTCCCACACACTCTCTCTCCCACTCACACTCTCTTCCACACACTCTCTCTCCCACTCACTCTCCAACAACCTCACCCACACACACTCTCTCTCTCCCCACACTCTCTCTCCTCACACTCTCTCTCTCCCCCACACCCTCTCTCCCACACACACGCTCTCTCCCACACACTCTTTCTCCCACTCTCCCACACACTCTCTCCCACAACCTCACACTCACTCTCCCACTCACTCTCCCACAACCTCACACTCACTCTCTCCCACACTCATACACTCTCTCCCACACTCTCTCTGTCCCACACACTCTCTCTCCCACTCTCCCACACACTCTCGCTCTCCCACAACCTCACTCACTCTCTCTCCCACAACCTCACACTCACTCTTTCCCACTCCCATACACTCTCTCCCACACTCTCTCTGTCCCACACACTATCTCTCCCACACACTCTCTCTCTCCTACACACTCTCTCTCCCACACACTCTCTCTCCCACACACTCTCTCTCCCACTCTCCCAAACACTCTCTCTCCCACAACCTCACACTTTCTCCCACTCACTCTCCTACAACCTCAAACTCACTCTCTCCCACACACTCTCTCCCACACTCTCTCTCCCACACACTCTCTCCCACACACTCTCTCCCACTCACTCTCCCACAACCTCACTCACACACTCTCTCCCACACACTCTCTCTCACCACACTCTCTCTCTCTCACCACACTCTCTCTCTCCCCCACACTCTCTCTCTCCCCCACACGCTCTCTCCCACACACTCTTTCTCCCACTCTCCCACACACTCTTTCTCCCACTCTCCCACACACTCTCTCTCCCACTCTCCCACACACTCTCTCTCACACTCTCGCTCTCCCACAACCTCACACTCACTCTCGCTGTCCCACAACCTCACACTCACTCTCTCCCACAACCTAACACTCACTCTCTCTCCCACTCTCACTCACACAAACTCTCTCACAGTCTCTCTCTCACACACTCCCACACTCTCTCTCCCACTCACTCTCTCTCCCACACTCTCGCTCTCCCACAACCTCACACTCACTCTCTCCCACTCACTCTCGCTCTCCCACAACCTCACACTCACTCTCTCCCACTCCCATACACTCTCTCCCACACTCTCTCTGTCCCACACACTCTCTCTCCCACTCACTCTCTCTCCCACACTCTCTCTCTCCCACTCACAGTCTCTTCAACACACTCTCTCTCCCACAACCTCACCCACACACACTCTCTCCCACACACTCTCTCTCCCATACTCTCGCTCTCCCACAACCTCACACTCATTCTCCCACTCACTCTCCCACAACCTCACACTCACTCTCTCCCACACTCATACACTCTCTCCCACACACTCTCTCTCCCACTCTCCCACACACTCTCGCTCTCCCACAACCTCACTCACTCTCTCTCCCACAACCTCACACTCACTCTCTCCCACTCCCATACACTCTCTCCCACACTCTCTCTGTCCCACACACCTCTCTCCCACACACTCTCTCTCCCACTCTCCCACACACTCTCTCTCCCACAACCTCACACTTTCTCCCACTCACTCTCCTACAACCTCAAACTCACTCTCTCCCACACACTCTCCCACACTCTCCAACACACTCTCTCTCCCACTCACACTCTCTCCCACACACTCTCTCCCACTCTCTCTCCCGCACACTCTCTCTCCCGCACACTCTCTCTCTCTCTCCCGCACACTCTCTCTCTCTCTCCCGCACTCTCTCTCTCTCTCCCGCACACTCTCTCTCTCTCCCGCACACTCTCTCTCTCTCCCGCACACTCTCTCTCTCTATCCCCCACACTCTCTTTCTCTCTCCCGCACACTCTCTCTCTCGCACACTCTCTCTCTCTCTCTCCCGCACACTCTCTCTCCCGCACACTCTCTCTCCCGCCTCCCTCCCTCCCCACTTACCCTCCCGCCTCCCTCCCTCCCCACTTACCCTCCCGCCTCCCTCCCTCTCCACTTACCCTCCCGCCTCCCTCCCTCCCCACTTACCCTCCCGCCCTCCCCACTTACCCTCCCGCCTCCCTCCCTCCCCACTTACCCTCCCGCCTCCCTCCCTCTCCACTTACCCTCCCGCCTCCCTCCCTCCCCACTTACCCTCCCGCCTCCCTCCCTCCCCACTTACCCTCCCGCCTCCCTCCCTCCCCACTTACCCTCCCGCCTCCCTCCCCACTTACCCTCCCGCCTCCCTCCCCACTTACCCTCCCGCCTCCCTCCCTCCCCACTTACCCTCCCGCCTCCCTCCCTCCCCACTTACCCACCCTCCTCCCTCCCTCCCCACTTACCCACCCTCCTCCCTCCCTCCCCACTTACCCATCCGCCTCCCTCCCTCCCCACTTACCCTCCCGCCCCCCTCCCTGCCCACTTACCCTCGCGCCCGCCTCCCTACTTACCCTCCCTGCCCACTTACCCTCCCGCCCTCCCTTCCCACTTACCCTCCCGCCTCCCTCCCTCCCCACTTACCCTCCCGCCTCCCTCCCTCCCCACTTACCCTCCCGCCTCCCTCCCTCCCCACTTACCCTCCCGCCTCCCTCCCTCCCCACTTACCCTCCCGCCTCCCTCCCTCCCCACTTACCCTCCCGCCTCCCTCCCTCCCCACTTACCCTCCCGCCTCCCTCCCTCCCCACTTACCCTCCCGCCTCCCTCCCTCCCCACTTACCCTCCCGCCTCCCTCCCTCCCCACTTACCCACCCACCCAACCTCCTCCCTCCCTCCCCACTTACCCACCCTCCTCCCTCCCTCCCCACTTACCCACCCGCCTCCCTCCCTCCCTACTTACCCTCCCGCCTCCCTCCCTGCCCACTTACCCTCACGCCCGCCTCCCTACTTACCCTCCCTGCCCACTTACCCTCCCGCCCTCCCTGCCCACTTACCCTCCCGCCCTCCCTGCCCACTTACCCTCCCGCCTCCCTTCCCACTTACCCTCCCGCCTCCCTCCCCACTTACCCACCTGCCTCCCTCCCTCCTCACTTACCCTCCTGCCCGACGCCCTCCTTCCCTCCCCACTTACCCTCCCGCCTGCCTCCCTCCCCACTTACCCTCCCGCCTGCCTCCCTCCCCACATACCCTCCCTCCCCACTTACCCTCCCGCCTGCCTCCCTCCCTCCCCACTTACCCTCCCGCCTGCCTCCCTCCCTCCCCACTTACCCTCCCGCCTGCCTCCCTCCCTCCCCACTTACCCTCCCGCCTGCCTCCCTCCCTCCCCACTTACCCTCCAGCCCACCTGAGAGGAGAAAGAGCAGGGAGAAGAGACAGAGAATGGAGAAGAGTAGGAGATAGAAGGAAGAGATCATGGAGAGGAGATAGATCAGGGAGGAGACAGAGAACGGAGAAGATAAGAGAGGAAAAATAGAAAATGGCGGAGAGATAGGGGAAGGAAAAGAAGGGAGATACAGAAGTGAGAGTATCTAGAGAAAGGATGAGAGGATAGCGGATAATGGAGGGGAGAGGAGTAGAAGAGACACAGTTATTGGAGCAGAGATAAAGGAAGAGAAGAGAGAGAATTGAGAAAGGATGTAAGAGAGATAATGGATAGGGGAAAGAAGGGATGGGAGAAATGGAGAACTGAGAGAAGGAATAGGAGAGAGAAGAGATAGGAGAGAGAAGGGAGAAGTGAAATAGGGAGGAGAGAGCAGAAAACTGATAGGAGAAAAAGGACAGAGGGGGGAAGAGATCCTAAGAAAGAGGAGCGAGAGAGAAAGGAGGGAGGAAAGAGAATGGAGAAAAGAGAGATAGGAGAGGATAGAGAATGGAGAGGAGAAAGACAAAAGACAGTAAAGAGAGGGGATGATAGGAGAGAAAATGGAGAGAAGTTAGAGAGGGGAGAAAGGGAGAGGAAAGAGAATGAAGATGAGACACAGAAGGGAGTGGAGAGAGAAAGACTGAGTGGATAGAGAATGGAGAGGAGAGTGAATGGAGAAGGGAAAGGGAGAGGTGAGAGAAGGGAGAAAAGAGAGAGGGGAGAGGAGAATGGACAAAAGAGAGGACAGAAAATGAAGATGAGATAAACAGAAGGGAGTGGATAACGAAAGAATGAGTGGCGAGAAGAGAAGGGGAGAGAGGTAGAGAATGGAGAAAAGAGAAGGGAGAGGAGTGAGAGAGGAGAAAAATGTAGAGGAGAGACAGATGGGAGAGAACAGACAGAATGGGAGACAGAGAAAGTTGAAAGGAGAGAAAGGAATGGGGAGGAGAGAGAAGGGAGAAGAAAGTGAGAGAAGGGAGAAAAGAGAAGGTAGAAGAGAGTAAAGGGAGACTAGACGGAGGGGAGTGGATTGAGAGAGAGAGAAAGGATAAGAGGGGAGAGAAGGGAAAAAAGAGAGAAGGGAAAGGACAGAGAGAGAGAGAGAGAGAGAGAGAGAGAATGTAGAAGAGAAAAAGGAGAGAAGAGATAAAATGGAGAAGAGAGAATGGAGAGATGAGAGAGAGACACACAGAAAGACAGACAAACACCCAAGAAATGAAGAGATTAATATGGAAGAGGGCAGGGAAACATTGAAATTCTAGCTGTCAATTTATTTTCTTAACTAATTCATCTTAGTTACAATAAATGATTTGCTGAGGATATCAAACAAATAGTAATATCAAACAAACAGTCTCCCTGATCAAACTCCTCCTCCAGTTACAGGTGGATCTGTGACTATGTTGTTTACACATGCTGTTCCTGTATGAGGCATATCATGGGCGGATCCAGAGGGGAGGACGGGGGATCCGGACTCCCCCCCCCAACCCCCCCCCCCCCCCCCCCCCCGAAAATCACAAAAATATAGGGTTTCTTAGCAAAACTTGTCCCGATCCCCTGAAAAATCACAAAGCTCCCAAGCCAGCATTCTATGTTGGACCATCATCGGCACACCAGTGAAATGCCATTTAAATGGCGTTTCGCTGGTGGGCCGATGATGGCCCGTTTATAGTAGCATTCGCTTCCTCCCTCCCCTCATCAACTAAAAAAATGAAAAGAAAAACGTGGTCAAAGTCCCCCTCTGACAAAACTTCCTGGATCCGCTCATGCATATTTCAGGCTTTTTCTTATATAAAGATATATACTTAGAGTACTGTCTTTATCCCAGAGACAATTCTTTCAAGTTAGCACAACATGTTTTAGTAAATAGGAGTTTAACGCTTTTTCAGCTATTCACATTAATTGCGGTCTGCTCTCTCTTCTGGGTATATACTTTGGTTGCCTTTATTGCAAACAATATACCCAGATCAGACTGCTCTTGGGGCCGTCTGATGATTGCTGTCACGTTAAAACTAGTTTGAAGTGCATTTGTATATATGCAGTAGGCATAAAAAACAGATGGCATTTTCTGGACAAAAAATATCAGCAGGATATTTAAAAGCTTATAAAATGTCTTGCATATCAATTACTTTCTTAACTCAATGTGAACTAATGTTCCCTGGACTTCCAATTAACGAGAGTCAATTGTATATAGGTCAGCATATGAGATGTTTATCCCATAGGAGTGTAAAGTCACTTTTAAAACATAAATATTCTCTCGGAGCTATCTAGTGGGGCTTAGAGGCATATATTTTGGCCTGAGCTTTCATCTAAGTCTCTCATTTGTGTGTGTCTGTGACAAAGGCTCGAGGAATTCTGTGTGATTTCTCAGACTGTTGAACCTTTGCTGCTCGTATATGAGATAAGTAATACAATCTCATAAGCTGACTCATGTACTGTAAATTAGGAAATTTCCTTGAGGGGTTTAGTTTCGTGAAAATAATAAATATCCTCGCAAAATGTCAAAATCAGTCTGTCGTTGACGGATGTAGGTAATTCATGCCCTAGTTGCAAATTTGAAACATGGCAAATATGTCTTTTAACGCAATTCTAAGTTCAAGACCTCAAACATGAATAACACAAACCAGACACCCCCTACGTAATTCAGATGGAAAACATGTCTAAGTTCAACACTAGTCAAAAATGAGAAAATATTTATCAAATGTGCACAAATGAGAGGTGCACATCTTCAATGTGTGAACAATCATTATGCCAAGTTTGAAAATAAAGAAATGAAAACTGTTGGAGTTACAGATTACACAAATCGGGCAGCATCTAAGCATTTTTACGGGGAAAAAACCTAAGTTCAAGACCCCATAAATGAAAAAAAAACAAGACCAAACTCTGCTCTGGACCTGGGTCGCTGGTGAATATCTTCAATGTGTGAACAATCATTATGCAAAGTTTGAATATAAAGGAATGAAATATGTTTCAATTACAGATTACACACAAATAAACAATGTAAGCACACCATAGGCGGTGTAGACATAATAATGTCTAAGTTCAACAATCCCAAAAATATTATCAAATGTGCACAAAATATAGGGTGCACATTTGACACAGGGTTCAATGTGTGGGCAGTCATAACGTATTAAGTTTGAATATGAAGGAAAGAAAACTGCTGGAGTCACAGACACCCCCTAAGCATTTCGGATTGATAAAATATCTAAGTTCAACAGCCCTAAAAAATAAGAAAATATTGATCAAATGTGCACAAAATAGAAGGTGCACATGTTCAATGTATGAATAAGCATTATGCAATGTTTGAATATTAAGGAATGAAAACTCATTGAGGTACGATTACACAAACCAGTCACCCACTAAGCATTTCTGATGGGAAAAATTTCTAAGTTCAATACCCGTAAAAACATGTAAAAATATTTTTCAAATGTGCACAAAATAGGAGGTGCACATCTTCAATGTGTGAAAAATCATTATGCAAAGTTTGAATATATATTTGAGTTACAGATTACACAAACTAGGCACCCCAAAATAGTTGCGGTCAGACGAACGGACGGAGTGGACCCACAACTAGACCTGCTTTCACTAAAGCGCTGCACGTAAAAAATCATGAAATGTGTACAAAATAGAAGGTGCACATCTTCAATGTGTGAACACTCATTCTGCAAAGCTTGAACATAAAAAACGAAAACTGTAGGAGTTACAGGTTAAACAAACCAGACACCCCTATGCATTTCGGATGGAAAAAATGTCTAAGTTCAACACCAGTCAAAAATGAGAAAATATTTATCAAATGTGCACAAAATGAGAGGTGCACATCTTCAATGTGCAAACAATCTTTATGCAAAGTTTGAAAATAAAGTTTGAGTTACAGATTACACAAACCAGACACCATCTAAGCATTTGTGGACGTAAAAATGTCTTAGTTCAACACCCCTAAAAATTGAGAAAATATTCATGAAATGTGCACAAAATAAAAGGTGCACATCTTCAATATGTGAACCATCATTATGCAATGTTTGAATAAACTTTTGGAATTGCAGATTAAACAAACTAGTTACCCCAAAAGTGTTTTAGACGGACAGACAGACAGAGTAGTCCCAATACTAGACCGGATTTCGCTAAAGCAAGGCAGGTAAAAAAGATGACTTATATAGTCTGTGACCTTGACCTTAAGGTCACATCCAGAGGATTGGATTGTGTTGGTTAACACTTAAGACCTTATTATCTGCCACCATTGAAACCATCAAAGGGTCTTCATTATAAGTTTCTAACACAAGTTTATTGTAAAAACTTTGACCATGTGGACTGAAGGACAATTAAACAAAATGACAGAAATGTGACGACTATAGACCTCAACATACTCCATTTGCCAGGGTATTATCAGAGAACAGATTTGCATATGGAATCCTAGCATCCTATTCAGCCTCCTTACCATTCACTGACACTCATGGTTGCTCAAATGTGCTTTTGGATATTGTTGTCTGCTTTTTACATCTGCAGTATAAATTCAAATGCACTTTTCAGACAGCATTCGTGTTTCAGCTATTACTTCCATATGCTTTTAGCAGTTTACAAAGGCCAAATTTAAATCCGTCTCCACATTCGTAACTAGATCATACGTAACATCATCCATTAAACATATTTTGCAAGTTCATGAAAAATTCAAAGGAAAGTTGCCTACTAAACACGATATGTATGTTGCTCAATGTGAAATGGATAATAAATTAACCCTTAAAGTGCCAATCTCAACAAAAGTTGTCTGCTTTTCTCGTCTGCTGAAATGTTTAAGAAGCCTCTGTGGCAAACAGTGTGCACCCAGATCAGACTGCTCCTATAGGAGCAGTCTGTTCTGGGTCCAGGCTATTTGCTTCTATACTTAATTCATCAGTAATGATAGGCAGTTATTTGCAGCAGACGACTTCAGCAAACAACATTTTCAGATGCATTTTTACTTGGCGCTTTAAGGGTTAATAAATCTTGGACCCTCATTTATCCTAAATCCACAGCAGCAGATTAATCACATTGGGTTTTTAGACATCTGAATTTTAAAAAAAAGTTGGTAAGATTTATTAACCCAGATGCGGCGTCTGATCAGGTTCTCCACTTTTTGCTTACAGAAGTTTCTTTTAGAATTTGAATAAAAATGAAAAATATCACCAAACAACCCTAAAATTGGAAATAGACTCGTGCAATTGACAAGGATGGGAAAATACAATTGACATAAATGAGTTAACTCAAAATGACTATTTTGTATTTCACTCAAAAGAACCATTTTAGGGAGAAAGAACTCATTTAACTCTTTTGCCTACTGGGTAATTTTTCATGTGCTTTAGTCGTCTGCTGTTATTTTTCAAAATCTACTTTTTTGAAAAATTCTTTCACAGGGGTACTATCAGAGTGTCAAACAATTTGGATTCAGATCAGGCCTGACATTATGTCTGGCCTGATCTGGGTCCAAACTGTTTGCAAAAGTTATCAGCAGACGACACCTCACTGGCCACTACTGAGTAGGCATGGAGTTAAGTAATAATTTGATACGACAGAATGCAGAAGTAGATCTTCTGATCAGAATAATACAATATACCAGGTATGCAAAATTCACTTCCACTGAAGCAGGTCATTTGAGTTATCAGGCTGTGATTTAACTGTACAAAGGTTGACAAGTATGACCATATCAATATACACAAGGATGCAAAAACTACAACAACAAAACAACAAAAATATGTTTGTCCTCTACCTCTTAAGATATACAGCCTCGACCTGCAAAAACCTGTCTTCAGTGTTTGCCAGTCACAAAGGTGCTGATCAGACTGTGCATCCACACAGCCTGATCAGCACCTATGTTATTCATTTATTTGAATGTGTCATATCTAAACGCATTTTTTTTTTCAATTTTCTAGCTAGGCTCTATAGCTGAGAAGAGGTTTGAGAACCCAGAAAGACGGTTTTGTTGCGTTGAGGCCAATATATCAATTCTCAATGAACAGCAAATTAACTCTTTGCTACTGGGTAAAATTTCATGCCTCTCTGGTTGTCTGCTGACTATTTTTCAAAATTGACTTTCAAAAAATTCTTTCAGGAACACTATCAGAGTGTCAAATGGTTTGGATCTAGATCAGGACCAACATTCTGTAGACAAAAGTTTGCATTTGCTTAGAAAGCTAAAGTCCCTTTAATTTAACCCTTATCTTGCCGATATGTTGGTCATGAAAATATTGTCTGCTGATTATATCTGTTGCATATATTTCACTGCATGCGCTCCAAAACACCTTTACCATAGATGCAAACACTATGAACCCTGATCAGATAGACTCTTAATACAAAGACAAGGTATTAATACAACGTCTCCTTGATGTTATATCAAGGGATGTAATGCAGTCTAACTAAAGGAGCAGTCTAATCTGGGTCCATAATGTTTGCACTATATGGTATCAAAGTACATAATCAGATGAGATGGTAAATGACAACTGTCATAAATGGGGGGTCATGAGTTGGTCAAATTCCGTCCATTTGTTATCAAGATATTGAGCGGAAACAAAGTTCTTATATCAATCAAGAGCTATCACTTTGTTACAAAGTTGCCAAAAATGATAGTTAACAATACCGAACTAATCCTTGTCAATATCAATGCATAAATAAAATTTGGTCAAATTCTGTTCATTTGTTCGAGGAAGGCAATACTGACATCCATCAAGGGCCATGACTCTGTTACAAATAAGCAGAAAATGACAGGTAAGAATCTCAACCTAGATCTTGTTAGTATAAATGCATGAAATTCTATCCATTTGATATAGATATTGAGCCATGTGAGAAAAATGATGCATACCTGAAACAATCCCAACCTAGATCTTCTCATTATCAAAGCAATTTTAAAGCATACACATAATTTGGTAAAATTCTATCTATTTGTTCTCAAGATATTGAGCAGAAAACTTATGACAGAAGGACAGAATGATGGAATGATGAATGCCAAACCCAAATCCAATATTTGGAAGTTGGGCTTTATCACAAAATATGTTTCAGTATTGATAATGATAAAGGGAGATAATCAAATATGAATCAAGGACTGGAAACCCTTTCTTGCACGTTTCCACTTTTGAATTCCTTCAAGGGAGTGCAACCATGCTCTCATATGACACACATTCTTGACCTAATATGTATGCCTACCAAATATCATTAAAATATCTCTAAAAATTTATGGAGCACACACGCTTTCCACTTTTAAAGTTCATTCAGGGGAGATAATTCAAACATGAAGCAAGGGAGAGTAAACATGACTGCCCTCAACACACGTCTTGGCCTGCTATATATGCCTATAAAATATCTCAAAGGGTCTTGTCTGTTGCAGCCTTGTGATCACACCTGCTGGGAAAGGGCTGACCCATTGGCCCTCTTATGTGTGTTGATGTTTCCTTATGTTTTTGTCACTTTACCATATGGTGTCTTGGGTAAGGTGAGGTACTTGATTGCATTGATTCCTGATCTTTGCCTTCTTAATTTTTATGAAGAGTACAAGGTTTCAATCTTAAAGTTGAATCAAGGGAGATAAATTAAAACTGAAAGCAAGGGAGAGCAGCCATATCTGCATGAGATACACCATATTGATTTCTAAATATCATCAAAACAAGACGAAAATCTACTCTGGGCCCGTGTCAACGGTGCACATCTTCAATGTGTGAACATAATTACGATGAAGGTGAAGGTGTACATTTTCAATGTATGAACAATCATTATGCAAAGTTTAAATATTATACAATAAAAAATTGTTGGAGGTACAGATTACACAAACCAGACACCCTCCAAGCATTTAACGGAAAAAAATTCTGAGTTCAAGACCCCAATCATCATAATCAGATTTTTGATTAACGTGCAGGTGCAGGGGCATTTCCACATCAGTGGGCCCCTTTCCAGGTAACTGGCTAGTTGCACGCATAGCAGATCTCACATCTGATCTCCAGGTGCTCCTTTCTTGAGGGTCAACTGTGGTGAGCTTCCACTCACGGCAGTCTTTCTCTGTCAGTTTCTTCCATGTTTGCTTGGGCCTCCCTGCCCCCCGCTTGCCATCAATCTGCATATCATATGCTGTTCTGATTGCACCACTCGAACGCGCCACATGCCCAAACCAGCGAAGCCTTCTCTCTCTCAAAATGAGGTCGAGGTCCTCAAGTTGAAGCTTTGCCAGTAGCTCGCTTGACCTTACCCTGGCCACATCCTCTGGCTTGATACTGCAGATCTGTCTGATCATGGCCCTATCATTGCGTTGCAAGCGCTGCAGGTCCGTCTTGGTAGGTGGCCAAGTTTCACTGGCATGAAGCATGGCGCTCAGCATGCAAGAGCTGTACACATGGCCACTGGTCTTGTAAGAGAGGTGGTGGGATGTGAGAACTGGTAGTAGCTCCCTAAACTTCTTCCAGGCGGTTTTCACACGAGTAGTGACCGCCATTTCACAGCCTCCACCAGCAGAAAGCATGTCACCTAGGTAGCAGAAGGAAGCTACCACCTCAAGCTTATCAGGTCCGACCTGGACTTCACTCTGTGGTCTGCCGTCAATAGGTCGAGCATTTCCCATGCACCGTGCACACCTATAATCAGGATTTGGTGTCAGTCGTTGCAGCCCACTGCATTTCTTATGCACCCAAAGTTTGCAGCCATTGCAGTAGATGCTGTTGTTGCCTACTCCTGTACGACAGACAGCGCATGGGTATTCGCCTGAACTCTGCAAGAGGTCCAGGCCTGTACCACAGATCATGACCTTTGTCTTTCCTGCATTTACCCTCAATCCCTTCTTCTCCATGGCTTCTTTCCATAACAAGAGCCTCCTAACACATTCCTCTAGGGAGTCAGCAATGATGACAAGATCATCTGCATATAGGTCCTCCCAGGGAACACCAAAAAATGAAAAAAATATTCATGAAATGTGTACAAAGTAGGAGGTGCACATTTTCAATGTGTGAATAAGAATTATGCAAAGTTTAAAAATAAAGACATGAAAACAGTTGGCAAGTTACAGATTACACGATTCAGACACCATCAAAGCATTTTGGATGAAAAAAAAGTTCAACACCCCTAAAACTTGAGAAAATATTCATGAAATGTGCACAAAATAGTAGGTGCACATCTTCAATATGCCATTTTGCAAAGTATGAATATAAAGGAATAAAAACTTTTGGAGTTACAGATACACAAACTAGGCACCCCAAAAGTGATGCAGATGGACAGACTGAAGGACGGATGGATGGAGGGAGTTGACCTATTACTAGACCTGCTTTGGCTAAAGTAACGCAGGCGATAATATTAAAGGGTAAAAGAGCTATTGAGCACACAAAAAGGTTAATTTTTGAAAAAAGAAATCCGCTGACAACAACAAATGCATGACAAATTACTTAGCATGCAAAGAGCTAAGGAAAACATTTGGAAATAAGTCATGACGTGATTTCCAACAATGTGGCATGCAGCTTCCTTTTAAGTCTAGAAACTCCAAATAATGTTTAGTCAGTAGCTTAACACTCATAGAATTTTCAAGAGACTAGCAAAGGCTCTGATCAGACTGTGCATATGTGCAGGCTGGGCTAAGCCTTTGCTGGTCGCACATACCACATTGTTGGAAATCTCATGTCACGGCTCAAATACATCCTATCTTTGATCTGTTCATTTGACAATGGCTTTAAATAACTTTGCGCAAACATATAGGCATTAATGCAAGAATATATCTTAAAACTAAGCATCAGTATATCGAAACATGTTATAATATTTAGAATGAAAGCACTTTTCTACATTTTATTGTATAAACAATACATATTTGGCAAATACATGTACACACTAAGTGTTTAGAATATAAACATGTAAAACAACAGATAAAACTAGTGTTTATAACATACACACCACTTTACAGTATACAACAATCAGAGAAGAGAAGATCCATCTACTGTTGTGCCAACCAAGAGTGATAGTGATGTCATATTTTGTTTACATTTGTTATGTAAAAACATTAACTTGTACATGTACACTCCACTTGAGGTAAAGCGAATCGATGGATCACTTGTGTATTAATCCTATCCTGCAGATAGGATTAATACACAAGTGATCTAATGATTATAAGTCCCTGATAACTTTGTTAACAAAATATGATGTCGCTGGCAGGACAGTATTAATCTAGTCATGTATATTAACACTTTGCATGCTTTTGTTGACGTCTGCTAATTAACTTTTTTTCAAAAATTAACTTTTTAAAAACTATCCAAGTGTCAAATAGTTTGGATCCAGATCAGGACCGACATTCTGTTGTCCTGATCTGCATGTTGTATTGTCGTCTGCTAATTAAATTTTTTCAAAAATTAACTTTTTTTAAAAACTATCCGAGTGTCACACAGTTTGGATCCAGATCAGGACCGACATTCTAGGTATTTTGTTGTCGTCTGCTATTAACTTTTTCAAAAATTAACTTTCTTTAAAAACTATCTGAGTGTCAAACAGTTTGGATCCAGATCAGGACCGATATTCTGTAGGTCCTGATCTGGATCCAAACAGTTTGCAAAGATTATCAGCAGACGAAAAAATTTGCTGAGCAGGCAGAGTTAACATGCTTTAGTCAAAGTTTATATGAGATACACGCTGGATTCGGAGAGTGCATGACTGCATTATTTTTTTCTCATTTCCTTTCAAAAGATATACAGCTGTTGCTTTAAAGTACTGTCTCTCTCCATCATTAATGAGACTATGATTTACACAGGTTTAGAAAAACACATTTTTTCAACTGAAATTGTAATTATTTTCTTACCCATACTTTTAAGCATATGTTTTGGGTGCTCAAGAGAACCCTCTCATTGAGACGGTTCTTTTGAGTACCCACAACATATGTTTTGGTTGAGAAATAAGAAAAAAAAATTCTGTGACTTATCCTTAACTAAAGGCCTGCTTTAACTCTTCGCCTACTTGGAAATTAAGCGTGCTTTTTTTTCTGCTGTCTTTCAAAATCAACTTATTTGAAAAATTCTTTCAGGAATACCATCAGAGTTTCTAACAGTTTAGATCCAGATCAGACCCCACATTGTGCCGGGCCTGATCTAGGTCCAAACTATTTGCAAAGGTTTTAAGTAGATGACACTAGTAGGTAAAGATTTAAGTACTATATTCATAGTGCCAGCTAAGCAAAATATTTAAGCATAAAATTTCATTATTTTCTCATTTTTAAACATGCTTTGGGTATTCATTAAGGCAGTTCTTTTGGGCAACCACAACATATGTTTTGATTGAGAAACAAGAAAAATAATTTTCAATTCTGTTGTCTTATCAAGAGGCCCAACAGTAAATGCAAAATATCATTTGATAGGATTAAATAAAAAATATAAATGGCCCGAGGTTATAAAACTTTTTTATGCTAAACTCAGCTGAGCATGAAATTTATCATACTCATAAATGTTAAAATGCCAACATTTGTTTGCAATTAACATTTACAAGCATGATAAATACAACATCTGAGAGTTTGAAAGCAAGAAAAGTTATGATTTTGTGAGCATTTTAGTTTCATCAGCAAGTGGAATTTCATGCTCAGCTGAGTTGAGCATGAAAAAAGTTTTATATCCTCAGGGGCCAGGTTTGGTTCAGTATACTTTTAAATTCAAATCCTTTTTACCCTACGGTCCCATGAATTTTAAAATAATGAAAGTTGACTGCATAATATGAACAGTTCAGCACATTAATATTGGTACTTATCGCATATGCACAAAAGCCTATTTATCACATGACGTCGCAACTTGGAATGATATAACCCCATGCAACAAAATCAATATACCACTAGTGGTTTACAGATTAAGTAACATTACTTATTTGGGAGCCCATTGGCTCAGTGGTAGAGTGCTTGACTCAAGACCGAGGGGTCGCAGGTTCGAGCCTCACTGGCGTCACTGCGTTGTGGTCCTTGAGCAAGACACATTTATCCTAGCTTAGTACTGGTTCAACCCAGGAAGATCCCTCCCTGTTTAACTGAAAGATTGTAGATGGGTTTGAAAGAATCAAATCAAACAAACGTTACTTATTTCTGTGCATTTAAAAAAAACGTCACATAAAAGTGGCAAAATTACTATTTTTATGTAATTTTGATGTCATCATGGTCATATGATAAATAGATTCTAACATTCCTGCTCCTGTATTATTGAATTAATTAAACTTGTTGCTAAAAAGAGATAAAATGCTCGGAAAGCCTCACATCATATCTCTTTTCCCCTACTAGTTTAATAAATTCAATAAAACATGAGCACTCATGAAAGATCCTCTATGTGTTCAGCAGGGCCAGAAGTCTAGATTTGGATCTGAGTCTTCATCTACATCCATACTATGTGTATATGAGCAGCAAAGGTTCTAGTGTCAGAATTGTCTGTGCCTTTGCTAAGTCAATGTGATACGTACCGAAATCTTATGTCTTGCTCATTTATATTCAGGCCTGGTCCGAGGTTTAGATAAACAACACTTTTTAGCATAAATTGTAAATATGCTCTTACCAATCAGTTTTAACATATGTTTTGGGTGCTCAAAAGAACCGTCTCACTGAGAAGGTTCTTTTGAGCACCCACAACATATGTTTTGGTTGAATATAAGAAAATTATTTTTCGTTATGCACTCTTAACTAAAGGCTTGACTGGTGTTAATGGTATTTACTAGATAGAACCGCTTCGATGGAGCAATGGTTTTGAACACACAAACCATTATGAGAAGTATATCAAAAACATCAAAATTGCATATCAGAATGTGAATCTATGCCGTCCAATCAGCACCTTTGTTACCTGCTTTCTGTTATAAATGATGCCTGTAAATGCTATAGTGGCATAAATAGATTTTGGCATGGAAAGAAACTAACTCTTTTCATGCTGGGTAATTTTTCATGACTTTTTTGTCATCTGCTGATTTTTTTAAAAATTATTTTTTACAAAAAATCTCTCAGGAACACTATCAGAGTGTCAAATGGTTTGGATCCAGATCAGGACTGAGATTCTGTCAGTTCAGATCTGGGTCCAAACCATTTGCAAAGGTTATCAGCAGACAACAAACATCCATATTTGGGCATTTACTCGGAATTTCATCTTGCAAAAAGGCAAGATAGAATAAGGAAAGCCATTCAGAAATAAATGGGCCAGCACACAAGATTTCAGTACTTATCGCATCCACAAGCAGCTAATGTTCTATCAAGTCTGTGCACACACACACAGAAGGGAAGAAGATAAAGACGTAGGCCAAACTTAAGACTTCTAACCTATCTGGATAAGTCAACATGGGCGTTTCACTATTTCCTTGCTAGTGCTGACTTTTGTCGTCTGGTCATAACCTTTGCATACAGTTTGGACCCAGATCAAGACCGACAGAACATCGGTTTTGATATAGATCAAACTGTTTGACACTCTGATAGTGTTCCTGAAAGAATTTTTTGAAAAAATTGATTTTGAAAAAATTGGCAGACGACAAAAAAACATGAACAATTAGCCAGCATGCAATGAGTTAACCATAATGATGTTTCATTGGTGTTTGAACCATTGAAGTTTTACTGTAATCATATGATAACAAATGGGCCTTAAGGCGAGAAACCCTGACTTAGATGCATGCAAACAACAAAGGAGTAGACCAGGCTGCCTGTCCATGCAGTCTGATCAGTGCCTAGTATCTTGGGTGAAGACAATACCACTGATCAGCCTGATCAGTCTCATTGTTGTCGCACATGGCGTTCTCAGGTTTTCAGGTGATGCGGCTCAATTATTACATAATTGACATGTATTAAAATCCAAAATTAACAATTTTAATATACTAATACATGTACATCAATCATGACAATGTTAACATGTTTTGGGTGCTCAAAAGAATCACCTCATTGAGACAGTTCTTTTGTGTACTCACAATATATGTTTTGGTTGAGAAATTAAAAATTATTTAGGAGATAACAAATTTTAATTTGGGGAGGTATATCGTCGGATATACAGTTGGTACTTTTGTTTTACGCTGACTTGCGAGCGGAGCCATAAAACGTGATTTCCAACTGTATATCTGACGATATTCCTCCCCAAATGAAAATTTTGAATATGGTTATCCCCATTCTAATGCACTTCTGCAGTTTTGTCTCAAATAGGAGCATTGCAAGCCCTATGTAGCTGCACGTCACCCAACAAAATGTGACGTAATTAATCAAACTATTTTTGACAGTATATCAGAGGATATACTGTTGCAAATATTTGACATTATCCAAGCAGATGTCTCGCTACAAAATCAAGTACATTAGATTCTTTATTACCCACTCTTATCTAGAAGCCTGCTGTTTTGCAGTCTAATCATGAAGGGTTTTTATATTAAACAGTTCATTGGCACTTGCCACCTGCCTGATGTGATGTGTAAGATTTAACAATGCAAAGTTATTTACGGTAAATGATATAAAATTTCAAACACTAGCTGCCTCCTAATAAAGCCTAGGCAAACAGTGCAAACCCAGATCAGACTGCTTTTTCAGAAGCAGTCTGATCAGGGTCTTTCCTGTTTGCTATTCTGACAGCATTCTTGTGAATTTTAGCCCTGAAAATCAACATTTTATTTGAGAACTAGTTGCCTACCAAACAAGCCTAGACAAACAGTGCAGACCCAGAGTCTGATCAGGGTCTTCACTGTTTGCTTTCCTGACAGCATTTTTTTGAATTCCTGCCCTGAAAAAGTAACATTTTTTAGAATGTGTTGCCTGTCAAACAAGCCTAGACAAACAGTGTAGGCCCAGATCAGACTGCTTCTTCAAAAGCAGTCTGATCAGGGTCTTCACTGTTTGCTATTCTGACAGCATTTTGTGAATTCCTACCGGTAGTACCTGAAAGCCAATGTTTTATTTGAGAAGAGAAGGTGTTCAAAATTTAGAAAATTTACCATATAGTTGATGACATTGTATTCTCTATTGTACAGAGTTTGCTTACTTCATACCTTTCATAGACTGTTGGAGTTGATAGCGCTAATCTGTGAGGGTAGATGTTGGGACATGGCTTACACATCCGAAGCTAGAGCAAGTGTCTGGGTCAAAGGCTTGAACATCCCCTGTCATTGTCATTTGTCATCTGAAGCAATAATACAAGGCAAAATCGATGGACAGAAAGAATAGGTGCAACATACGAGTCGTATCTAGTAAATTCAAAATCCTAGGGCCTAGAGATTTTATCTCGTAGTATCAAAAATTTGAATTATAGGGAGGTAGACATAAGAATATAAAAAAAAAAGATTATTATAAGGTTTTTTTTCCTATCATTCATATGTTTTATGGATAATATTTAAAATAGTTCATAAAATATTTCATGAATGAATCTGTTGTGTCCAAAATTTATTTCAAAAATAAGAGTGTATAGAAAAATAGGAGGTAAAATTTTTGAGGTTTTACTGTATTAGGTTTCAGTGGTAAACGTTTTATTTTTCCTTTAAAATTCATTTGAATGAGCGTGGTTTTATATGACCTCTTGCATGATGCAGAGACTGTACTTTGCGATGTTATGCTGCTCTATCTTGAAATCTCAAATCAGGGGTACATGCAGTTCACAACAGTCTATAGGATTTTTTCTGAATCCTTTTGTAAAAATTAGTAACTATTTATTTAAGTGATCGTAATTTTGCTGTTATGTGTATACATAGAGAATCTTTAATGAGTGATCATGTTTTATCGAATTTATTAGACCAGTTGGGGAAAAGTGATAAAATGCAAGGCTTGCCGAGTGTTTTATCATTTTTTTCCCACCTAGTTTAATAAATTCAATAATACAGGAGCACAAATGTTAGATTGTACTTATCATATGACATTAAAATTATTTAAAAATCACATTTTTGGCGTCAAAACGTTAAGATTGCGTCATATTTTACGCAATGATATAATGGACATCATTACATAATGTTAATAAATCTGTAAAACACTAGTGGTTTATCGATTTTATAGCATTATAGTTATATATCACTTTTAGATGGGATGCCATGTGATAAAAAGAAATAAATTTTTAACCAAACCTTGACCGAAATATGAGTGATGCACTGAACACTGCAAAATGTATGCTGCAGTTTTCTGAGCATAACTCATATTTCGGTCATAATTTTCACCATGTTGTCACATGCCTTTAGTTAAGAGGGCGTAATGAAAATTTAATTTTCTTATTTCTCAACCAAAATATATGTTGTGGGTACTCAAAAGAACCGTCTCAATGAGACGGTTCTTTTGAGCACCCAAAACATATGTTAAACTGATGGGTAAGAAAATATGTATAATTCTACGCTGAAAAATTTTATTTATCTAAACCTGTGTTGTCACATGTAGCTGTTTACAAAGGCCAAATACAGTCTTCATCAAAGTAGATAAAGCTTATTTGTTTGTTACCTCCCAGTCAACAATATTTTCTAAGACAAATCAGGATGTTTCCAGGATTCAACCAGGCCCTGAGGTTACAAAATGTTTATGATGCTCGACCTGACTACGCATAAAATTTATCATAAATGCCAACAATTGCTGGAACTTTAACATTTATTAACATGACAAACACAACATCAGAGAGTTTTGGAGGGTGAAAAGTCTTTATTTTTCAGCAATTAATTTCTATTAACAGTTTAAATTCCATGCTCAGTTGAGCTAAGAGCATGAATTAAGTTTTACATCCTCGGAGCCAGTACTTTTTAGCAGAGGATAAAGTGTCTGGCTCAAGGACATAACACAGTATAGCTCTGGTGAGGCTCGATGTAGATAAAGTATCTGACCATTTTTGGTTTGATTCTTAACGTCCCAGTCAACAATTTTTCGTCATGTCGAGACCGGTCTTCCTGGGTTGAACCAGTACTAAGCATCAAATGAGTGTCTTGCTCAAGAACAGTAACTTCACCAGCAGAGGCTAGAACCAGCAACCCTTTGATCTCCAGTCTAACGGTCTACCAACTGAGCCACTGCACTGTAAACCTGCAGTCCCACAAGATACATATGCTGCATGCATGAGTGTGAATGGAGAACGCTTTGCCTACGAGTGTCGTCTGCTGATAATCTTTGCAAACAGTTTGGACCCAGATCAGGCCCAACAAATTGTCGGCCCTGATCTAGATCAAAACTGTTTGACACTTTGATAGTACTCCTGAAAAATGTTTTGGAAAAAATGATTTAGATGAGGAAGAACCGATATTGATGTGCCTTTGTTTTGTATGATTTGAATCTTTACGTCCCAGTCAACAATTTTTCAGTTATGTTGGGACAGGTCTTCCTGGGTTGAACCAGTATTCAGCAAGGATAAATGTTTCTTACTCAAGAACACAATGCAGTATTGCCGGCGAGACTCGAACCGGCAACCCCTCTGTCTCAAGTCAAGCCCTCTACCACTGAGCCACTGGGGATCAAAGGTCATACTGAATCATCGCAATCTATATTATCCATACATAATAAAGCTTCAATATATATCACTAGCAGAACTTCTGAACAGTGAAATATAGGTTTCACAGACCTTCACTATAGTATATATTATCAAGGTTGGGATAATAGCAATGGACAACAGACTATATAATACCTACACAGGTTTATATAACCAAAAAATTTTAGCGTAAAATTGTAAATATTTTCTCACCTATAATATTTAGCATATGTTTTGTGTGCTAAAAAGAACTGTCTCATTGAGACGTTTCTTTTGAGTACCCACAACATATATTTTGGAGGATAAATAAGAAAATTATTTGCCTGTTATGCACTCTTAACTAAAGTCCTCATACCTATCAAGCATATGCTTTACGGTAATTAACCCTTAAAGCGCAAAGAAAGAAAATGCATCTGAAAATGTCGTCTGCTGAAGTCGTCTGCTGCAAATAATTGCCTAGCATTACTGACGAATTAAGTATAGAATCAAACAACGTGGACCCAAAATAGACTGCTCCTATAGGAGCAGTCTGATCTGGGTCCACATTGTTTGCCATTGAGGCTTCTTAAACATTTCAGCAGACGAGAAAAGCAGACAACTTTTGTTGTGATTGGCGCATTAAGGGTTAAAAGATATAAGGTGAAGAAAACTACCTTTAAATCTTGCTCTGTTTTATCTGAGTATCAGCTGGCAACCACAGGGACCAATCATTTTAAAAAATATCTTCTCGTCCAGCTTGATCTCACTGTCTACCTCTTCTTCATCTGCAAAATAAAAAAAAAGACAACATTTAACCGTTAAAAAGGCACCTATAATTTGCAGCAGACGACCATTGCAAATGTTGCCACTTTTCAAAAATAACAAATAAGGCATGATATTTCATGAGAATCGTCTGCTGGCATGTAATATACCTTATTTTTGTCGAAAATTGGGAAAAACGACGCAAAATTTGTTGTCCGCTGCAGTTGTGATTGGCGCTTTAAGGATTAACTCTTTGCTTTTGTTTGTTTCATTTGAATCTATATATCCCATCAACAATGTTTCAGTTATGTAAGGGTCCGTCTTCTTTGGTTGAACAAGTACTAAGCTAGGATTTATGTGTCTTGGTCAAGAACACAATGTAGTGACGCAGGTGATAGCAGTTGCAAACAGTTTAGATCCAGATCAAACCCTCCAGAAAGTTTTTACGTTGAAATCGAAGCTCTCTAGGTCAAGTGGGTCCAATGATGGAAAAAATGGCAAAGTTTTAAAATATGACTGGTGTACTTTTATGGAGATATCGAAACCTTATTAAATCAAGTTAACTACTTGTCAGCCCAAACAAAATGAAAATCACCAAAGGACTAAAGATAAGAGGTATACCATGCAAAAACCTGTCTTCGGTATAACCGGCCAGGTAAGATTCAAACCAGCCTCCTTAGCTACAGAAACAAGCTACAGTATTGAAATTCTGGACTTAGAAAGATTGGTTATCCTGCTATCTATAGGCAGTGAACCATAAAGATGCTGATCAGACTGCGCAGATGTGTGAAGCTCTTGAAAAAAATATTCTTTCAAAAATGTTCCTACATTATAAGGAAAACTTGGCTCCAACCAATAGTCATAAGTGCCAAGATATTTCAAATTGACCCATAAGGTTTGGATAAGACAATTTACAAAGTTTACCCTATAACAGACCCCACCCACTGACAGTTTTTTTTTCAACCAATCAAAATTAACCTTGGAAGAAGGTCACATAAGGATCATTTGTGCCAAATCTTTTTCAAAATATCCCAGTAGTGTTAGACGAGATTTAAAAAAGATATCCTAACACAAATGTATTTACATAGGAAAAACTGGCGCCATGTTTTTCAATGGATCAAAATACTTTCTCCAAACTTGGGATTATTTATGCAAATTTATATTCAAACCCTGCCATTTTTAAAGTGTTTGCTATGGCAACTAGAATTCTCATCGAATGAAACTATTTGAGCAACTCTGAAAGGGGGCTACCCAAAGATCCTTCATTTGAAGTTTGATGACATTCCACCCAGTAGCTTGGAAGATGTTTGAAAAAAAATTAACTGACGACAGACGAGTGACTATGGATGGACGGACGAGTGACGTAGATGAAAAAAAATCCTTTGATCACAATATTTTGCATTATTATACCTCACGTGAATTCCCTATACAAAACTTCCATAGACAAACGACTGATATTTTATAATATCACCCGCTGCTATAGAGACGGCGAATACTGTCACTCGTTTGCCATAGCAGCGGGTGATATTGTAAAATATCAGTCGTTCGTCTGATGCGCAACGGAAATGTGCGTACGGTTCTACATTCTACGTTCTACAACAATGGCAGACATGAGGCATGATTTTGGCCACTTTCAACTACCAATAATTTTGCCGTTCATGGTCAGAAACAAAAAGTGTGGGTACTCGTTTTCTTAGTTAGGACGAGCCGAACATGTTGAGACCAAATTTGAGCGGATTAGGCGAAATTCTCTAGTTTGCATCAACATTGCATACAGTAAAGTATCTCTATTTAAATGACGCTGCTTGGTATGAAGTTTGATGTCATAAGTTTGTATGACGTTATTTATTCAACCGAGCGTCAGTGATCAGTTTGAGCATTCAAACTGTAAAAAACAGAACCATTTTTGGTGAAAAATATATTTTTCATTCATGCATTCCCTCATGATCTTTAATTTCTGAATCAGTCCTGAATCAGTTTGAACCTTTCTGAAGCAAAGCTGGATTCATCTGAATCCATAGAATGCAGTCTGAATCAATACGAATCCAAATAAATGATTTCTAATTCTTTCTGAATCAGTTGGAATCATTCTAAATCATTTCTGAAATGTTATGAATCCAATTCAGTATTGATCCATTGTTGAATCAGAAGAATTCAGTCAACTGAATAAGTCTGAACCACTATACATTACAAAATAAAGTCTGAATCTATCTGAATAACATCTGAATCATTCAGAACTTTATTCTACCAATTTTTCCAACTCTGAATCTATCTGAATCCCATCTGAATCATTCAGAATGAGTTTTACCATTTTTCAAAGTCTGAATCTTTCTGAATTACACATCTGAATGATTCAGACTTATTTTTTACTAATCCTTAAAGTCAGAATCCATCTGAATCACATCTTAATGATTCAGACTTAGTTTCTACCAATATTTAATATCTAAATCTATCTGAATTATATCTGAATGAGTCAGAATTATTTTCTACAAATATTTAAAGTTGGAACGGTATCTGATTAAGTATTCAGATTCTAGTTTCTACTAAATTTAGTATGGGTCTATTATCTGAATCATTCAGCAAAAGATTTTTTCCTGAGTAATAAATTGATTGATTGATTGATTTGATTCTTTACATGCCATCAACAATATTTCAGTTATAAAGGGACAGGTCTTCCTAGGTTGAACCAGTACTAAGCTAGGATTAATGTGTCTTGCTCAAGGACCACCATGCAGTGACGCCGTCGAGGCTCTAACCCAGGGCCCTTCGGTCTCAAGTCAAGCACTCTACCACTGAGCCACTGCGCTCCCTACCTGAGTAATAAACCATCAATATATACTTATTGGATGGTTTTTTTTCTATGAGTATTAAATTAAAATGTTGCATGTTATATATTTATTTACTTATATCAATATGAAACTGCATGATTGGTTGAGAAATTGATATCTAACAGTAAAGGGGCAAGATGGGCTACTTCTTTTGGGGGTTACTTTAGGGTCTGATTTTTAAGGTAAATGTACAGAATGAGAATATTTATTTTTGTTGGTAGAGAGAGAATGAGAGAGAGAGATTGAGGAAGGGACAGATGGATGGATGGACGGATGGAACAGAGAGAGAGAGAGAGAAGCAAGAAAGAGAGGGGGATGTATGGGTAGGTTGATGGATGGATGGATGGATATGGAGATTGATGGATGAATGGATGGATAGATCAATATGGAAAGATAGCTGGATTGATAGATGGGTGGATAAATAGATAGATAGATAGATAGATAGATAGATAGATAGATAGATAGATAGATAGATAGAGAGAGAGAGAGAGAGAGAGAGAGAGAGAGAGAGAGAGAGAGAGATAGAGAGAGAGAGAGAGTGAGATGGATGGATGGATGGATGGATGGATGGATGGAACAGAGAAAGAGAGAGGGGGATGGATGGATGGATAGATTGATGGATGGATCGATGAATGGATATAGATTGAAGGCCGAATGGATGGATGGATAGATAAATATGGAAAGATAGATAGATAGCTAGATAGACAGACAGACAGACAGACAGACAGACAGACAGACAGTTAGTCAGACAGTCAGACAGACAGACAGATAGATAGGTATCAAACTGAAACATGTCTGTCTGAATCTTTCTGAATCATTGCTGAACTTTTCCGAATGATAAAGACCTGAATCGGTCTGAATGTGTCTGAATTATTCAGAAGGAAGTCATGTGATAAAATGGTGCATGCTCAGTCGATACTTCCTTTTTAAATGTAGTCTGCAGCAGAAAGCAAAGGTGACACACAGCAGAATTCAATATTTAGTAAGTTTTTACTTAATTTCAAGAAATATCAGTGAGGAAAGATGAATGAAGCATGTTCAGAAGGCATTAAGTATTAAGTTACTGTTTGTATGTTTACATTTTGTTTATGTTATTCTTGCAACTCATCCCCATAGCTAATTCATTTACTCCACCCACTCCAAATTACTTATATAGTCCTCTCAGTCTCTTTTGAAAGG
Organism: Loripinus fragilis; assembly: GCA_964019695.1. Classification (NCBI taxonomy): domain Eukaryota; kingdom Metazoa; phylum Mollusca; class Bivalvia; order Lucinida; family Lucinidae; genus Loripinus; species Loripinus fragilis. Next base: position 73,530,631 of record OZ026527.1, on the reverse strand, counting down.
CTATGTAGACAAGGATCAAACTACAAACTTAATGATTATATACAGTTAAGATGGTAGAAGTGATAACACATTGGGCATATTAAGTCTTAGGTGAGGCCAGTAGAGGGAGCCCATGAGGGAGGGGGTCGGGTGTTGCTGAAATATTCTGAATTTAAGCTGAATCTTTCTGTATTTAAGCTGAAAATTTCTGAATTCTGACTGAATTGTGCCTGAATATTGCCGAATCATGACTAAATATATCAGAATCATAGCTAAATATTTCTGAATCAAGCTGCACTGTTTCTGAATCATTACTAGATATGTCTGAATACTTCGTAATCATGTCTTAATGCTTCTGAGTATTTCTGAATCATGGCTAAATGCTTCAGAACCTTTTATGAATTTTTCTGAATTACATCTGAATGCTTCTGAATCATTGCAGATAATTGCTGAATCACAATGGATTTTCATAAATTGCTGATCTGAATCAATCTTGACACGGTCTGAATAATGGCTTAAAGGTCCGAAAAGCAGCAAAGATTCAGAAAAGGGGATAATGGAATGATTCAGACCAAATCAGAAATGTTTAAGGGAATATTCAGAAGGAGATTCATACAAGTTCAGACATGAAATTTCCATGAGGGTAGCAAAGGCTCTGATCAGTCTGCGCATATGCGCAGGCTGGTCTGAGCATTGCTGGTCACACATACCACATTGTTGGAAATCTCATGTACAAGCTCATTTTTAAGTTTTCTAGAGTTGTGTAGTATGTATACAGGATCAGATAAGCAAAAAAATTTAGCGTAAAATTGTAAATATTTTCTTACCCGTCAGTATTTACATGTTTTGGGTGCTCAAAAGAACCGTCTCATTGTCAGACGGTTCTTTTGAGTACCCACAACATATGTTTTGTTTTTTGTTAAAGGCCTGTATGTACCATGATCTAACACCATGTTCACAAACTCAAAAGAGCTGTGAGTTAGGCCGTTAGAATCAGCTGTCCATACAATTGCAATACATTACCATGGGGGCATATGTCTATTACAGGATACTAGTGTTAGAATAATGAATACTTGAGTTTTTCCTACCAAATATCTAGAATAAGGATTATTGCAAAGGCCAAAATATTGTTGCATAATTAATAATTACTTGCTAGCCTAAAATAAAAGCGCTGCAGGCATGCAACAAACCCCGCCACGGGATATTTTCAATGCAAAGAAAATCATTTTGAAACTAGACCTTTTCATGCAAAGTTTGAAGAAAATCGGTAAAGACATGCCAAAGATAGAGAGTGAAAAACCAATTTATAACGTCAATCAACGGCCATAACTCTGTACTTATTTGTCGAAATTTATCCATCTGCAATACCAAGACACTACTTTTCAATATCAACTCTTATACCCAGTTTGAAGAAAATCGGTAAAAAAATGCCAAAGATAGAGAGTGAAAACAAATTTCTAACGTCAATCAAGGGCTATAACTCTGTACTTATTGTCAAAATTTACCCATCTGCAATCCCAAAACACTCCTTCACAATATCGACTCTCATACCAAGTTTGAAGAAAATCAGGAATGCCAAAGATAGAGAGTGAAAACCAATTTCCAACGTCAATCAAGGGCCGTAACTCTGTACTTATTTGCCCAGCAGAGAGTGAAAACGATGCACTGACAGACGGACGTACGTACGTACAGAAGGCCGTACTTACAGGACGGACATTCTGAGGTTCCTAATGGTCCGTGACCATTGCAAATTTATGGGGTTAACCTCACTAGGTTAACCAAACAAGCCCATTTTAACCCCATAACACCATATTGTACTAACCCTAACCTCACTAAACACGGCTGTACAGATTGCTAACCTCATAATGTATCGTGGGCATGTAAAGACACATAGACCGACAGACGGACAGACACTAAAACCCAATTTTTTGAATGGATGGTATAACATAATACCCCTTACTTTTTAAAGTGGCGGGGTATAACAAACAACAGTTGTATACATGTATTGTAAATTTGTATATATGGTTGCATTGGCAAACATGGTAGCCATATACCAATGACACATATGACAGCCGGTGAGGCTCATCCTATTAATTGAAATCGCTGGATTTTTGTTTGATTTTTTTCTGTTCATCCCATCAACAATCTTTCAGTTAAATAGGGACGGGTCTTCCTGGATTGAACCAGTACTTAGCTAAGATAAATGTGTCTTGCTCAAGGACCACAGCACAGTGACGCCGGTGAGGCTCGAACCCGCGACCCTTTGGTCTCGAGTCGAGCACTCTACCACTGAGCCACTGCACTCCCTTGAAATCACTCGATTCAACTGACAGGAAAACTGAAGTGAAAGTGCTGTGCTACCATTATAAGGGTTAAGAATAAACACTACCATTAATAAAGTAAGCAAATGCTGTAACTCACCAATTTTCTTCTTTGACAAATTTCTTACACAACCAGTCTGTTCACTTCTGACATGGCAACACACCGGGATACCCCATGATTTGGACTGGAATTGGAAAACAAACAACAGTTATGTATTGTAAATCTGTATATGGGTGCACTGACAAACATTAAAGTTGCACATGATTTCATGTGGTGTCCATATCAAAATATGAAATGTTTAGCATTTCATATTTTGATCAGGATGCCACATGAAAAGTGTATCTTCAATTGTTTGATGGAATAAAACCATACAAAAAATAATCTGAGGACAGAAATCTGCGAGATAAACCAAAATTTTAAGGGAGATTTGATAAAATTCTGTGAGATTTTCACAAAAATCACTTTAGAGCTCCCTCAAAATAACCAAAAAGCCTTATTTTAATGTAAGAAACTTGTGAAAAGTGCGATTTATGATTATTTCTTTTTACATGTGTTTTTAGATGGTCTGAAAATTCTGTGAGATTTGAAAATCTTATGGGAATCGGCTTTCTGAAGGGCCAAATTCTGTGGGATTTTTATCTCACATTGTGAGGTATGGCATGTATTTAAAACAAATCTGCAGCTACCGAAATATCCAAGCATTTGGAATTTCTACAATGTGACTCCATATTCTTTTAATCTTTATGACAGCATTGATGGCTTTCTTAAATGTGTTGTATTAACCTTTATCATTCTGGATACACATATTGTCATAATCGGGTGCCATCATCAGCCCACCAGAGAAACGCCATTGAAATGGTGTTTCACTGGGGGGCCAATGCTGGCCCGCTAAGAATATTGGTATGGACCCCCTCTACCCCCTAAAAAATATGATGACTAAAGTGATGACTGAAGCAAAAAAAACGTCTAAATTTTCAACCCCTTCCCCCTCACCCCCACCAACCACACAAAACTTTCTGGATCTGTGCCTGAAACCTGTGCAACTTTCACTGAGATGGAGTTCTCTAAGTTTATATCCTCTTAACTGTGTAGATCCAGATCAGCTGGCTTCTGATGAACCTATCTACTGTTTTCCATGCAGCCTCATGAAACTAAACTAACTGGAAAACCATGTGTCTGAATGTGCCATGATTATTCAGGCAGCAGGCCAAGGGTTAAAATACATTAAACATACGGTTATCCCATGTACACTTCTAGGAACAAGGTACAAAAACCTTGCCATATGGATCTACTTTATACAGACAAACAGTTTCATTGACCTCTGTTCTAAAAAGAAAAATTTGAAGATTGGGGAAAAAAAATCCCTGAATATGTCTAAATTTTAGTCATGCTGAGCCTTCATCTACGTCCATACTTTATTAATGTGAACAGCATAGAATCTGGAGTCTTAACTATATGCCTTTGAAGCTCCATGGTGCAATAACTATCACAATCTCACGTTGACTGTCCCAATTCTTAATTTGCTGATACTCTGCATTAAGTTTACAACCTAATCTGTCTAGAAACCAGCATGGAAAATAGAGAATAAGAAATAGCCCCATAACTACTACTAGGGCAGGCCCCCAGATAAGAGTGTGTAACAGAAGATTATTTTTCTTATTTCTCAACCAAAACATATGTTGTGGGTACTCAAAAGAACCGTCTCATTGAGATGGTTCTTTTGAGTACCCAAAACACATGTTTAAACTGATGGGTAAGTAAATATATGCAAATTTACACTAAAAAATCTGGCCCTATGTACTACTAGGGTAAAGTGTGAATTCCCTTACGGAAAAGCTGTCTTTGTGCGAATATCTGACGAATATGCTGCTAATATTCTGCGAACTGCATTGTTCACAGTAATTGTTCGCTATATATTCACTTCTTGTCGCGAATACCCAGCGAACAAAGTTGGTCTGACAAAAAAGTGATCGCTGAATGTTTGCAGTTTGTCATATACTGAAACAATAAAGTTATGTCAGCTTGACGTTTATGTCTGCCAGTTCTTAATGTATGAACGCATTTCATTCAAATTTTTACATTACAAACTGTTATTATTTAGAAACGTTATGCACCTAAACAAAATTCATTTGATACCCAGTAGAGCCCCTGACGACTCAGAGAACACGAGTACCCTTAAAATTAAAAGTCACAATATCAATAGCTTGTGTGTCCATCATAATTCCGAATCGTTCAAGCACATTAAAACATCACTGAGCAAACTCTCTCGTAAGATGTTATGCATGTTAGCTGAATGTATTGCTTTTACGACCACAACCATTAATCTGTAACATACTCTGACGTCACAAAACATCTGTCAAGAGCGTGGCTGAAGACACTCAGAAAATTCATTTTTGGTCCAGCATTTTGATAATCAACAGAGTCGGTCAAATTTGAATTTCTTTTTCGTCATCTCAAGCATTTTAACATTAATTAAGACTAATCAGCATTAAAACAATTGATACTGGAAATTCACTTGCGTTTTTTCAGTAAGCACAACGATTTAAAACAAAAACGGTGTCAAAATTATGTTAGTTTAATGAGAATTAAAAGTTCTTAAATTGTTATTTGTTTAATGCAAAGGGAGGTAATTTCAGTTAACTTCGTAAATTAACGATTTTGAATTGCAATGTCGCTCGTTTAATAAGCACATTTGGAATCTTTAGATGTTTTTTCATCGTTGGACGTTCCTGGTTGCCATTTAACGTAAAATGTGTCATGTTTTGATGATCAACTTGTTGACGATAGTGGATTGAGCTGTTTTCACTTTAGGTTCAATAACTCTTCCAGATAAGAAGAAAAAATCAAATAATTACCAACGTTTGTGTGTCGGATGTTTGATAAACATTTTGGTATATTTTTTGCTGAGACATCTTAATTGGATCTAAAGTTACAGTACCATGAAAAACGGACGTAACTTTTTTGTTTGAGTATATAATCACTGCATATTCGCAGCAAAAACTTAAACTTTTTTCAAGCACAAGGTACTATTTGCAAGTATTCGCAATAAATACTTAGTTCTGGATACTGTTCGCTGTATATTCATAACAGTGACTCTAACTTTCAGTGATTTTATTTGGCCATTTTTACCGCCTTATATGGGAGTCATGCCCAATCCAAAAATGACCTTTATTTTCCCAATTTCATGTATTTTAGTACTTATTTTCCCAATTTTTATGATATATTTTCCCAAATCTGAAGGAAAAGGTAGCTTCCCAAAATCTCAAATAAAATCACTGACTTTTTATGTATTCCTGGGGTGTTCATCTAAGGAACTTCAACTCCTATAGCTCTCAGTCTAAAGATCTTATTTTTTTTATTGGGGAGATAGATTCAAAATTATCTCCCCTTAAAACTCTTCAATTAAATGGCTGTCATAATTGCCATTATGCAAAAATGACAACATGTTGAGAAGTCTTTTAAGGGTATGTAATCTCTTCTCATGTGTTTTTCTGTTCCTATGATGTTTGATTTGATACCTTTTGATTGTTCTTGAATGGTGTTGCTTGCTGAGGTCAGTGCAAAATGGATAAATTTTGACTATTTGAGTTTAACAAGCTTTGACTTTTGTTAATCATTGATTGCTGCTTGTTCGCAGGATAGTCGCAATTATTGTTCGCCACATATTCACTGCATATTTAATTTATATATTTAAATGCATGTTCGTCGCATATTCGCAGAATGTTTGAGGGATATTCGCTGCAAATTTAATTTGCTGTCTAGAATCATGTTCGCCACATATTCGCCGGCTGTTAACTCAAAAGTATTCGCGGCAGACCTAATTTGCATGTGAAAAGTGAACATCTCGCAAACATTCCGCAAATACTGGTCAGCCATATAAGGTTGTGTTTACCCAACAATCGCAGAGTATGCACTAGCTGTTCGCAAAAATTGTTCGCGACAGTGCATTTTTTTTCCGTAAGGGTTTCTAAAGCTGGTCCACAATGTATCCTTATTCTGTGTGTATAAGTTTATTAACTCTTTTCTTGCTACCACTAGCAGCGACTTTTGTCATCCGCTAATAACCTTTCGCAAACAGCTCAGACCCAGATTAGGACCTATATTCTGTAGTTTTTTAGCGCTCAAATTTTCTAAATTTTAGCTCTTTCCTTGTTATTGGCGGCTTATTGTTATCTGCTGTCAGCCTTTGCAAATAGTTTAGACCCAGATCAGGACTGCAAAAAAGTCTGTCCTGATCTAAATCCAAACTGTTTGACACTCTGACAGTGTTCCTGAAAGAATTTTTGGGAAAAAGTTAATTTTGAAAAGTCAGAAGATGACAACAAAAGCATGAAAATTACCCAGTATGCAAAGACTTAATGTGAATATATATATAACTCACCAGGGATTTTGCTCTTTTCAACCACTAATAGACTTCTTCCATTGGCCTTTTCATTCACAATGGTCAATCTTACCAGCAATGGCATGCATCTCCCTGCATCCTAGGGTTTGTATCTGAAAAAGGAATGTAAATCTAATGAGCCACACAATGAGGAACAAACAAAAAACAAAAGTGCAGATCAGCCCATGCACAGCCCAGCCTGATCAGCATTTTTGTTTTGCTTGTTTGTTTTGGTGATTAATTAGGTCCCAGTCAATCTTTTTCATGTATGTAACTATTGTAAGCAGTCTGATAAAGTGTCTTGCTCAAGAGTAGTTCTGGGACCATAACCTTGTTTGTAAGTGCCATAATGGTCAAACAAGGTTATGGTTTTTGTGTACAATAGAGGCAAAATTAGTGATTTGTTTATACTACAGTTTGTTTACTTTGCAAGTTGTAAGCATTTATTTTATTTTCATCAGTTCAACACATTCTATAAGCTAGGGCCACATTCTGTACATATAAATGAAATTAAGTACATCAGCAAAATGAACTATAAAGATATAAAAAGCAGAATAATCAACATTTTCAAAAAAAAATGATCTATCCATTTTGTCTCTCAAAGGTCAAAGTGTAGGCGGGACGACGGGTTCTTTAACTGTGATCGTATAGATTTATATAATCGCAGTGTCTCGGGGTCCGGTACCCGACTCCTAGACAACGAGGCTAGGGATCCGGCACCGGACCCCTAGACACTCATTCTAGGGGTCCGGTACCGGACTCCGAGCCGCGCCTATGAGGAATGTCTCGGGGTCCGGTATATTGTAAAACAACTACTGGCAAGCCTAGGGATACGGGTCCGTACATGCACGTGGTCTGGTAGTTTGCTAAAACAATTTCTGACAAGTCTAGGGAGACGGGTCCGTACCTGCACAATTTATGTAGTGACTATATAACCAACAAAACTCGCGTTGTTAATTTCACTTTGTTCAGTCCACCATCATTGATCCTCAAAGGGAAGCTAATCTTATTTACTATCAAACAAGTATAAGCTTATACAAAAGGTATCAAAAATCGATAAAGCGGTATATAGCGGTAAAGTTAGAAAGAACATTATTCTATACATATATTTTTTTCGTATCCTTTTTTTTTTAAACATACCATGAGTAAAGGAAATTATTCACCTGTAACAAATCAATTATCTTCTCACCAGCAATTATCTCACATCTTCAATTAAAGAAACCAATTAACTACTCGTTGGCAGCTGATGAGTGAGATGAGCGAGCAGTGTCAAATAAGCTCACCTTTACTTAACAAAATTCAACTATGGCTTTCAAAGAGACTAACTACTGGGACAACGGCAGTGGACCTTACTGCGGCATCTTCGGACATAGCTTTATAAGAAGACTTTGCGTCAGATGGAATAAACGTAACCACACAGATCTTCCCTACGCACTGACTGTGATGTGTGCCTTGCATCATATCCTAAATGTGCTGGAAGAGAAGGCAATGGAATAGACGACAGACAGACACAAAAAGCCCGCAGCTTGCATAAATTGTTGGTGCTCAAAAGAGCGTATCAATGAGACGGTTCTTTTCAGTACCTACACAATATGTGAAACTAATAAACATTTACGCTTACGGTCTGTGGCGTCTGGTCTGTGCTTGCAGGTTATAAATACCATGCGCGGATCAAGAAAGTTTTTTTTCCGATGGGGTCCAATTTTTTGTGTGTACATAGTTAATAAGGGGATCAAATATCTTATCTAGTTGATAAGGGGATCAGATATCACTAAAATCGGGCCGATGCGGGCCATCATCGTCCCGACAGCGAAACGCCATTTCAATGGCGTTTCACTGGCGTACCAATGATGACTCAACATTGCTTAGTAGCTTTGTAATTTTTCAGGAGATCATATATAGCTGTTTTGCTGAGAATAACTTCCCGTGCCAGAGAGCTACATCGGGCCACCATCGGCCCATGCATGTTATATCGGGCCAAAACGGCCCGCGTTTTAGCTGATGTATTGTGAATAACTTCGGACCACCATCGGCCTTGCATCCTATCCTAAATGAGCTGGAAGAGGAGGCTATGGAATAGACGACAGACAGACACAAAAAGCCCCTAGCATGCATAAATTGTTGGTGCTCAAAAGAACGTATCAATGAGGCGGTTCTTTTCAGTACCTACACGATATGTGAAACTAATAAACATTTACGCTTATGGACTGTGGCGTCTGGTCTGTGCTTGCAGGTTATAAAAACCATGCGCGGATCAAGAAAGTTTTTTTTCGAGGGGGTCCAATTTTTTTTCTTTATATAGTTGATAAGGGGATCAAATATCACTAAAATCGGGCCGATGCGGGCCATCATCGTCCCGACAGCGAAACGCCATTTCAATGGCGTTTCACTGGCGTACCAATGATGGCTCAACATTGCTTGTTAGCTTTGTAATTTTTCAGGGGATCATATATAGCTGTTTCGTACCGCACCTTTAGGATTATCCTTGTCGGTGACCAATTAGAGGGTATGAAAGCAATTAAACAATGCACCTGTAATCGCCGTTTGCTTACTTCAATGAAAGTGCAAATTGGCATTAACCTTACGGACAATAATCAAATAGACAGATAACAATTATTATGAAATGTTTTTTTTAATAAAACGTAATAAAAACACTGAGAATAACATCAATTCAAGAACCGCAAACCCGGTGCAAATTCACTGATGCGATAGTAAGTTCCCCCTGACATTAATTAACTTTAAAAATGGCTTTTGAAACTGAAAAATAAGGATCAGAAAAAAAACTAATAAGAATAAAGTATGCGAAATTATATAGTTATTTTTTTTACTATTGTCCGTTAAAAATCTTATACCTTTTGTATAAGTTTATACTTGTTTGAAAATGTAATACATAATAGCTTCCCTTCGAGGATCAAAGATGGCGGACGGTCACGATGCAAAGTGAAAACTTCAACACATAAGACAATTGTTTTTTTAAAGTCGGAGAGTATAAACGAGTTTTTGTTGGTAAAATAACTTTTAGTACATATGGTATACGTGTAGATACGGACCCGTGTCCCTAGACTTATCAGTAGCCATATCACACACTACCGGACTCCGAGACAGTCCTCACAGGCGTGGCTCGGAGTCCGGTACCGGATCCCTAGCCTCGTAGTCTAGGAGTCGGGTACCGGACCCCGAGACACTGCGTTATATAATTCGGTGCACACTCAATCCGAGTGACAGCCAAGACTTCGCGGTGTGTTTTGTGATTGTGATAAATGAACATGTCCCGTCCACAAACAGGGGTAAACAGAGTCCTGTTGTAGCTGGTTAAGTATTAGGGGCAAATTAGACTCAAGTTTGAATTATATTCAACAACTCTTTAATTGAGAATGATTCTCTATATAATATTTACATATAACAAAAATATAAAAGTACCCAAAATATGAGCCTGCAGTGTATTAAATCTCTCCAGAAACAATAATACTGGGAGGTAAGTCAATATTAGATACTTTTCTATCAAGTTGAGAGAAAAGTACGATATTGATAAATATAGCAAATATGCTAAAATGGAATAACCCAAAAATCAGACCAGTTCAAACAACACAAGAACAGAGTTCTGAGGGTTTTAAATAGCAGAGACTAAATCAGATCCAAAGAGCTGAGCAGTGCTGCACCGAGTAGACGGAAAGCCGTCTTGAAAAAGAGGTTTTGTGAAAACAGTGTTCGGATAGCCAAACTGAGTTTATCAACAGACCTATCATGGTGTGGACGGAGGCCGTTCTGAAATAGGTTCCGTTAATGAACGGAAACAGTGCTCGGCGTACCGAGGAACTGCAACAAAAAGCAAGTTAAATATACATCAGGCTTTTACACTATATGTATCGCCTGGTTATTAAAATTAATAGTGTCAATAATACAGTAAGTAATTATCGCTGAAATTATAAGCACAGACAATATATGGCGATGACCAGATAGTGTCTGTCTTTTAGTTTTTATCAGTAAAGAAACATGCATTTTCTTACTTACTTCGCATCTCGTACAGGTAAAAATACTCTCAGTTAATAAAATCAAACTTCTAATAATAGTTATTCTAATTATATCTCACGGAAATTAACGGAGATAGCGGAAATCTACGATAACAAAAGTGCAACAAGTATTGTCTTTTAGAAAATACACTCGACGCTAAGATACTTGTAAGTTTTCTGTCATTCAAAGTCAAAATCTACGGATTTCACAGTAAATTATGGCTAAGTAGGACCAGATCTATTGATCCAAACCTGGGACTACTACAAAAGTATGTCACCCTGCCCAGTATGTATAATTAAAAGATATTATTTCGAACATGGAACCAGTGCCAACTCAACAGATTTTATCATGTGACCAAAACAGCCAATGGTCACTGCATGCTTTTTTCATGGAGGACTCAGCCATTCATAACACTGTGATGTCATTGTGTTGAGCATATGTGTTTTGGAGACATTTTTTGTAAAGGCAGTGGCTAGAGGTACGGATCCGTACCCCTAGTATATTCTACCATGTCAGGCTACATGTACAGACATTAACCCTGATGAGAAGTTATCATGTTTATAAGTGTTCGAAAATACCTTGTTGTTGTGTTATGAAATACAAATCCAGCAAGTCACCATTTGCAATGCGGGATAACTCTGTATAGTAAATATAAAAACGAAACCAAATTCAGAAATTGGACAAGTGGTGCGGGATTTATGTTGTGTTATTATTATTATTATTATTATTATTATTATTATTATTATTATTATTATTCTATAAAAGGAAGATTAACCGCGAAAGGAAATATTTTTTTCGTGAAATGATACGACCTGTCAGGGTCCGTGGAAACACCCCCAAACCACCCCCAAAACACCTCCAAACCACCTCTAAATCATCCCAAACCACTTTCTTAACACCCAGAATATGTTTTTGTGATAGTATCAATAATTGAAGAAGAAATTTAAAAACATTTTTATTATGTTGACCTGCCATGCTAGCCCCAAACCACCACCAAACCACCTCAAACCACATCTAAACCACCTCCTAAACATCTAGAATTTGCATCTGTGATACTACCAATAACTTCAGAACAAATGTAAAGCCGTTTTTATTACGTCAACATGCCATGTTAGCCCATGGATGAGCTGGAAGAATAGATTTTTCAGGAAGAAGAGTGTCGAACATGATCAACCATATTGATTTTTTTTTATTATTCTATTTTCTTTTAATGTAATTGTACGGACTGACGAACGGACAGACGGACGGGTGGTGTGAAAAATTGTATTTTCTATCACTTTTAACGTAAGGTTTTGGTGCTTAAAAGAACCGTCTCATTGTGAAGACTCTTTTGAGCACCAAAAATGTTTATCTGAAAATATGATAGTTGATTTACGCATTATATCAAAACTAAAAATAAAAAAGCGGGAGAGGGTCTGCCCGCCAGCGAAATGCCATTTGAATGGCGTTTTGCTAGCGGACCGATATTGGTCCGACATTGTGTGCTGGCTGGGATTTGTTAGGACCTTTAGACGTATGGACAAACTTAATATTTTTTAGATCCTTAAGGTACTTATGTTACTTCTAAGCACGAAAACAAATAATAAAATTGTACGGACTGACGAACGGACGGACGGGTGGTGTGAAAAATTGTATTTTCTATCACTTTTAACGTAAGTTTTTGGTGCTCAAAGGAACCGTCTCATTGTGAAGACTCTTTTGAGCACCAAAAATGTTTATCTGAAAATATAATAGTTGATTTATTTATTTATTCATTTATCTATTTACGTATTGTATCAAAACTAACATCAAAACTAAACATAAAAAAGCGGGCCAGGGTCGGCCAGTGGCATTTTGTGGGCGGACCGATGTGGGTCCGACAAAGTGTGCTGGCTGGGAAATTTACTTGTCATGACCTGCAAAACCAAAAGATAGATAGATAGATAGATAGATAGATAGATAGATAGATAGATAGATAGATAGATAGATAGATTACCTCTGTTCTCTCATTCCTGTACTCCTGGATTTAAAGTCCTTGCCACCGCGTAAACAATGATATGATACCTCATAATACTTCAGAGGTTCATGGCATCCGTGGCTGTGCCTTTTCAATGGTTCGCGAACTACGCCTAAAGAATTGAACATTTTCTTCCTTCTGATACTGCTGGATGGAATTTCTAAAGAGGAAAAGTGCTCAAACTTTTTCCCTATGTTCAGCATTTGAGCCATTCTGACAAAGTGAGACTGAACATAATTTTCTTGGAGTTTTATAAATGAGCAGCGAGAATTAGGCGGCTACATCAAATAGTTATTATTATAGGTATAATTATAGGTCTAGATACTGTTTGTACGGATTAGGCTAATTAAGGACGTTCTTAAGTTCTTCTGATGCCTTTGAGGTTGGACATTAAAACATTCAGCCAATCATTGTTATTTGTTCTTTTAAGTTTAAAGATGTCTTTGTGTGTGCGTTATGCCGACCACATTAATCACAGAATGTTGTTCGCACCCTCGCTAATGACACAAACCGAAAGTGAAAACAGCAAAAACAAATCATGACTAACAAGTTTTAATTTGATTTAATAATAATAATAATAATAATAGTAATAATAATAATAGTAATAATAACACAACATAAATCCCGCGCCACTTGTCCCAATTCCGAATTCGTGTTTCGTTTTTATATTTACTATACAGAGTTATCCCACATTGCAAATGGCGACTTACAGGATTGCTGGTATTTCATAACACAACAACAAGGTATTTTCTAGCACTTATCATCATGATACTTTATAATTTCTCATCAGGGTTATATGTCTGTACCTGTAGGACCGCACCTGTAGACTGACATGGTAAAATATACTAGGGGTACGGGTCCGTACCCCTGGCCTCCGAGACTAGGGGTATGGATCCGTATCCCTAGCCTCCCAGGCTAGGAATACGGATCCGTACCTCTAGCCACTGCCTTTTGTAAACAAATCATTATTTGCTTCTACAAAAGTGGATTTTCAATATTTTGCACATACTTTCGCTTGTAACTGACAACAACCCTTCTTGAATAAATCAGCGGAAGGGAGGAGAATGACCGTAGAAATTATTTCATGATCAATCTCCACGAAAGTATGGGACCGGACCGGGATCGAACTCGCGACCCCTGGATCTGCAGTCAGACACGCATCTGTAGCCAGACACGTTACCGACTGCGCTACGCGGCCCGGTGGACATACTGTGTGAGCATCAACTAGATCTAGAGGTAAGGGACTTACTATTACATTAGTTTTTACACCAGACAAATTGGTCTTTTTATAAGAGTTTGAGTCAAATGTTAGAGTGTTCCTATTTGAACAAAATATGACCCAAAATATTAGGCCTAAGAATGGGACATAACAGAAAAATTTAATCCATTCTTAGGCCTAATCTTTGGTCTAGCTCAAGGGCATAGTGGATCTGACGATTCCCTTTATCTAGTCAAGCAAATACCGCGTAATGATCCCAGAGCTAGGTTTTTACGTGGCTTCATTTGAAATAGTAAAATCAACAAAATTGGCCACATCTGTGCGCCAGAAACAAAAGGATACGAGTAGTCTTTGGATAAAAGATGGGCAACTCAGCGAACTAGAGAAAGTATATATGCAACTGCAGTAGCCGCACTTTTTTGGCGGTACGTAGGATCAACACCACCAAGTCTGACCAATCTTTTCGAAACCATAAACTGCATAAGCCTTTACCTACGAACCTCAGATGTGCAGTGTGCAAACAACGAAGACTCTGGCGCGACTGCAGCTAAGTGCAGGCTCGTCTGAACCTAAACTGCTCGTACATGCGATAAGTAGCAGTGTGAGCAGGCCTATGCTGCTTCGGGCGACAGTCTTAGCCGACTAACAGGTTCAAATCATTTAGGCCTATTTGGAGGGAGCATGTATGATTAATCCTTGGCGACTTAATGCTGATAACCTTTGCAAACAGTTTGGACCAAGATCAGGACCGAGAACGTCGGTACTGATCTGGATCTATCTTTGATTGTGTTCCTGAAAGACGCTTGTTGAAAGTTAATTTTGAAGAGTCAGCAGACGACAACAAAAGCATGAAAAATAGGCCAGCAAGCAAAGAGACTTTAGGATTAGTTTTGTTATCCGCGCCGCACTTCTCTACAGCCGCAAATATCTCCAGCTCGGACTCAGTATATTGGGTCCGAGTCTCCAGTGACAAAACTGCTCCATGCTTCTGCCTGGTCATTTTCTGTCACAACTTGTGAACAATAGTACCTAAATGTATGATCATAAGATAAAATTATATTAATAAAAGACTTACGTTTCCCCAAAAATCATCACATATTCCATATCGCAAAAATGGCTGCCAAGATTCGCGCACAACTTCAAAAACATCTCACAAAATGCATGTGTGGCGGGTAAAATGAGCAAAAGATCAATAGCCAATCAGACCTCGAATGCCCGACCAGCTGACCAAAGATTTGCCCAAGCAGAAATGAGCTAATGCTTTCAACAGTGAGACCAAAACTCAGGTCCCATGAAAATGGACCTCGTCATAGATTAGCGTGGTATTTCCCAGCCAGCATCCCATATCGAGCCACTATCGGCTTGCAAGCGAAACGCCACGTCGAATGGCGTTTTGCTGGCGGGCCTATTAGTGGTCCGATTTTACGTGTCCACTGGGTTCATTATATGACATCGTAGCCAAATACGTTGCGAAACAGCTGCGTGAAACCCTATATTTGCGACCTGGTAAGGAGTGAACCCCATGCTACTCTGATATTTCCATATAGGCGACATGTATACTTAGGCTCGAACCGTTTTTGAGGGCTCAAAATTTTAAATATATGTTTTATGGTGAGGGGGGGGGGGGGGGGGGGGGGTCAGAAAAATGATATGGCGGGGTATGAAGATTTTGTCTATATTTTGGGGAGGGGGGAAAACAAAATTGGACTCGTTTAGGGGGGTCATTTCCATGCAATTTTAGGTCCTGTCTTAAGTTCAATGTACAAAATACAGAATGGGGATAGTTTTGGGGTTGCTAAAATTTCATTTTTATTTATCTGTTTATTTTTAAATTGAAAATGCGACAAGTTCGATATGTTAATTCTTAAACCCTGCACGGATGGGAGTACAGGCTTCCCCTGCCCCTGGAGAATTACAAAGGGATTAGAGGTCCGATTCGAAGGCACTAGCCTACTCCCGTTCTATTGCAAAAAGCAAGCGAGTATAATCAGGAAATACCGCGATCAGACACTGAATACCATCCCACGGCACCATGAGGGAGAGCCACAGAACATTTACATTAGCAAGACATCTGCAAGACAATAAAAGCAAAGCAACCAGCTCTGATAATTGCAAAACTAGAATGGACACAAAAACAAAGACATAACCACCACAAACAATGGGAAATACATTATTACAATAGATCAGCAACAACAGAACCGCCGTCTTAGAACGGACAGCAGCCTAAGCCAGCGGGGGCTTAAAGGCATTTTACTGGTACCAAAGCACAAAACATGTTAAGCTCGCATGGAGGTTTCCAAACTATTGCAATTTTTTGTATCATCATGGAGAAGCAATCAAATCAAATTAACATACTATGGAGAAACAAAAATGGCCTCACGAATCACAGATAGTCAGAGTTACAGAAAACCAAGTTGAGTCATGGTGGGCCCTGCTACAGATAAGCACCAGGTCGCGACTAACCAGATGATTAAAGCTTTACGTTATGTTTCGTTGTGCACTACTTGGCGTCCTTTCTAATTTTGCAATCATCTTGAAGAAGAAGAGAGAGCCGTTTGCTTTTCTTTTCTGATTTGTCTTGTGGATGTCTTGTTACTGTGAATGTTCTGTGGCTCTTCCTCATGATGCTGTGGGTTCAGTGTTCTGCAGTGTATGATTGTGGTATTTCCCAATCTTTTAAGCCAGATTATCAATATGACTCGACCCGGACCAGCCGTAGAAAGTTTGGCTAAGTGAACAATGGGTTCTGCTCCGCCTACGCGAAACTGTTATACGCGTCATTTTAAACGTTAATACCAAAACCTGTAAAGGGGGCGATTTTAATTTTGTATTTTTTTTATGGAGATGTCATCGCTTCTCTTCCTATGGTGTAATCATTTTACAACATATTCGTTTTGCACTGAAGAGTATGTTCATAAGTTGATGACTTCAACAACAGAAACCAGTTTTTGACTTCTAAGTTATAGTCAGGGCCCTTAGGGACAAAAAATAGGCCCAGTGCAAATTGTGTGCCGATTTATGGTGACCTATATTAAAATCTTCAATGGGGTCACCTTTAATTTGAAGGTGGTCACCCATCTCAAATCCGCGTCTGAGGCTAGTTATGACGTCATCAATATGGCGACCATAAATAGAGATTGTTCATAAAAGCTATAGTTTGTATTGGTTAAGTCGTATTAAACCAACACGAATTATTTTTTAACACAATATCATGTATTTTAATCACATGATGGTTAAGTCAATGTTTTATGTGACTTTGATAATAAATTATATCTCGATAACAATAATTTGCATGCAAAATACCGTATATTTAACATAAACATGATAAATACCCAGCTTATCAGTAGATCAGAAAAGGTGTGTGTATTTATGATAACCAAAACACATAATTGGTCTGTTCTCGTAAAACTTATGATTATGTTGTTCATTAGAATCGCCTAATTGAGAAATAATAATAAAATATCCCATAATTATCATCAAATATGCAGCTTAACTGTCCAACTGTTGGTATTTGCGCTATCAACAGAACGAACAATACATTGATTCGTGATCATTTATATCAAGACAATGCTAGTATGATTCAATTCTTTTCACAACGAATTTTATTCTGCATTGATGCATGTTTATTTCCCTGTTTGTATCATATGCGCAGATCTTAAGATGTTGGTGTCAAGACCCAACCTCCATTTTCCAGCATAAATATTTTCAAAAGTTTAAATTTCTCGGGGCCCACCTTTAGACTGATGGCTGCTAATGTTTTTGCTTCCCACTAGGGAATTTCGCAAACTTATCCTATCTTAAATGGAATTTCAGGCTGTGTCTATTAAGAGATTTTTGCATTCTGTACGCCTGGGTATTAGTCTCTGAGAGCCTGTTACATATGTTACCATAGGCCTATTAAATTAAGAAAAAAAGAAACTTAAAAGTTTAAGCTACAGAAAGAAGGCTTTAAACTGTCTAATTATTTTGATTACTCATATAGTCTGCATGCTGGCTACTTTAGCTAAATATAAAAGCTTTTGGAGCAAAATTACAGCTACCTACTGTGTTATGAGTATTACTTTAATTAGATTACCCTTTAAAAATTGTAAATTGTGACTAATAACATTTACTTTTATAGCTGATCTGTGCTTTTTTTTTCAAAATAATTTGATTATTTCGTACTTACATACTTATTTGGCCTACTGAAAAACCAACGCTTGCATTTCTACTTTAAATGTATTGTATTATATGAGCAATTAAACAACCCATACACCCAGTTTTAAGGAGCCAAATCTGGTAGGTATTATGTAAATAAATTTATATAAAAAATTTCTGCTGCTGGCTATCTTACATATTTGGGATTGTCTTGTTCATATAATAAAGAATTCTATAGATTTTGCAGGTTTAAGAACACCATCGAATAAACTTGATAAAGGCCTTAACATATGTTGCATGGCATAATAATTGAGCAAGAATATTTCACATGTTTTCCTATAAGTATCTAGCCTCTGGTGCCTAAATCTTAGGCGTTCATTCATTGGTGAGTATTAAAAATAGTAGGTAAGTATGATAAAGAAATACCACAATCACTTACCGCAGACAACCCCATGGCACCGTGAGGAATAGCCACTCAACCATCACGAAACACCAGGAAGACAAATTAAGCAAAACAACCAGCTCTCTCTTCCCCACCAAGATGATTGCAATACTAGAATCGAAATAAAGTAACGTACAACAAAACTTAGAATAATTCGGTTGCCTAGCAACAACATATTAAAGTTGAAAAGACAACAAGTTTTATATGCAATGAAGCATGCAGGTTCATTCTATATATGTATTAAGTGTCTGTCAGAAGTGCCAAACCCAGTCAAAATATATTAACCATCTCTTGATTATTTTTGACTGACCCTCGTACTTTAATAATATATTGGCAGTTTTGTTAAAGTGTATTATTTCTGCATTATTTCAGTCATTTAGACCTAGTCTAACAGTGAAACATTGTTTTATACAAACTATTATATTAAACATGCCAAATAAGAACATTTAATATCATTGATACATATATTACATCTTATTAATTATGTACAGATTTCAAATAAATGAAAAGATTATAACAAGTTACGCAAAAATAAATCAAATAAACAAAAACATTTGACCTTGGTACTTATAGCAATAACAGGTCATGAAGGCTCAGTCGCTTATGTGCAAATTTTTTGACTGCCCAGAGTCTTTGCTACTCGCATACACAAAGTATGGATGGAGAGGAAGGCTAAGATCAGACTTTAGAAGCTAGCCCACTGCGTGAGCATGATCAATTAAAAGACGCATTTGCTGATATGTGCCAAACTCTCAATAGCTGGTCAAATCTTCATTTAAGCATTTATAAATTACAATAAAAGAGCTCAACATATATTTTATCTAATGTCAATGAAATTTGGACTTTTGCTACTAGCTGTCAGATAAGACAACATTTAGTATACTATATGATACACACATATAATACAAATGACAATAGAGACAGTCAGAGATTTATATTGGTTTCAATGTGACAGAAATATGATTTCTTTTGAAAATTATTAAAAAAAAAATGACACGTAGAAAATTAGGTATACACTAAACTTTCCCATACTTTCTAAACATTGCACCTAAATATACAAATAGCACTAGCTTTTATTGTGTTGCTGACTATGTTAACAGTTAACTGGGTACGCAAAATAGTCGATCGATTTTAAATAACTGTATGGGTTAATTTTATTTCTCTTCAGATAAATATTACAAAAGTTAAAATTCACCATAACTTAGCGCCTTGGGCTCAAGTTTATATAGAGGATCTTTCACAAGTGATCATTTCATATGAAATATATTAAATGAGCCCTTGGCGAGTTTAATTGATTTAAAATGAAATGACCACGAGTGTAAGATTCTGATAAACATAATATGAACTTTCAAATGCAATTTTTATCGCCTTCAAAGTTTGTTTATTTAATGAAAATTTGCATTGTTGTAACGGACTTTGTTATGACTTTACTTGATCCCGCCGAAAGTGTCATGTAACGTGTTGTCATAACATTATTTATGACATGACGTTATTCACTGAATAACAGTAACGTGATATGATAAACTGTCTAAGACAACAGTTTGAAAAACATTGGACCTCATGACATATTTTACATGGCTATATATGTTACTTTAGCAAATTTTTGATAGAACATAAGAATGTACCTTTATTCAGCTGTTACTTATAAGGTATAATTTTCTTTCAACCTATAACGGGGCAAATCAACTGCACTATTTTGTTGCTCAGTATTTTTTCTATGCTGCTCGTTTAAAGTTTTTATTGCTATACATTTTCGGTTATCTACTGCTGTGGTCAGAGGAGATATTAGTGATAGTGTTTATTTTCTTATTAAAAGTAAATCTTATCTTGTTTTACAAACAATGTTATATTTATACTGCAAAACTCATCACTAGAATCATAATTCTACAATAAAATAATTGTAAAAAAGCAGAACCTAGTGGGTGTGTTTTTCGATACCGTTTTAAACTTATACAATATTATAAAAATCACCCAAGAAGCACTTAAGGGAATATATCTTTCAAAAGCTCTCACTTGCATAAATTTTTTCCTGTATAAACAAAAAATGCTTTTTATCAAGGAGACGGATACCTCTGGCCACGTTGATGTATGAATACTTTATGCATCTCACATAGATCACTTTACGCCCCAACGTAAAGCTACAGTTGCATGAATATGATTTGTTTGTTTGTTTGTTTTTGTTGCTTTACGTCCCATGTCAACAGCTATGGTCATTGCGGGACGGTCAGTTCACTTAACCACACTTTTTCCTGGGCAGGCTTGAGCAAGCGGTTAACCAGTAATTTGTGCACATACTTTCGCTTGTAACTGACAACAACCCTTCTTGAATAAATCAGCGGAAGGGAGGAGAATGACCGTAGAAATTATTTCATGATCAATCTCCAGGAAAGTATGGTACTGGGCCGGGATCGAACTCGCGACCCCTGGATCTGCAGTCAGACACGCATCTGTAGCCAGACACGTTACCGACTGCGCTACGCAGCCCGGTACATGAATATGAACTACAATTTTCTGACTGCAATATTTATAAGTATTTTCGCCCAAAATGTACAAATTTCTGGTAGAAAAATATATATTTACAATTTTTGGTCTTGAACTTTTCAAGGTCAAAATGAAAAAAAAGTCAATAATAACAGAAATACATTATATTTGGGTCAAAATACTTCTAAATATTGTAGTTAGATAATTGTAGTTTATGTTCATGCAAATGGTTTTCTCTAAAGTTGACCCAGCGTTTCACAAAATTGCAAACGGTATTAAACCAGGAAGTGACTCTAGAAAGACTGATAAGCATGCTGTGGATTGCTCAAAAGCTGTATGGTGGGACGTAAAGTGATCTATGTGAGATGTATAAAGTGTTCATCAACAATGTGGCCAAAGGTATCCGTCTCCTTGATACTAAAGCATTTTTGTTTATACAGGAAAAATTCATGCAAGTATGAGCGTTTGAAAGATATATCTCCTTAATTAATATTAAATATGATTGAACGCAATTCTTGACCAATAAGTAAACTTTTCTGTAATCAAAATAGAGCATACAACCAGTATATTTGAACAGACAGACAGACCTTATGTATTGAAACCATGCGAAAAAGCCAATTTCATATCTTCAGATTTTGCCCTATTTTTATATGATACATAGGAATAGATGTCCTTTGTGTTGCATTTTGTTTTGGGTTTGGCTAAAACTATCGGTAGTTTTGACTGGACTACAAGCGAAAAGACGACTGACTTGGACGCATGTGTGATGGGTACTTTTTTATGGAGTGCTTAAAACATATAAACTGGCTACACAAAGGGGCAACCTAATACATGTTTTATTACAGATATCAAAGCCATGTAAGATATAATATCCTGATAACATTTCCAAAGTTTAAGAAAAACAAGATAACGCTTGCAATTAAAAATGTCCATGAGTTATTTCAACTCATACTAGGCTACAATGTGCAAAGTTTGCATGGTCGGGTTTCATGGATGTCTTATTTGAGACACTACATCGCCAAGCTGGAATAAACCTCAATCACAAGAACTAGTCATACTTTTTTAGAATAAGTAGGCGTGTATCTGTAAAATATAAAAGTAAACAAAGCCCTACTTTTTTCTATTCTAAGGGGTTGTGACAAGCTCCTGTGTCCTCAATGTAGAATTTATCACTGGAAGAGATGCATAGAATCATAACACTTTCTGACAATTGAATTTGGTCAGTTGTCCTAAATTCTTATTATCAGACTATCGCCTTTTCCTCTGTCTGACTGTCAAAATAAGAACAGCAATGCCTTGGGCGTAATATCTTAATAGCCTGGCACAAGGCTTCCATATTTGAGATGTGCAATATTTTTGACATGGCATTGGTCTCTAAAATTGACATTCTTTTCAATAACTTCAAAATAATATGGAAAATATGGATCGTTAAAAATTAAGAGAACCTAAAAAATGTGAAAACAACAGACTCAGTTTCATTGAGTCTATTCTATTCAGGAGAGTAAATGGGTAAGAACACAACCATCACGCTCCCTAGCACTGACTTATTCTGCTTTCTGCAACGTTCTTTAACGACCAGAATATGAAAGAATGCCATTATTACAAAAAGAAATTTTAAAAATTCTACCAACTCGAAATGGCACAACAAATAATCTAGAAAAATGGACACTTTAGAAATAAAGAGAACCTATCAAATTGGTACATGGCAGGCTCGTTTTCATCGAGTCTGTTTGTGATAATTAGTATATAAGGTGTCAACTCTCACGTCCCTTTGCATCAGATTAAATCGATTTCTGCTTTCTGCCAGAACCCAATACGCTATTCATATATCAATTTTCAATATTTTGATAAGTCAAATCATCAGTTGCTCATTGCGTTTTTATTCTTCTTTCAGATGAACCAACTTATTAGGATTTGTGACAGGATTAGATATCATACCCTCTACCCAAGTCCAAGGCTTAGATTTCATCATCCAAAAGCAGTGGATGGATATAGCGGTTTAGCTTACATGCCTTATACCAATGCTTGTGCCAATATATTAACTGTTCCTGTCTTGAGTGGTTATGATTTTTTTAAGGAATGAATCTCTTCAGCGGTCAATTTCTGTTGTGTGTTTTTTTACAAATGCATAAA
Source organism: Loripinus fragilis (assembly GCA_964019695.1). Classification (NCBI taxonomy): domain Eukaryota; kingdom Metazoa; phylum Mollusca; class Bivalvia; order Lucinida; family Lucinidae; genus Loripinus; species Loripinus fragilis. The sequence continues at coordinate 73,507,530 of OZ026527.1, read as the reverse complement.
TCAATGTCACCAATAAATGTCGTGCAGCTTACTTTCGATTATTATTGTTGTTTAGGGCATTTTTTAAGATTATAATGGTATTTAAACTATGTGAAACTATTAATTCATTTTGTTTAAATTGGCAGAAATACCCTAACAGAGTGAGTATCTGCACCCAAACGAACATAGTGCTTAAAGTCTTTTAAATTACGCTGAATATTTATCGACGAGAGACAAATTATAACATTCTGAACAGTAGATAAACAGGGCAGGCGTGACTGTATTTACAATATTGAAAATACGGATATATATATAAGGGTTTCATTTACTATCATAATTTTACACACATAGATGTTCTAGCCTGACTGGCTCATTTTATGCGTAACGTATCAACCTTTTGAAAAAGAATGATCAAAAGGTTATTACTTAGAGGTCGTGGTACATCTATAGCCATTATCTGAGATGATTTTTACAATAAAGATAAGTTTTGTTTTCTCCCAAATAGTCATTTAACATGAACAATACATATATGCTTTATTGCAACTATGTTGAATCTGACAGAAAATAATGCAAATGATTTGCATTAAATTTATGCTGTAGAAAAACAACAACATTTTAGTGTCATTTTTTCCATTGTGTAACAGTGTTAAATACAAGACATGAAATACAATCAGGGGGTCATTCTTAATGCTTGTAGCTGATGACACCTAATATCGTACTGAAACTTTGTTATTTAACGATCTTGCTAATTTAGATTTGTGGTCACAACTAGTTCCTTGGTCAAAAGAACACGAAAGAAGAGAAGCAATTTCTTCTCTTTCATCGATATTTAAAGTATATTTGATTAAAATCATAGTTTACTGGTTTTGTATCTGAAACTGCATTATTGTACAAAGGTCCAGTACCTATTTCAAGTGGTCAGAACTAATAACCTGAGTGGCTGTGCATGTCACTAGAGGTCTGTTCGAGTGCCTAGACATCCAGTAGTTGCCGCTAGAGATATACTCAGAGCGTCAGTATCTGTCACAAGATGACATCACAGCTGAATCTCAGTACCTGTCACAAGTCACGAGTATTAACATCCTGAGTACCAGTATATGTCACTAGCAATCAATGTGTCTGCTCAAATTTACAGTTACTGTCACTAGATGTCAGTATACTTCCCTTAGTTCAAGAACATGTCACATGTGGTCAGTACTTACAGTCTGTTTGTGACCAGTTGTCAGTACTACTTCCCACAGTTCCAGTAATGTCACTACGGGTCAGTTCACTAGCCTGGGTTAAAATACCTGCTACTAAATGTCAGAACACTATTCTGAGAGTCCAGTCACCTGTCAAAAGTGGTCAGAGTACCATTATCTGTCACTAGAGGTCACTATTTTTGCATAGAGTTCTAGTTACTGTCACTACAGGTTAATACAAATAACTAAAGTACCAGTACCTGTCATAAGCGGTATATACTACTACCCAGAGTTTCAGTTACTGTCACGTGAGGCCCTCACTAGTCATCTGAGTCAAAGTACCTTTCACTTGAGGTCACTATATTTTCAGTACATGCCACTAGAGATCAGCTCAGTACTTGTCGCAGGCGGTCAGCACTAGCCTGGCCTATAGGCGTTAAAATGAAAATATCTACAAAAGTGTAAAATCTTCAAAATCTAAGATGTACACCATGTGGCTAGTCTACTCGTCCGTCTCAAAATTAACATAAATATAAGCCAAGGTGTTAAACGTGGACTTGCTATCCAAATGGGACAAACAGTTCCTAACTTTACAGAAAAAAATCAAACTTTTATTTCTCAGACTAGTAGCTAGTCTAGGTCAGCAGTAATACCATGAGTACCAGCACATGACACTAGCGGTCAGTACTACTACTCAGAGTTTCTTTCGTTGTTACTAGGTGGTTCATACTACTACTATAAGTCCAGGTACCTGTCACTAGATGTCAGTACACTACCCTGAGACAAGAGACAATGTACTGGTCTGTATTAATACCCTGATTACCACTAGAGCACAACTACTGTTTAGAGCTCCAGTACCTAGATGTCAGCACACTACCCTCAAACTCAGTGCATGTCAATCGATGCCAGAACACGTACCTGTCACAAGTGGCCAGCACTACTGTCCAGACTTGCAGTAACTACCATTAGCGTCTGAGTCTCAGTACCTGTCACTAGATGCAAGTACACTGCCCTTAATCTCAGTATCTGTCTCTGGACCAGGAAATGCCACAATCACACACTACAGGCCAAGCCACGACACCATGAAGAAGAGACAAAGAGCATAAATCCTCCTTTGGATCTCCTTTTATAATCACCTCATTTAGATTGACCTTTGATCTGCTGTCTATAGCCCCTAGTGAGTGGTACCACTTTTAGAGTATAAAAATTCAGGTATCTAATGTACACTATCCTGAGATTTTGTACCTGTCACTAGATGTCATTACACTAACCTTGATGTCAATACCTGTCACAAGTGGTAAGTACTTGTAGCCTGCGTACCTGTACCAGTCACTAGCGGTCAATATTGCTGTCCAGATTCCCAGTTACTGTCACTGGAGGTCAATACACTACCCTGAGTCCCAGTACCTGCCAGTATTGATCATTACTGATAAATTGAGTACCAGTATCTGTCCTCATAGTTCAAAACTACCTCCCAGAAGTTTTGGTACATGTAACTGCCACTAAAGGTAAGTAAACTACCCAAAGTCCGATTACTTGTCACAGTGCTAATAGCCCTGGTAGTAATATCTGTCTTTATAGGTCAGTACTTCTGCTCAGAGTTCCTGAAACTGTCACTAGATGCATGCACTGCTAGCATAGTACATTTCACTAGAGGTCAAAACTATTAGTACTACCCCGATTCCTAGTGATTTGTACTAAAAGTAAGTAAGAAGGCAAAGATCAGGAATGGATACAATCAAGCACCACACCTAACCCAGGATACAATATTGGATAGTGACAAAACATAATAAAACATCACATACAAGAGAGTCTAGAGGCCAGTCCTTTCCCAGCAGGTGACCACAAGGCTACAATGAACAGACATGAAAACATGATAAACACAAAACATAAATAACAAAAAAGATCCACAAAAGAAGCATCGCCTTGGAATGGTCAATAGAAAATACCAAAAGCTGTCACTAGAGAAAGTATAATACCCTGAATCCCAGTGTCGGTCATTAAACTTCACTTCAGCTAGAGTCACAGTAACTGTTATAAGATGCCAGAACTATTGTCCTAAGTTCTAGCTCCTGTCACTAGGGGTTAATTCTACTACCTTAAGTTCATTAACTATCACTAGAGGTCATTACTGCTACACAGAGCCCCAGTACCTTTCACTAGAGGTCAGTATTAATACACTGAGTTACAGTAACAATATGTCAGTACTAATACTATGAGTCAGGGTATCTGATAGTAGACTACTAAGCTGAGTTTCAGTACTTGTCACTAGAGATCAGTATTAATACACTGAGTTACAGTAACTGTCACAATATGTCAGTACTAATACTATGAGTCGTAGTATCTGATAGTAGACTACTAAGCTGAGCTTCAGTACTTGTCACTAGAGATCAGTGCACTACCCTGATCCCCAGTACCTGTCACTAGAGGTCAGTAATCTGCTATGAATCTCAGTACCTGTTACTTAAGGTCAGCTCTACTATCCTGAGTCCCAGTGCCTGTCACTTGAGATCTGTACTACAACTCTGAGTCCCAGTAATTGTCACATATCAGTACTACCGCCCATAATCCAAAGCCCCAGTCACAAGAGGTCGGTTTTACTGCTGTGAGTTGTAGAATGTTGTTTCCTTTAGGTTGTATCCTTTCTTTTCATAATGTATTGAAAAACTTTAATCGTATATTAAGCATTGCCATTTTTTGTCATTCGTCATATTCATCTGAACGTTTACTTCCATTAATCGACATCCAAAATAAGCCCATTCACTTCAATATAAGAAGGAAACAGCCAAGGCTTTCTGTCTTCAATCTTTATGTTCGTGATTTGGTTTTAAACCTATCATTTTCAGTAAAAGATGGAAACAAACCTGAAAAGACTCAAACTGCAGTTCCCATAAAAATTGATATTTCTTCAATAAATATTCAATGTTAAAAAATCGCTGACCAGTCCCCGTTTCACTGGAAGATTTGCCTTTCTATATAAATGCAGTTGAAATCCAGATGTGTTTCCTTAATAATTTAAGCTGGTAATATGTCTGTTGCTTCTTGGGCATCAGAAGCTGGCACCCGATTTTTTATCTTTCATGATGGAAGATATCGTCGTTATATCGAATGGTAGGGCGGAATTCTGCTTCTTCTGCACACAATTGTATGGCCTCTGATGAAGCTTGACGAAGCTAGTTTTCACTGTTCCATAGACTGAATACAGTGTGCATTGCGTTGAGGCGCACACATGATACTAACTGAAAAAAATGGAATCAATCGACGCATTTAATATGAAAACTACGAAAAACCGGTGGTGACTTCATTCTTCACAGTTAAGACTTGATACTTTACACTTCATAGTTTTCTAAAGTGTGTGTGTGTGTGTGTGTGTGTGTGTGTGTGTGTGTGTGTGTGTGTGTGTGTGTGTGTGTGTGTGTGTGTGTGTGTGTGTGTGTGTGTGTGTGTGTACACGTGTGTGTGTGTGTACACGTGTGTGTGTGTGTGTGACAGACAGACAGACAGACAGACAGACAGACAGATAGTGACACGTCATTCAAAGGTCACAATGCATACTTCACACTTCATAGTTTTCTTAAAAAAGCGTTAAAAAATGTATGAAAGACAACAGAAAGAGACATTTCAAAGTTCACAGTTCATACTTCATAGTTGAGACATCACAGTACACACTTCTTACTCAACGTTCACATTTTATACTTCACACTTTATAGTTCTGACTTCACACTTCATACTTTACACTTAATAGTTCATACTTCACACTTTATAAAACGTACCAAAACAGAAACACTCGCCGTTTTAATCAGTAATAGGTCACAGTCATGTGTTTAAAGATTGGAGACAGTCAATGAGGTTTGAAGCGTGGAGTGGGAAGTATGGAGTGCGAATCCTGAACCGTGAAGTATGAAATGTGAACTATGAAGGGTGAAGCTTGCAGTCTGAAGTAAGCCGTCTAAAGAATACAATTTGAAGGGTGAACTGCGAAGTGTAAACTTAGAAGTATGAAGTTAAGTTAGACCATTAAGTATGAACTGTGAATTGTCCCTTTCCGTTGTCTTCCATTCATTGAATAACGTTTTTATTTCAAACTGTGAAGTGTGAAGAATGAAAACCAATGTTTTGGATTGTCCACTTATTGCAAAATGTCAGCGGTTTATTTACGTCGGTCTGTGACAATTTTTAATCATATCTCAGGTACCATTTATAAGTATGGCATGTAACTTCACAGGCTGGTACATCGTATATATAGACAATGTATCTCTAATAAAAAAATGTCTCGGTTTTTGAAATATTGGAACTACGTCATGAAACTTCACAGGTGGCTGCAAGTCAATGTGAAGTCTGTGGTGGATCTGGAGAGACTCCAACTCATGTGGTTGACTTTTGGAAGATAGACACATTATGAAACGTCATTATAAATATGACATCATGTAGATCATGTGTGACGTCAAACGTGCAAAATTATGCTAAGCTTTAAAATTGCATACAAGAATCTCATCTACATATCTTTTCACTTCAGCCAAACAATTTTTTTCTTTAATAGTTTTCGGACTGGAATATTTTCAAAAAGGTTCTTAATGATATAACAATACCAGCGTTATGACGTCAATTTCAAACCAAATGACGTTTTTGGCTTTGCTATCGTTAGTTTGCACATTACGTCAATCCTTAGGCCTGCGCACTAAATGGCTGGCATCTTTAGTTTCACTCGTTAAAATTTTCTTCTAAGCCATTTCCAGGTGTAAACTATGGGGAAACCCCATCATTATTCTCTATAAACACACTGAAACTTCCAAATCAGACAAAAACGACCAGAAAATTTACTTTTCTTTTACCAAATATATATCGTGTGGTGAAAATATCAACAGATAAACTCGTGCTACACACTCGTGAAAAATACTGATTTTTCACTGCAATTCACGAAATATATCTGGCACTCTTCTTAACCAGTAAAAAAACCTCTATATATATGTAAACCTTAACTAAATTATTGATAGGAAACAGAACAATACAAGATTCCTGTCCAAAATTCTCCAGTGAAACTCCCGCTGTCTTGTTTAATAGGTGCTTGAACAATTCAGTCCAAAATTGTATAATACCCCATCAGCTCTCAGTCCTTTGATTTCTTGCACTTGTACCATACATGTATTGTCTGTCATCATCAGGATCGTTGCGTCTTAGAAATGTTTGAAATGCTGCTATAGCATACATCTCCGTTTCATGTTCCGTAGTCTGTCCTTATTTTTCGAGGGACATCCACTATTGGCTGTAACTGCAGCTTCTAAAAAGTGGCCACCAATGAGTTTTGGGTAATTGTTGGTCCGATAAATATTTACCCATATAATTTTGAGAGAAAGTTCACATATGCACCCATTTATACACAGCCCAATATAATATCCGTCTGTATGCCATATGAACTTTGGTCAAAGCATGGTAACCCTGGCTTCTCATTCGCCTGAAACTACCCTGACTGGAACCAAATAGTGTGTATCAAGCTAGCATCTTTCATTTTGATTCCATATTCCTTACAACGTGACTACATCATACGATAGCCATTAAGTGTTCCTAATCCAGAAAGCTTTCCTTGTACAAAATTAACAGCTGCGTGTACACAGTTAACATCTTCTTTAATGTCTTAAACATAAACGAATCTAATGTTCTTGTTTCAATACATGCTGTATTGCCTCTGCAACGTAACCCTTTATTTATTTAGCAATCCAATAACCCACAGACACTGAATGCATGGCGTCCATCATAAGGCCTGATTGGTGGATTATGTCGTCGTGGGAACGAGATACATGTAATTATGTCGTGGAAACGAGATATTATGTCGTGGGAAGGAGATATTATGTCAAGGGAACGAGATAATTATGTCGTGGGCACGAGATCTTATGTCGTGGGCACGAGATCTTGTGTCGTGGGAACGAGATCTTATCTCGTGGGAACGAGATAATTATGTCCTGGGAACGAGATCCTATGTCGTGGGAACGAGATAAATATTCTTTTTCACATGTCCCCTCAGTGCTGCCGTACACTACACAATCAAACTTTGGAAAATGTTCAGTCGGCTAAATACCTTGGTATCACCATTACAGATAACATGGGGTCAGCATGTCTCAGAAATCTCGACCAAAGCAACTAAGACACTTGGTTTCCTTCGCAGGAATTTGGCTTTTGCACCTTGGAGTACAAAGGAAGTTGCATACAAAACTTTGGTTCGGCCTAAACTAGAGTATGCAGCACCCATTTGGAGCCCTCACTCGAACCTTCAGATTAATCAGATTGAGAAAGTTCAAAAGACAGCAGCCCGCTGGACCTGCAGGAGATGGCGAAACACGAGTAGTGTCGGCGAAATGCTTGCTGAGCTTGAATGGCCTTCTCTTGAGGCCCGGAGGGACCAGTCCTTTTTGCTTCTCTTTCACAAGATTCATTGTGGAGCAATGTCTATTGAAAAAGACAAGTATATGACCCCTGCTCACAGTTTGAAAACTACCAGGTCATCACATAGTGCTCAATACCGCAGACACCAGACATACAGTGATGCCCTGAAGAATTCCTTTTCCCCCGAACTATTCCACATTGGAATAGTCTGTCTCCTTCTGTGGCAAATACCCAGTCCACAGAGGAGTTTAGGGCACTCCTTATTTAAACAAAAATTCAGCCAAAAGTTTTTGTGTGTTTTGTGTTGTTTTGTTTTTTTGTGTTGTTTTTTATTTATTTTATCAAAATTTCCAAATTCGCACTCCCTGATGTAATGCTCAAGTATGAGCGAGCCAGTAAAGATAGAAAGAAAGAAAGATTGGACTCATATATAGATTCAAGTTGGGCAAGTCCCCAGGACCAGATTCGTTATACCCAGAGATGTTCTACCCTCGGAGGGGGGGGGGGTGGTCGAAAAAGGACCCATTCATTATATGGAAACGTTTTTTGTCCAGTCACTTTTGGTTACATCACCAATAATTCTCAAATTCCTAAAATATCTTTTCTCTAGTGTGCCATGTAATACAAAATTTGTTTAGAAGCGAAAGAATAGTACCTTCTCTTATTGTAAAGCTCCAAAGCTTGTGTTTTGTGTGAGCATGAAATAGGGGAAAAACAAAAATGAATGGCGATTCGGACATTTCAAGTGACATTTTGAGAAGTGGGTTTAAATTCACGTCCATGCAAACTTAATATGAAGACTTAGGAAATACAACAAGCGTTTAGTGTCTTTCTAAAAGCCCACTCTTTCAAATTGAAACGTAAAAATATCAATTATTACATTATTTTATAAATAAAATCACTTTAAAAATTGCTTGGTGATGTAACATAACTATACACCCTCAACGAGACAAGAGAAAGGGGTCATTCATACCGGTATATAGATCATGAAAAAAGAGGGTTAGTCATATACCTTTACCTTTATGCTGTTACTGTTGGCCCACTTTAGCCAGTTGAACTGAAATATTGTGGAAAAGGTCATTAAACCTCAACTTAATTCACCAATCTATCAAAATTATTGTTTGCTTCTTCCTTGCGCACAATAAGAGTTTATTGAAAAGTAATAAATCATCATGTATTGTAAAACCGTCTAAAGCACCAAAGACAATTCGTTGTAAGATGGTATTTGTTAATCAAAACAAGCCCACATTGCACACCAGGACAACAAATGTACTTCTTTTAATTCTGCATCAGTAAAGCAAGGGTGTGTAACATATATCAAGAGAAGGGCTGTAACTAACCAACACCATTGCATACATGTACTTATAAAATATTGTAATAAAATCTGCTAAAACTAAAATCATCTAGGTCTTTGACAATTTGCACTTTTGAAGTACTAAGACTTCATAGAAGTTTTTAAATGCTTGGGAAAAGATGATAAATGTCTGGAGACATTATTAGGTGAAAATAGGTTGATGCATGCACGGAAAGGCAACATATACCAAATTAAACCAGCTCGGATGTGTTCTTTTTCACAGAAATAACAAGGTACACCAGGCCAAGTAATCAATGCTTTTGATGGCATCTTTTTCCTCCTTGTATAGCTTTAATCTTTTTCCTGCTTGCAGACTATCACTGAAAACCCATGACCAAAGAGACAATTATCAGGCATTCATATCAGTTTCCGAATGTGCCAAGCCCTGTATAGCTAATAAGTTGGAATCTTGATGATGATGGCTCGTGAGTGGACTGGTAGTAAATTGTAGAACAGTAATTGATTGAAATACTGTGGTGTGATTCTACTGGTTGTTAGGAGGCAGATGATAATGCTGATTTCCACAGAAGCAGACAATGGCAAACGCTTAATATGATTGTTACTTGGATGTGAATTAGTTTTGAATATTTATAATAAACAGGAACATTTATTGAATTTGTCTTGTTTAAATGTAAAACCATATTTGTGTGGCTCTATATTAAGTGTTGTATACACAGTATAAGGAAATGTGTCCAAAAATCACTGAAAACATCTGTAACAACAGTCCATGGGCTTGGTAATCAGAAATGAATATAATTTCTGATGTTTGGCACCAAAGACCAGCGATTTATAGGTACACATGTATATATATGTTACATCTGCGTTACATCTGAAATAAATGTCCTGATCTTAGAAACTTGGTGACAACTTGCAGATATATGAGTGAAATGAGCAAGAATGTCTGAGGAAATGTAAACTATCTTCAAGCTGCAATTGTTTTCACATGTGCTTTTAAACAGTAACACCAAAATGTGCTCCTCAGTAAAACCAGGAGTGTGGCTTATTAGCTCATTTTAGACAATATATTTAAGTTAGAAAAGCAAACTTTGTTTTTAGCTCACCTAAGCCAAAGGCTCAAGGTGAGCTATTATGATCGATCTTTGTCCATAACGTTGTCCGTCGTACGTCCGTATCCGTTGTGTGTCCCTAAACTTTTTCTTTAAACAACATCTCCTCCTGAACCACTGGTCCAAATTTCATATAACTTCACACGAATGTTCCCCATAATGGCCTCTTCCAAAATTGCATAAATGGTTCTGCTCCACCGAACAGGAGAGCTGCCAGAGCTCCAGATAAGAGATCTTTTAAACAACATCTCCTGAAACACTGACCCAAATTTAAAATAATTTCATAGAATTGTTCCTCATGATTCACTCAACCAAAAGTTCACAAATGGTTCCACTCCACTGATCAAAGGGGCTGCCAGAGCTCTAGATGAGAAATGTTTTTAAACAAAATCTACTACTGAACCACTAAGTCCAAATTAAAATATTATAGGAATATTGTAAGGGAGACAAATCTTGCAAATGTGGCTGTCTTGGTTGTAGAAAGGTTTTCCCTTGATTCTGGGAAGATTAATTTTCCCATACAGATAGCTACATTGTCCGTTATATGTTTTAAGGTATCACAGGTAGACTTTCTTAATACTACAGTCTCTGAATATTGCATTTATCATAGCAAACAGTGCAGACCCTGATGAAATGTGGCAAACTACCAAACTACCCTTTCAGGGTTCACTTGTTTTATTTGTTGAAGTTCTACATCCTGTTAATTTTGTCAGCATAACCCATGTTAAGTCCTAATGAAACTGCTATGCTCTCCTATACCATTATAAACAGCCATTCTCAGGTGAGCGACCCAGGGCCCAATGACCCTCTTGATTATATTAGTCATTTGCGTATGGAAGTAAAGCATAAACTAAACTACACTGTGCAGTTGCTGAACTAAATGAAAATAGGCACAATTACCACTTTTAAACTATAATTGAATTTATATAACGCACATAACACCACAGGAAGCCATATTAATGTAAAACTGCTTTCATATGTAGTAAAGGCATCCAGTATGCAGACTCTATGAGAAGGTCAACAGATAAGATAGTTTTAATGTCTTCTTTCTGTAAGCTCAAACTTTCAATTCTCTTATTCTTAAATTAATATAGTAACATATGTAACAAGCTGCTACAGGCTAATGCCCTGGCTTACAGAGTGTAAATATCTCTTATTCAATGCATCTTGAATTGTTTTTTAAGATAGAATATAACTGCAAACGCGTTTGGTATGAAGCAGGCCCTTACTCAGCTTGCAATCAAAATACAGTTGGATGATTCTACCAGTTTTGATGAGATGAGGTGAGCAATTATTTTGCCAAAGAAGCAAACATAATGGTAGCCATTGTATATGACTTGGATAAGGATTAGTTAAGAATATTTACATTTAACAGAAACATTTACTAAATTGTTTTGTTCAAATATGAAACTATTATTTTCTATGTCCCTCTATCTATAGTATTGAAGTATTATACATATTAGGAAATATTGAGAAAAAAAGTTTATTCATAATATCTGTAACAAAGGTCCATGGGATTGAAAATCACAAATGATTTAATTCCTAAGATTAAGGCACCAGAGGCTAGAGACTTATAGGAAAAACATGCAAAAATATTATTTTTTCCTGAAATAACATCCCTTACATCAAGTCAATGGCATTGCTCATTTATTATGCCATGGTAACATATGTTACAGTATTTGACACGTGATCCAATCTTGTTGTCAAACCTGCAAAATCTATTATTCTTTAATATATGAGCAAGACAGTCCCAAATATATATGATATTCAGCAGCAGCAAAAATTAACATATATTTTTTACTTAAATTATACCTATCAAATGGGGCTCCTTAAAACTGGGGGTAGGGTTGTTTAACTACTCATATAAGACAATAGATTAAAGGAAGAAAAGTAAATTTGTTTTTTCTATAAGCCAAATGAGTATGCTAGTACAATAAGGTCAAAAACATTTTGAAAAAAATGCACAGATCAAATGTAAAAGTAAATGATATTGGTAACACTTATCATATTTAAAGGATAATTTAATTTAAGTAACACACATAACACCTTTGGAAGCGGTACTTTTGCTCGAAATGTTTTAATTTGTAGCTTAGGTATCCAGCTTGCAGACTATATATGTAATTTAAATAATTAAATGGTTAAATACCTTCGTTTTGTAGCTCAAACTTTAATTTTAGCACTCATCAATATCAGTTTGCCCTGATGCTTCCAAACAAAATTTGGTACAGCCCAACATGGAAGCGTTGTTTCAAGAATTTAAGGATTGCTGCATGGGCGACCAAGTTGGATACCAAAGCCAAACGATTCTATCAGTTTTGAATAGTCAAACTGCCTTAATGCTATCTACCAAGTTTCAACTGATGTTTCTGGGGGAGATGTCGAATCTATCATGCGTGGATCCAGATAGGAGGGCAGGGGGTCTGCCCACCCCCCCCCCCACCCCTGAAAAATCACAAAGCTATAGGGTCTCTTAGCAGTACTAGTCCGGATCCCCTGCAAATGTCACAAAGCTACCAAGTCCGCATCAACAGCACTTCGTAGTCACCTGCTGGGAAAGGGCTGACCTCTTGGCTCTCGTTTGAGGTGTCTAACTGTGAGTTTGTCACTTTCCCATTCGTATCCTGGGTCGGGTGTGGTACTTGATTGTATCGATTCCTGATCTTTGCACCCTTACTTACTTTTACCTCCCCATTATATGAATGACGATATTCCATTTTAATGTACGATCCTCACAAATTGAAAGAGCAGATATATAAATGAAAACATTAGAAATACAAGAAAATCTGTAGAAAAATTAAGGGGTTATACCTACAAAATGTCCTATACGTCTGCTGCGAACTATTTTATACTACAAAACTTGGTACCAAATAAAAGTTGAGACATTGCCATTTGACTTAAATGATTACATATGCGAATTATCTAATTTAATATTCATGAATATTAATATAAAAATAAGGCATAAGATTAAATTGGTAGAAAAATAAGGTGGTAGCCCCACAGAATTACCACGAAGCTAGCTGCGAACTATCCTATCTTACAAAACTTAGTACCAAATCAAAGTTGAGACATAGCCATTTGATCAAAATGATAGAATATACGAATTATCTAATTTAATTATTCGTGAATATTAATGGAAGCTCTACAAATATGAGAGAATTGGTAGAAAAATTAAGGTGGTACACCTACAACATTACCTATACGCCAGCTGTTTAACAAATTCAAGTTGAGACATATCATTTTGACCAAAATGATTAAATATACGAATTATCTAATTTTAATATTCATGAATATTAATGAACACTTAAGAAATAAGAGAAAATTGGTAAAAAAATAAGGGAGGTATACCTTCAAAATAACCTCTAAGTCAACTGTTTATTATTATTAACTTCAAAACTAGGTACCAGATAAAAGTTGAGACATTTTTATTTGATGAAAACGATTAGATATACGAATAATCTAATTTGAATATCCTTAAATATTAATGTAAACATAAGAAAAAAGGAAAAAATGGTAGAGGCATTAAGGTGGTATCCCTAAAAATTATTTCTACACCAGCTGCTTACTATCTTAGACTACAAAACTTGGTACAAAATAAAAGTTGAGACACAAGAGTTTGGTATAGGTATGCGACCCTATGATTAAATGTTTTCAGAATATCTAATTTGCATATTCACGAATATTTAAGAACACATAAGAATAAGTCAAAAATAGTAGAAAATTTGAGTGGTGTGGCCTACAAAATAACCTATATTTCAGCTGCTATATATCCTGAACTACCAAACATGGTAACAAATAAAAGTTGACCCAATGACGAATATACAATTGATCTCATTTGCATACTCATGGATATATAAGAAAACATTTAAAAGAAAGAAGAACTCAGAAAGATAAAGATTAGTCCCAGGCTCTAATTTGAGAACAAGCTCAGTCGAGTATGATAACTAGCAGCTGACATATGCGTAATTTTGTAAGTACACACCATTATTTTTTTCCATAATTTTCTCTTATTTCTAATATTTTGATTAATATTTATGAGTGGGAATGTTAGAAAATTATTTTGGTACCAAGAGTGCTTGCCTAAAATAATTTGGATGAAATGTAAGTATCTTGATGGGTACACCCTCTTATTTGTTTACAATTTTTCTTTTATTTCTAATGTATTCATTAATTTTCATGAATACGCAAATTTGATAATTAGTATACCTTACCGCTGAATGAACCTGCTATGTCTTACCTTTATTTTTTTTAATCGAGTTAGTACTTTAGGATGAGTTTCTGCTGAGATATAAGTAATTTGTAGATCCTTCGCAACTATTTTGAAGCGCATATTTGGTTGCCATGGAAACCATGCAATTTCACATAGCCCAAATTGGGTTATTTTCAGGGCAATACTTTCACCTATTGAAAGTGGTCCCACAGAACAATTTGACGCCCATGAAAAGTTGTCCTGATTCTAATTCGACCCTGGGGTACTAAGAAATTCAAATGCTTTAACGTTTGATATATAGATAATGTAACACATGTTGTGGGTATTGCTAGGAAGAATAGACAAATGACGACAGTCAAATCGGAGCAACTTGTCGATTCTCAAAACTCATTTCTCGTTTATCACTTTAAAAGCTTGAAACTAGCCCAAAATACCGCTACGAATGAAACATTCATTATTATAGCTGGACACTAGATAAGCAAAAAGTAAGTGAGTATAAACAGGAAATACCACAATCACTACTGCAGATAAACCCACGGCATCGTGAGGAAGAGCAACAGAACACTTACAGTCACAGGACATCAGGAAGACAATCAAAGCAAAGCAACTATCATTCTTTTCCTCGTCAAAGTGTTAACAACAGTAGAAAGAACACAAAAGGATGCATAATAAAACAAAGACCAACACAGAACCCCCACAAATATTCCGAGGTACATTAAACAGTGAATCAACAACAATGTAAGATTCTGTATGATTTTGGTGGCCATCTTGAAAACATGCGAATACGCTCAATAAGACGCCATTTCTCAGCTTGCAAACATTGGTTTTCGGATTAAGCATACCAAATTACCTTTAAGAAATGTGTCAGACCGTTTGTCTTCAGAAAAAGTCCATACTTGATACTTTTAAAATTCGTACTTCGTGATTCTGTTGTCTTCAAGTATAAAGTTATCTCCCCTTTTTCGTTATGACGCTACCCATTTTTGAGCGCGCGACCCAATCAAAAATTAAGTATAGACATTTATCTTCAATTAAAGACTAGTTTCATCCTTTAGGATGATGAGGTAAGTTTTCTCAAAAGCATTCAGAATCTGCGCCTAATAGTATATTGAGTGTATTGGTGAAATGCATAAAAACAGGGTATTTTCCACACGTGGATAGCAACTTTGCAAGCGATTTTCCGAGCCGTCAAGCATGTCAGAATGCTGTTAATATTGTTTTTGAAAAGCAAATTTATATTTTTCTTCGAATTACTCAAGTTTTACGTTTTTGTACTAAAAACAACGGTATTATTAGAAACGATATCGAGGAAAATGTTCCATTTTATAGGGTAGAAAGAGTAATCCCTCATTAGTTATATCTGCAAATGAAGAAAATGAGCCAAATTTGATTAAAAAATAAATAAAAGTTAAATTGATTTCAGAAAATAAAATGATTTACGAAAAAATATTGTTTTTGAACTGCAAAAAATCGTTTCGAAATTCGTACTTCACAATTCCCTTTTCTGCAAGGATAGAGTTATCTCCCCTTTTTTAAATATGACGCTACCAATTTTTGAACGTACGACCCAATCAAAATTAAAGTAGAGGCATTTAGTTTTGATTTGAGACCGGTTTCACCCTTTATGACGATGAGGTAAGTTTTCTCAAAAAGTAAGCCTTATATGGTTATATGTTTGTCGGGCCCACTGGGGTTTACCTGTTGGATTTCTTTTGCTCCGGTATTCAGTTTTATTTACTGTTGAGTTCTTATCTTTGCTTTATCTCCTTGTTATATCTTGATTTATATGTTTTAGGAGATGATGCATTGATAAGTTAGGGGTCTTTCATGCAAACCAAATATCTATGTGTCTTGATCCACATCTGAATTAAGGGTGAGGTTGGTGCGCTGTTAAACCGGTTTAAGCCCTCCAGTAAAATATTGTACTGACCGTTCCAAGGCGGTTCTTCTTTTGTGGATCTTTTATGTTTTTGTTCTGTCTTATGTTTGCTATGTCTTTGTGCGCGTCTGTTTATTTGTGCTTTGTGGTCACCTGCTAGGAAAGGGCTGACCTCTTGGCTCTCGTTTGTGGTGCCTAACTGTGAGTTTGTAACTTTCCCATTGGTATCCCGGGTCGGGTGTGGTACTTGATTGTATCGACTCCTGATCTTTGCACCCTAACTTACATATATGAAATTCAGCAACGCGCCTACTAAACCAATAAATGGACAACAAACCACATCATAAATAGACTGTGCTCAGTCAGCTCTAGATGAGCTAACAAGTTTTAATTTGCACAAAGGAGTGTGATTCCTATCTAGTTTGCTATCGCAGAATTCAAGTGTGATTCCTACCAAACCGTGTGACTCCTATCATCGTCTTCCGTTGCCATTTTCTACTGCAAGGAATAGCAATCCTACACTCAATCTGTGAAAAACTGAATTCTATTCACTAAAAGAAATGACCGAAATGCATAAACAAGCCTTAGATTGAATGAATTAGCTGTTTAGCTTTAAACAAGAGCATGTATTGACAAAAATGTGAATCCTACCAAATCAGTCAGTTAAACTTTACGTGGCTTTACACAAGAACTGCATGTTTTAGCTGAAAACGGCCAACATCAGAATGATCCGCTGTAAAGCCCGGACACCCTGCACCTAGTGTCTTTTTCTGAAATCGATCAATAATCCCACGAAAAAAAGTTTGACATACATTGAATCGAGCAGAAAACGTCCACAAAAATGTGAGATTACCAATTGCGTATCACGTGATTGGCCACCCTGAATAAGTTGCCCATCGATCTGAGTTTTACTTAAATTGCCGTTAGAGAAGTTGCCAAAATAAATGCAAAGAGCACAGATCATTCCCTCAAGCTTCAACTAAATCAATGTATAGGTCAACATGGTCAAGCTTCATCAGTCTATAAGCCAGGCAGCAGAGATGCAACAAACCACCAACATTAGTATCAATATGATTCAACATGAACCAGCTTAGAATCCAGGTGACCTCGTCAGAACTATTCGGTTGCCTAATTACTGGAGTCAGTTGAGGTCCTCAAAAAATATATCATCATCGCAACAAGAAATGGGCCGAAATATTATCCATAAACTTCTTTCAGAAGGTCAAGGTTTGCTTTCACAGATGGATAATGTCTTGACAATCAAGAACTTTTCGGAGCTGGTGCAGTGATATTCCTTCCAGATGATCCCAGTGGATTAGAACTAACCAGACTAGTGACAGCAAGAGGGTCTATTCTCTTGGCAGAATTTGTGGCCATACTTATGGTGTTAGAACTTTTGTTATTTGTGTTTCGTGTTTGTCTGCTATACTGTCTTGTCTGTTCCTTGCAGCCTTGTTGTCACCTGCTGGGAAAGGACTGACCTCTTGGCTCTCTTGTATGTGATGTTTTCTTGTGTTGTTGTCACATTCTCATATGGTGTCCTGGGTTAGGTGTGGTACTTGATTGTATCGATTCCTGAGCTTAGCATTCTTTCTTACTTTGTTGTCTGCAAGAAAATTTCTGACTTTTCCTAATCACTGCAAATAATCTCTGATAGTCAATCTGCAGTTTGAATCCATACACTCAACTGGGCAAGTACTAATTACACTGTTCTTATACCACAAATCATGTCTCTCATTCAACAATTACAGTCTACAGCTTTTGATGTTTCAATATTCTGGACGCCAGGAAATGCTACTATTGCTGGAAATGAGATTGCCGACAGGCTAGCAAAAGATGCTGCTCATCAAGTCTCAGAGATGCCTGTTAATACATCTGTTGTCACCATTCAGGATATCAAGTTCTCAGCGAAAAAGTCAATTGTATCTAAATGGCAGCAGCACTGGGACATTTCTGAGTCTGGCAGTTTTCTCTACACCTTCAAGCCACTAGCTGATAGCAGACTGTAGTACTTAGATTTGCCTTTTAAGGATCTCTTTCCTACCATTCTTCAATTACGGACAAAATACCTCAAGCTAAATGAATACAAATATAAATAAAATCAGAGTGAAAGTTCAGATTGCGTCTGTGGTGAAATAGAGACTGTACAGCACTTTATTCTTGAATGTCCTCTATATGAAGAAATCCATCAGCAGCACCAGGAGAACCTTTTGCTTCAACTTGTCATGGCTTATTTGGATATGGATCTGCTTCTTGGTAATAGTGAAAATGAAAATCTTTCTAGATGGAGAGAGTCTGTCATAAGTGAACTGGAACACTACATTGACAATAATGGTATTCTTTTCAGCAGAGTTGCTGAGGGGAATGCACCACAATAGTCTGTTGACCATATTGAAACACAAAATCTCTAAAATAACATTTGTATAAAATTGTACATTTGAGGCAGGTAATCTACATTGTGAGAGATTCTAAACTCGAGAAGAGTGTGCCACAAGGCCAGATTAAGAATTCAGAATGAATCAAGTGTAAAACATGAACCTAATAAAAATATATCCTTTTGACATGCATTGCATCCGGTTCAATGTACTTTCAGCCGGGACATTCAAGCCTAGTTCTGAGAATAGCAGAAAGGACCGAACAGTGAATATCAAATAGGCTATTTCCCTGAATTACCTGCTGCAAAACCCCATACTGACAAGGCATTATGATTAGCTGAAATATGATTATATTCCTACCTACCTACCAACAATGCTTAATGATCTTTTTAAACTGATCATAGAAAGAAGGCTATATTTTTGTGTCTTGATCTACATTAGAATTAAGGGTGAGGTTGGTACAGTTAAACATGTTTAAAGCCCTCAAGTATTCTTTTCCTGACTGTTCTAAGGCAGTGCTTTTCTTTTTGGACCCGCTTTTATCATTTATGTTTTATGTTTGTCTTTGTTATGCTGTCTTGTCTGTTCCTTTCAGCCTTGTGATCGCCTGCTGGGAAAGGGCTGGCCTCTTGGCTCTCTTTTTTGTGATATTTTCTTGTGTTTTTTGTCACTTCGCTATATGGTGTCCCAGCTCAGGTCTGGTACTTGGTTGTATTGATACCTGATCTTTGCCTTCTTCTTTACTTTCCAATGATTCTTTTGATTTTATACACCAAATCGCCATAAAACTAGCATTGAAATGCCTTGTTCCAGAAGAGTTAAGCCAATAATGAATTTTATAATCAACTCTGAGTGGCTTTGGTAGAATTTAGAGAATGCTTTACGAAGTTTATAATATTTTAGCCTTGTATCTTAAATTGTAGTAAATGAGAGGGTTGGGGCCTGATATCATGTCTGCAGGTCAGGTGTGGTACTTGATTGTATCGTTTCCTGAGCTTTGACTCTTACTTACTATGTTCAGGGCCACCAGGGTATAACTGTTGGATTTCTTTTGCTACAGTATTCAGTTGTGTGTACTATTGAGTTCTTATCTCTGTTTTATCTCCTTTTTATATCTTGATTTTGTAGGAGATGATGCATCGATAAGTTAGGGATCTTTCATGCAAACCAAACACATCTAGATCTATCGTGTTTGGATCCACATCAGAATTAAGGGTTAGATTGGCGCCGTTTAATATCTTTAAACCAGTATTTTTTTACTGACAATTCCAAGGCGGTGCTTCTTTTTTGGATCTTTTTGTTGTTTATTTGTCTTTCACGTTTGTCTTTATTATGCTGTCTTGTCTGTTCATTGCAACCGTGTGGTCACCTGCTGGGAAAGGTTTGAACGTTCAGTTCTCTTGTGTGTGAAGTTTTCTTGCGTTTTAGTCTCTTTCCCATATGGTTTCTCTGTTCAGGTGTGGTACTTAATTGTATCGATTCCTGATCTTTGCCATCTTCTTTACTTTAGATGAAACGCTGCCATTGGTTATGGACAAGTCCAAGTCCAAAAAAGGACTTCAGTTCAGACGAATTTGCTTCAGTACTTGAAGTAGAGTTGAATGCTTCAATAACATTAGCCTGATTCTCGTCCGAAAGAGACAGCATGAAGTCTCTCTCATAACAATGCAGCAAGTGGGGCACAATTAGTACACATGGGGATACCAACGATTTGGCTATATAGTTTGGAACAAAAATGAACATGTTATCCAAAAGATAATGGAGAGCGTCACAAACTCTTTGACATGACCATAAATTATATCGTTTAAGTTGTTTAGAAGTGAAAAAAGGCAAGCAAAATAAAAAAGACCCATCTCTATTATTAATTCAGTAGGTTTATGAGGCAGGAGAGAAATCATAGATACAGTTTAGGACGAAAAGTAATTACACAAGGAATTGTGATTTTGTTTTGTGATTATTAAAGTTCTTATTGTCCTGTAAAGTTTTGCAATCATCTCGCTGATGGTATTCTAGCTTTTCTGCGTGTGTCTTTGTTTTTTGTTGTCGTTTTGTTTGTTTTACTGTTCTAATATTCTAATGTCTCTATACTACCTCACTGTGCAATGGATAGGTCTAGGTGATTTGTGATTTTTGTTCTGGTCATACTCATTTTATTAGCTGTTGCTTTCAAATTGTACAGGTTCTCTAAAATACTAAATGAGTATGATCAGGAAATACCACAATCACAAACTGCAGACAAAGCCATGGCACCGCGAGCAGTGGCCACACAACACTCAGGAGACACCAGTTAACAGAGTTGGGGTAATTAAAATTGTAATTGTAATTAATTGCAATTTAATTACATTTTCTAAAGTAATTGCATGTAATTGTAACTAAGACATTTCTTTAATTACTGTAATGGAATGTAATTAATTACATGGCCAAAAATGGGAGTAATTAATAATTACTTTCAATTACTTTTTAATTACATGTACTTTTCAGATCAGTTATGAACTTCAGTTACTAATGATTATCATAGTTACTTAAAATACTGCTAAGTGAATTGTTCTTGGCCTTTGTAAATGCATATATCATTTGCTGTACTAGTTGAATGCAACATGAAACAAAAGAGAATTGGGACTAGTCATGCTAGTATCTATAGACATAAAATAGAATATAACAATTTTACAGCAGACACAGACTGTATGTTACTTCTACTATTCCTTTTTAAGCAAATTATTTATTCTTTGTTTATCTGCCTATAAAAGATATGGCTTAGTGACAATCAACCTTTAACAGTTAAGTTACCAAAACAATACAAAAAACAAAGAAGGTGTGAAAATCTCAACAATAGTATTTATTCAGACAATAGTGTTGGTTAGTGAATTGACTCCTTGAAGGCATTTTGTTAAATTTTCACATCTAGGATCAACACACTCATATGCTAAGGTGCATAAACCAATCTATCTAATACACTATTCAAAGCCCTTAAACTGCTCATTTGCCATTTTCAATAATAATAATAATAATAATAATAATAATAATAATAATAATAATAATAATAATAATAATAATAATAATAATATAAAAAAAATAATAATCATAAAATTAATAATCGTAAAATGTGATTCAAAAAATTAAATTGAAATTTACTAATTCAGTGAACCTGGGGCCCATCATTGTTAATAAAAAACAAAAAATGAAGATAAAATAGATGTTCCAGTGGTGACTGAACTAGCGACTTCTTGCTTGTCAAGCCAGTATTTCAACAGGCTAGTAATACTTAAGTTTGTCACTATCTGATATTCCTTTTGTACTTTTTGCCAACTTTCAGAACTCATAGGGCCACACAGATTTTTTATCAACACTTTTTTTAAAACGGTTATTCTCTGGCATTTAAGCTAGTTTTACAAAATAATTTCTATGGTTTATCGTCCACAGTTGTAAGACTTTCTCAAGCCAATGTGTATTCCTGAGCTTTGTTCTGTGGTTAACAGCTTGTTTGAGAACTTTGGCAATTTATCCCCCTCCCCCTCCACCCCAAGCAAAACTATAATAATAGTTTCTGTATTTTCTCTTGTGTGATCATGTCATCAATCACAAAATGCAACAACTGATTTTGTACATTTCATTTTGTTTAAATTGCATCACTTGACAATAACTTGATACAAGAACAAAAAATAAGATCAACCTAATAGACATACATTGAATTTATAATATCAAGGTTACTCAGACTTTTTAGGAGATTTTAACTCATTTCAAATATCTCTGAAATTAAAATCTGATGAAGCTCTCTTAGTGGCAGTGAAATGTAATTGTAATGTAATTAATTACAGTTCGCAAAGTAATTGTATGTAATTAATTACTTTGCTCAAAAGCCATGTAATTGTAATTGTAATTTGATTGGACAATTTCCAGTGTAATTGTATGTAATTAATTACTTTTTCAAAGTAATTGACCCCAAGTCTGCCGGTAAAGACAAACTAAGCAAAGATAATTGCAAAACTAGTATTGCACACAAAGTAATGCACAACAAATCATAGAACAATTACAGAATCCCACAATGGGAGCAAAAATCAATAAGTCAGAAGGATCTTGGACCTTTTTTCATCATTTTTGTTATTAAAATAAAATTGCAATTATTCATGGTACTGATTGATTGGTTACTGTGAGCAATCGACAAAAGGAAGGAACACGACGCTCGAATCAGGTGATACTTTGCACAGACTATTCATTTAACTCTTTGAATGTTTGGTAAGTTAAACTGTTTGCATGGATTTTGGTCGTCTGCAGATTTTTTTTTGTATTTCAAAATAATGTTTTCAATACCACCAGAGTGTCAAATCGGTTGAATGTTATGTCGGGCCTGATCTTGTTCTAAACTGTTTGCAAAGGTTGTCAGTATACAAGACCTTATACGACACTAATAGCCATAGGATAAATAGGTGTTGGAACTGTGTACTTTTAGAAAGAGCGTACTTATTTCTATAATTAGGATTTGAGCCGTGACATGAGATTTCCAACAATGTGGTATGTGCAACCAGCAAAGGCTTAGACCAACCTGCGCATACGCACAGTCTGATCAGAGTCTTTGCAGTCGCTTGAATATTCTACGACTGTTAAGCTACTGACCGATAAGCATTTGGAGTTTTTAAGCTTAAAAGGAGGCTGCACAGGCTCGTCTGAGTCTATTCATGTCAAAATGCCACAGTGTTGGAAATCACATGTCACGGCTCATTTGTACATACAACAGAAGATGAACTGTAATTGTAGCATTTCCTTTTCATATTCATTTTTTTCGGCTGCTTGCAGCCGTATGACATCGTTTCCCCTTTCTTCAGAAACCGAAAGTAGACTTCTATTTTGTTTTAGACAAATCTATTACTTTTAATCAGAGAGGTCACTGTTGAATAGAACATTAAAAAGTAATGTAATATCACTATTTTCACCAAAAAATGTAATCAAATATTGTCATATCACATAGTGAAAATGCCGTCTGCAACCTTTGACATAATTTATATTGATTCAAACTGGGAAATTGTTGAGTAACGTTTAAAGGGGTTGTTCTATATTAGTTTAAAACCCATAAGCTTGCAAAACATTAACCCTTTCTTGTATACTAATAGATTCTTCCTTCTGATTTGATACAATACACTTGGGATAGTTCTTTGTAGATATCTAGGGGTGTCAGGTTTAAATTTTACTAAATGTTGTATTTTTTGTCTGAAGATCTTTTTTTACCTTAACAAACAGTGCAGACCCAGATAAAATGTCGCATAATGCGGCATTTCACCAGTTTACAAGTGTAACAAACAGCTATATATATAAAAACAAATTTCACAATTGAAATGCAGCCGAATATCTATTGTAAAGATATTTCTTGTTATGTAATTTTGCGACCGTGGGGCATTAATTATGCAATTGCATTTAACTAATCTTTTGCATAAAACTGAAAGGCAAAGTCAGACATTTCAAATTGTAAATTTACTCCCAGAATGAAAACATACAGCCAAACAATTTTTGTCTGCTAAAATTTGTTTAGCCACTCTTAATGTTGTTTTCTTGAACGACGGTTTTGTTATGTTACCCAATCCCACGTTGATGCTAACCGAACGGCGCCATATGTATTTTTTACGATTAGTAAATTAGGTTTATTGAATAATATAATTTTGATTCCAGATTAAGAAGGTGCATGCTACATAGTATGAAGTTTCAAAACGCACAGTGATCCTGCTTTCGACAAATCTGCTCTGTCTGTATCATAGGGATTCTCATCTAAATGTCGTGGTCATACACACTCGCATTATGAATGCTGTCAATACTTTCAGAAAATGTGCACACTGATAAGATAGAGTCTTAAATCAGCATACAGTGTTACACCAATTGTTAAAAAAAACTGTATGTATTGTGGTTCTGTCATGGTGTCTGGGGATGTACATAAAGCCTTACATAAATATTGTAACTTTGACCATAAATCACTCATTTAAAGACTCATTTTATGTAGTTCGTTTATCTAAAGAAAACAATGCGAGACTGGAAGCATGAATTCGTCGAATTTGCTTGTAACAGTAAAACCTGTCTTACGCGGCCACTAAAATAGACAAAGCAAAGGTCTAAATGGAAAATGGTAGCTTAATGAAGCCGAAATGTATTGCAGAATGCTCCCCTTGGAGCATTCTGCAATACTTTTGGCCTGCATTAAGCTATAATCGGTATTGAAAACTAATTTTGGTGTTCTTTTTGAGTGGCCGCTTAATACAGGTTTCACTATACTTTTAATGAATTGAAACAACGCCAATACCAAACATATTACCTTTGTAGACTAAATTCTGGACTTTTCCATAAAGTTTGATACAGCTAAGTGATATGGCCCATGGTATATATTGAAGGGTCACAGTTTATGATTTAACAATCAGTGCACAAGGGCGTAGTCATAACGTTGAAAAGTTCCGCACATCAAAGGGAGACTACTGAAAAGAGCAGATAATCTCTTCAATTGCATCCCTTTTCAAAACGGGAACTTCTCTTAAAGGAAAGAATTTGCTCCCAACGGGAGCGAATTCTTTCCTTAGAGAGCAGTTCCTTATGGTATGGAAAATTTCTATTAGCATATTAGGCGATTTCTCTTGAATGTGAACAGTTTTCACTATTACGCATGTGCGTAACTGCGTATTGGAAGCTACGCCAATGGTGCAGACCCTGATGAAATGCCGCATTTTGCGACATTCCGTCTGAATCTTTACTATCTGAAAAGTACTTGTTTAGTGGGTTCTAGTCTACAAATGCATCAAAATTCATTGGCGTAGCTCCCATTACGCAGTTACGAACGTGCGTAATAAAAATAGTAACATTCAAGGGAGGTCACCTAATGTGGTAAAAATTATTTTCCATACGATAAGGAACTCTCTGGGAGCCAATTCTTTCCTTTAATAGAAGTTTCCACTTTGAAAAGGGACGCAATTGAAGAGAACCACTGCTTTATCCAGTAGTCTCCCTTTGATATGCGTAACTTTTTTCAGCGTTCTGACTACGCCATTGAAAACCTATTTTAGGGTTAACTCCTGTAGATATGTGAATCATGCCAACTTTCGAAATGCAAATCACGATTTCTTCTCTTTATGTTTGGGGAAAGTTAGGTTTCCTATATTATAGTTCTTAATAATCAAAATTTTGATCATAAAGTTGTTAATATTTCCTTGGCCACCACTAAAAACACTTGTTTTGTGTGCTCAAAATGACCGTCCAATCCAGACGGTTATTTTGAGCACACAAAACAAACCCAACCCTAGCCCGTCTTGATTCGACGGTCATTTTGAACACCAACACTTATGTTTTGGAAGACAAATAAGAAAATTAGATTTTTATTATGCACGCCTATCTTAAGGCCTGCTATTTCATGTGATTTGTCTGCTAGCAGAAGATAACTCACAATAAATTTCAACCAAGCCTAGTTTTGTTTCTAAATGAAGCGAAATATATGGTGTAAAAGTTTGATTTAATGGTGCCTTCAATATAGTTTTCTTTTAAAGCTGCATAGTCTGTAACTTTTGATCTTTTCATTTTAGAAACAATGTTTCTATTTTTCAAGAACACAGTAAAAATACTAAAATTCAGGTATACATTTTACCTTTTCGTAATAATTAACAAATTATTAGTGCCAAAACAACAGCAATTATGTTGAAAATTAACTGTCTAGAATTATTGGAGGGACACAAATAATTACAAACAAGAGAAAAAACACCTGTTTTTATGAGATAATTCACTTTCCCATGCAGTATTCAGCTGTAGAAATTAGATTTATTGTGACACCATAACTAAATTCTACTTTTACAAATGATTTAAAAAGATTTTTTTCGAAAAATGTTCATAGTTACAGACTATGCAGCTTTAAATTTCAGTTCTCTGTTGTATCAAGATGAAAGCATAGACAGTTTAGGAAATCTGATGGTCCGGAAAGCTGGTGAGGGTATTGTCGGCTTGCTTGCTTTACGTGCAATATGATCCTCTATCTGTTCCACAATATCCTTCCGCCTTATTGAAAGTAGTGCCTTCTTTAGGTCAGCAACACTGGCTCTTGTGTGCATGCGTCTCCATCGCCACAAACTTTGTCTGCCAGAAAGAACAATGGAATCAAAACCAATGATAACTTCACTTGCAGGATTTTAGTTTCTTATATCTCAACCAAAACATATGCTGTGTGTACCCATAAGAGCCGTCTCAATGAGACGGTTCTTTTGAGCACACAAAAATATCGTAAAACTAGTGGGTAAGAAAATAATTACAATTTTACGCTGATAGTATTTGTTTGTCTAAACCTGCATGCCTTTGAAATTCAAATTGTGTTGTATTTACCCAATAGCTCATCAGCTACTAATAGTGGGGTATATTTACCTGACCAAACAGCATAAAACCAGATGAACCCACTCCTAAAAGAGCAGTCTTGCCAGAGTTGACACAGTTTGCATCCAATACAGCATAACATTTTTATGATAATAAGGTAACAAATACCAAGGGCAAAATATTGTAAGGGATAACGTTGTGTGCAGAACTTTTTTCTATCAAATTCTTAACCCTCTTTCAAAAATAGTGTAGATTCAAATCAGCTAGTTTCTGATAAGCCAGCTGATCAGGATTCCCACTTTTTCATCCACATGACTCATATACGAGGGGCGTTCAAAATGTAATGAAAATAGCCCTGTATATCCCAAAGTTTTATATTTACACACTTCATAATTACTTTTATTACAAGGTATGTTACTTGGCTAAATAAATGTAAAATTGCAGTTGTCCAGCTCCTTATCTAATTACTTTCAAGATAGGGTACTGAAGTTCAATGTTTTCAAAAGCAGATAACTACATGAACGAGGGATGTTTTCAGTGGTAAATACCCATATATTGGTGATTTATACCGGCAAAAAAAATGATATTGCTTTATATTCTATGAAATACTAATGCTGCAATTTTGGTTAAATCATCCTTGATGCTACATTTTCTGGCATTCCACTGACAGGGTCGTTTTTGTGTGAACGAATACATAGCGAAAATGTATACGAAAATCATTTATAACATTTTCTGGTCGCTTTGATGTTCATTTGCAAGTATTACAGCCGATTTTAAAATTTCCATATTAAATCTCGTTCATTTAGTACCTCCAAGTACGTCATTTGAAATAAGAAAATCACTTAACAGAATGCCATCACTGGCTTACACTGAAATGAATCAGACAAAATACCACGTTAAATCAATGTTCGCATTTTGATGCATTATTTGGACATTGTTACACGTATTTACATGTACATAATCTGGCTGGCTAATTTCAGACAATAAGATTTTAGGAAACGAAAATGGTATACCACTCAGATGAGATACTCCTAGATATTGGTTTCAGTTTAACTGGTCTGCTGCCTATGCACTGTGTGTATTGAAACTGCGATACAATCAAAATTGTCCTTTCCTATTATAAATCCACATTTCTGATTTTCAAGAACCTTGTGTATTTTTGTGTTACGTCCAATGCTTTAAACGACGTCAACGTAAGAGTGGGTAACGTAATAAAACCGTTAGCACGAGAAATCGGTAGCGGTCAAAAGTTTGTATCGTTATAGCAGATAAAGGGGAAATAAGCCAGAAAACTATGGATATGTGATTCATGCATGTTAAATGTTTGTTTTAGAAAACACAGCATGCCTTCCTAACTTTGTTAAAATGAGTCTTTACAATTCGGAGGAAAATATATGCAGTGTATATTAGTGTTCTTTTTAAAAAATCTGTAACTTATTAAATTCGGAAAGATAAAAGAATGTTTCATGCACCATTATAATGGCAACGCTTTGATCTTTCGTTTTGCATCTGGCATAAAATCCTAACGCGTTTGTGGATGGAGTTATAAATGGGTTTTCATTACATATTGAACCCCCCTCGTATATATATTGATAATAGTATTGCACCTGCTTGAAATCAGAAGACAATATAGTGTAAACAAATAATAAAGCAATAAAGTACTCAGTGAGCGCTTATTACAGTATGTATGCTTAATAGATCGAAAATACTTTTAATGACATTGCGCTTATTGCTCAGAACAGGGTCCTATTCATGTCATCAATGCATAACTTAATTTGTTTGATGGGTGTTGGGTGTTATTGCATCGCAGCACAAATGCATTTACAGGTGTTTTTTTTTTTTTTTTTTTTTTTAGTTTTGCACATGTATATGTGTGCACATTAGCATTTGCAGAAATAAACTTAATATATATCTGGAACATTTAGAATACCTTGAGAGGATTGTAATTGCTTTGATATATAGAAAATGACATGTCTAAGAAAAGGTGCAAGCAAAATCAGTATTTTCGATATCTGCAGATGTTAAGCCTGATGCAAAATGTAAAAATAAATTGCTCGGGAAATCTGTCTTTCAAATGAGAACAAGCCCTAAACATACTCGTATTTGTTTTTTGTTTTTTTCATAGTTACTGTTCTTTAAACCCTTTAATAGAAAAAACCCGGTTACAATAGGGTTATTTATTCATTATTTATTTATTTATTTATGTATACAATTTTTATAGAGGGGAAACAATTAGCTCCCATAGCTATTTTGGGCTTTGTGCTAGGTCCTTGTTTTGTAGCGCAATAGTTTGTGCCCTTTCTAGTTTTTCCAGTCATCACGCTGGGAAGGAGAAAGAAATGGAGAGTTGGTTGCTTTACTTTTATTGTCTATCTGAAGCCATGTGAATGGCATTGTTCTTTACTTCTTCCTCACGTAATCCGAGCCTTCTCTGATGTTTAAGTGGCTTTTGCATATTTTGATATTTGCCACTAACATCAGAGTAACTCCTATTACGAAAATCCATAATTTTCTTCACCTATCAAAAATTGGGTATTTTTACCAAAGATATTGACAGATGAATGATGTATTCATTAGATAACTGCTTAATATGATAAAACTAATGAACATACAACTGAAAAATAAAAGTAGTTTCACTTTTTAAGTGATTGATGGGAAATGATGGGAAATAAATATAGCTTAATCACCAACAATATGTGTACAGAGGGTAGACTAAAATAGGCGTGGATTATTTCCATATGTGTAAGATTTAAATGAAAAATACCATTTTATTTTAGACATAATTCATAACTCGACCCTATTTTAATTTTTTATGTCATCGATCTTTCATTCAATTACAATATTTTTCATTGAAAGTGCCCAGCCACGACTGGCTGGATGAATTCTGGATTTTCGATAGCTAGGTTGCTCTGACGGTAATGGCAACTATCAAAATAAAGAAAAGCCACTAAAACGTGAAAGAAAACTCGGACTATTCCTCACGGTGCCGTGGGTTGGTCTGCAGTCTGTGATTGTGGCACTTTCTAGTCATACTCACGTTTTTACTAGAAATTAAACAACCTAAAAAGTCCTGTAAATTCATAAATTTTCGCGAGGGTTTTATTTTTGCAAATAACGTTAAAAAACATGTTTGCTATTTTAGAAAATGCACTGGAACATGATTTACGTGCATCAGTATACATGGGCGGATCCAGAGGGGGGCAGGGGGTCCGGACCCCCCCCACCCCCCCCCCACACACACACTGAAATATCACACAAATATAGGGTTTCTAAGCAATACTGGTCTGGATCCACTGAAAAATCACAAAGCTACCAAGCCAGCATTCAATGTTGGAACATCATCGGCACGCCAGGCACGCTTATTGTAATATTTGGACCCTCTTTCCCCTCGTCAAAGTTGGACACCCTCTGCCTAAACTTTCTGGATCCGTGTATGGTAAAAGTCAGAGGAATTTCGCCATTTCATGAGGATTTTATTTTCGCGAACTCCGCATCTAACCCTCGCGAAAATTACTTAAGTTACAGTACCCAGGAGCATGTGCGCTTACTAGGTCGATACTGGTATTTTCTGAATATGAGCACTCACCTGCACATTTCTTCTGTGTTATGTCGCATGTATTGTTTCCCAATGTCATCTATATCTCCGACCACCGTCTGCTCTCCACGTGGAGGATGGAA
Organism: Loripinus fragilis; assembly: GCA_964019695.1. Lineage (NCBI taxonomy): Eukaryota > Metazoa > Mollusca > Bivalvia > Lucinida > Lucinidae > Loripinus > Loripinus fragilis. Next base: position 73,477,113 of record OZ026527.1, on the reverse strand, counting down.
GGGTAGATGCAAGTAAAGCTTCGTCCAATCGTTTTCTATATTCACTGCAGTGATCTTGGAAACTCTTTCTAGCGTGTCTAAAACAACAAATATATCATTAAAAAATATATTGACGTTTTACATGAATGCCGATGTATTAAAAATCAAACAAGTTGAGGAAATGCGATGAATGCGAGTTTTGCCAAGCGTTTTACCGCTTTTTCGCAAAATGTTTAATCATTTCAATCCTACACACAGGAGTATGAATGTTAGATTCTATTTATCCTATGATTCTAAACTTACTTTGAAATCGCATGTTTGGCGGCGAAAACTTAAGAAGTTCTTTTTGGTGTACCTCAGGTTCTGTTGCTGTAAGCTCTACAGCGGCAGTTCTGTTGTTGTTGATTCATTGGAGTTTTATTTTTGTTGCTCCCATTGTGGTTTTGTGTTTGACTCTTACTTTGCTATGCAATACTTAGTGTACTGCCTAGCTTTGCAATCAAATCGCTGGGGAAGAGAGTGCTGGTTCATTTACTTTAATTGTCTTCTTGATGTCATACGACTTTTAGTGTTTTGTGCCTCTTCCTCACGGTGATGTGGGTTGGTCTGCAGTATGTGATTGTGGTATTTCCTGGTCATAATACTTTTTCCGGTTTAGGTCCTATATATTTCGATTGTTATAGATGATTTACCCCTATTTATAGGGAATGTAATTCGATCTTTGGATTTATACGCTGATGATACCACATTGTATGATATTGGTTTAGATAAAAATATGTTAGAAAATAATCTCCAACAAGCTCTGAATTTTCTAAAAATTTGGTGTCTAGAGAATGGCATGATTAATTTATGAATATAGACAAAATAGTAAGTGAGTATGGTCAGGAAATACCACAATCACAAACTGCAGACAAACCCATGGCACCGGGAGGAAGAGTCACACAACAATCACGAGACAACAGGAAGACAAACTAAGCAAAGCAACCAGCTCTCTCTCTTCCCCATCAAGATAATTGCAAAACTAGAAGGGACATAAAGTAAAGTACAACAAAACATAGAACAATTACAGACTCCCACAATGGGAGTAACAATAAACAACAAGTCAACAACAACATAACCACCGCAAAACTGATTTTAATATGAAGTCAGCAAAAGAGAAAAATATGAAAGATAATAATTTGGCACTTGGTTTAAACATATTTATTCAAAAGTACTGAATAATACCATATACTTTAATAAGGAATCATAGTTAGGATCAGAACTAAAGCATAAAGCTAATATAGTTCTTCTTATAATATATTCTATCAAAAGGCAGAAATCATGATGCAGTTCCACTATCGATTAGTTCTAATATATATGTTTGTAAGCGTTGCAATTGGAACGCTTACAAACATATACAGTATCAGATGCTGGTTCATAAAAACGAAAGAACTCGGTCATTGAGTAAAATGACATGAAAGCAGTTGAATTTAGGTGACCTAAATGTAATGTTGCAAATGGGTACGTGCATTAAGGGGCTATTTTATGCTCCTGTAGAGCCAAAAACTGAAAGTTGCTTTTCATCAATTTCATCTTATTGGTTCATTGAAAAATAGCCCAAGTGTAAAATTCTGGCATTTATTTTACTTTTACCGTTGCTATGGTAACCAAAATGACCGACAAAATTGGCTTAAAATAGAGAAATTGCCATTTAGGCTTTGAGGCTTTTGAAGACCGATTTTTTAAGAATAAGATATCAGCACAAGCAAATGCCATAAAAACCTTTTAACATATTATGTGCCGTGATAATTCTCATCATCTGTTAAAATATCTTTTTGGTATTTGCTTGTGCTCAATATTAATTCCTCTATTATATGTCTCAAATTTGCTCCAAAGTGGTCATTTTCCTATTTTCAGCCTATTTATGGCGGCCATTTGTGTTACCATAGCAACCATAAAAGTGGAATCAATTCCAGAGTTTTACACTTTGGCTATTGTTCTAATAAACTAATACAAAGAAACTTGTGAAGAGCAACTTTTATTTTTTTTTGACCTCATAGGGGGCCAAAACAGTCTCTTAATGCACGTACCCCTTTGCAAATTGTTTATGATAATTTTAATTTGCAATTAACAAGATGTGGAAAAGTTTTGAGGTCCATATAGATGAGAACTTAACATGTACAAATCATTTTCACCATGTTTCAATATATATATATATCGCCATACTTTTGACTTTTGTTACAGATAACATCAAACCTTCCTTTACAATACAGTGTGTTATATTAAAAGTAAGTACAAAGATCAGGAATCGATACAATCAAATACCACACCTGACCCAGAATACCAATGGGAAGGTGACAAACACACAGTTAGACACCACAAACGAGAGCCAAGAGGTCAGCCCTTTCCCAGCAGGTGGCCACAAGACACATATAAACAGACGCGCACAAAGGCATAGCAAACACAAGACAGAAAAAACATAAGCCTCACTTTGAATATTGTTGTGTAATTTAAGAGGACTCGTTTAATTCTAATGTACATAAAATGGAAAATAAATACAAATAAGAGCCTGTAAATTGATACTTGGTAAGGATAATACATCACTGGAAGATGCTTGTAGCAAATATGTTATCATTAGAAGAATTAAGAATGAAAGTTAAAGTAATGCAATATAATTTAAGTAATATTTAAGGTAATTCATCGTTTTTATTCAATTTACACCACGGAAATGTTCCATGTTAAAGGCTGTAATAGTGAAGATACAATGATTTTGCGATCAGATTCAAACAAGAATTTTAAGACATCAGGGCCTACATTAAGAATGTTTAAAACAGTAATATCATTTGGTTGCTTCAATTTGGAATAGCGTTCCAGTTGAAGTAAGAAATGACAACACTATTGATTGATACTTTCGTTAAATTGTGTTTAACATGGATGAAAGAAGATCTTAAATTTTAATAGTTTTTATTCATTTACCTCCACTGACAAATCAGTTTTGGTGTTAAAAGAGCTTTACTGCACTTCTTTCAAGCTTCATTTCTCATCATTCACTTTCTACTCACAATGTTCACATGTATTGGTAAATGTTTTATTATGCATATGTTATCACTACGTTAAGAAGGCCTCTAATGCGAAGATTTGGCGCCAGTAAAATGCATTTAAGACACCTGGTAGGTTAGGCTGCTGTCCGTTCTAAGGCGGTGGTTCAGTTGTTGTTGATTTATTGTTATATGTACCTCCCATTGTTTGTGGGGGGTATGTGTTGGTCTTCGTTATGTTAATATGGGAAGGTATAACGTTTCAGCCAATTCTTATCAATTAGATGAGTCTATTTCCAATTTTAGGGGTGTTGGTGGTATTTTTCATTTCTATACAAATTTTGGCAGACATTTATTTTGTAAGTAAACAGTGAAGATCTTGATCAGACACCGTATTCTAAGAATCTGATCTGGACTGTTTGCCCATTTGTCATAAAATGGCACTATGCTTGCACCCTTACTTACTTTAAAGACAAACTGAAATGCCTACCGTTTATTGGCTTTTTTCCTCCCTTGTTTACCACGTGCCTGGCTGTTAATGGCATATTGTGGAATATCTTTTTCAAAATTTCAGGGGTTGTTTTATATCTATGTATCTCCCTGAGTCTGGATAAACACGCGTCTATTCGTTCCAGTTCAACCTCAGTTCTTCTACATTCTTTCTTTGTTGCTCTCGTCTCAGTTCTAGCTTCAGAGAGTTGTTTCTCTTTCTTTTGTTTACCTTCCTTGCGATCATGTATAAGTTTAAGTTTTTTGTTAATATCTTCTAATTTCTTATCAATAGTTGGTCTTTTTTCACTTAAAACTGCAATTTCCCTTTCCAATTGTTTATATTTTTCTAGTTCAGATTCACTGATTTCTTCTAGTTTGTGCTTAAGCTCGTCTTTCCTGAATTGTTTTATATCTAAATCAAATAAAACATCTTTATTCTCCTCTATCAGTTCTTGTTTTTCCTTTTTCAGTAATTTTTCTCTATTCTGAAATCTGTTTACATCGTCAGTACAATCTACTAATTCTCTCTTCAAAGTTTTAATCTTATGATCACAGTTAGCACACCTTATCTGAATGTCTCTAACTTTTTTCTCCTGAATATCTTTTTTCTCTTCTAGCTCTACTATATCATAATGTATAAAATCTGCATAGCCTTCGTCTGCCTGTACCCATTTTCTAAAGCCGTTTATTGCATTATTCAAATTCTCAAAAGCTTGAGGGATGATAACTAGAAAAGGTGCATGCATACACTCATGCTTTTCAGCCAAGTCCCTTGCAATAAATCCCAAATCTGCCAGACGAAGACCAGTTGTCTCGAACTTTTCAGCCATATCTGTGATATCATCCACATTGAAATTTATGGCTTTTGCAAATTCCTTACGTTGTCTCTCGTAGTTTACTGCTGTGTCTAAATAGGCGTCTCCATCTGTTTCTGAGAAACTGAGACAGTATTTCCACATATATGTAGATAAGGCTCGCATGTCTTTGATTATATCACCAAAGCCAGTCTTCAGATATTGTACCACTCTATCAATACACTCAATAACCACTTGAATAGCTTCTTTGTCAAAGTCAACTTTTAAAGTAGGATCTCCTTTAGCACGCTCATACATAGCAAACGTATCGTTCAGTGCAGATTTGCTCATCACAAACGAAATCCTGGACTGACGAAGTACTAAATTCAGAGTTGGCAGCCATCTTTTAATTTCGAGTTCAATGTTTTTGTCATGACCATAATATGATTGATGTAACAGTTCCATTCTTCTTTCTATTGAGATGAGAGCATTGCAAATACATTCTCGGAATATTTGAAGTGATTGTGGTCTTTCAAGTGCCAGGTGGTCGATTGTTTGGCGTTTTCGATAGAACTGAAGGCCAGTTGCAGGAGGCATTTTCTTTTTATAGAATAAATAAAAACACTTGTGTCAGTCAATACACACATAAGTGGTTATCCTACCACGGACGGAAAAAAGTTATTCCATGTACTATTTCTGTATATGTAAATGTCGCTTAAGAACAGGCTGCACTAGGAACGATTTATAATATCTATCAATCTCTTGTTATTTACTCGTATATCCTTGTGGTCTGCTTTGTTGTATCTCTTTATAAAAGTCGTATTCCTTCTTTTAGCCAACAGCTACCTGAAATGAATTTATTCAAACTTTAGGCGAGAGGAGGAAATTATGACATGATCCCATATGGACTACGTCACGAGACAGCATGCCTTCAAGTGTTGTGACCAGGCTCCAAGGTTACAAACAAAATCATGCTCAACTCAACTGAGTATGCCATTACTGAATAACAGTGCCATCTCAACTGCTCATAAAATTTTTTAGACTCTCAGATTTTACATTTATCATGCTGATAAATGTTAAAATGCCGTTGGCATTTTAACATTTATGAGCATGATAAATGTCATACTCAGTTGAGCATCATTTTTTTAACCTCGGGGTCATGATATAACTATTACAAAGTTCAGCTTTGTAATTTTGACGCATAAAATAAGGAGGAAATTAATCTGATATCACATGCTGGCCATGTGCTAAGATATTTGCAATCAAAGTGCTATATGCAATTCGTATTTGTTTTGCAACCCATCGAATCTCTTTAATATAATATTTTTTTAGATCAGCATACATGATAAATAACAACTGTTCAAACTTTCAGTGGAATACTGTTTGTATAACTACTTGAAATACACAGGGTCTGCTTCTCAGTTGAATTCAGGTCCATAGATAAGAGTGGGTAATTAAAATTATTTTTTCTTATTTCTTAACAAAAACATATGTTGTCTGTACTCAAAAGAACCGTTCTTTTCATCACCCAAAGCTTATGTTAAAACAAATGGATGAGAAAATATTCGCACTTTACACTCAAAAATTGTGCTTATCTTGATCTATGGTATATATTCTCTCTTTTTTTTTTATTTGAAACTAAAAAGTCACTTTATTTGTTACGTAATAATGAGAAAATATCGCTTAATTCTGACATAATAGCAAATAATTAAGTTAATAAAAAAACGTAAATCGTATTTAAAAGTTGGTGTCGCTATGGAGCAATGTCTTTCTTGGTAAAGCTTAAACTGAATAATATTTTGTTTAAAAAAACGCAGGCCACGTTTCTCGCCCAAATTGTGATTTTACGGCGACTAAAATATATCGCTGGATCGTTGGTATCCGTTATATGGGAAAACAATACAATAATTCAAACAATCCAGTGCACGTGGGGACCATGGTGCATTTTACCAGTACATTCAAGAATAAGCTGACAACATCTTTAAAATAATTTGATACTGATTTCTATTTTACGGCTAAAATCGCAGGACATGTATATAAAATATGAAATCTGTGCAAATTGCACAGGTTTTATATTAAGTTCATTTCCAGCGGTTGTGTGATTTTTATATACTTTTACTGAGGGGGAAAAGTTTAGCAACTATTTTAATATAATGGATCATAATGGGTTTTCCCATTGGCGATCTTTTTAGCATGAGATCTTTTTTATTAACAGGTGCGCAAGCATGTCAGTTGTTTGAAAATGATCTAATGGATGCCTGCAACAGGTTGCAATTTATAGCGAGGATTTTACATCTGCTGAGCATTTTAATTTCAAACACTATTTAGTTGAAATGGAGGTATTTGGAAAATTACGATTTTTCAACTGAAAACTATACGAAAATGCTAAACAAAGCATTCAGTTTTAAACCGGTTTTCACTTTTTTTTCATTTAGACCTAAGTAGGCTATTTGACGAAAAAATCAAACCTTTAGGAGAAAACTATTCGCGCTATTGCCAGATAAGCTGTTTAAGCAAAGGCTTTAGATTATATGTGAAATGTCGACCGGTTAATGTCATCGTACTTGTAAACGTTTGTCAACATATATTTTTGATATTATGAAATTAAAATTCCTATTTCTTCTAAACTGTGATTCTCCAAAGTATATTGCTTAAAACTTATTTCCCTCAGTATATAAAGCAGAAAGAAAAAAAATGAATGTGAGCCAATAAGAAACCTTCAGAAAAATAGATGAAAATATTTCTACCAGTACATTACCGCCTTTGAAATATTGTCTTCACTGAAAGAGTGAAATAAGTATTCATTTTAATCCCATTTATTCTTTTAATTTTCCACTGTTCTATTTTATTTCCAAAAATATCTTTAATTTTCCATTTCTTTATTTTCTTATTGTCTTTCTGTTTCATTAATCTCATACGTTTAACAAGGGTTAGGTTTTAATCCAAAAGCTTAAACACATGAATCACTTTTTTCCAATAAAAAGGCTACCGTATAACTCAAAGAAAGCCCTTTTAGCGAACGTGCAAACAGCGCATGCTGAAAACATTTGATAACACGGTTACCATTGGGTGTGCTGATCGGCCTGCATATTTCGTGGTGAACGACAATCATTTAACGTATCACCAGAGAACTTTTCTGATTCGATAAGGTTAAGGATTTTAACATGGCGTGGATTAAGCATAGATTATACTCATTCCTTTAAACTTGGATCACCATAACAAGCTATATTATTTGGTCAATGTTACTTAAAGAAATACAATATGAATATATTACCTCTCACAGTATTATAAATTAGTTTGTTAATAGGCAGGGTACAAACTAATTAAAAGAGTTTGCACCAGATTTTGAGAACATACCCCCTCGGAAATGGAGGGAAAATGCTAAAAAAATAAAGCCTCGGTCCGCGTTTCAGCCATAATTGGGAGTTATCTACAATATAAATACAATGTTCAAAAATTACCGTATCGCTTGTGTCCGTTTATGCGTAGAATTACCAATCTTTGCACGCCCAGCTGTGCATTATCAATACTTTTAAGAATGAGCCGACAGTATTTTTGTAAAATGAGCCGCGACATGAGATTCCCAACAATGTGGTATGTGCGACCAGCAAAGCCTCAGATCAGCCTGCGCATACGCGCAGTCTGATCAGAGCCTTTGCTAGTCGTTTTGGATATTATATGACTGTTAACCTACTGACTGAACATAATTTAGAGTTTCTAAGCTTAAAAGGAGGCTGCAAAGGCTAGTCTAAGTCTACACTTGTCAAACTGCAACATTGTTGGGAATCACATGTCACGGCTCAATTATGGTTCATATTGTAGATTTCGCGCGATTATACTCCTTTAAAAGAAGCATCCCTTTACTTGAGGGTCAAGTACTAGCATGAGTATGTACTAGATTCTAAATGCTTCGATCCGTCTTTACGATTTGATCGGAGCCATCCTCTCTGTCTGTCTGTCTGTCTGTCTCTCTCTCTCTCTGCGTGTGTTTTCTAGCGGGACGCGCCGGTGCGTATTCTTTGCTGGTCCACTTGCCGCAATTAGATTGGTTACATAACTGTTGAAACTATTCTCGAAGGAACAAAATTCCATATTCAAATCAAGGGATTCACGTGCTGTTTGAACATGGGTTTTTACTTGACAATTACTTAACAAACGAAACGTTGATTGACGCTGATGCCATATCCAGTGAAGGTCAAGGGATATTTTTATGTTTAGTGGCGTATTAATGCGATTTTGGTTGAAATTAGGGTAACGATTCCATTGCATTAACACTTGACGCGTCGCTCTTAAAGATGATTGAACACTCGACCTTGCGACATTGTCTTTAAACAACTTCCTCGGGACCAGCTGTGGTCTTGTTAAGTCCTGCCCAGACAAGGACTCTTCAGCTAATGTTGCAGCTTCTGATTTAAACAGTTTTGTTCCAGTTTAAAAGAATGTTACATACAGTGTGTTACGCGTTCACCCATACAAACATCAGGATTACGTTTGATTTTCAAAATTATTAACGCTTACTTTGTTTACTGCTTTTGAGATATTTAAACCCAAATGGCTTTGGAAAGACAAACAAACATTTTTACCTCTATATGTACCCTTTCTTAGATCACATTACCATATCAATGTTCGTAAGTGTGCTCGGTCAGCCAAACGAAGTCACTAAAAGACTAGATTGTTGGAAACCAACAACTGGAAAGTTAAACCCTTAAAACGCTAATCACAACAGATGTCGTCTGTCACAAGTTGCAAAACATCTTTGGTAACCAGCGTATTCCAAGATCAGACTCACATTGTTTACTTCAGTAAATAATGCTCAGGCAAGTATATCTATATGCAGCAGACGACTTCAGCGGACGACATTTTCAGATGCTTTATTGTTGGCGCTTTAGGATTAAATGCGGGGCTTTGCATGCTTTTTTGTCGTCTGCTGATTTTTATTTATTTATCTCCCATGAATACCATCAGAAAGTCAAAAAACAATTTGGATCCAAATCAGGCCCGGCCAGATCTGGTTCCAAACTGTTTGCGATTATGAGCAGACGGCAAAAGCTTGTTCTATTTCTCAGTAATAATAATAAAAACTCGGACTTCAAAAGCTACGTTCAGTTCAATTGTATTGATCCGGAGAATAAAATAGTAAGTAAGTGTACATTTTCGCCAAAAAGTGGCAGCTGAGCTGCCACCTCTTTTGGTGATTCCCGTGTTTTATAGGACATGACTTGCGTCTGTACTACATGTATTAGGGCATATTTCTCCAGGAACATTTTCATATTCTGCCAACATGATAAATAATGGACAGTCAATGCATCTGAGCTGCCACCTCTTTTGGTGATTCCCGTGTTTTATAGGACATGACTTGCGTCTGTACTACATGTATTAGGGCATAATTTCTGTCAGGTGACGATGCTGAAGACCCCTAAAAATGTACTTGACTCATTGAATACAAAAATACAAAAATATAATAGTGTTCAATTGAGAACTATAAACATTCCCTTGTTAATGGTGGGAAGTTATGACAAGTGCTATTATAATCAGGTCATAAAACGAAATCAAGTAATAACGCTAAACCATAACATAAATATTACCAAAACGGACTAGTTCTTTTCTACATATTATAATTTGAACCCATAGGGTCACCTTCTCGATGGGCAAGAGGGTAATTTCTACATTTGGAAGTTTCTATAATTGGGCCTCGAGAAAACCTGTCTTCAGGGGTTTGCGAACAACACAGGTGCAGACCAGCCTGCGCATCCGCGCAGTCTGATCAGCGCCTGTGTTATTCACTTTTTAGAAAGTATCATATGTAAACTTGCTACAGGTGAAATTTTAATTTTCTAGCTAGTCTCTGTAGCTGAGGAGACTGGTTTGAAACTCGCTTTGTCGGACACACCCAATACAGGTTTATCGCGACGAGGCCCATATGTAAATTGACCTTAAAGCAAACTCCTGCCTTAGGAAAGCAACCAAATATCAGTGCAAAAAGCAATGAGTATGACCATGCAGGGAATGTAACAATCACAGACCGCAGACCAACACATGGCACCGTAAGGAAGAGACAGAGAACATAGTAAGCCACACGACAGCACGAAAACAATCAAAATAAAGCAACACGCTCTCTCTTCCTCAGCAAGGTGATTGGAAAACTAGAACAGACACTAAAAATCACACACCGCAAAAGGGGACCCAACACATAACCCCACCCTAAATTGGAGAAAACAATAAGTAAAAGAACAACAGAAAAATGCTTGCTTAATATAGGGTACAGAGTAGTTTTACTAGGTTTCTTGCTCTCAGATATGTACAAAGATTGAGACATGTATAAATTTAGAGAAATTAGTCCAAAATTGGCCAAGGCTTTCTAATCCATGTTTGTGTGCTGTAAATCTGATGAAATCCTTGGTAAAGATATACATTTACAACTCGGAATCAGACTGTCGATACACAGAATTATAATTGAGCCGCGACATGTGATTTCCAACAATGTGGCATTTTTAAAAGTGTAGACTCAGACGAGACTGTGCAGCCTCCTTTTAAGCTTAGAAACTCCAAGTGGTGTTCAGTCAGTAGTTTAACAGTTATAGAATATTCAAGCGACTAGCAAAGGCTCTGATCAGACTGCGCATATGCGCAGGCTGATCTGAGGCTTTGCTTGTCGCACATACCACATTGTTGGAAATCTCATGTCACGGCTCAATTGTCTTTGTTGGATTCTTCGTAGCGTGACTCAATTAAATGAAGCAGGGTGTGAGAAAAATACTTCGTACATCAAGTCTTCAACCTATGACAAACATGCCCTTATGGTTAGGTTGATCCGAATCTTTAAACAGTGTTCATGCTTAACTCAACCGATTATGAAATGTATGCTGCTTATAAATGCCAAAACGCCAACAATTGGGGGCATTTCAACCTTTATCATCTCCAAACCCCGTGGAGACAACAAGGATAACTGTATTTTGTAAAATATTCATTCTTCTTTTCAAAAATCAAAATTAATACTTTGTATTAAACAGCAGTTTTGACATTATAATATATACAGCTAAACCTGGTTAATTCCAATTCGAATTATCGAGTTTTTGCTGTATTGTTTATACATACTAATGTCAATTCAAGTCATACGTTTATTGTATTTCTAATATTGAATAGCTGGGAAACAGATTTACAAAAGTCAATAGACTTTCTTCTGAATCCCTTTTTGTATTTCGTAATGATCTGTATGTGAATTTATTGCATTATATGTACACATGTTGTTATACAAAAATGAAATAAAAGTTTAAACTAACCTTTATTAGCAGGATTTATAAAACATCTCGCAGTTTTTCAACCGAGAGAACATATTTTCAGCATTGCATTCAGTGAAAGCTCATGCTCAGATGAGTTAAGCATAAAACTATTTTATTGTAGCCACGATGGCTAAGTTAAACCCCGAGTGCATTTGTTACATAAAGTACACGCGCGGATCCTTAAAGTAAGAAAGAGAGGGAAGATCAGGAATCGATACAATCAAGCACCACACCTGACCCAGGATACCTATGGGAAAGTGACAACTTCACAATGAGGCATCACAAACGAGAGCCAAGAGGTCAGTCCTTTCCCAGCAGGTGACCAAAGGGCATCAATAAACGGACGCGCACGAAAGCATAACAAACATCAGACAGAAATAGCAAACCGGTATTAAATTGATCCACAAAAGAAGTACCGCCTTGGAACGGTCAGTACATGTAAAAATATTTTACTGGAGGACTTAAACCGGTTTCACGGCGCGCCAACCTCAGCCTTAGTTCGGATGTGGATCAAGATACATAGATGTTCGGTTTGCATGAAAGACCCCTAACTTATCAATGCATCATCTCCTAGAACATATAAATCAAGATATAAAAAGGAGATGGACTCAAAAGTTAATAGAATTGAATACCGGTAGCCGTTCGTTTCTTTGAAGTTCAATATATATTCTATTCTAACCCTTATATCGCCACTAATTTTGTCCTGAAAATATCATCTGCGTTTTACTTCATGATTTGATTTTTTCATGGAAGCAAACAATATGAATCCTGTTCAGTGGGAAATCTGATCTGGATCCATATTATTTGCAATATCGGGTACCTAAAAACATAAGCAGACGAGTGGAGCAGACGACAAGAGTCATGACTGGTGGGCTATTGGTTAAGTAATAAAGGATTGAAATATGGATACCCAATATGAGAGTATTGGGCATTGTTAATGGGCTTAACTAAATCTCGATTCCTTTATCAGTATTTAACACAAACAACCCAGCACACGAGAAAAGAACCATAAAACGGTTTCATTAAAACATTTGACACACGGTACAGTTTCTTGTTACCAGGAGAATTTAATTGAGATTTCAAGAGCTTTGATCTCTATGCCTTGTCGAAGATTGGTTAATGTAATAATATATAGATTTAATTTTAACACTCCATTTTTCAAATTTAATTTACCTACAGTAATTTATATAGATATATGCGGTACACTATAGAAGGGTTATTTTGTCCTTAATGTATACGCGAAAAATGGTGATTCAGAACAGTCTGCGCTTCTGCACAGTGTTAATCAAAGCCCTCAGTATCAGTATGTGTATTAACCCTTAACGCGCCAACAAAAATGCATCTGATAATGTCGTCTGTCAAAGTCGTCTGCTGCAAATAATTGCCTAACATTACTCATTGAAGTATAGAGGCAAACAGTGTGTAACCAGATCAGACTGCTCCTATAGAAACAGTCTGATCTTGGTCCACACTGTTTGTTATAGAAAACATTCAGCAGGCGACAAAAGCAGACGACAAAAGCAGACGACTTCCAGTTGTGACTGGTGCTTTAAGGATTATTCTCAAGATAGGGTAAAGTCAGGTAACTTCGGACATCAGGTAAGTTCGGACAGCGACCTTGTTTGAAAAAAAAATAATCAACTAAGCATACAGTGAAAATCTTGATGAGACGGCTCATCTGGATATTCACTGTTTGCAAATGTGTGTCCGAATTTACCTGATGTCCGAAGTTTCATGACTTTACCCTACTCCATCAGTGCAAAAATAATACGTTCCCAGCCAATATACAGCCTCGGGCCTCTACCAGTCCATTCTAATGGCGTTTGGCTGGTAGACCGAAAGCGGCCCACTTTAAAGGAGCTTGAAGTTCGATCCTTAAATCACCCATATAGCCTCAAAACCAAAAGCTCACAATGTCATTACGTAGTGACACTGTGAGTTTTTGGTTTTAAGGCTATATATATAGGTGATATAAGGACCGAACTTCAAGCTCGTGTGCCCACTTATAAGACGTGTACCACTGGTTGGTGCGACATAATATGTTTGGAGTTGTTTTTCGTTATTATAATGATTACCGTCTGTTGTATGTCTAGGTCCTATTGTGTTAAAAATAAGATTTCAAAACTAAAAACTTTCTCTTGTTACTGGCACGATCGAACTCGATCATTACGGAAAAAAATATTTAAAAATATTCCAGTCTTGAATCCATGTAACAGGTTCATTATTCCTCTTGCGTTGCTTTTCACATCAGTGAGGGTATTGGTGAGTTAATGGTGGTAGAAGGAAAATAAGTATGTTCAGTTATGGCATTTCACCAGTAAAATACCATGTTACAGATCAAGATAAAGACGCTTTATTTAACGTCCCTTATTTGAAACAGACATCATTAGCTCTGTAGAGCTATTATTGCGACATAACAATATCTTTAACAGATGCTTACCTGCCTTACTCTATCTCGCTAACACGGAGCTGCTAGTGCCATTTTTACACCTTTGGTATGGTGCGGCCCAGATTCGGACCCACGACCTCCCACTCCGAAAGCGGGCGCTGGCATTGAACCAACTGAGCTATCGGGCGGTTCCTGATCCTGTCCAAGACCAAGTCTGCTCACTGCAATCTAAATGTCATTAATTCTGAATCTCATCGAATAAATTTTCCCCAGCAATAATGCAGTGTCCAATAGTTCTCGTCAGCAGTGGGTTTGGTGGTTCATCAATCCCCCTGCTGATGTTCTCTATTGGTATATACATTTTACCTTCTTATATCTTAATTGCTTTCTACGTGCTGTGATATATAGCCTACTCAACGTCAATGAAAAGTTACCAGTAAGTCACATACACTTAACATAGGACAATATTTAGTTCATTCTGAACGAAGAACTGCAGATACTTCAGCTCTTAATTTTATGGCATAGAGTCTCATGCACCACCACTATGGAAAACGGTACCCATCACATTCGAATGCATTATACCCATTCCTTGACAGACCACTGTAGTTTCCATTTCATTGTATAGGAAAGTGCAAAGTTTTTGGTGCGACTTTAAAGTTTAATCCTCATCTTTTGTGTTTAATGGGACTAATCAAACCATTTTGGTGGCGTTTTCAATAAAAATGTCTTGGGTATGTACTGGCATGTTGTCTTCGGAAGATGATGATTTCAAATTCTTAAAAACTGCAAAAAGCATAAAAAGCATATGCATCACGTGCACCATAGTTCTAGCGCTCGTGGAACTGTTTATCTCTTCAAACCAGTCTGTCGTTGACCACAAACATGAACATAAAAGTAGCCATAGACCTGTATTATATATTTTCCAAAAGATCGAAATTTAGATACTGGTAGCTTTTCACTGACGCTGAGTATATTTTGTACATTGTGCTTTGTCTCATATAATACTGTTTTATATATCTTGGTTCTCGTTTGTGGTGTCTACTGTGAGTTTGTCACTTTCCCATTGGTATCCTGGGTCAGGTGTGGTACTTGATTGTATCGATTCCTGATCTTTGCACCCTTACTTACTGTGATACTATTTTTTTTAAATGTTTGTTTATTCTTGTTTGTCGTAGTAAAAGCCCTACTGGACCTATGTTACATGTTGTATAATATTCGACACAAGATAAAAGTTTTATATCTTTGTTTACACATTATGACACGCTTACGATTTCGGTGTGCCTTCCATTCGACAGCTAGGTATACCGACTAAATCAAGAAATTTTCAAATCTAAAGTCAAATGTTTTTAAATCTAAATAAATGACTACACGAAATAAATGATGAGTATAAAGTGTATAAAACTTATATAAATACTAATATTTCGGGCTAACCATTGTCGTAAATCAGGAGTTTGTAACTAATTTATGATAATTTACGGCAATTGTGAAACCGAAAGTTGAGAAATGCTGAAAATGCATTTGAAAGAGATTTTTCAATATTTGTCTAAGAAATATCGATGTTGAAATATAATGGGTGGCAGTAAAAGAGACAAGAAAGATAGAGGTAATTCTGAAAACTCAATAAAGAGAAAAGAGTTGTAGCATTTTCTGGCTACGCATGAAAAATGGATGTGAGCAACTAAATAAGTATTGACTTTCATAAAAACTGGTGCAGGACCACTTGCATTTGACTGGTACCGGGTCCACTCAGCCTGAAGTCAAGTTTGCTCCTAAGTCAACTCCGCCCTAGGTCAGGTCGGCCTGAGTCAACTCGGCCTGGTCTATTTTCGGAGCGTTTAGTTACATTTATGATATGAGTGTTGCATAATATTTCGGACTAAATCAAAGATAATTATTAAACAATTATAGACAAATATTGCAATTAAGCTCTTAAATGATCAAATTGAGGGTGAACTTAAATTGCTACTAGATGTCTTGAACTTAATGCAAGTTTTTGCACTTTGTCAAGCACTGACTTCCCATATCTTGCAAACAAGGCAATTATCGTTTCTTAACATTGAATTAGTAAAAACTGCGATTCTGATCAAACAACTTGGCCTAGTTAGAAAGGTACCACTGAATTTTCTCTCTCGTTTAAAAAGAATAAAAATAAGCGACGCAAAAATTTCTTGTCCCCCTCGCTTATCATTTATATAAAATTATGTCTATATTCTTACTTCTTGGAGACTATTAGATAAGCATTTGATAAGGTAAACCACTCAAAACTGATCATGAAACTGCACTCCTACAGTATCAGAAGTGCAACCTTGCGCTGGATACAAGCCTTCCTTGGTAACCGTCGGTAGAAGGTCGTTGTTGAGGGCGAGGAATCGGACTCTGTCCCAGTCACATCTGGAGTCCCTCAGGGCTCTGTGCTGGGCCCGATCCTTTTCCTGGTCTACATCAATGACCTTCCCGATGACATTGTCTCACAGGTGCGTCCTTTGCTGATGACACTGCCATTTACGTAACCCTAGAAAATAAAAGCGACAGTGACAAACTACAGAGGGACCTAGACAGACTGCAGACATGGGAGGCTAGATGGGATATGGAGTTTAACCCCTCCAAGTGCCAGGTCGTGAGGGTGACATCCTCCAGGAACCCTCTCCAGACGCAGTATATACTGCATGGACAGGTGCTGGAGGCTGTCAGCAGCGCCAGGTACTTGGGGGTGGATATCTCCAGCAACCTCAGCTGGAACACTCATGTGGACAGAATCACAGCCAATGCAAACTGGTCTCTCGGATTTAAGGTATTAAAAGAAATATCAAAACAAAGTCCCCCCCCAAATCCGAGAAATGGCTTATCAATCCCTAGTTCGTCCCCAGCTGGAGTACGCTTCAGCAGTGTGGGACCCCCATACCAAAGACGAGGCCCATAAAGTAGAAATGGTCCAAAGACGTGCAGTCCAATGGACCTCAAATGATTACGCCAGGACAACTAGTGTCACTTCATTGCAGTCTCAGTTGAACTGGCAGACCCTTGAAGAGAGACGATCTGTGGCCCGTCTCTGCCTCTTCTACAAAATTGTAAATGGCCTGGTGGCCGTGCCCCTTCCTGACTACATGCAGCCCACACATAGGATCTCCAGGTATTGCCATTCTATGACATTCCGCCAAATTCATACTGGCAAGGACTACTATAAATACTCTTTCTTTCCACTGGCCATTGTCCAGTGGAATGCCCTCCCAGGCAATGTTGCAGTGGCTCCAAGTCTTGAGATCTTCAAGGCAGCAGTTGGACAACTGCAGCATCCCAAACCCTAGACAGTACACTGCATATTTTAACATGATTTTAATAGTTTTAGACCCGCCCCTTTTCATCAGTTTTAAGTACTGTCTTCATTAATGTTTTTACTGATCAATCCCAGAAAGTTGTTTTTATTCTTGCCTCCTTTGATCTAGATTTTAACCTCTCATCTACAATTCATTCATCTTTTACTCTTTTTCATAACCCTGACGCGCAGTGCCTGCCAAAAATGCTCGTGAGGGCGTAGGCAGTATCATAAGAAAGATAGATAGATAGATAGATAGATAGATATATAGATAGATAGATAGATACTGCAGAGTTGGGGTAATTAAAATTGTAATTGTAATTAATTGTAATTTAATTACATTTTCTAAAGTAATTGCCTGTAATTGTAATTAAGATATATTTTTAATTACAGTAATTGAAAGTAATTAATTACAAGGTCAAAAATGGGAGTAATTAACAATTACTTTCAATTACTTTTTAATTACTTGTCAGTCAGATAGAAGTTATGAACTTCAGTTACCTATGGTTATCATAAATACATTAGATACTGAAAAGGAGATTATTATACTGGCTGCTGTAAATGCCTATTAGCAGCATGCCCATTCACGTACTGCAGTACGTAATTCACGCACAGAAACGGTCATGCACGCACTTATCATTTGGTACCTACGTGCAAAAACGTAGAGTAATTTTTGTGCACGCATAACCAGTGAACGTTGTGTGTGAATCTCATGAAATTTTCAAGAAAACAAGTCCAGTTTTTTTTAGAATTATCGGCTCAGATTTACCGCTGACTGGTATCTTGTATTGATAGTAAACTGTTCAGTATAATATAGCAAATCTCGGGCCACAGTCAACCACGCTTCTAGTAAAGTCAATATTGATTGGTTGTCTATTACTACTGAACCAATCAGCATTACGCTTACATATGCCATATTAAGTGGACAGGCAAAATTGAAAGTAGATCATCTGTGGAAGAAGAAAACTTGATAAATTGCTTGACACGTTTCAGAGCTTTAATTTAAATATAGGAGTAACACAATCTAAGAGGTATGTGACATTTTACTGTATTCTATTTTTCAAAAATCATCTATCATTCTGAAGAAGAGGGTGATCTGGATACGTTTGTTTACATTTTCCGTCACCCCTCCCACTCTTCTTCATTCTGTCTTTACCCAAAACTTTCAAAGGCTAGGGTTATTGTGGTTGGGGGTGAATGAAACCGGGCTTACGCCCCTAGGGGAACCTATGCCCAAATTTTTCTCAGGTTCGGACTTAGTTTTTTTTGCAGGGGGTGGGGTGGTTACTTGCAGGGCTCATTTATTAGCATTTTCACAGCATAATGATATCACTGTTATACATAATACACATCTAAATGATCTGATTTCATGGCCTCTATACGTTTACTATGAAAAAACAGCTCTAAAATATGTGTACCCTCAAAAATGAACATGTACCCCCAAATGGAAACACCAGGGGGTACATGTACCCCCAAACAGAAATATGAGTGGGCATGCTGGCCTATCATTTCCTGTTCATATCATTTTATAAAAAAATGAATGCAGCATGAAACAAATGAGAATTGCCATGCTAGTAAAGTCATAACATAGCATTGAACAAATTTATTACATGCACAAACTATGTATTTTGAAAGCATCCTTTTAAGCATATTGTATATTCTACTGTTTATAAAAGATATGGTTTTGTGGCAATCAACCTTTAATAGTAATAAACCAAAACAATACAAATAGAAGGTGTGAAAGTCTTAACAATAGTATTTTACTTAGACTGTAGTGTTGTTCAGTGAATTGACCCCTTGAAGGCAGTTAGTTAAATGTTCATACCTAGGATCAACACACTCATAAATGATTGAAATTATGCTAAGGTGCACAACCAAACTATCCACTACATTATTTAAACCCATAAACTGCTCATTTGCCATGCTCAATAATAATAATAATAATAATAATAATAATAATAATAATAATAATAATAAAATGGAACTCAGAAAAAAAATTAAATTAGATTTTAGTGAACCTGGGGCCTATCATTGTTGATATTGTAACAAAAATGAAATCATGGAACATAAATTAGATGTTCCAGTGGTGACCGAACTGGCGACCTCTTGCTTGCAAAGCCAGCATTTTAACACATGAGAAATAATTCAGTTTGTCAGTATCTGATATTCCTTTTTGTAATATATGGCACACTTTGTAAGCCAACCTTCATGTGTTTCATGTTTCACATGGCCACACAGATTTTTTTCAAACACTTTTTGAAAACAGTTATTCACTGGCATTTAAGCTACAGTAGTTTTACAAGTGAATTTCAATGGTTTATCTTACACAGTTGTAAGACTTTTTGAGGCAAATGAGTATTCCTAAACTTTATTCTGTGGTGAGCGACTAGTGTGAGAAGTGAGAACTTTGGAAATTTACAGATGTCCGTAAAGAATGAATAACATCTGTATTTCCTTTTGAGTGATAAAGTCATCAAAAAAAAGATTTTGTTTATTTCATTTCTTTTACATTGCATCACTTGACATAATAATACAAGAAGTCCTCAAAATAAAATCAACCTAATGGACATGTTAAATTTAGAATTCCAAGGTTACTCAGACTTTTTAAATATCTCCGAGATAAAAAATTGTTGAAGCCTCTTTAGTGGCAGTGAAATGTAATTGTAATGTAATTAATTACATTGGGCAAAGTAATTGTATGTAATTAATTACTTTGCGCAAAATCCATGTAATTGTAATTTAATTGAACAAACTCCAATGTAATTGTAAGTAATTAATTACTTTTCAAAGTAATTGACCCCATTCTGATAGATAGATAGATAGATAGATAGATAGATAGATAGATAGATAGATAGATAGATAGATAGACTATAACAATCCACCATGAGTGTCCATGTAGGATAGAGATATCTCACCCGAGGGGTCGGAATTTTAACCAGGGACGAGGCTTGCCGAGTCCCTGGTTAAATTCCGACCCCGAGGGTGAGATTTCTCTATCCTACATGGACAGGCTCATGATGGATCGTTTTTCTCCCACTTTTCGAAGCGTTTTTGTCAGAACATAAAAACTCCATGAAAACCTGAAATCTTTAACTTTTTACTCGTTGGGTTTACATTATTTCTGAGTTCATGAGTGTTTTTATTGGGCATTGAAATGGGTGTAAACGTAGTTTGCACCTTGTTATTGCCAGGAAAACACCCTTTGAGCATTAGTTAAGTTGCAATATGCAAAATAAATTCCTGCTTGGCTCCCTGTGCCATTAGCGTAACATTGCCGTTTTCGTCACGGGGTGCACGTTCGGTGACGTCATTAACGTTATATGACGTCAGTAAGTAACGCTTAACAATGCTTGGTGCCTTTTGGTTACCTAGGCGCAATATATTGGTCCTTAAAGTATCCTTTTTTGGAATAAAAGAATATTTAACTCTGCCCATGTAAGAAAGCAGTCACGTGGTCATGTAAGATAGAAATTTCTTACATGAGCTGACAGCCTATCTTACATGGGCAAAGGTGGGAGAATATATTCTCTTGCATTTCATCTTCCTTATGCCAGGGCTGTGGAAATGCCATGCACGATATGTCCTACCTGGTCCCATTTCATTCAGGACAAGTTGAAAATTTCTATTTACTTGTCCTTGGACAAGTACAAATGTGTAAAGTTAATAAAATTTTGTATTTCATATTTTGATTAGTTAGTATGAGTTCACATGTTGCATTGAAAACAGTGAGGATCCTGTTCAGCTGGCTTCTACAATGTTTACAAGAGAGTTGATATCTGGCTTCATACTGTTTTAGAAAGTGTAAATTGTTTAAGCACAGAAAGGTATATGCTAATCTGTACTATCAGACAAGTAAAAAAAAATTTGGACAAGTACATTATGGCCATTTACTTGTCCATGGACAAGTAGAAAACTTTACTATTTCCACACCCCTGCTTATGCTACAGTTATGAAGTCAGACCCGTTGAGAAATAAAGTCAAGAATGACAAACCAACCATATAACTATAAATAGGACCAAACATTATTCCTATCACCACCTCGATAGCTCAGTTGGTAGAGCGTCTGCTTTTGTAGCGGGAGGTCGTGGGTTCTAATCCCGTGGCCGCACCATACCAAAGGTATAAAAAATGGTACTAACAGCTCCCTTGCTGAAGCTCGCATATAAAGGGGTTGTGCTAGGAAGATAGAGTAAGGCAGGTAATTACAATGTATCTGTTAAAGATATTGTTATGTTGCAGAATAGCTTGTGAGCTAATGTTGTCTTTTACATTATAAGCGACGTTAAATAAGGCTTCTTTATCTTTATCTCTTATCTTTACCCTCAAACTTTTGTTGAAAATTTTCTATGAAACATACACCAACCTGAATGATACTAGTATCCTTAATGAAAAACAGTAGGCTAAATAAAGGTTGTTAAGAAAGTTCATTCCGCTGTTCATCATATAATTTCGAATAATTTAAAAAGGAAATGATACTGAAAAAGTTGCATTTTCCATGAGCCTTTTATTCCTTGTGATACTCTATAGCATTTGGCATAGTGTCTTACAATCGTTCCGGAAAAATCTTATATTTTAAAAAAAAAATGACATTTTTGATTTTGGATGGTTGTTTACAGCCTTGCAGTTTAGAAAATGTACCAAAGGCTTATATGAGATGAATAAAACTCCACTAAGGGTTTCTTAACTAATTAGGAAATATTCTTATCATTATGGCCATTGCATTTATTGCTCCTCAAGCCCCAAAATTTCATAGGGGTACTTAATTTTGAAGATCATTTTTTCCTTGACAAAATTTGATAAAACATCCCATTGTTCATTTCTTATCAAGTGCGTCAACTTTAAAGGATTCCAGTGAAATTTATGTCATAAGGAGACATTATGTCATAATGACTAAAATAGTAGGAACATAATTTATTGCAGAGCAAACTTTCTTAACACCCTTTAGGACCAGGCCGAGTTGACCCAGGCCGAGTTGACCCAAGGCCGAGTTGACCCGCATTCATTTGACTGATTTTAGTATAGTGGAATGAAATTAGAATTCACCCAAGGAAATTTAGGAAGATTCTTAACCCCTTCACATGAGACATTTGGTACAATGTCTTAAATAATGTTTTCTAGTGATAACATGTCAAGTAATATTTTTTCAACAGCTGAAAATACATGAATGTCTACTTTCGTTTACAACATCATTGTTTTGGAATGTTTGGAAAACAATGGTTCAAAAATGTGAGACTGACAGGACTTTCCTCCTTTACCATTGCTGATTCCGATTAATATCAATTGTCATCCATATACAAGATATTTTAGACTTCCAAAATCACGGTATATAGACGCAAAGCTCCAGAAAAGGAGCCTATCAGCTAAAAACAAGCTTAGCGATAGACAGTGACATCAAAAGGTAAGTAAAATAATAAGTACCATTAACTACATGAAGAAAAGAGCAATGCAACGGAACAACAGTGAAGCTATAAGACAAAAATCAAACAGCCACACGTTCGTTGATGATGTAGATTTTTTATAACCTGACACACTTTTCATTGCGGCGACATCCACAGACGATTACGCAACAAAGAAAACAAACTTTTTCGAACAGTTTGGGCTGTTCTCGCAATTGTTTTTTGGTGTTTTGTAAAGAATTTATGAGGATAATGACTTGTATGCATTTCACAGACCGATTTATACATTATTTTCTCTATAAATGGCATGGAAAAGAAAATAATCTGGCTAGGGATCCTATTTGCCTTTGGCTAAGGAGCCTATATGGTTACTGGCTACGGATCCTATATGCTATTTCTTACTTTTATAACCTATAGGCTCCCATGGCACTTAGTTGAAAACTTATAGGCTCCTGTGCCACAGGCACGGTTCATTATCATGTGCCACAAAATGGTCATTTTTCTCTCAACGTATAGGCTCCTTAGGCGTCTTGTTTTCAAACATGACACTTCTTTTCTATGGAAAAGCAAACCAGACGCTTTAAGTTAGGGGGTGGAACATAAAAATTTTCTGCTGTGGTGTAGGCCAGCAAAATTGACTGAATTGTTTAGTTTTGCTTCATTTTCCAACGCAAATTAAATCGCCGAAAACAGAGCAGCCATTTTCTGCTTAACTTTGTAGACGTGACTTGATATCAGCCTTATCATATGTTTCAAAATCCATCATGTCAGAGACTTAAAAGTCCCGCGGCGTTTGATTTTTTATGTTACTTACATCGTAAATAATCTAATATTGGCCCAGATTTAAAGTATCTCCTCTCCCCATGTCTTGTTTTTGGCGGATAGGCTCCTTTTCTGTAGCGGATAGGGCTCAGGGAAAGCAGTTTTTCACGGATAGGCACCTTTGCGTCTATATTTGTTTGTTTGTTTGTTTGTTTGCTTTACGTCCCATGTCAACAGCTATGGTCATTGCGGGACGGTCAGTTCACTTAACCACACTTTTTCCTGGGCAGGCTTGAGCAAGCGGTTAACCAGTAATTTGTGCACATACTTTCGCTTGTAACTGACAACAACCCTTCTTGAATAAATCAGCGGAAGGGAGGAGAATGACCGTAGAAATTATTTCATGATCAATCTCCACGAAAGTATGGTACCAGGCCGGGATCGAACTCGCGACCCCTGGATATGCAGTCAGACACGCATCTGTAGCCAGACACGTTACCGACTGCGCTACTTTGCGTCTATATACTGTGAAATAACCTCTACTTCCAAGAAACACAACAGACTAATACCATGATCCGCTGCCATCTTTGAATTAAACCGAGTTCTTCATCAAAAGGGCCGTTTTCCCTGTGAAAAGCAGGCTTTCGGCCCCAAAGTTATGGTATAAATCTTGGAAAAGTTAACTCTTTCATTCTAGAGCAGATAAGGATAATTGAGTTCTGTCCCTTGATTATTATTGTGCTTATAACACGCATATAAACAACGTGTTAACTCGAGCGGCGCTCCTGGCACTGGCGTATAGGAAGCGGTTTTCATAACGAGCACAGCTCCGGGTAAGGCAGTGAAGGGGTTAAAATCTAAATGCATGTGCTGTCTATTGTTAATTGTAACTAATTTTATTGATTTCCAACCTGGTTGCAGAACTGCGACTAAATATTTTTCAATCTGGCTGAATTTAAAGTCGCAGAGCTCATTCGACCAGTTGTGGAATCTCTTTTCATTTTTGGAAAAAAACCTTCTAAACTCTCTTTTCCACCTACATTCAAACATTTCTACATTTCAGTGTTGGCGGAAAACCCCGGTTTTATCATTAAGCCCTGACTAGGGGGCAGGTCTCCAGATAAGAGTGCGTAACTGAAATTCATTTTTCTTATTTCTCAGTCAAAACATATGTTGTGGGTCACAAAAGAACCATCTCAATGAGACGGTTCTTTTGAACACCAAAAACAAATGTTAAAATTGATGGATAAGAAAGTAATTACAATTATACACTCAAAAAATTTCCTTGTCTGGACCTATGAGGGGGGTTTTATGATGGTGGATTTTTTGGCCAAGAAAACCAACCTTCTATTTAGAACAGAAAGAGAAAAGTGTTTGAAACTTTAGAAAGTTAACAGTATTATTTTTTTACAGAGGAAAGAAAATCAAAGAAATCAAAGCATGCTGCTAATATTGACCTCGATAATGAACTCTATGATGATGATAGCATACAAGACACAGATCTAACAACAGGTTTGTAGGGTGCTTTAACTCTTTGCATGCTGGGTAATTTTTCATGTTTTTAATGTTGTCTGACAGCAACAGGAACACTATCAGAGTGTCAAATGACTTGGATCCAGAACTGTTTGCAATGGTTATCAGCAGATCTGATTGAAAAACTCGTCGCTAGCAAGGTTATCCTTTACCAACAAACCAAACCAAATCCGATATTGAAAACAGAGAAGATTCAAATCAGCTGCCTACTTTAACCTTATGAAGCCTACTGACAGTAGGTTTCATGTAACTGATCAGGGTTCACATTATTTTTCATTCCACCATTGAATCAACAGTAATATAATATAGAATCATATTTCTTAATTTACTGGTGTGTGCTACCTACAAAGCATGAATAAATATTTGCTGCATTTCTAATTGTGTTAATATATCATATATGACATAACAGTGCCATCTCCACAGTCAAATCTTCATATCTTCATACTGTAACTTGACTCCTACTGTATAAAGTGTGACTAAATATTTTTTGCATTGTATTAATATACCATATAACAGTGCCATCTCCACAGTCAAATGATACTGGTATGTGGCCCTTTTTAAAGAGGGGCTAGCATGAGTTGGGCCTACACATGCCTCAGCTTGGCACTCTATCAAGTTTCTTCATCAGGACAAGGGATAATCTTACATACATACAAACTGAGGTTTTGACCTATAATTCAGTGAGTGATGCAAGAGCTTTAATTTCTCTTTTGTTGTTATAAGCCACTTTTGTGGTCTGCTTATAACCTTGGCAAACAAATGTCTGACCTATGTAAAGTGGAGTAACACTGTTTGAGGAGCCTCATTAGTAGAGTGCACAACTTGGGATATAGAGATCTCAACAGAGGCACGATGTTGGTCATTGAACAAGACAGTGTAGGACTTACGTTAAGAGTGCATATCAAAAATTTAATTTTCTTATTTCTCAACTAAAACATATTTTGTAGGTACTCAAAAGAACTGTCTCAATGAGACGGTTCTTTTGAGCACCCAAAACATGTCAAAATTGATGGGTAAGAAAATATTTTCAATTTTATGCTGAAAATTTTTGTTTATCTAAACCTGTGCAGTGTATCCTCACTGCTTAGTACTGATTTAACTTAGGAAAATATCCTGACATGAGTGAAAAAATGTTATTGTTAAGCATCAATTTAAACTAGCAAATCAATATTATGTATCAAAAAAATATGGTAAAAGTTCTAAAATTTCCAACAGCCTGCCCAAAACACCTAGACAAACGGTGCAGACCGAGACCAGACTGCTTCTGAAGAAGCAGTCTGATCAGGTTCTGCCCTGTTTGCTATCCTGACAAGCATATTGTAAATTCCATCCTTGAAAACCAATATAGTATATGAGAACAGAAAGAGAAAGGTGTTTGAAATTTTAGAACAATCACCTTAATCTTTTATTTGTCAAATATTTGGACTTATGCAGGGCTGTGAAAATACCATGCCCGACTTGTCCGACCTGGTCCTCTTTCATTCAGGACAAGCTAAAAATTTCTATTTACTTGTCCTTGGACAAGACTAAGTGTATAAAGTTAAAACAATTCTGTATTTCATATTTTGATTAATTATTATGAGTTCTCATGTTGCATTGAAAGCACTGTAGACCCTGAAGAAGCCAGCTGATCTGGATCTACACTAGTTACAAGAGAGTTGATATCTGGTTTCATACTCTTTTCGAAAGAGTAAATTGTTAAAGCACAGAAAGGTAAAAGCGGATCTTAATCTGTTCTTTCGGACAAGTACATTATGGCCAATTACTTTTCCCTAGACAAGTAGAAAATTTTACTATTTCCACACCCTTGACTTATGTAACGAAGATTCTGGTGCATGCTCTGTTTTACAGGAATCCCAGATGCAGCCACCAGAAATGTTGAAGAGACAGCACAGGAGGATGAATTTGGAGCGAAAGATTATAGAAGTACACTAGAATTGAAGAAAGATCACAACTCTAGGCCTCTCTGGGTGGTAGGTTGTTTATTAGGAGAGAAATATTCGGAGAGGTGTGATAGAAAAGGAAGTTCTCAAAGCACATTCCACAATCATTGAATATACTTCTGTACACTAGTTGCATTTAACTTAACCCTTAAAGCGTCACCTATATTTTGCAGCAGACGACAATATAAAATTTTGTCGCTTTTTCAAAAATAACGAATAAGGCTTGATATTTCATGAGAATCGTCTGCTGGCAGACGGTTCTCATGTAATATCATACCTAATTTTCGTCGAAAATTGGGAAAGATGTTGCAATATTTGTCGTCTGCTGCAGTCGTGATTGGCGCTTTAAGGGTTAATAATGTCATGGACACTGCAGAATCTACCTTGTACATGCACATTTATGGGCAGTCAGGCACATAAGCTGGAATTTCACATGTTATGGCCTTTTTACCTTGTGCATAGGCTCAAAAGCTGATGGTTTTGAGTCAACCCCACTAACTAAACTCACAAGTGAATCAGGAGTGTTTTTCATTATATTTAAACAAGCCACCCACCACTTTAGTTGATGATCTAGGAATGCAACTTTTTGACTGACATTTCTGACAGCTTATTTGTGTTTTGTTAAAAATTCACAAAGAGTGCATCTACAATGTATATATATAGATACACAACGTTAACTGCAGCGTCTTGGATGCTGGAACATTTTGGAAAAGATGGCTCTTATTCTCCTTAATAACTTTCATCTTTTTGCTAAAATTAATGATAAAAAGTTATCCTTGAAATTCAATGTGAAAAACATAAAAAAATAAGTTTAATTTGAAATATTTATAGCTCACTTGGTATCAACGTTTGAAACTAAATCTAGCTATGACAAAGTATCATCTTTTGAATAAAAGTACTTGGATATGCAAATCTCCACTGCCATTGATATTTTTACTCACCATTAATGTACTGACAGGTGAAATTGAAATCGATTCCAAGCTAGGTCATTTTTAAAACAAGCACAAATTTTCGTGTTAAAGTAAGTAAGGGTGCAAAGATCAGGAATCGATACAATCAAGTACCACACCTGACCCAGGATACCAATGGGAAAGTGACAAACTCAAAGTAGACACCACAAACAAGAGCCAAGAGGTCAGCCCTTTCCCCGCAGGTGACCACAAAGCACATATAAACAGAGGCGCACAAAGACATAGCAAACACAAGACAGAACAAAAACATAAAAGATCCACAAAAGAAGAACCGCCTTGGAACGGTCAGTAAAATATTTTACTGGAGGGCTTAAACCGGTTTAACGGCGCGAACCTCACCCTTAATTCAGATGTGGATCAAGACACATAGATATTTGGTTTGCATGAAAGACCCCCAACTTATCAATGCATCATCTCCTAAAGCATATAAATCAAGATATTACTAGGAGATAAAGCAAAGATAAGGACTCAACAGTAAATAAAACTGAATACCGGAGCAAAAGAGATCCAACAGGTAAACCCTAGTGAGCCCGACAAACAGCCAAAGCATCAGGCCCCTACCATCTCATCAATAGATAAGTCTTTAAGTCGGAACCATCATAGAGTCTGAAGTCCGACCCACCGGCGTGCAATAAAAGAGGAAAGCAAAATTGCCAACCGTGATTGGGTTGACTACCAAGCATGCAGTCTGTTTCAATACATTAATGTTATAGCCAATCTTTTTATAATGGGAAATTATTTTAATGAACTGCACTGAAAAATTGTTAGAGCCAACAATCTTCTTCAATTTATGCACCAAGTCACCATAGAAATTAGGTTCCGAAAGTCCTTGGCGCAAGAGAGATTTAAGTCCAACTTGGAATTTAGAAATCAAATCATAGTATCGTCTATAAAATTTTGAAATGTTTGCGAAGTTTATGATACCGATAGCCTTGTTTAAGAAGTTTCTGAGTTAACAATTTATTGCGAGTGTTGAAGTCAGCAACATAGCTAGATGCTCTAGCAAAACGAATTAGTTGATCCAGGTTTGTATAAATAGTTGCTGAGTTTCTTGTCAATAAAATGCCACTGATTGATAGTTTTATTCTAACGTAATAGGTTGTCAGTCACTTTTTGCTGGGTCAACTTTTCAATTTATTCATGTGCCCATTCAGTTTCCCTCAGACATTTCTTTTACACTCACAAAACATATGTTTGATAGGAAAAAATGATCTGTCTTCGTCCGTCTGTTAACAATTGACTTCAATGACATCATTGCCTAAACCCCGAGTCCATTGTTGAAATACTTTAACACAAATGATCCTTTGGTGGCCCTCTACCAAAATTGTTCAAATGGTGCTGGTCTGTTGCATATCTAGGTCACAGAGGCTAAAAATAGATTTTCGAGATTAAAACTTTAAAAATCTTCTAGTCTGAAACCAGAAGGCCTAGAGCCTTTATATTTTGGTAAATAGCATCACCTAGTGGACCTCTACCACTTTTGTTCAAATTATACCCCTGGGGCCAAAAATGGCCTGCTCTGGGGGTCAAATATTTTACATAGACTTATATAGATAAAACATGAAAAAATCTTCTTGTCTGAAATCACAAGGCCTATAGCTTGATATTTGGTATGTAGCATCACCTAATGGTTGATTTCATAGGCCTTCTGTACTTTTTCGGATTTCCATCGGGACTCAAGTCACATGTACTTATATCCCGTGACTACCTTAGCCAATCGAAATTACTTCTTTTACCACAAGACCGAGAAGCCATGTGCTCAAGGCCAGTATCAAAGCACCAAAAGAAAATCTCTTTTGTAAACAAACCGGTTTGTATATATTGCATATGAAGTGAGGATTAGTTGTAAGGGGCCACTTAGCGCCACGTTGTATGTTTTTTTTTACCTCGAAAACCAATCTTATGTTTTTCAAACAGCAGCCCATGGTTATATTGAGTACGTCACAGCACTGGTGTCACTGACTTAGTCAGTGTCTATGTAAACATTTCACCATTTGAAGAATGACTCAAAATCTCGTCAAAACATCATTGGTAATGTTGCATCAAGCTTTCAAGTCAATCTAGTGATAGAAATTTTTAATATAATCGAAAACTACATAAATTTACACAATTTCACTTGTCGACATTGGGTATCTACAATGCTTATTTAAATATAAGTCATGTTGTTGGGAAGTTTTTTGATTGGCCAGATATTTTTCTATTCGGGAGGACTTGTAGCTAAGTGGAACGTGTCAGGAAAACTTGGTATGAAATAAGCTATGGGCCTCTACCTTATTTGTTCAAATTATGCCCCTGGAGCCAAAAATGGCCCCACCCCAGAGGTCACATGGTTTACATAGGCTAAATAGGAAAACATGAAAAAACCTTCTTGTCTGAAACCACAAGGCCTAGTGTTTTGATATTTGATATGTAGCATCATCTTGTGTACCTCTACCAAGTTTGTTCAAATTATGCCCCTGGGCCCAATATAAGACTATGGTCATCTTGCATATCAAATTAAAGGGAATGAAACTTACAATAACATGTTAGCAAATATTTTGCTCTTACACTTACCCTTGACCCCTGCAATGTGGTCAAAAGGTTAATTTGATTTCTTATCTGAAAGTAGTCTTGTTGCATAATCAAATTAATAAGAATGAAGCACAAAACACCATGCAAGCAAATGTTCTGCCCTTTTACCATTGACTCTTGTTTGCCGACAAAAGGTAAAAAAAAATCTGAAGAAGGTTATGGTGCACATCACATTATGCAATTAAATGTTTGACATTATGCACACTCCTGGGCCAGGTTGGGCAGCAAATTACACCACCGGTATTTATTACTGGTGGCATTTACTGGTATTTCCCGGCATGGCAAATAAGGCTCAAGTGGCAAATACTGACAAATATAACTTTTTTCCTGCAAAATACTGGCAAATATGCCTTTTAGCCCTGGCCTTTTGGGTTGGGTAAAAAAGGCAGACATTGAAATTGTGCAGATAAGTATAATTTGATTGAATTTAGTGACTTGATAGGCTTTAGATATGATCTGAGTGATACCCAATATGGACTTAGTGTTGGTGAATGGGATTTATATTTTGTGGTAATCATCCTCTGACAAGATTTCAGGGGAGAGACCCAGGGCCCATGGGCCCTCTTGTTAGGTAAAACTTATGTAAAATGACCACTTGAAAATAGACAAAACTAGACTTCAGTCGATAGTACACCATCGCAAATACCCGCTTTTGAGCTAACCAAAGCATCTGCAAAGTTTGAAGTTGCTACGTCCAAACGTTTAGGAGTAGATGCATATACAAGAAAGTACATTAGTTCACTTTTGGACAAACTAGAAACATTGCCCAGTATCCCTCAACATCATATTATGACCTATAGCTATGCACCTGCAAAGTTTGAAGCTGCTATGTCCAATGGTTTAGGAGGAAATGCATTTACAAGAAATATTTGATTTGACATGAAGTGTTGCCCTCTACATCATGTGACCTATGTACCTGCAAAGTTTGAAGCTGCTACGGCCAATGGTTAAGGAGATGCATTACCAAGAAAATACATTATTTGACCTTGGTCAAGGTCACACAAAATTTTGCCCAGTACCCTCGATATCATGTGACATATGCACCAGCAAAGTTTTATGTTGCTACATCCCATGGTTAAGGAGAAGATGCATTTACAAGAAAATACATTATTTGACCTTGACCTTGGGGCTCAAGGTCACACAAAATGTTGCCCAGTGCCCTCTACATCATGTGACCTATGCACCTACAGAGTTTGAAGTTACTACGTCAAAAAGTTTAGGAGGAGAAGCATTTACAAGAAAATTCAATATTTGACTTTTGACCTTGACCGTGGGGTCAAGGTCAGAGTCACACAAAATGTTGCCCAGTACCCTCTACATCATGTGACCTATTCAGCTACAAAGTTTGAAGTTGCTTCGCCTTACCGTTTAGGAGGCGATACATTTACATGAAAATACATTATTTGACTTAACCTTGGGTCACACGAAATTTTGCCCAGTGCCCTCTACATCATGTGACCTATTCAGCTACAAAGTTGGAAGTTGCTATATCTATTTGTTTAGGAGGAGATACATTTACAAGAAATGTGACGGATGGACGACGGACCGACTTTGGTACGAAATTAATATACCCTTTTTTCTATAGAAAAAAGTGGGTATAATAAATATCTTAATGACAAATGGTAGCTTTTAGTGATAATTGGTCTTGAAAACCAATTTGTGGTATTTTTGAGAGTGGCCGTTCATGGCAGGTTTTACTGTATACTTTAATATCTATAGTTTGTACTACTGATAAATCGAAATAAAACCTTTAGTCTTTAGACTTTGAATTTACGAGATTCTGCTATATTTGTATTGTAAATCATTAATGGGATTCATATTGTTATGTATTTTCAGGCACCAGATGGCCACATATTTCTGGAGTCATTCTCTCCAGTCTACAAGCACGCACATGACTTTCTCATAGCTATATCGGAGGTAGGTACATTTGTATTCTCTTTGTCAGCCAACATTGTCATTGATATTCCTGTTAACCCTTTCCTTCATGAATATTCATGCTAAGCTCCACCCACTATGAATAACTATAAATAAACTTTCGCATTTGTACATAGAACAAAGAAATTACTTGTCAGGACCACTAGTGTAGGATCATATCTAGCCATATTTCAATCAGCAAACAGAGTAGACCCTGATCAGGCAGCTCTTACAAGAGCTGCCTGATCAGGGTCTGCTCTGACAGCAAATGTGTTAAAAGGCTTTTCTATGAGGTAAAGGGTAATAGTAAGATTTTTAATCTCTTTCCAGCCATTCACGACAATTGTTGTCTACTCTCTCATCTGCTAATGTACTTTGGTAGCCTATATTGTAAACACTATAGACGCAGATCAGACAACTCCCTACAGGGAATGGCAGGGACAACAACTTTATATAAATTACAGCACTACTTAAAAGCTGTACACTGCAGGGACCATATATGAACAGAATAACTCCTACCACATCTTATGATGAATTAATCCAATACTTTTTCTACACAATGTATGAAGGAGTTTTGTTCACAAAAAATGACAAAATTTAAGTTACGAGAACTTAAGACAATTTTTCTTTAATCTACCTTTTGTAATGCAAAGATAGTGCCTTTATGAGCCGATCAACTCCTACCACAGCTTTGAAGACTTCATCCAATACTTTACCTAAACAATGTTGAACATATTCATTCATAAAGAGAGTTTGGTGCAAAATAAATAATTTTAACAAAATGACAGCTATGAGAACTTAGAAACATTTTCTGATATAGGCTTTGATATATTGATAGAGCTTTCAGGTGTGATTTTTTCTGTACAGTTTATCTACCAAATGTTATGCAGTACAGTTCGTCTGTACAAATGTTACTGATTTCAACGTAAAGATCATTTGCTCAGATTCTACTGAAACCTTTTTAAAACTAAGGTCTATTGGTTTGACCCAACACTTGCTGAAACTAAGTTATTTCACTGTCCCTTACTATACAGTATCTAACAATCATTTCTTATTGACACTTTTTTTCAATTGTTCCAGCCTGTATGCAGACCCAAACATGTCCATGAATACAAGTTGACAGCCTACTCTCTGTATGCGGCTGTGTCAGTTGGCCTTGAAACTAAGGACATTATAGAATATCTCCGTCGACTGTGTAAGACTACTCTACCAAGTGGTATAGAGGAGTTTATAAAGGTAACTTAAACCTTTACTTCGTGAATATTCATTCTAGGCTCCCCCAATGAATAATTATATAAATAAACTTTCATGTTGGCACACAGAAAACAAAGAAATTACATGTCAGGTCCACTTGTTTAGGATCAGATATATCATTCATATTTCCATAAGCAAACAGAGTAGACCAAGATCAGGCAGCTTCTACAAGAGCCGCCTGATCTGGGTCTGCTCTGATTGCAAAAGCATTAACTAAGGTAAAGGGTTATTCCTTTTCATTCTGATGGATTTTCCATACATATTGATACAAACAGTATGGAATTTTTCCATTTTGTATTTTAAGGGGTCACTGGTCAAAATTTCTTAATTTTAATATATGTATGTTCCTCAAGGTTTTATTTTAGCAAACAGTGCAGACCCAGAAATAAGGCGGCATTTCATCTGAGTCTTCACTGTTTGCCAAAGTACCTTTTTAGTGGTATATAGAATGAAAAGGTTTAACTCTTTATCTCCCAGTGTCTTCTGCTGATCACTCTTGTAAACAGTTTGGACCCAGATCAGGCATGACAAAATATTGGGTCTGATTTGGATCCAAACTATTTGACACTCTGGTTGTATTTCTGAAAGAATTTTTCAAAAAAGTTGATATTGAAAAAATCAGCAGACGACAAAAAGCATGAAAAATTACCCAGTATGCAAAGGGTTAAGCTCTGTAAAGAGACATTTATTCTGTGCATGCTGGGTAATTTTGCATGCTTTTGTGTGGTTTGCTTTTTTTAAATCAAATTTTTCAAAAAAAATCCTTTCACAAAACCCACAAGTATCAAACAGTTTGGATCTGGATTAGGTCTGATGGTTTGTCAGGCCAATTCTGGGTCTATTGTTTGTTGATATTAGCAGCAGACAATGCATGTGCATAATTAATTCTGTTTTCCCATTCAAATTTAAGAATCGTATTCCAGTGGTGATTGCAAACAAGCATTAGCAAATTTTATTAGTTTTATTTGAAAAGGCAAGCCTCACATTTCATCTTTTTTCCCAAACTCGTTTAATAAATTCAATAATACAGGAGCACTCATGTGAGATCCTCTATATCACGGCCACCAATCCATTTCCTTTATCGCAGATACCAGTTGGATAAAACTTTCTATTTCGTTATTTTGAGAGCAAAATTTAGAAATCGGACAATTCTATTTCGATGAGACACTCATTGAACTTTCCGACACTGATATCGGTGTAAAGAGGATATTCTGCTTGACAGTTTAAAATGGTTTGCAATGAAGAAAAATGACATTTTTTCAACTTGAACACAGATTCTAGAATCAGTTTATGTGCCAGGTCACCCTATTTAAGGTATTTCAAAGGTAGACATCAAGGCCATCGAATAGCATTTTCGGATTTCTAAAATTTTGTATCGATTATAAAAAATGATGTTTTTGCTGAATTATAGGTCCATCTCATTCAAAGGAAACAGGTCCCTCTTCTTCATAACACAGTATTGATTTTATGCGATGAAGGAGATGGATTGGTGGCCGTGTATATATCATTCCAATAGAAAATGTGATATTGTCATTAATGTTGCAATGGCATTCCTTTTAGGTAGAAAAGTTATTTAAAGATATTTCTCAACACCTACACAAAACTAGTATTTAAAATGATGTTGAAGAAATAATCACCTGTTACATAGGACTTTAGTTAAGAGTGCGTAACAGAAAATTAATTTTCTCAACCAAAACATATGTTGTGGGTACTCAAAAGAACCGCCTCAATAAGACGGTTCTTTTGAGCACCCAAAACATATGCTAAAAGTTATGGGTATGGAAATATTTACAATTTTACGCTGAAAATTTTTGTTTATCTAAACCTGTGCCTGTAACCCTTGCCATGCAGAATATTTTTATGTACTGCACTCCTCTCTAGTTTTTATCCTGTTAACCTACAGCATTCCCGTTTTAAGCATGTTTTTTTCAATTAGGTTGGAAAACAGTGTGGATCTTGATCAGAAGGCTGCATCAGTAGCCAGCTGATACGGGTCTACAAGAATGAATCCGCAGCAGGGAAAGGGTTAAACCCTTATATAATATCAGTGGTCTAGATAAGGATTTGGACCAATGGGTATTTCACCCCCTACTTTTTAATTAAATGAGTATTTTACTCCCTGCTTAAAATATTAATTTGCAGAAACTTAGTCACAGAAGCATGAGTTCTGTTGCAAAGCCTTGTGAAAAAAAAACACATTTTATTTGCTTAAAAAGTACATGTTACATTTTTAGGAAAACTTCCAAGATTTATACAATAAGTGTATATCACTAGATGTTTTTTTCTTACTAAGGAAAAAGATTTCACCACATAAATTGAATATCAGTGCTGAAACATCAAACTACAAAGGGTATTTTGACCCTTCAATTTAATTTTCAATTCTGATTTCCAAAAAGAAATATGCTGAAATACCCTTCACTCCCTCTTAACTGGAGCTCTGCAATATATAGTCATTACTCATTATATCCCCCGCAAACATATTTTGTGGTGGGTATACTGTTTTTACGTTATCTGTGTGTGCGTCCGTGTGTCCGTGCGTGCGTCGGTCCGTAACGTTTTGTTTCCTTAATAACTCGAAGAGGCATTGCTGGATTTTCATCAAACCTTGCAAACATGTTCATATATGCAAGTCAAATACTTTAGACAAAAAAGTAAGGGCTAGGGGCCAATTCTATAAGAGTTATTTCCCTTTGTAGTTCTAAATGGCTTTTAATATAGGGTTTTATGCTTATGCTATTATAGGCCATACACGGGCCGATCAACTCCTACCACAGCTTTTGATGGAACAATTTGATACTTTTCCTATACAATGAAGACACATTGAACATATGCATGAAGGAGTTTGGTTCAGAAAAAATATTTTTTGACAAAATGACAGCAGTGAGAACTTAGACAATTTTTC
Organism: Loripinus fragilis; assembly: GCA_964019695.1. NCBI lineage: Eukaryota > Metazoa > Mollusca > Bivalvia > Lucinida > Lucinidae > Loripinus > Loripinus fragilis. The sequence goes on along the minus strand of OZ026527.1, from coordinate 73,440,603 downwards.
CCTAATAAGGTGTTTGTATATGCATAGATGGTGCCTTCATGGGCCGATCAACTCCTACCACAACTTTTGATAGAGCAATTTGATACTTTGCCTATACAATATAGACACATTGAACATATGCATGAAGGAGTTTGGTTCAGAAAAAATAATTTTTGACAAAATGACAGCAGTGAGAACTTAGACAATTTTTCCCTAATAAGGTGTTTATATATTCATAGATGGTGCCTTCATGGGCCGATAAACTCCTACCACAGCTTTTGATGGGGCAATTTGATACTTTGCCTATACAATGTAGACAAATTGAACATATGCATGAAGGAGTTTGGTTCAGAAAAAATAATTTTTGACAAAATGACAGCAGTGAGAACTTAGACAATTTTTCCCTAATAAGGTGTTTGTATATGCATAGATGTTGCCTTCATGGGCTGATCAACTCCTACCACAGCTTTTGATGGAGCAAATTGATATTTTGCCTATACAATGTAGACACATTGAACATATGCATGAAGAAGTTTGGTTCAGAAAAAAATGTTTTTTGACAAAATGACAACAGTGAGAACTTAGACAATTTTTGCCTAATAAGGCTTTTGTATATGCATAGATGGTGCCTTCATGGGCCGATCAACTCCTACCACAGCTTTTGATGGAGCAATTTGATACTTTGCCTATACAATTTAGACACATTGAACAGATGCATGAAGGAGTTTGGTTCAGGAAAAATAGTTTTTGACAAAATGACAGCAGTGAGAACTTAGACAATTTTTCCCTAATAAGGTGTTTGTATATGCATAGATGGTGCCTTTATGGGCCGATCAACTCCTACCACAGCTTTTGATGGAGCAATTTGATACTTTGTGGATACAATATAGACACATTGAACATATGCATGAAGGAGTCTAGATGAAAAAAAATAATTTTTGACAAAATGACAGCAGTGAGAACTTAGACAATTTTTCACTAATAAGGTGTTTGTATATGCATAGATGGTGCCTTTATGGGCCGATCAACTCCTAACACAGCTTTTGATGAAGCAATTTGATGCTTTGTAGATACAATGTAGTACATGAAGGAGGTTATAATTTTTGTTGAACTTAGACAGTTATTCCCTTATATGGCTTTTGTATATACATGGATAATGCCTTTTTGGGCCGATCACTTTTGATGGAGCAATTTGATACTTTGCCGATTCAATGTAGACACATTGAACATATGCATGAAGGAGTCTGGTTGAAAAAAAAAAATTTTGACAAAATGACAGCAGTGAGAACTTAGACAATTTTTCACTAATAAGGTGTTTGTATATGCATAGATGGTGCCTTTATGGGCCGATCATCTCCTAACACAGCTTTTGATGAAGCAATTTGATACTTTGTTGATACAATGTAGTGCATGAAGGAGTTTATAATCTTTGTTGAATTTAGACAGTTATTCCCTTATATGGCTTTTGTATATACATGGATAATGCCTTTCTGGGCCGATCAACTCCTACCACAGCTTTTGATGGAGCAATTTGATACTTTGCCGATACAATGTAGACACATTTAACATATTTATGAAGGAATTTATTATTTTTGTTTGCACAGATTCTACTGAAATCTTTTCAAAACTAAGGTCTGCTGGTTTGAACTATAACTTGCCAAGTTTTTTCACTGACTCTAACTGTGTGGGGGGGTATCTAATAAGCATTGCTTATTGACTTTTTTATTAGACTCTGAACTCTTGAACGCAAAACATTTTGGCAGAAATGGTCATTTAGTGACCTTCAACTCCTTCAATCTGAATTATTAAACTTTCAGATAAGAGTCCAAGGCAGCTTGGCTTTCTTGTTTGACAACAGTTTAGACCAAGATCAGCTTGCTTCGCATGAAGCTACCTGATACGAATCTACACAGTTTTCTTGACACTTGAGTCACATACCATGGGACTGGCTGGAAATCAGATGATGAATTAGATACTCTAAAAGAACAAGTGTGTGCTTAAAAGAGTCTGTCAAAACTAAGCAGTGCAGGCGGTGCCTAACATCCCACTTGGACAAAACATATAATGATCATGCCCAGAAATGACGTTGCCTTTGTAATCATTCACCCAGAAGTATCCAAGCGGGAGACACGAGGATAATTTTAGCAGTCACCTGCTTCGATATTTGTGGGTGAATGATTAAAAAGGCAATGGCATTTCTGGGCTTAACCATTATATATTCTGTTCAAGTGTGATGTTAGGCACCTCCTGCACTGCTTAGTTTTGACAGACACTAATTTGCATAAATTTACGAAGGGAAAAACTTACCTTGTTAATCAAAGATGGCGTCATACTATGAGTTTACAACATCCATGCTACGATGTAGGTTGTTACCCCTGGTATACTTAATATCAGGCCCCAGGTAAGAATGGGTAGATGAAAATTATTATCCTTAATTCTCAACCAAAACATATGTTGTGGGTATTCAAAAGAACCATCTCAATGAGATAGTTCTTTTGAGCACCCAAACATATGTTTAATCTGATGGGTAAAAAAATAATAATAATTTTACACTAAAATATTTTATTTAAGTTAAATAAGGTATTATTAATGAGCCGTGACATGAGATTTCCAACAAAGTGGTATGTGCGACCAGCAAAGACTCAGACCAGCCTGCGCAAACGCGCAGACTGATCAGAGTCTTTGCTAGTCGCTTGAATATTCTATGAGTGTTGAGCTACTGACTGAACATCATTTGGAATTTCTAAGCTTAAAAGGAGGCTACACAGGCTCGTCTGAGTCTACACTTGTCAAAATACCACATTGTTGGAAATCACATGTCACAGCTCATTTTTTATTTCAGCTGTGTACAGTGAGTTATGGGAAGGTGAAACTTGTTCTGAAACACAACAAATACTATGTTGAAAGTCAACATCCTGTAAGTTAGGCCAGAATTTTTTTATTAGTTGATTTACGAACCCTCCTACTGAAATTTTCCGGAAAGTAGAAAAAAAAAAAAAATAATTTCTAAAAAAAATTTTTTTATTTTATCCGCCGACTCTAAATATTTATTGTTTGGTTGAAAAAATAATATATTTTTGAGGTTTTGTCTGTGTATTTTTGAGAGTGACACTGTTAAAAGTGATTGTCCTGTCCAGATTTTTAGGAAAATGATGACATATATAAATATTTAATACAGACTGTTGGTGTACCTTACTAGTTTTACTGTTTTTCTGGAGATAGTAAAAAAACAAAACAAAAAAAAAGCTGAAAAAACAAAACAAATAAAAGCTGAAAAAAAAAAAAAAGATCTGAAAATGACCAGTTAACTGGTCATTTTCAGAGCTTTTTATTTTATTTTTTTTTCGGCCCCCCCGACCCTAAACCTGAAAAAAAAATCCCGTAAATCAACTAATAAAAAAATCCTGGCCTTATTCAAGAATTTGTAGCACAGCAGTAGGGGTGAGAAAGTTCAGCATTTCCTGGTTGAGCACAAAGACATGATGCATATGATGTTAATTATGATATTGCTGAAATTTGGTTTAAGCTTTTTAGCTCACCAGAGCCAAAGGCTCAATATGAGCTATTGTGATCAGTCGTTGTGTGTAAACATTTCCTGAACTACTAGTCCAAATTTAAAATAATTGTTAGGAATGTTCCCCATAAATTGCACAAATGGTTGTGCTACGCCAAACAAAAGGGCCACCAGAGCTACAGATAAGAAATATCTTTAAACAGCATCTCCTGAACAACTCGTTCATATTAAAAATAGTTTCACAGAAATCTCTACCAGAATTGCACAAATGTTTCTACTGCACCAAACAAAATAGCCGCCAGAGCTGTAGATAAGAAATATCATTAAACTACATCTCCTGAAACACTAGGCCAAATTCAAAATAATTTCACAGAAATGATTCTCATACTGCCCTCTACCAAAATTGTACAAATGGTTCTGTCCCACAAACAAAACAGCAGGTGTTCAATCTCCCACAATTAATCTGAGGTTTACCTCACAGTTAATGAATGGATACATACCTGTTTAAAGTAGGCGTAGTTTTCAGAATGGTGAATTGACACTTTCTTGATGAAGAATCACATGCATTTCCCACAATGCTGAGATTAAACCTAGAAAGTGTGACTTTATCCCTTCTCACATAATAGCAAATGAATTTATTTGTTAACCCATTTAAGCCAAATGAAATTCCCCGCTCTTATAAATTTGACCAGTCCATTTCCATTTTAAGGGTTGGGGGGTGGTATTTTTAATGTTTTTTTAATTTTAATAGACTATTCTGTAAGCAAACATGTTTTAGAGATTAAACTTTTCGAACTGTATGTGGTCCTTATGATGTCATGTTTTACTTGAAATGTGCAAAATATGACACCTGTGTAAAATTGCATAGATTTCATATTTTGTACATTTCACTTAGTTGAACACATTTAAGCATTGTAATATTGGTCGTATTTGATTTCCAGGAAGTGATTCAAAAGCTGCTGAAAGATCCGAGGATCCAAGAATGTCGCTACCGACCAGAAGTTGAGGACACTCCGGGGGAAGATCAGGATAAACTCATACAGGACAGTGTCTCCAAGACGGGAATACAGGTAAGATAGAGTTCAGTCCCTTTATAACCCAATGTTTTGTATCCATAGGATTGGTGGGTGTTATAAAGGAACCATGTTGTAAAAGAACAATTTTACAAAGGAGTTATAGGAAAATGACCATTTTAAACGCTATGTTTCGGATCCATAGGGTTGGTCCATGTTATAAAGGAACCATGTTGTAGTAAAGAAACATTTTTACAAAGGAGTTATAGGAAAATGACTATTTTAAACACTATGTTTCGGATCCATAGGGTTGGTCCATGTTATAAATGAACCATGTTGTAAAAGAACAATTTCACAAAGGAGTTATAGGAAAATGACCATTTTAAACACTATGTTTCGGATCCATAGGATTGGTCCATGTTATAAATGAACCATGTTTTAAAAAAACAATTTTACGAAGGAATTATAGGAAAATGACCATTTTATGGTCATTGTCCTATAATTCCTTCGTAAAATTCTAGTGTAAAAACATTGGGAGCCACAACATGACTGTGCTATATTTGAATCTGTGTTATAACGAGGTGTTGATAAAGGGACTGCACTGTATTCTCGTCAGGCCTTTTGAGAATCCACAACCTATGCTCTGGTTGACAAATAAGAAAATTTATTCTTTGGCAAAGCCATAGTAAGATTAGTTTTGATATCATAAAATGACTACTTTCATAAATTTACCTTCTGTTACCATTTTTGTTTACTGGAAATTATGTGAACCAGTCAAAACCAAAGAATGTCATCATTGTCATATAAAGTTGAATATCAAACTTATGGAAAGATATTTTCTCCCTAGTGTGATACATGTAAATTAGAATAAATTCATGATCTCTGGAATCCTAATAAACCTTCGTTTTTTACAAATTACTCTGACATTGAAAATCAAAAATGTAGAAAAACACTACCAAATTGCAATTAAAACAAAAGCGAAAGTACTTGGCTATTTGAAGAGTAGGTACAACAAAATGCTGCATTTTTGTAATTTAACTAACATCAGATCTGGTATTGCATTATATAGTGAAATAGTGAAACTTTGAAACAGGCATTTTTGGACAAAGCAATTTTTTTATGCCAAATTGATTGGTACAAGCTACTACAAATCTTATCCATTTTCGCCAATTTTTTATTAAAAGATGCTTCTTGTTAATAATGCACTCTTATCTGAAGATCTGATATGACTCAAACCTTGTATCTTTTTCAGTTCAACAAACCAGTGAATGGAGCCACTGCTGCCCCAGGTGCCCCCACTGCCCCTCAGCCTGGACCCTCAGGAGATGACACGGCCACCAGCACTGAGCCTGAGGTTCCATCCGATATTTTCGACTACTATGATAAGATGGACAATGAGGACGAGGATGGAGAAGATCTTAAAACAGTTTCTTTTGAAGTGAAGCAGGATTCTATAGAAGATATACAGAAAAGGTATGGTCCAGATAAGCCAATAAATTGAGGCTAAAATTGTGATTATTTTCTTATCAGTCAGTCTAAACATAAGTTTTGGGTGCTCAAAAGAACCATCTCAATGAGATGGTTCTTTTGAGTACCCACAACATATGTTTTGGTTGAGAAATATAAAAAGAACTTATATCTGCTTACCATCTTATATGTAACTGTAAGGAAGATTCTATTGAAAATATACAGAAAAGGTATTGTCCAGATAAGCCAATAAATTGAGGCTAAAATTGTGATTATTTTCTTATCAGTCAGTCTAAACATAAGTTTTGGGTGCTCAAAAGAACCATCTCACTGAGATGGTTCTTTTGAGTACCCACAACATATGTTTTGGTTGAGAAATAAAACAAAAAAAACCTAATATCTGCTTACCTTCTTATATGTATGTCTTGAAGTGAAACAGGATTCTATAGAAGATACACAGAAAAGGTATCGTCCAGATGAACAAAATAATTGTGAACAAAAAAATTGTGATTATTTTCTTATCAGTCAGTGTAAACATAAGTTTTGGGTAGCTCAAAACACCCATCTCAATTAGATGGTTCTTTTGAGTACCCACAACATATGTTTTGGTTGAGAAATACCCCCCCCCCCCAATATCTGCTTGCCTGCTTACCTTCTTATATGTATGTCTTGAAGTGAAGCAAGATTCTATAGAAGGTATGCAGAAAAGGTATGGTCCAGATAATTAGCAAAATAATAGATAAGCCAATAAATTGAGTCTAAAATTGTGATTTTTTTCATATCATTTCATCTAAAATTAAGTTTTTGGTGCATTTGAGTGTCAGTATGTCTGGCTGTCCATCAGCACTTTGTTTCTACTCTCTGTCTTGGGCATTTCTTGACCAATTTTCTTCAAATTTGTAATGAGTTGATATTAAGAAAGAGAGTTTCGGGATTGAAGATGGTTAAATTTTGTCAAATAACTGCAGAGTTATGGCTTTTGATTGATGTAAAAACATGTGTTCCTGCTGCTCTCTATCTCTAGTATTTTTTGACATATTTTCCTAGTATTTGCATGGGAGTTGATTTTGGAAGGAGTGTTTTGGTATCGCCGATTGGTGAATTTTGTCAATTAACTACAGAGTTGTGGCCTTTAATTTATGTAAATAAAAGATGCATTTTGCTCAGTATCTTTTAACCAACAAATAAACAAATGAATGGATAAAATTTGTGTTATCATATACATTAATATGATCTGGCTTGGATCATGACATTTCATTTTTCATGAATTCTGAACAGAGTTGGTGCCCTTGATGTATGTGAAAATTGACTTTTTTCTATATCTTTAGTTAAATGGTGAAAAGTTGATGAAATTTTCTATATGCTTTGAATCAAATTGGTGTTTTGATGAATTAGGTTGAGACAACTGTGTATAATTTGACTTAAATTTTCATCTGAGTTATGGCCCTTGATTCTATGGAAGTAGTATTGGTTTGAACTATTTTGTTGCCTGCTGTGCTTTTGTTCAACTATGCTCTCTCTATTTACAGGTGTATAGAACTTGAGTATCCATTACTGGCAGAATATGATTTCCGAAATGACACAATAAATCCAGATATTAAGTAAGTACCATTTCATGCATATTCTTATTTAAAAGAGATTGATCAAGAAAAATCATTTATCTCAGTGTTGAAAAATTCTTTAAAAAATTCTACTCATCCTTCTTGCCCATATGTATTTGTAACTTCAGTCATTTATAATGGGAACAGTCACAATTTCCACTCCTCCTGCAGCAGAAGATACTCGGCATGGCCAGTTGATGCATAGAGTCAGTGGATTTTTCCAGCCCTGTACCTCATTAAGTGATGAATGCCAAAAACGGAATATTTAAGTGGATGATCTGGACTTAACCTTAGCTATCAATAAACAGACTGCTTCACAATTTGTACAATCTAGAAAAATATTAATGCTCAGATATTAATGTTCATATTAACTCTTTCCTTGTTAGTGGCAACTTATGTTGACAATGTTGGTCCTGATCTAGAGCCTATCTATTTGACACACTGATAGCTTGCCTAAAAGATTGTTTTTGAAAAAGTTTGATTTTGAAAAAAAGTCAGTAGACGACAACTAATAGCATGCAAAGAGTGAATGATATCAAATGTTTATTTGATTTTTTTTTGTTTAAAGAATTATGTCCCAGATTCTGAGTCATCAATTTTTCATTCATGTTGGGACGATTGCCTGTGTTGATCTAGTTGTAAGCAGAGGACAAAGTATCAAAGACAAAACACAGTGACTCCACCAGCAGTAAGTCTCAAACAAGCAACCCTTCAATCCCCAATCTAATGGTCTACCAACTGAGCCACTGCACTCTGCTCTGTTTATTTGATTATTTGTACTGAATGATAAATGACCATTGCCTTAAGAATAGCATCATGATTTCAGCAAGAATCAAAACCTGTACACCAATACAGCTTAACCATTGCACCTTTCTGACTATTACAGTATTGATCTGAAGCCATCAACAGTATTACGACCTTACCAGGAGAAAAGTTTACGGAAGATGTTTGGTAATGGAAGAGCTAGATCTGGAGTTATAGTACTCCCTTGTGGTTAGTATATATGGCATATAGTTATCATATCATTTAAGGAGGGCAGTTGTCAGTCACTGTTGAAGATATGCATTCACTGAGTATAGAATAGCCACTGAAAAAACGCTCTGCCAAGGAATTATGAAATATGATAACGGATTGTCGAGATACAACTGAAAAATTGTTGGAAGCAATGTTTTAAACACTTAAAGCCCCAATCACAACAAAAGTTGTCTGCTTTTGTCACCGGCTGAAATGTTTTAGATGTCTCTTTCACATTCCACAAGTAGTGTAGACCAGGATTAGACTGCTCCTGCAAGAATCACCATCATCATAATCGGATTTTGATTAACGTGCAGGTGCAGGGGCATCATCCACATCAGTGGGCCCCTTTCCAGGTAACTGGCTAGCTGCATGCATAGCAGATCTCACACCTGATCTCCAGGTGCTCCTTTCTTGAGGGTCAACTGTGGTGAGCTTCAACTCACGGCAGTCTTTCTCTCTCAGTTTCTTCCATGTTTGCTTGGGCCTCCCTGCCCCCCGCTTGCCGTCAATCTACATATCATATGCTGTTCTAATTGCACTACTCGAACGCGCCAAACTGGGAGTCGTCAATAGACACCACCTGTCTTATGAGACCATAGACAATCCTCTCTAGGATCTTCATGGCCTGCTCAGTCAGCTTAAGGCCTCAATAGTTGCCTCTATCCAAAACATCACCCTTGCCCTTGTAAAGGCAGACAATGAAACTTTCCTCCCAGTCAGTTGGGACCTTGCCATCATGGATAATCGCAGTAGCAAGATCTCGGATCATGGTGGCGCCTGTATCACCTGCTGCCTTGATCATCTCCACCACTATGCCTGAAGAAGCCTGGAAAAAAGTGTTGACCCAGATCTAACTGCGCTTGATCTAGGTCCACACTGTTTGTCGAAGAGACTTGCATTAGTCAATAACCTAGCAAATATCTTCATCAGATGACTTATGCAGAGGTCATTTTCAGGTAGAATTCTTGCAGGCACTTTAAGGGTTAAGTCCAAAATCAACAACTAGAGCGCACAGTCGATGGGGCGCCATCGCAAATCCCCACGCTAAAGTTTTTGACTCCCCAGCACCCACAAGTCCCAACCAGGGGCATGACCCTGGCAACAGTATGAAAATTCTGTTCAATATGTTTTCTATCTTTTATTTGTGAGAACACACACAAAGAGTTTGGTATAAAAATCTTTGAAATTGACATGTTAATGATATTTGACCTTTTGACCTTGCCCCAAGGTCACCAGTTTGACCCTAGGATGAAAATGTTACTTGCATTCTGTTCTGCTCATCATCCCCGTCGATTTGATATGCCACATGGCCATGTTTGAAAAAAATTTTTGACCCCCTGGGCACCCCCAGTGCCCCAAAGTCCCACCCCTGGGGCATGACCCAGGCGACAGAATGAAAATCTCGTCGGCTATAATTTGTATCTTTCATTTGTGAGAACACACACAAAGTTTGGTATAAAAATCTTTGAAATTGACATGGTAACCGGAATTTAATGATATTTGACCTTTGACCTCACCCAAAGGTCACCAGTTTGACCCTAGGATGAAAATTTTACTTACATCCTGTTCTGCTTGTCATCCTCGTCGATTTGATATGCGACATGACCATGTTCGAAAATTACTTTTTTTGACCACCTGGGCACCCCCAGCACCCCAAAGTCCCACCCCTGGGGCATGAAAATCCCATCTGATATGTTTTGTATCTTTCATTTGTGAGAACACACACAAAGTTTGGAATAAAAAATCTTTGAAATTGACCTTGTAATTGAAATTTATGATATTTGACCTTTTTTGCCTCTCCCAAGGGCCCCAGGGGGCGGGGCCAAAAAATTTTTTTCTGTTGCGCATCCCATTCATGTGAGTAACTCACACACCAAATTTGGTTGAATTTCGTCAAATGGTTTCGGAGGAGATAGCATAACGGACAGACAGCAGGATGGAATTTGATTTGGGCCCCTAAGTACCCCCAAGTCCCACCCCTAGGGCATGACCCAGGGGACAAAATAAAAAAAAAACCGTCTGATATGTTTTGTATCTTTCATTTGTAAGAACACACACAAAGTTTGGAATAAAAATCTTTGAAATTGACTTTGTTATTGAAATTAAATGATATTTGACCTTTTGGCCCCTTACCAGGGCCCCAGGGGGCAGGGCCAAAAAATTTTTATATGCTGTGCGCCCCATTTATGTGAGTAACTCACACACCTAATTTGGTTGAATTTCGTCCAATGGTTTAGGCGGAGATAGCATAACGGATGGACGGACGGACGAAGACAATAACAATATCCCCTTAACTTTTTTTAAAAAGTGTGGGGATAAAAATTGTTACTATGACAACCAATTTGCTATAGTTTACTATGTTTGTGTCTCTTCAGGTGCTGGTAAAACGCTGGTTGGTGTGACGGCAGCCTGTACTGTGAGAAAAAGATGCCTGTGTCTGGCTACCTCTGGTGTAGCAGTAGAACAGTGGAGATCTCAGGTAAGCTGGGTACCGACGGTGCTTTTCATTTGCGCACTTCAGTATATCTTTTGTGCACTTTGATTCCTTCATTTGCGCAGGATTCTGCATATCATTTGGGCACTTTTTCCACACCTCAATAAAATTAATTTGGTGTTATTAAGCTAGTTGAACAGCGTAACAGTTAGTTATAACGCGCTTTTAAAGATTCATTAAGCAGAATTAAACACTGTATGCATAGCTACTTCAAAGTCTATGTGGACGGTGGTAGGTTCAAGAGTTAAATTACGTCTTACACACAAATATCTAATTTGACACTCCACATGCTATGGTAAATGCTCTCTGATTTTCCAGGCAACAACATGAACACTAAAAGAACATTTTGTCCATTGCATAACCCATGTTTATTGTTCATTTGAAGAAAGAACTTTGCACAATATTTAAAAGTACATTACCATCAATGAAAACATCATTGACTTCATTACACATGCACGGCTACCTGTACAAGTCATTGTTTCACGACCTGTATTCATTAATTGCTCCTGATTGAGGTGCGAAATAGTGCACAATTGAAATCGCAAAAAGTGTGCAAAAGATAACATGGCTAATTGCAAAAAGTGCGCAAATGCAAGGGGTCCGGTACCAGGTGGTGGTTGAAATATGGCATGATTGCTGGCTTTGAAATCCTGCTAAAAAGCACTATTGAGTCTTAACCCTATTCATCCTGATCGAGTATCCCATACATATTGATACCATTAGTATGGAATTGTTGTATTTAAAGGGGTTTCTATATAATGATGTATTTCTGTCCCAGACTCTGATCGAATCCAGTTTCATGCAGCATTTCATCCACAGGTAGGTCTTCACTGTTTGTCAAAGTACCTGTTTACTGATATCCAGTATGAAATGGTTACAGATGATATATGTATGTAAAAGCATTGATTTATTGAAATAAATGGGCCTTGTCGCGAGAAAACCTGTCCTCGAGGGCTTGCGAACAACAATTGCGCAGACCAGCCTGCGCATCTGCACAGTCTGATCAGCACCTTTGTTATTCATTTATTGCAAAGAATCATATCTAGGCTCGCTACGAGCAAAATTTCAAATTTCTGGCTAGTCTCTGCAGCTGAGGAGACCGGTTTTTAGCTTGCTTTGTCAGAAACCCCTAAGACAAGTTTTCTCGCGCCGAGGCCCATATGATATTGGAATTAATGCTTGGATTCACAAAGTATAGAAGTTGAGGGAGACTCAGCTCATAAATTAGACCTTTATCCCTGCTGGATAGCTAGGCATGCAGTTTTAAAGGAGTCGCGACTTGAGATTTCCAACAATTTGACATTTTGACAAGTGTAGACTCGGACGAGCCTCCTTTTAAGCTTAGAAACTCCAAATGGTGTTTAGTCAGTAGCTTAACACTCATAGAATACTCAAGCAACTAGCAAAGGCTCTGATCAGACTGGGCTTATGCGCAGGCTGATCAGAGGCTTTGCTGGTAGTACATGCCACATTGTTGGAAATCTCATGCACTGGCTCAAAGAGTACATTCATGCAAATGCAATAAGTACCAAAATCTCATGAGCTGTCCAAAATATCTTTAAGTCAAACACACAGGTTAAGATAAGCAAAATTTTTGAGCGTAATATCCTAAATATTTTCTTACCCATCAGTTTTAACTTATGTTTTGGATGCTCAAAAGAACCGTCTCATTGAGAGGTTCTTTTGAGTACCCACCACATATGTTATTGTTGAGAAATTAGAAAATTAATTTTTGGTTGCACACTTTTAACTTGATGCCTGAATTATATTTACTTTGATGGCTTATTTCCTTTTAGCTGCATTTGGTCTGCATTTATAGCCTTCTACATAGCCTTAAGTTTTGATAGAATATTCTGCCATGGTTTTAAAATATGATACTTCTACATGGGTGAAAGTTTTCAGGATTATTCCTGAATTCAGGATTTGAGGCTGACTTTCCACAGAAAGTTAGCCTCAAAATGCTGAATTAAGGAGACCATAATAGTTTCTTTGATTTATTTTCAGTCTGTCTAAGGACATTTGACCATTTTAACTTAAAATTGTGAATATTTAGTGGGCATATTGCAAATATTTAGAATGGAGTTTCGAAAGTTCAGGATTTTGGAATTTTTGAACTTTCACCCATGCTTCTACCCTTTTGCATTTAGAATGGCCATAACTTTCTGATTTAATGACACTTAAAAAACTCAGCTAAACTGTGGTCATGATTTATTTTGCATTACAATCAAAGGAATAAGCCTGATTTAAACAGCCAATGGTGGTTTGAATTGCATGTCATGAAATTGAGCCTTAGTAGTATTTAAAGTACATGTGCCTGGAGCTTATTTATAATAGAGTATGTATGCTAATAATGTTAAATACATTTAGAAAAATCTCACAGAAAGCTCTTCAGCTCTTAATCACAATAAAGTAAAACCTCAGGCATTTGCTATCTTGTGATTTAAGGAGGAATTTAGTCTTTTGCAGATCAGCAATATTTTACCATAAATGGGGGAAAAATTCATGCAAATGAGATATTTTAGATTTTTCCCCATTTATGGTAAAAATATTATTGAATATTTGAACACTAATATTTTGTAAAATTAAAATATTTGAATGTTAAATACTTAAGGTAAAATCATTCTGTTGATAAAGAGGCTTTCCCAGGATTTATTGGGAACAGGGAAATGAGGGCATTTATTTCAGGAGAATAATGGAATTAGAGGTTAAAAGTGAAAAAAAAAACTAACAAATTTTTGAATGTATTATTTAAAGGTTTACTCGTTTTATTGACTCTTACAACGGAAATTTCAAAATAAGAATTTAGCCATGACAAAACCAACATTTGTAGCTCAGTGGTAGAGTGCTTGACTCAAGACCGAGAGGCCGCGGGTTAGAGCCTCACCGGTGTCACTTGGTTATGATCCTTGAGCAAGACACATTTATCCTAGCTTAGTACTGGTTCAACCCAGGAAGACCTGTCCTTGTTTAACTGAAAGATTGTTGATGGGACGTAAAGAATCAAATCAAACAAATAAAACAAAACCAACAAAGTGAGTGCTCCCAGCAAATATTTAGCTCAGTCTGATCAGAGTCTTTGCTATAGCTCAGTTGGTGACTGAAGTATCAAGCTTTCTAATGTAGACAGTGAAGACTCAGACTGAGATGATACATTGGCTGATCTTAGTTAGTCTTCTCATGTTTTAGCTCATTTATTGTCCTGTGCCTGGTGCAGTAATGAGAGTAGAATAAATCTAGTATGATGTTATTATTGTTGTTTTCAGTTTAAGATGTGGTCAACAGCTGATGACAGTATGATCTGTAGTAGGCTGTAGATAAATAAATCTAGTATGATGTTGTTATTGTTGTTTTCAGTTTAAGATGTGGTCAACAGCTGCTGACAGTATGATCTGTATTAGACTGTAGATAAAGAAATCTTGTATGATGTTGTTATTGTTGTTTCAGTTTAAGATGTGGTCAACAGCTGATGACAGTATGATGTTGTTATTGTTGTTTTCAGTTTAAGATGTGGTCGACAGCTGATGACAGTATGATCTGTAGATTCACTTCTGATGCTAAAGATAAACCAATAGGTAATTTGAAGATATACGCAGTGGCTCAGTGGTAGAGTGCTCGACTGGAGACCGAGGGGTGGGGGTTCGAGCCCCACCGGCGTCACTGCCTTGTGTCCTTGAGTAAGAACATTAATCCTAGCATAGTACTGGTTCAACCGAGGAAGACCTGTCCCTTTATAACTGAAAGATTGTTGATTGGACGTAAAGAAACAAATCAAACAAACAAAATAAGTGGCCACTCAAAAAGAAGACAAAATGGTTTTCAAGACCCATAATCGATAAATGCAGGTCAAAAGTATTGCAGAATGCTCCAAGGGGAGCATTCTGCAATACTTTCGACCTTCATTAAGCAACCATTTGTCTTTAAGACCTTTGTTTCGTCTATTTATGAGTGGCCGCTTAAGACAGGTTTTACTGTATTCCTATTAGAATACAGTGCAGTCTCTATATAACAGGGGGTTGGATATAATACGGTCATGATGTGCCCTTTATATTATAAATTATTTTGCCATGAAGTTTTACAATGATTCAGCGGAAAATGACCATGATTTTGTTATGCTGAGAAATTGCGATATGTTCTTATTTTCCATGGAGACATTGGTTGTTCCTTGGAAATGTCATGACTAGATGCTTCCAGCTAGTTATCTAATAAGTTTTCTCAGAAAAACATGCAAAAAACAGAGTGTTAGAATGGGGATTAAAGGATTGCAAGTTTGAGGCTCACCAGAGTCACTGTGTTGTGTCCTTAAGCAAGACACTTTATCCACTACTTAGTACTGGTTCAACCCAGGGAGACAGGAAATTGTCCCAACATGACTAAAAGTTGTTGATTGGCATGTAAAGCATCAACACAAACAGGGAGGGCAGTGGCTCAGTGGTAGAGTGCTTGACTCAAGACCGAGAGGCTGCGGGTTCGAGCTTCACCGGCGTCACTGTGTTGTGGTCCTTGAGCAAGACACGTTTAATCTAGCTTAGTACTGGTTCAACCCAGGAAGACCTGTCCATGTTTAACTGAAAGATTGTTGATGGGATGTAAAGAATCAAATCAAACAAACAATCAACACAAATAGGGGGAAAATCTTGATACATCTATGAGACTATTAACTCTTAAAGCGCCAAGAAAAAATGCATCTGAAAATGTCGTCTGCTGAAGTCGTCTGCTGCAAATAATTGCCTAGCATTACTGACAAATAAAGTATAGAAGCAAACAGCGTGGACCCTTAACAGACTGCTCCTATAGGAGCAGTCTGATCTGGGTCCACACTGTTTGCCATAGAGGCTTCTTAAACATTTCAGCAGACGAGAAAAGCAGACAACTTTTGTTGCGATTGGCGCATTAAGGGTTAAAAAAATTGAGGTTTTATTTCCAGGTTGTTCAATCTGTATTAGTACCTATTCTATGTTGGCTCACACGACAAAAAGATCTTGGGAAGCTGAGAAAGTCATGGAGTGGATGCAGAGTCAAGAATGGGGTCTTATGGTGTTAGATGGTAGGTCTTATAATTTTGTCTGTCCTTATCAGACACAGAAATTTTTAAACCACCTCAGTCTGAAAACTGCCAATACAAGCCCCCCTCCCCCCACCTCCCCACATGCACACACATCACCCTTTAAAATATCCCACCAAGGAAGTGAACTTGGGGTCTTCTATATCTCTAGTTAACCACAATGCCTCAAGGGCTATAAGAGTGACTTCAGAGAAAGAATGAAGAGTATCTTTCTTACCCTAGGTGTAGTTTGTCTGCATTGATCCATACAGTTATTGTTTGCGAGAAGTGATGGATTTGGTGAGACTGTACGCTTGACCAGGGCTGCTTGCCTATGTCATTACGAGCGATCTCAATCTCTTAAAACTCAAGCTACATCTGATCATACAAAATTCAAGTTTTTTCTGTTCATGTATTAGTATATATGATCTGTTCCCAACTCACTTTGGGAGCGCAGAGGTTGAATGCTTGACTTGAGACCGAAGGACCGCAGGTTCGAGCCTCACAGGCGTCACTGCTTTGTGGTCCTTGAGCAAGACACATTTATCCTAGCTTAGCACTGGTCCAACCCAGGAAGACCTGTCCCTGTTTAACGGAAAGATTGTTGATTGGACGTAAAGAATCAAATCAAACAAAAACCAACTCACTTTGAGGTCTCCAGATTAGAGGGTATTATGGAAATTTTCTCACTATTCAGCCAATGTATATGTTGTGGGTTCTCAAATGAACCTAGGGAGCACAGTGGCTCAGTGGTAGAGTGCTTGATTCGAGACCGAAAGGTCACAGGTTTGAGCCACACCGGCGTCACTGTGTTGTGGTCCTTGAGCAGGACTCATGTATTCTAGCTTAGTACTGGTTCAACCCAGGAAGACCCGCCCCTGTTTAACTGAAAGATTGTTGATGGGACTTAAAGAATCAAATTAAACAAAAACCAACTCACTTTGAGGTCTCCGGATGAGAGGGTGTTATGGAAATTTTCTCACTTTTCAGCCAATGTATATGTTGTGGGTTCTCAGAAGAGCCATCTCCTGAATAATTATTTATTAATATTCATTTTTAACAAAAAAAACTTACTGTCATGTTGTTAGCATATCTACAAAAATTAGTTCTTGGAAGTTTGCGATTCAGCAGGGCTCACCCTGCCATTAGCCAATGTAGCCATTTGCTACTAAAAATGTAGAGCCGCTACAAATATAAGTCATTGGCTAAAAGTACAGTCTAGGTGGTTCAAAATTTACATATTTGCTAAAAAGTGTATTTTGATCAGCTTTTGGATTTTCAAATTCTGCTTTTATTATTCCTTCTCACTTAATTATTGTACCATATTTTACTCTTTGGATGCTGGATTTTTCAATACCATCCGGGTGGCAAACAGTTTGGATCCAGATCAGGCCCGACATTTTGCAAAGGTCATCAGCAGACAACAAAAGTCACCCTGAGCGGGCAAAGAGTTAAATACAAAAACAACTTGTTGATGCTACTTTCTGGCTAAAACCTTGGCTAGAGTTAGTTTCATTTGGCTCTTGCTAAATTGTTGGCTACAACAAATTCTGAGCCAGAGTAAGCCCTGATTCAGTATGTTTGAAATAACCACATTGACCCTTAAAGCGCCAAGAAAAAAGTGCATCTGAAAATGTCGTCATCTAAAGTCGTCTGCTGCAAATAATTGCCTAAGATTACTCACGAATTAAGTATAGAAGCAAACAGAGTGGACCTAGAACAGACTGCTCCTATAGGAGCAGTCTGATCTTGGTCCACATTGTTTGCCATAGAGGCTTCTCAAACATCAGCAGACGAGAAAAGCAGACAACTTTTGTTGCAATTGGCGCATTAAAGGGTTAAGATAAAAAAAACTTTACCCAGTTCTCTATAAGTGGGCCTTTGTTCTGCTAACTCTACGTCTGATTTCAAATGAGTTATGTTACATAATTTTGTTTACTAACATGGATTCTAAACTGTTTTAAGATATATATCAGGGCTTCAGATTTTTTTCAGGATTGGTGGGCCAAAGTGACCCATGGAGCAAAAAATGGTGAGTCATTTTCTGAAATGATGGGCCCAAGTACAGTTGACATTTTTGTAATAACCTTTACCTACATTACATTGACTGCTGATGATACAGTAAAACCTTTCTTAAGTGACCACTGAAAAAAAAAGACCAATTATCGCTTAATGCAGGTCAAAAGTATTGCAGAATCCTCCAAGGGGAGCATTCTGCAATGCTTTTGACCCTCATTAAGCTACCATTTATTATTAAGATCTTTGTTTTTTGTCTTTTTTGAGTGGCTGCTTAAGACATGTTTTACTGTATTGACTACCTACATGTACTTTCTGTTTTACTAAAAAGGATGGGTCCACTGCCTTGGAAAGTGATGGGCCATATTTTGAAATCATGAGACAATGACCCGTGCCCACCGTAAATCTGAAGGCCTGATATTATATCCAGGTTCAGCAGGACATTGGTTTGTAGATTCTGATGTAATAGAACTTCCTCATCGTAGAACTGCTTGTAGTTTTGAAGCCTGACTAAAATTTCACATTTATTTATTGACAAACCTTGTTATACTTTTAATAGAAGTCCAGACAATTCCTGCAAAGATGTTCAGAAGAGTTCTAACTATAGTGAATGCTCACTGTAAACTTGGACTGACAGCCACTCTGGTGAGGGAGGATGATAAAATAGCCGATCTCAACTTTCTCATTGGTCCAAAGTTATACGAGGCTAACTGGATGGAACTGCAGAACTTAGGATTTATAGCTAGAGTACAGT
Organism: Loripinus fragilis; assembly: GCA_964019695.1. Classification (NCBI taxonomy): domain Eukaryota; kingdom Metazoa; phylum Mollusca; class Bivalvia; order Lucinida; family Lucinidae; genus Loripinus; species Loripinus fragilis. The sequence continues at coordinate 73,421,707 of OZ026527.1, read as the reverse complement.
GTGCTGAGGTATGTTTTTAATAACTACCATAATTTTTCATGCTTTTACATTATTTTGTTTTATTTGTTATCTGGACCTATAAAGGATCCAGTATAAGTATTCCAATGGTCTGGTGTCGCTCCATCCCTCGTTGTCCAACATTAATTCATATTTTCAAAGAAGAATACCTTTTAAGTCAGTTGGCCAATTGTGATCAATTTCATGTAAAGCATCATCAAATAGGGAGTAAGCTGCATAAGATTTTTGGGCTGACTGGATTGGAATTCTAGTTGCCATGGCAACATAAAGCTCCCATACACTTATAATGGAAAAACCTTAAAATATCCTATCTGAACCTTGAGGCCCATAGCTTATATACATGTATTTAGTATGATGCAATGTCTATTTGTCTTGTACATAAATCCTGCCAATCAAGTATCTTTGATCCAGACTGTCATCCCCTGGGATCAATACCTCACATAGACTTATAATGGGAAAACTTTTTAAAAAATCTCCTCTTAAACCAGGAGGCCCACAGCTTGTATATTTAGTATTTAGCAATGTCTTGAGGTCCTACATAAGTCTTGCTAACCATGCCCTTGGGGTCTAGATTGGCCGTGCCTGGTTGTCATTAGCTTCCATAGATTTATGGTGCCAGGGGAAAACTTTTTTTAAAAAATCTCTAAAAGTCATGTATTATTGTATACCTTGTCAGTCACAAGCAGCTTTAGTTTAACCGAATGTTTGGTATAAAATTATTTGTAGCATGTTTACTTATTTCCAGGTGTGGTGTCCAATGACTCCAGAATTTTACAGAGAATATCTGACCACAAAACAACAAAGAAAATTGGTAAGTATGGTTTATACCTATATATCAGTGTGCTAGATAAGCAAATTTTTAGAGCTGAAATTGTGATTATTTTCTCGCATTAACAAAGTGTAGATGTATGTGAAGGCTCAGACCAATATTTATACCTCAATCCCCACTGGATATGTCTGCATAGACTTTTATGAGTGGCGTTTGTATATATATGGTAAGTACCTAAATCTTGTACACTGACCCATTTAGTTTAAACATATTTTATTGCCAGATTTGATAGAGCAATGGGGTTGGGTCACAAGTTCTCACAACCTTAGTAACGACTCCTCCACTGACCCATTTGTTTCTTGATAATAACTGCTCGTTCCATAAGTACCAAAATCTCATGAGTACTCCCTCTGACCTAGAGTGCTATATTCTGTTTTTCAGTTATTATATGGAATGAATCCCAACAAGTTCCAGGCTTGCCAGTTTCTGATCCGCTATCATGAACGACGAAATGATAAAATCATTGTCTTCTCTGACAATGTATTCGCTCTCAAGAATTACGCAATTAAACTAAATAAGTAAGTATTTTGGATTAGATATATCTATCAAATTACATGGATATAGGATAGACTCTATCAGACCTTTTTCCAAATTATCTATGTGAAAAATTCCTTACTGGAATACTATCAGTGTCAAACGGTTTAGATCCAGATAAGGACCGACATTATGTCGGTCCTGATCAGGATCTAAGCTGTTTGCAAAAGTTATGGTATCAGCAGATGACAAACAAGAAAATAGTTAAATTCAGTCAAATCTTCTTAATTGGAAGTCCTCGGGACTAGAATTATCAGTAAGGACCTCTGACGGTGGTAATGGGAATCACAGTGTATCGCTGCCTATTATTTTGATAAAAATGAAAGTCGATCAAATGCTTCCATCTTCATATATAAGCTCGCTGTTGGTCTCTATTTTATGATTTTGCATTTGATTTCCTATTTCCATAAATGTACGGCTTTATTTTGGGGCTAAAATGGTCACTGTTTGTATTATACATATAGGAAATAGAAAAATATTTTTAAAACATCATTCCCCCCCGAGTCCCAACTAATCCTTTTGCACGTAAGTGTGTTCTCATATTTTACATAATATATGTGAAAAGCTAGCTGGGACTCGGGGGGGGAATGATATCCCACAGCCCAAAACGTGACGTCTGGGCGAGCCCGATCATTAGCACTTGGATTTTTGGTGTGCTCTCTTGAAAATCTTTTTTTCCAGCATAATGAAATAATAAGTACAAGTAAGCTTCCTTTTCATAACCCATTAGCCATGAAATATTACAACGTTTTAGCATATTTTTCTTTAGATAATGAAAATTGTCCTTTTACTAAATTCAGTTTGTTGATTATTTTGCACATATACTGTATCTATCCAATACACATAAACTACATGGACATTGACTAAGTGTACTTTATGCATGGATGAATGGCTATAGTACATTGCTGCATAATATTGCACCAGGTAAATACATTGTCATCAAGGTTGAATATGGACTACAGTTGTACTTCAAAATTTTTCTTAACAAATCAGATAGAAAAAAATATTAAGAAAAATAATCATTAAAATGCTCATGATTTTGGACTTTAAAATACTTCACTGTGGTTTGTAATCGAGGATTGATGATATAAGACCCTTACACGTGAAAATAATTGATTTCTGAATGTTTTAGTGAAGTGAAATTATGCAACCCCTACCCCCTTTGGTAGCGTCTCCTGTTTTGTCAAAGGGATCTGCCTGTCTTATTATAACCTTAATTCATTCCCAATACATAAAGCGTCCTATTCAAAAGAACACCAGCGATATCTTATGCATAGGGAAAATTTGGGAAGCTTCTGAAAAATAGGCAGATACCCTATCAAAGTGTCAGAGGTCCTTAGAATTAAAGGGAGTTAGTTATTATACCCCCGGTACGAAGTATATAGGGGGTATATAGTTTTTGCCTTTTCTGTAATTATGTTTGTTGGTTTGTCTGTCTGTTGGTTTGTCTGTCTGTCTGTAAACTTTTTTTTCCGTCAAAGATTTCTCAGCAACTAATTGGGTTAGCATTTTGGAATTTGGTACAAAGCTTGATAGTGATGAGTTGTACTGTGTAACAAAAAAAAACAGCCACATAGTGCTTATCAGCCCCTTTATTTGTTCATTTTTCTTTCTCTCCAATGTAAACTTTTTTTCGTCAAAGATTTCTCAGCAACTAATTGGGTTAGGATTTTGGAATTTGGTAAAAAGCTTGATGGTGATGAGTTGTACTGTGTAACAAAATAACAGCCACATAGTGCTTATCAGTCCCTTTATTTGTTCATTTTTCTTTCTCTCCAATGGAAATTTCTGTCACAGATTTCTCAACTCCTATTGGAGCCAGTGTTTTCAAATTTTGTGTACACCTTCAGGAAGGCATTGTGTACTGTGTAAATGGAAATTATTAATGCTCATCCTCATTTTGTCTTCTTTTTTCAATTTTTGATTTTTTTTCCTTCTTTCACTCTTATATAATACATATGGACATTTTTTCCGTCAAAGATTTCTCAGCAACTCTTTGGGTTAGGATTCTGAAATTTGGTACAAAGCTTGATAGTGATTAGTTGTATTGTGTAACAAAGGAACAGCCACATTTTGTTTATCAGTCCCTTTATTTGTTCATTTTTCTTTCTCTCCAATGGAAATTTCTGTCACAGATTTCTCAGCTCCTATTGGAGCCAGTGTTTTCAAATTTTGTGTACACCTTCAGGAAGGCAAGCTGTATTGTGTAAATGAAAATTGAAAATTAAGATGCTAATCCTCATTTTGCCTTCTTTTTTCAATTTTTAATTTTTTCCATCTTTCACTCTTATATAATACATATGGACGTTTTTTTCTGTCAAAGATTTCTCAGCACCTACTTGAGTTAGGATTCTGAAATTTGGTACAAAGCTTTATAGTGATTAGTTGTATTGTGTAACAAAAGAACACTCACATATTGCTTATCAGTCCCTTTATTTATTCATTTTTCTTTCTCTCAAATGAAAATTTCTGTCGCAGATTTCTCGGTTCCTATTGGAGCCAGTGTTTTCAAATTTTGCGTACACCTTCAGGTAGGCTAAGTGTATTGTGTAAATGAAAATAAATGTGCTAATGTCCTACTTTTACAATTTTTCCTTATGTCTCTCCTTTATAACACATATGGACGTTTTTAGCAGAGTTTTATCAACAATTACTTGTTTTAGGATTATGAAATTTTGTGTACACTTTAGGTAGAAATCTTTGACAATTTTTTCTTTTCTCTGAAAGTGTTACAACCTCTGATGGCTACCGCCGGGGGTATGTGAGCTTTGCTCACTTCTTGCTATATTTAAATAATGTATATAAACACCAAAAATGATTATTTTCAGTATTTAATATAAAAACAAATGCTCTAGATGCTTAAAAAGAACATCTCATTGTGGCATTTCTTTTAAGCACCAAAAAATATATGTTTTTAATGGAAATATACAAAATTATTCATGAGTACCCCCCCCCCCCCCCCCTGCTTTCAGATTCCAATATTTGTTTTATCCATCAATTTTAACATTTGTTTTATGCTTAAACCTTATCTTGCTGAATGAATTAATATGGCACCGTGGATTCTGAAGCCGCATGGAAAACAGTGTAGATCCTGATCAGATGGTTTCATCAGAAACCAGCTGATCTGGATCTACACTGTTTTCTAAACAGGATATATCCAGGTTCAGCAGGAAAAGGGTTAAGAGTGAAATCAACATAAATCTGAAAGGAGTATAAGTGAGGTTTTCACAAGTAAAAAGATAAATTTTTACTTAAATAACATATTGATGTTTTTTCACTGTAGCAAATCTTCATAGAATGACCTCTGCTTTTTGCATTGACTTCCGCAAATTCAGTTTAATAAGAATTTCAATCTCAAATTAGCTTGATTATTAATTTTTACACATAATGCCTTGTCTTTTTTCAGACTTTATTTGTATGGACCCACTTTTCAAGAAGATTTTTGTTTACTGTTGTGACTTATAATATGCACCGAGTTTGCTCCCAAGTACCAAGTATGAAATAAAATGGGCCGCAATGCGAGAAAACCTGTCTTCAGGGGTTTGCGAACAACACAGGCGCAGATCTGCCTGCACAGACTGATCAGCGCCTTTGTTATTCGCTTTTTAGAAAGTATCATATGTAAACTTGGTACAGTTGAAATTTCAATTTTCTAGCTAGTCTCTTTAGCTGAGGAGACTGGTTTGAAACCCGCTTTGTCGGAAACCCCAAGACAGGTTTTCTCGCAACGAGGCCCAAATATTATTGGTTATTAATTTTGAAACAAAAACCTTGTCTTTTTTCAGACCTTATTTATATGGTCCAACTTCACAAGGGGAAAGACTACAGATTCTGCAGAACTTTCAACATAATCCCAAAGTTAACACAATATTTGTGTCAAAGGTATGCTAATACAATATATCAGATATTATCTGGGTTCTCACACTCTAATCAAACCTCCAAACAAGAGAGTGTAACTAAAAAATTATTTTCTTATTTCTCAACAAAAACATATGTTGTAGGTGCACAAAAGAATTGTGTCAATGAGATGGTTCTTTCAAGTATCCAAAACAAAGTTCAAATTGATGGGTAAGAAAATAATCACAATTTTATGCTATAAAGGTTCCTTTTTCTAGTCTTAAGACATGACAGCCGTAACAAAGTAAAGCATAGCTGAAAAATTTCCAGTGTCTTCTCTGGGAATCAATCCCGGGTCGCCCCGGTACAAAATCAATGCTCTAACCACTGAGCCAAAGAGTCGACTCTCTGACGCAGTTTTCAGAGATTGATTATATACTGGAAGCTATGGGAAATCTACTTTATGTAGGTATATAAATGAGAGTGCCTGGCCCATAACACTGGACCTATGACTCTTGAAAAGATCTTGAAAATTGAGGGGGTTTCTTGAAATGAATTCTACCAAAATAAGTGATAAGATCATGGGCTATGTCAGTGGATGCATAGATGAGAAAACAAAATGTTTTGCCAAAATCTTTACAAAATTATATTTTGAAATACCATATTAGACCATATTAGCATGCTGTATTCCCTGTTTTACAAAACTGTTGATCCAGATCAGCTTGCAGCTATCGGGATTTAACTGTTTATCACCCATACAAAGGGAGCTCAGTGGTTGAATGCTTGACTAGAGACCGAGGGGCCGCGGGTTCGAGCCTGACCGGCATCACTCCTTTGTGGTCCTTGAGCAGGACACATTTATCCTAGCTTAGTACTGGTCCAACCCAGGAAGACCCGTCCCTGTTTAACTGAAAGATTGTTGATAAGACGTAAAGAATCAAATCAAATCAGGTCACCCATACAATGCATACATTTCAATAAAGAAATTAGACCACTGGATTGGCGTCAGAATTTACACTGTTTTTTACCCATACAATGAAACTGTGTTAATAATGAAAATACACTGAGAATTAATCCAGAACTGGGTAAGCTCATATTGAGTGGATTACCTGATTATCTTTTGAAGGCTGGAACATAATTAGTGGGACTACAGGGTGTCCAAAAAAAAGTGATAACACTTTAAAAATGCAATAACTTCTTTACTGATAAAGATACAGTGTTGATATTTTACTACAACATAATTTGGTTGATAATTGGTTGTTAATTGGCCACCTTTTTGCTAGATGGCGCTTTAACAGGAAGTGACATCATTTAACAGGAAGTGATGTCATAATTGAAAAATGATGTCATTTCCTGTGCGTCTGGTTTGCTAAAAGTCAAAAGATGGAGAGCAATCAAGTAGAAGCAGTGTCTAAAAGATCTCAAGCTTATATATTGATAAAACAGGGATATTCTGTGAGAGACACTGCTCAGCTCATTGGAAAATCAAGCTTTTTGTCCAGAAGCGGTCAAAACATGGTGAGAATGGGACATTTGAGAGGGAAAAGGCAGCGGAAGACCTTCTAAAATTTCAAGTAAAATTCTAACTACCCTTGAAAAGTCTAAGTACAAGTGCCATCAATCTACAAGAAAACTCAGTAGAAAGCTAAAACATTCAGGACTAGCTGTGTGTAAATCTACTGTGCATAATTATCTAAAAAAGAATTTGGGACTCAAAGCATACAAAAGGAAACGCCAGCCACTTATTACAGAAAAACAACGTAAAAATAGACTTCGATTTGCAAAGAAATACCAAGATTTGTCTGAAAATGAATGAGAAGACTATGTGTTTAGTGACGAATCACCAATTATTTGTTTTATGAACAAAATAGAAAAAAATGACATTGTTTGGGGAAGCCAAGAAGATAAAGTTCCTGTTGCCAAAACGGTTAAAAAGAGTGCGTATGTAAATATCTGGGGGGCAATGTCAGCAAGTGGACTTTCAGCAATCCATATTATGCCCCAGGGACAAATGGTGGACGCGGAGTATTATGTTAAAGACATTCTGGAGAAGGAAGTTAAGCCCTTGTTAAAAAAATCAAAGAGAACTAATGGAGCAACAACTAATAAAATGGTACTAAATAAAAGGCGATTCACATTTCAACAAGATGGTGCCCCTGCCCACACCTCCAAACACGCTCAGGATTGGTGTCTTCAAAACCTGCCAAACATTATAAATAAAGATGATTGGCTGGGAAATAGTCCCGATTTAAACCCAATGGAAAACCGAAAAAGTGTACTGTGACCCAGAACCTCAGACATTGGATGAACTAAAAAAACGAATCAGAAAGGCATGGCAGGAAATCACTATTGACTGTCTCAAATCACTTTTGCACAGTATGCCGAAATGCCTAGAATCGGTCATTGTTAAAAATGGTGGTCATTGTGGATATTAGGTAATGAACAAAAAAATGAGTCTCAAACATATGTATAAATGAAGTTTGAGTATGCCAATGTAAAATATGGAAGTATTATCTTTAAAAACAAAAAAGTTATAGCGTTTTCAAAATGTTATCGGTTTTGTTTTGGACACCCTGTAGAGGCATAAATTGTGGCTTGAGCACTACTTTGTGTATGCCGGCAGCTATGGCTCTGGCAAGACTGCATAGGCTCATCTGAGCATTGACTGCTCACCAATCATGGCAATAAATTACAATAAAACCTGTCTTAAGCAGCCACTCAAAAATACCAAATATTGGTTTTAAAGACATATAATTGCTTAATGCAGGCCAAAAGTATGGCATTCTGCAGTACTTTTGCCATGCATTAAGCTACCACATGGCTTTAAGACTATTGTTTTTTTACTATTTTTGAGCGGTTGCTTAAGACAGGTTTTACAGTAAGTACCAAAATCTCACCTATTATTTCAGGTAGCTGACACTTCCTTTGACCTACCAGAAGCCAATGTTCTCATACAGATCTCAGCCCATGGTGGCTCCCGCAGACAGGAGGCACAGAGACTCGGTAGAATCCTCAGAGCTAAAAAAGGTACTAACTCACATAAAAAGAACATTTTGGCTTGCTCATGACATTTATTGCTTAGGCCTGAATTTTTTTATTAGTTGATTTACGGGAAAAAAAATCAGAATAAGGGACGTGGGACGAAAAAAAACACTGAAAATGACCAATTGAGTTTTTTTTTTTAAATATCTCAAGAACTAACAGTAAAACTAGTAAGGTAAACAGTCTGTATTTAATATTTGAATATTTCATCATTTTCCCAAAAATCTGGATAGGACAATCACTTTCAACAGTGTCACTCTCAAAAATACACAGACAGTAGCTCAAAAAAAAATTTTTCAACGAAACAAATAATATTAAGAGGTGGATAAAATAAAAAAATAATTTAAGAAATAAAAAAAAAATTCTTCTTTCTGGAAAATCACAGTAGGAGACTTTGTAAAACAACTAATAAAAAAAGTCTGGCCTTATTACTTATGTGTAAAATCATTCATTGATCATGCATGCATAGCTGTCTAGTTAGTCCATACATTTGGTCTTAGCCTTCATCTTCTGCCATATTTATACCCCCCGCAAACTTTGTTTGTATTGGGTATACTGTTTTCACGTTGTCCGTGCGTGCTTCCGTCCGTCTGTTACGTTTTGTTTCCTTAATATCTTGAAGAGTCATTGCTGGATTTTCATCAAAGTGCTTTAAACAAAAAATTAAGGGCTTGCGGCCAATTCTATTAGAGTTATTTCCCTTTGTAGTTCTAAATGGCTTTTTATATAGGGTTTTATGCTTATGCTATTATAGTCCATACACGGGCCGATCAACTCCTACCACAGCTTTTGATGGAACAATTTGATACTTTGCCTATACAATGTAGACAAATTGAACATATGCATGAAGGAGTTTGGTTCAGAAAAAATAATTTTTGACAAAATGACAGCTGTGAGAACCTAATAAGGCTTTTGTATATGCATAGGTAGTGCCTTCATGGGCCGATCAACTCCTACCACAGCTTTTGATGGAACAATTTGATACTTTGCCTATACAATGTAGACACATTGAAATATGCATGAAGGAGTTTGATTCAGAAAAAATAATTTTTGACAAAATGACGGCTGTGAGAACTTAGACAATTTATCCCTAATAAGGCGTTTGTATATGCATAGATGGTGCCTTCATGGGCTGATCAACTTCTACCACAGCTTTTGATGGAACAATTTGATACTTTGCCTATACAATATAGACACATTGAACATATGCATGGAGGAGTTTGATTCAGAAATATATTTTTGACAAAATGGCAGCTGTGCGAACTTAGACAATTTTTCCCTTATAAGGCTTTTGTATATGCATAGATGGTGCCTTCATGGGCCGATCAACTCCTACTACAGCTTTTGATGGAACAATTTGATACTTTGCCTATACAATGTAGACACATTGAACATATGCATGAAGGAATTTGATTCAGAAAAAATATTTTTTGACAAAATGACATCTGTTTGAACTTAGACAATTTTCCCCTAACAAGGCTTTTGTATATGCATAGATAGTGCCTTCATGGGCCGATCAACTCCTACCAGCAATTTGATATGTTGCCTGTATAATATGGACACACATTGAACATATGCATGAAGGAGCTGGTTCGGGAGAAATAATTTTTGATAAAATGACATCTATGAGAACTTAGACTATTTTTTCAATATAAGCTTTAATATATAGAGCTTTCAGGTGTGAATAATTTTGTGTATTTGATCTTAACAAATGTTCCAGATTGCAAGCTTTTAGATCATTTGCACAGATTCTAATGAAATCTTGTTTTCACAGATTCCACTGAAATTTTTTTTTTTTTATAAAACTAGGGTCTGCTGGTTTGAACTATTACTTACCAAAACTAAGTCTTTTCATTGACCCTTACTGTGCGGGGGGTATCTAATAAGCATTGCTTATTGACTTTTTTCATTTATGTATGCTAACTGTCCATTAGTTCAGACTCATCTGAGCCTTCAAGTTCACTGCTCTTCCATGAGATAAGTACCAAAATTTCATGTGCTGGATTATTTCTTCAATACTTCATTGATTGGACAACTGTAAATATGCAGATTGATGAACAGCAGTAATTCCATGGGAGCAATCTAATGGAATCCACACTTTTTCATCCACACACTTAATCCATATATTACATTGAAATTATAACACTGCAAAGAGGATGATGTAATGTCATGGTTAAACCACTCACCTTGTAAACCAGGGGTCACGATTTTGATCCTTGCTTCTCTTTAAGCAGTGGTCTCATTTCCATAATAATACAGTAAAACCTGTCTTAAGCCGCCACTCAAAACGAAGACCAAAAATTGAAGTTTAAGAACGATTATTGCTAATGCAGGTCAAAAGTATTACAGAATGCTCCAAGGGGAGCATTCTGTAATACTTTTGACCTTCATTAAGCTACCGTTTGTCATTATTATCTTTGTTTTGTCTATTTTTGAGTGGCCGCTTAAGACAGGTTTTACTGTAATAATAGGACCTACACTGTTGATGGGATTATAAAAACTCAAACACACACATACAACACTGCATTGACTAGAAATCAGATAGTGTAAACAGCCCTTAATGTAAACAATGAATCAATATGGCATACACAGGCCTTCAGATTTATGATGGGCCCGGGTCTTTGTCCCATGATTTCAAAATATGGCCCATAGCTTTCCAAGGCAGTGGGCCCAGTTGATCCATCCTTTTTAGTTGTAAAAAAATCTCACTTAAATAAAACTATTCATCTTACAGCGAGTCTACCGACTCCACAAAACAGTTGTCAATATAGTAAAACATGTCTTAAGCAGCCACTAAAAATAAGACAAAACAAAGATCTAAATAACAAATGGTAGTTTAATGAAGGTCAAAAGGATTGCAGGATGCTCCCTTTGGAGCATTCTGCAATACTTTTGACCTGCATTATGCGATAGTTGGTCTTCTTTTTTAAGTGGCTCCTTAAGACGGGTTTTACTGTATAATCAGCAGTTAATATACATATATGCATACAAGTGTCTGTGTCAGTGTGTAGGTAAAGTATACCACCCAAATATGTCAACTGTGGTTAGTTTGATATGCTTGGTTGGGTCCATCATTTCAGAAAATAACCTACCATTTTTTGCTACATGGGTCACTTCGGCCCACCAATCTTGAATAAAACCTGAAGCCCTGCATACAAGAGAATGCACTTTTGTTAGTTCAAATTTGGTATTTGTATCTTACAGGTTCAATAGCGGAGGAGTACAATGCCTTCTTTTACTCGCTAGTCTCCCAGGACACACAGGAGATGCACTACTCCTCTAAGAGACAAAGATTTCTAGTCAACCAGGGATACAGTTACAAGGTCATCACTAAGCTTGCTGGCATGGAAGAGGTAAGGTTTCATCAAAGTAAGTAAGGGTGAAAAGATCAGGAATCGATACAATCAAGTACCACACCTGACCCAGGATACCAATGGGAAAGTGACAAACTCAACCCTATTTAGCTCTTAGCATGTTGTCTATAGTTTTTTTTTCAAAATTAACTTTTTCAAAGAATATTCAGGAATACTATCAGTGTCAACTCAATTTTGGATCCAGATCAGGCCAAACATGTTGTCTGTCCTGATCTGGATCCAAACTGTTTGTTAGGAGACTTATGTCAGTAGCAGGCAGAGTTAAATAGGAAGGTATCTTTAAATATGGAATTTGAAAATAACAAGGAAAGAACAAGATAATCTTTTGAAAGCTAACACTTGCTTGCCTCCACTATTAACATCTTTTCATTCTGGATACCGATAAAAAAAATGGGTGCTTCGGCAAACAGCGAAGAATCAGATGGAATGCGCCACAATACAGCAGCACTGTTTGCTAAGATAGAAACAATCTTCAGGGAGATAAATACATATTTTTGTGAAGAAAAAAAACAGTGACAAGTAATCTCATAAAATACAAAATGGATTGATTCATACTTATTGTAACAATGAAAAATGGTAAAACAGTATATGGAAAGAAGGTTATATCGTTATTATATACCAGCTCTATAGCCAGTCATGGGATTTGAATAAATGATGTCACAACAAAACAACCTTGACTCTCAATATTTTATTTTGAAAATAAACAATAGTCAATGTAGCTTTACTGTGAATTGCATATCTTCAGGGTGCATTACTGTTTCAAAAACACATCTTGTTTATCTCCATTTCAGGAAGAACTTGCATATACCACCAAAGAAGAACAAGCTCAGCTTCTACAAAAAGTTATAGCCGCTTCAGACCAAGATGCAGAGGAAGAGCAAGTTGCTGGACAAGGCTTCTTAGGAAAACCTATGGTAACATATTTTGGCCAGCATATTAGTTTTGTACCTATCTCATATGTACGAAAGCCTCCTTTAAGCCCATATGCTGGCATATCCAGTGGGGCTAGAGGTCTGAATTTCGGTCTGAGTCATCATATACATCCATACTTTGTGTTTGTGAGTTGTAAAGGCTCAGGCGAGTCTGCAACCTTTGGCAAGCTCTCCTGAGCCTTAATTGCTTACATGTGCGAAAGTTTTCAGGATTATTCCTGAATTCAGGATTTAGAGGCTGACTTTCCACAAAATGTTGAATTATGGAGATCATAATAGCTTCTCTGATTTTTTCAGTCTGTCTAAGAACAATTGACCATTTAAACTTGAAATTGTGAATATTTATTGGGCATACTACTAAGTTTTATGATTGGGGTTTCGAAAGCTCAGGATTTTTGAAATTTTGAATTTTCACCCATGTGCTCATCAATGCATTAAGTACCAGACGCCCGTTGGCTGGCTCATTTAACTTATGTGATTTTATTGACCAAACAACAGTTTCAGGTCATGTCAGGCACATTAACCCTTTTATATATTTATTTTTTATTTGATTCTACACGCCCCAGTCAACAATTTTTCAGTTATGTCTGGACAGGTCTTCCTGGGTTGAACCAGTTCTAAGCAGGGATAAATGTGTATTGCTCAAGGACACAACACAGTGCCATTAACCCTTTTATACTGAATCCCATTTGACAGGTACTAGGGCAAACAGTGCAGATCCTGATGAAATGCTGCATCATCAGGATCTCCACTGTTTGCAAAACTGAAAACACTCTTCAGTGGAGAAATACTTTATAATTTTGAAATTTTGACCTGTGATCCCTAAAAAAGCAAGTGGACAATCCCATGATTATCGTATCAATATGTATGGGAAAGTCAATTAGTATAAAAAGGTTAAAATCCCTATATGAGTGAGTAACCAAGAATGAATGTATCAATATATACAGGTTTCATATTTGGCACATTTCTCGCAATTGTCCACCTATACTAAAACAATTCTAAGATTAACTCTTTGCCTGCAAGTGTTATCTGCCGATAACCTTTGTAAACAATTTGAACATTGAGCCTTATGTAGACCTAAACTGTTTGACACTCTTATGATATTCCTGTAAGAATATTTTTAAAAAAAAAGTAGCTTTGAAAAAATCAGCAGACAAAAAAATGGAGACAAAATTACCCAGCATACAACAAGTAAAATTGTGAAGAAAATTGGGCAGCGACATGAGATTTCCAACAATGTGATATGTGCGACTGACAAAGACTCAGACCAACCTGCGCATGCGCGCAGTCTGATCAGAGCCTTTGCTAGTCACTTGAATATTCTATGAGTGTTAAGGTACTGACTGAACATCATTTGGAGTTTCTAAGCCTAAAATGAGGCTGCACAGGCTCGTCTGAGTCTACACTTATCAAAATGCCACATTGTTGGAAATCACATGTCACGGCTCATCATTTTTCCCAGGTTGGTCGGAAGGTTGGCAATATGAGTTCTATCTCTGGGGCTGATGATACCGTATACATGGAGTACCAGTCTAGACTGAAGGGATCAAAACAGCATCTTCACCCTCTCTTCAAGAAGTTCAGAAAGTGAAACCCACCCTGAATGGTGCCACCATCCAGCACTGGAGCCATGAAGACTTACAATACATGAACGCTTTTCCCACTTGTGGATACATTCTTTCCACACTAGTGAATGGTGCACACCACAGAACTAGAGCCTTGAAGGCTTATGATACTTGAAATCTTCCTGGGCTAGTGGCAACTTTTATTGTTTGCTAATAACCTTTACAGATAAGGTCTACTATTATGCCTCAGCGGTTAAATGATACATTAAATCTTTCCCTGCTGGTGGCGACTTTTGTTCTCTGCTGATAACCTAAAAGTTGCAAATAGTGAGGATCCAGGTCAGGCACAACATATTGTAGGGCCTGATTTGGATCCAAACTGTTTAACGCTTTGATGGCACTTCCTGAGGGAGCCTTATTCTATGCAAATTAATCAAGTGAAACACTTTGGTCCAGTACACACCATTAATTCTTTACATACTGGATAGTTTTGTATGCTTGTCTTTTCATTTTTTCTAAAGCAACTTTTTCGAAAAGTTCTTTCAGGGATGCCATCAGAGTGTCAAACAGTTTGGATCCAGATCAGGCCCGACAACATGTCGGGCCAGATCTGGGTCCAAACTGTTTGCAAAAGTTATCAGCAGATGACACTAGCATGCAGAGATAATAAAGTGAATGACAAAACATGTTATGATGTATACTATATTCTACCTAATATTTGCACTTTGTGCACAACTTATTCATAAATTCTATTTTTTCTTTATGAAAACAGTGTTGATAGAGATCACCGGCCCGTGTAGCTCAGTTGGTAACATGTCTGACTGAAGATCCAGGGGTCGTGAGTTTGATCCCGGGCCAGTCCCATACTTTCTCTGAGATTGATGGTGAAATAATTTCTGTGGCCATCCTCCTCGCTTCTGCTGATTCAAGAAGGGGTTGTTGTCAGTTACAAGCCAAAGTGTGCAAGAAGTACTGGTTAACCGCTTAGTCAAGCTTGCCCAGGAAAAAAGTGTGGTTAGGTGAGATAACTCTCTCAACATGTCCATAGCTGTTGACTGTGACGTAAAGCATCAAACAAAACAAAGATCCAGATCAGCTGGCTTTTGGTATTGAGTCCAAGCCTGTTAGGAATGAGCAGCGGGAGTGATTTATCTTCATACAACTGACCCACAAACAGTGAATTATTACTCAACAATTCAAGCACTTGAGCTGATCTATTTTGATTCTAAAACACAATAAATGACGGAAACCCATTTGAAGTCTTCAGCTTCTTCCAACTTTCTGCAATTGCACTGAAGAAATCCTGTCAAATGTTGAACTCTGTTGCATACGTTTACATGTATTTGTAACGTCTTTCAAGCTTAACTGGGCCACGTAGCGCAGTCAGTAACGTGTCTGGCTACAGATGCGTGTCTGACTGCAGATCCAGGGGTCGCGAGTTCGATCCCGGCCCGGTACCATACTTTCGTAGAGATTGATCATGAAATAATTTCTACGGTCATTCTCCTCCCTTCCGCTGATTTATTCAAGAAGGGTTGTTGTCAGTTACAAGCGAAAGTATGTGCAAATTACTGGTTAACCGCTTGCTCAAGCCTGCCCAGGAAAAAATGTGGTTAAGTGAACTGACCGTTCCGCAATGACCATAGCTGTTGACATTGGACGTAAAGCAACAAAAACAAACAAAAATCTTTCAAGCTTAAAAACTACTTAACGCGTCTAATGCCAAGACATGTCATTTTGCAGTAAAGTTTGACATCAGCTTGTGCACGCTTTCCACACACTTTCTAAACTGTGACATTATCCTTTGATATAACACATAATTTAGCATTGTCTCTATAGGCGTGGTGTGTTAGAATACTAAATAAATAAACATGTGCATTTATTAGGTTTAACCCTTAAAGCGCCAATCGCAACAAAAGTAGTCTGCTTTTCTCGTCGGCTAAAATATTTAAGAAGCCTCTATGACAAACAGTGTGGACCCAGATCAGACTGCTCTTATAGGAGTAGTCTGTTCTGGGTCCACGCTGTTTGCTTCTATGCTTAAATCGTCAGTAATGTTAGGCAGTTTTTTGCAGCAGACGTCTCCAGCAGAGGACACTTTAAGATGCATTTTTTCTTGGCGCTTTAAGGGTTAATATGGTAGATAGAACAAAAAGATAACAAATGGATCATCAACAATAAACAAACAAGATAAAATCAGTCTTTGTTGTAAATAACCTTGATCTCGTATGTGAAGGCAACAAAATATTGGCATGAGGTCTTGGTACTTATAGCATACATGATCAGCGAAAGCTTAGACAATCCTGCACATCCATGCAGTCTTGCCAGTACCTTCACTCCTCACACACACTAAGTAAGTGCATAGATGAAGGCTAAAGCCAAACTTTAGGCCTCTTAATCCACTAGATAGCTGTGCATGGAGAATCACCTTGTTGGATGATCAGTCTGCCCATGGACTTAGATGCAATTTGTATAGTTACACTTTTGACATGTGGACCTTTTGTCTATTATTATATATTTTTCAATGAATCAAGAAGAAATCTGACGAAAGACACCATCATCATGTAAATGTGTGCATCAGTATTAGTTTGGTATAGGATTGTTGTTCATTGAGATATGTACTCTTTGACTTGGGCACAATATTATACTGGCCCGTTAGACATGTGTAACTTAATGCTGCTTACTTTCAGTCAATTAAAAGCAATCTTATACAAGTCAGCATCATGATTCAATATTTGAATGACATATTTTTGTAAAGATTGGCCAAGGCATTCATGAGCTATTTGGATTTAGGCAAATTGCTGTATCAGGTGTTTGTCATCTTCAATTGTTGTTAAACCCTTAATTCACTATTGTATTTTCCTTCTGGTTTGATATATTAAACTTTGGATGGTCCATTGTTACATTGTATATTTTAGCCGTGACATGTGATTTACAACAATGTGGCATTTTGACAAGTGTAGACTCAGATGAGCCTGTGCAGCCTCCTGTTAGGCTTAGAGACTCCAAAGGGTGTTCAATCAGTAGCTTAACAGTCATAGAGTATTTAAGCGACTAGCAAGGGCTCTGATCAGACTGCGTGTATGGGCAGGCTGATCTGAGGCTTTGCTGGTTGCACATACCACATTGTTGGAAATCTCATGCACTGGCTCATATATTTATAAATTCCAAATAGAAAATTGTATTCCTTTCTCCAAAAGTTGTTTTTCTTAGCAAATATTTAGACTCTGATTAAAATGCCGTATTTTGTTGCATTTCATCTGGGTATTCAGTATTTGCTAAAGTACGCATTTAGGAGTCACCAGTATAAATGTTTAAAATTGCCTGCAAGGCATTACTCTACCTCACATTCCATTTAGATTTATTTTAAAAACATTAACCCAACCGCAATTTTCAGGTGCCTATATTAGTTTACTGCCAACTGGTGAAGAATGAGCTTGGGATTATGTACTAATGATTAAGAAGAGTAGCAAATATGAAAAAGGTTAAAATGATGAAAAGCTAATACATCCCAGCAGGGATTAAAATCCAGGGCATATAGATTAGGATTACTACTAAAACACCGACTGTCTAGTGGTGATTGGAAGCCAGTACAGTGCTGGGCATTCTGCCGGAAAATACCATGTGAAACCACTGCAAGCCCAAAGTTGACAGTCAAACCATTGATACATACCACAGTAGGAACAATGGACATTCTTCATCAATATTTTTGCTAGCAGAATTTGTACCTGCACAGCAGAGGTATCTAGCTAGTCAGGCTACTGACTGAGTTATCAGGATGCATATTCTTGCCAAAATGTTACTTTCTTGAAAGCTGAAAAAGAAAAAAAAAGTTATACCAAAAAGTGAGTATACCAGGAAATGCTATAATCACACGCTGCAGACCAACCCACACCACCATAATGATAATAAAATAATAATGATAATAATAGTAATTATTTTCTGTGTGTTGTATGTTTAACAAAAACAGCTCACCTTCCATGAGACCCTGTTATAAAAAATGCTCCCCGGCGAGGAATCAAATCCCAGTCAGTCTCCCACGTGACAGGCAGGATTACTTACCACTATACATGAGGAAGAGACACAGAATACTAACAGTCGGCAATAAATGTAAAGCAACTAGCTCTCCTTTCCCCAGTGAGATGATTGCAAAAATAGAAATGACTCCAAGTAATGCACAACAAAAAAGGACCAAACACAAAACTTCCTCAAAATAATGGGAGCAACAGTAAACAATCAATAAACACAGAACTGTGGATTGGACAACAGCCAAAGCCACCAGAGGGGAGAGTGACAATCTACCTACTGTAGAGTGGTGTGGAATGACATGACAGAATGATGGAAGGATAAGGCAGGTCCAGAATAACACCCCCTCGCCGCTTTTTCCAAAAAGGCTGGTCTATAAGCATGGTGTAGGGAGGACCCTTTATGTCTCCAACTTTAAGATGTGTAATTGATGTTGGGCCCATATCTCGATAGTTCAAGTATCTACACAACTGACAAGGATTTTCCTCTTATGCTTGGTCCATATTGGAAAACAACTGCTCAAAATATTAACAGAAAAAAGTACTAAAGTACAGTATGCCAGATAATTAAATCAACATTATTAACTTTAAGAAAATTTATAACTCTTTTATAGTTAATTTGAATTCTGACCCTTGTCTGCTAAGGCTGGTAAGTCCTCTTTAAAAACAGGGTAGATTCAGATCTGCTTTTAAAAGCGTTTTCATACATGTTGCGAATCCATTAGATATGGAAGCTAAAGGTAACATTGTCATGTCCATAAGCCATGTAGCAACACTATTTGGATTGCTCAAATAAAGATCATCATGGGATTATCTCCCTATACAGAAAAGCTCCAAATGTGCAACTTGAATATTGGGAACCCTAGGGTAGATATTGATAAACCATTACAATAGCTTATTTGTCAATTAACAATTGTTATAGCTCCAGATGCTTCCAATTGAATTAGACTCATATGAAAAAAAGAAACAACAGAAGTAGCACACTAATTCAGCATCATGTTTTATAAGTATTTATTTGGTGTCTAAGTTCACATGCAAAAGAGGTAGGAAAACACCTAAAGTACTATTAAAATATTTAACAAATTACTGCTCTATTAAAAAGCTTGAACAAAGGTCTAATTAAATGCTTAATAAAACATTTAAACATGCTGAAATAAAACACTAATTATAACCAATGTTTCATTACACAAAAAGGTGAAATAAGGGTCAAATCTTTAAAGAATTTCTAGCGATAAGGCGAGCAATCTCCCTAAAAGAGACGTTCGTTTTATTTTGTTGAAATAACGACTGGAGAAACTAGGCACATTCAACAAATATATATAGACGGGCCGTCGATGCACCATTGCCCCCCGAATTTGTATATTTAAAACGGGATTTCCTTAATGCATGTAATAACTACGAGGACTGTTCAAATATGAATGCAAGTAGCTTCATAACTTTCTTCACATATATGCTACAGCAAAATGTCATACCTTTCTGGAAAGAACTATTTGTCGCCTTTCAAATGGCACCAACATAAAGAAACATTCATTATATTTCTCGAGTTACAAACTCTTATATAAAGGCCATTCCTGTATACTGAAGTGTTTCTTAAGCAAATTGCATTACACGTTTTAGTACATGTGCGGATATAGTGTTATATCTTTGTAAGTTTTTGACAAAATGGCACCAAATTTTAGATGCAAGTATAAGTAACAATTTAAAAGTTGCTTGAAGGAAAACGTTTATATTATCCTGTTTCAATCTCTAGTAAACAGGCACGTTTATGACGTCACTAATTTCATTATATACGTCATTTTGAGTTATCTACTGGTGATGCAATAATGAACATCGCTGTGTCGTTTTCTTTGAATTTTGCTGAAAACATACTAAATATGTCATAAGGGAGTTTTCAAAACGCGCTGTCCTCTATTTACAGAGTAATCGCATTTTATATATTTTTTCAAGCATTTTTCTGCTTCTTAATGACGTGTTTACATTAATTAAAATATGTTCAATCTGTCTAGTCCTCAAGAACAGGTGAGTAATTTTATTGTATATAATGCCTATAGTGGTCAAACTTAAAGTTTACACTCAAATTTAGAATAAAGCCTCAATGTTATGACAAAAAAAATAAATATGAATTCTATAACCCCTTCACTTAAGGCATTTTTGACTTAATAAAAATGCTTTCCAGCGTTTAGAAATTACCCACTATCCATCAATAGTTTGTAGCAACACCTCAGTATGAGCGACCAACATATTGTCTTTGAATTAAAACTAGTTTAAATGTTGCTTCGTGCATTTTGTTAGAGATAAGTATAACTGAAAACAGAAAAGTGGTGTTTTGTTTACTATTTATTTGCAAACATATAGAGACTTTAGTGAAAACGATTCGTTGTAATTTAACAAAAGCATGTCGGATTTTTGCAACTTTCACATAATCATTATATAAGAATAAGGGGATACTTCCTGAAGAATTTCAAGAAATTTCACCTGTTTATCTAAGAATAATACGCTCGTCTATATCTCTGGTATATGTTCTAAGCATTGAGTTTGTTAGTATACAAAAGTGACCCTCATTCAAACGGCTATAACTCGATAAGTATACTGTATTTTCCCTCAGATCTGGCACCAGTTTAAAGGAGACATATAGTGCTTTATAGAAACGTTAACCATTTTGTCATAGCATATATGTGAAGAAAGTTATGAAGCTACTTGCATTCATATTTGAACAGCCCTCGTATACTCCTTATTGAATGAGAATTTATTTCGATCATCAACTGTACTTGTTATTCAGTTACATATATGGGAACTAGACCGTTAAATACCAATCGTCCTATCACGCTATTTACAATAAAACTATTTATACAGTTGGTGTACAATAAAAACGACCATCTTGTAAAGTGGGATATTTGATGTCTTCTTTCGTTTATACAACCCCTTTCCCCCCTAGACCCAAGACGCCCTTTACATATGTTATATATTTGTATAGCGACATTTAATTGTCCAAAGGGCATCTTGGGTCTAGGGGGGAAAGCATCTAAAAACAAACTGAAAGGCGCCAGTTTCATCTTTTCAATGACAAACGTCACAATTTTAAGTGTATTTCGTACGCATGCGCAGAAGGAATACCGCAAAGTTTCGAAAATGAAGGACGCTTATATCCTTAATATTCTAGCACTTTTACTTTTTGAAAGCCTGCAAATGATTTACTAAAACTCTCGTCTAAACGGCACCCAGTCTTTAGACGTAAAATGAGGGGTGGGAGTAGAAGGCGCGAGTTTTAACGGTTTTGTAAATGATGAATCGCTTTGAAACCTACTTTGATGCTTTTTACGTAAATTTTACTACCGGAACAGACCAATTTTAAAAACATTAGGGCAATTTGAAAATTTAGGTTTTGTAATCCTGTCAACTAGGGAAAATACACGCCTTATCGCTAGAGCTCCTTTATACACATGCATGTTCTTTTGACCTGTGTAAACTTGTACGTTAATTGTTTTCATTACCACTGTTAAGATGATAAAATGCATACAATTTACAATTACATGATCAGTAGGAACCCTGCTAAATTCATAAGATGACTGAAAGCATGCAGCCAAATATGCTAATGTTTTCCTGAACATGCTTATCATAAAGCTGAGATATACATGCAGTGAGAATATATGATTTTAAAAATAAGATAGCACAATGAAACTTCAGTTTATGACCAAAAGAGTTTTAAAACTAACTTTTGCTGGAAATGTTTAAACAGATACACAGCTCCTCCAGTGTTTAATTATTGTCTTACCTGACGTTTGTTGATAATGTTTGCGATTTGTTTCTCTTAGTTTTTACAAAAGTACCTTGTACGCTATATGTTTTACTAAGTTTAATTTTAAAGTTTTTGATATAAGCTTTAGTTTTCAAACAATTGTATTAATATTTGTGTTTTGCTAGACTTGTAAAATGCATTTAAGTCCCCCGGTGGCTTAGGCTGCTGTCTGTTCTAAGGCGGTGGTTCTGTTGTAGTTGACTTGATGTTCATTGTTACTCCCATTGTGGGATTCTGTAATTGTTCTATGTTTTGTTGTACGTTTCTTTATGTCCCTTCTCGTTCTGCAATCATCTTGATTGGGAAGAGAGAGCTGGTCGCTTTGCTTAGTCTGTCTTCCTGGTGTCTCGTGATTGTTGTTTGGCTATTCATCGTGGTGCCATGGGTTTGTCTGCAGTTTGTGATTGTGGTATTTCCTGATCATACAATTTTTGTAGATTATTTCCAAATGCACTGTGTCGTATTTGTATTTTATTTATATTTATTTTTATTTATATTTACTTTTCCAGAGTCCAACTTGGTGGCATAGATTACTCATCTATTTTTTTAAATTTCTGGAGAGTAGATCAAGTTGGGTTGTAATATTCGTTTGTTTTCAGTGGCTGTTTTTTTAACACATAAATGGATTGAAAATTCAGATAAGGAACGTAAGGCACTATCAATTTACGATTCGAAAGACTATGTCAAATATGTATAATCTATGGCACCAATTTGAAGAGACTCTAGAGCACAGACGAAGACACACACACATAAAAGCAAGAACACAACAAGCAAGGCAAGTAGCTCCCTGTTTTTCAGTGATGTTTTTCAGTGAGGCGCTTGCCAAGTTGAAATGACTCGAAGAACTACATGCACGTCCTTAAAGTGGGACAACATGGGAACCTCCACACACAATTGAGGCAACAACAAAGAACCCAACCGAAATCACAGCCACCATATATATGTTACTAGATGAAAATTTGCTGTAGATTGTATTGTTCAAACAAATAGATCCCATAGAGGTCACCTAACCTAATTACTGTATCATCAAAAGTATTAAATCAAATTAATTAACTGTGATGAACCAGAATCATTAATGCAATTGCTCCCATATTTTCTATGTTTGATCTATGTTTTGTTGTGCAGTATTTAGTATCCTTACTAATTTTGCAATCATCTCGCTTGAGATTAAAGGGATGGAGAAGAAAGCGCTGGTTGCTTTACTTTATTTTGTCTTCTTTATGTCACGTGGTTGTTAGTGCTCTGTGACTCTTCCTCACGATGCGGTGGTTTGATCTGTAAATATATTTGGACAACTGGCAACTGATAACTCCCTAGCCTAGCAGGTCAGTGCCACAGGACTAATTACGATCAAAAGAATCAATTTTTAACCCCGAAAGAAGAAAGATTTTATTAATAATTTAGATGTTTTAGATTTGATCATACTCACTATTTTGGATTATAGGGAATTGCAGTTGAGGTAATAAAATTGAACGATAATTTAAGCAGATGATAGGTTAAAACAGTATCTAGGTTTAAGATTTGACGCCAGTAAAATGCATTTAAACCACCCCAACCAAGAAACTTCAGTTGCTGTCTGTTCTAACGCAGTGGTTTCATATTGCTCCTGTTGTTTGTGGTTGTTTGTCTTTGGTCCTTGCATCTTTTGTTGTCCAGTACTTAGTGTCCTTTCTAGTTTTGCAACCATCTTGCTGAGAAAGAGAGAAAGTTGAATGCTCTACTTTAACTGTCCCCGAAAATTGTCTTTCTGGTGTCTTGTTACTGTCTTATCTACATCTACATATATGGTGTACGCGGCGCTGTCCGTCAATCCTGACTGTAAGTAGCGCGGGGTAGTGCAACTTTAAAAAGAGAAAGTGGAAATAGACATAGGCATAGAAATTTTATTTTGTGTTGAATATTG
The DNA here is from genome assembly GCA_964019695.1 of Loripinus fragilis. Taxonomy (NCBI): domain Eukaryota; kingdom Metazoa; phylum Mollusca; class Bivalvia; order Lucinida; family Lucinidae; genus Loripinus; species Loripinus fragilis. Next base: position 73,397,852 of record OZ026527.1, on the reverse strand, counting down.
TACAACGTGGAACATAAGCCCAATAGTCGACAAACAAGAATAAATATATTTAAAAAATAACAAGTACCACCTTGCATAGGTTAAAGCAGAAGCACAGTGTACTAAATTATCACAGCATTCTGAAAGCAAATAAAAAATAAAGAGGTAAAATTTGTATATACCAATAGAAATCAGCAGCGAGATGGATGAGCCATCCAAGCCCACCGCCGATTTCCCATGTGCTTGTGTGTGATCTCAGTCTAACCTGCTGCACTCTTTCACTGAAATAGCTGCTATGAGACCATGAGGCAAGCAGTCAAAATACAAATCCATGAGCACAGCAACTGCAGACTTATGGTTGTCCAAGGCCTGTCTCTAATCTTGCAGTCGAAGGAAAATAACTGTACTTGTAGTAGTCACTGGAGGCTTGGGTCTGTCTGGATTTCTGTCCATGTTGAGAACGTGTTCTTGTACTGGCTGGCGTTAGGTATTTGTCCGGAGGTAAACATGTACCACGACCTCTGATTAATGACCTTTGGACTCTTTCTATTTCAAAGATTGATGCAGAATGCGTAAAATAAGCCAGTCGGGCTGGAAAATGTGTGTTTGTCAAAGCTTTGATAGTAAGTATAAATAAATATAAATTAATGCCTGAACCCCTTTTCCCTAGAACAACATATCAATATTGTTAATACAGTCACTCTTTTACGCTTTTTGTTTATCTGTGCGTCTAAACATCAAAAACAGTCGATGTTTGGTTCTCTTTGATTCGTGGGACTCTCACTGGATATGATCTTAGAGTAATTATCTCAGATCCCACTTCGAGTATTTATCTCAGATTTAACCATGTATTAACTGGTTATAATTTTCAGCTCCCTGTGATGTAATGGGTCCCCCAAGGGGTTTGGGGTATCTGGGAAGAATGGCTTTTTATTTTCATGGAGTTAGGGAGCAACCTCATAGTTTTGTGGATTTAGGGAGCCCTGCCAAAAAGCAAAAAAAACAAAAAAAAAAAAAGGAAAAGCCTCCATTTTGTTTGATTGTTTTAAAATTTCTTCTTCTGGAGGGCTAGCCCCACAGACCCCCCTTGTAAATTCTAAATGTATTTATTTTCGTACTAACATACTCCTCTAGATTGATCTAAGAGAAATATGGCAATTAAGTTTTGTTGTTGATTTATTATCGTTAAAATTGTTGATTTTTAAGTTGGTAATATCATACTTTGGGGCGCCCAGATTGCACCAGATCACACAATTTTTGTCAAAAAAATTCTAAGGCAGTATGCCCCCAGACCCCCCACCCTAGCAGCAGTGTGACTACACATGTGGAACTCTCACTGGATATGATCTAAGAGTAATTATCTCAGATCCCACTTCGAGTATTTATCTCAGATTTAACCATGTATTAACTAGTTACAATTTTCAGCTCCCTGTGATGTAATTGGGTCCCCCAAGGGGTTTGGGGTATCTGGGAAGAATGGCTTTTTATTTTCATGGAGCTAGGGAGCAAGCTCATAGTTTTGGGGATTTAGGGAGCCCTGCCAAAAAGCCAAAAAAAAATAAAATAAGGAAAAGCCTCCATTTTGTTTGATTGTTTTAAAATTTCTTCTTCTGGAGGGCTAGCCCCACAGACCCCCCTTGTAAATTCTAAATGTATTTATTTTCATACTAACATGCTCCTCTAGATTGATCTAAGAAAAATATGGCAATTAAATTTTGTTGTTGATTTATTATCCTTAAAATTGTTGATTTTTAGGTTGGTAATATCATACTTTGGGGCGCCCAGATTGCACCAGATCACACAATTTTTGTCAAAAAAATCTAAGGCAGTATGCCCCCAGACCCCCCCCCCCCCCTAGCAGTAGTGTGACTACACATTGTAACAGGGCTATGTAATTCTCTCTTTTGGTAATTAGCCCTTTTTATAGAATTTTTGAAGAATGCTTATCAGATATATACTTTGTTGATTTAAAACAGAAGTTAAACAAGCGTATAAGCACTAATAGCAATTGTAGAAAATACTTTTTATGGTTAAAAAATAAATGCTTTCACTAATGTGTCTAAAAATATTTAGTTTAAGCTGTTGGAAAAAACCAGCACCAAACCAATGGCATGTCTGATTAAAAAACAAATCTAGAGAGCATTCCTCCAAGCCTACTCTACCATGTACAGCAACGGCCTTTTTAGGATGGCCTCATACTTTGAGCCACATATAAGGCATTTCATTGAAATAATCATATGTCATGATTTCCATGGCTTTTATATGTCATGTATTCCATGGCAAAGACCTTTCTTTACATATAAGGCAAAATATTAAGTGATCATTAAGGCATGCGCTCATATATAGCTTCATTGTTTTTTTAGTATACGGAAAGATAAATACATTTAGGTAGAATGGGCTTAGATTTTTGGAGATTTGGGGAGAAGCTAAACTATTTTAGGGACTTTGGGAGCGAAGGCAAATACTTTCTGGGAGATGAGGAAATTATTTGCAGGGTTTTAGGGAGATCAATGCATTATTTTCAGTGATCAAGGGAGTACAGACCCCCCCCCCCCCCCCGGGGGCCTCTCTAATATATTGTAATTAATTCTATATTTGTTTTTTTGCATGCCTCTGTCATCCCTTAAAATATTCATTTTTTCATTTGTTTGTCGAAGTAAAACACTACAGGGCTTATGTTGTATGTTTTTAATATTCAAAAATAAATTTTGTATTGTATTGTATTGATCTACAATAGAGGTCACACTGCTTTTGTTTCTGTATCTGTTGGTGACATATCTTGCTGCTCTTTGTTGTTATGTTAGTTGACTATACGACGATACAAAAGACAAGGCTGACATTCTAAATCGCAAGTATGAATCTACTTCGACAAAAGAAGACAAAGATGACATCCCTATTCCTGATGGCACACCTTTCCGTCTATGGGTGATATAAGAGTCGAAGCACAGGGAGTTATCAAACTGCTGCTGAAGCTTAAGAAATAGTAAGTGAGTATGATCAGGAAATACCACAATCACAAACCGCAGACATCCCCACAGCACCGCGAGGAAGAGCCACCTAACCACCACGAGACACCAGGAAGACAAAGGACCTCAGACAGTCTTAATGAAGGATTGCCCTTAAAATGACCAGAGAAAAGTTTCAAAGAAAATGCTATTTTTCCTATGAAAAAGATAGTAGGTTCAACCCTCGACTTATCCACAAAAGCCGTTTTCTCATTGGAAAAGTACCAATTGAAAAATATAGGTGGAAAACTCAGTTTTTGCTATTCAACATACAGAAAATAGAAAAAGTTTTACTGAAGTGCTTCCCCCCCACCCCCACCCCACCCCCCGTGACCAAACTAATCCTTTGGCATAGAAATGTATTTTTACATTTCACACATCATATAAAAACGGCAAGATTGGTCACGGGGGGAACGCTGTCAAAATGCTCAAAACACTTAAGTATAAAAAGGTATTAGAAACTTATTTTGTAAAAGCCTGTAGGTAAATATCAATATGCAATGGCATGTATCAGGGCTTTAATTCTGAGTGCTTACAAAGTAACTAATTGTCTCATTTCTCAACCCAAACATATGTTATGGGTACTCAAAAGAACCGTCTCAATGAGACGGTTCTTTTAAGCACCAAATTATAGGTTAAATCTAATGTGTAAGAAAATATTAACGATTTTATGCTCAAAAATTGTGTTTATCTAGACTGTGATATGTACAGTATGCAGTTATAATACACCTCAATGCACAAATCAAACTGGTTGACCTTGAAACATTACAGGTAATAGTCAAAAGTAATTGACAGCACACTTCTTTAGATGAAATAATGGAATCTTCTCAACCCGAATTTTATGCAAACACGTCTTTTTCGTCTCAAGTTTTATGCCGCAAACATAATATTTACATGTATTTAAGTAAATACTCGACGAAACTTTGACTTTCTGTGAAATAAAATTTGGTCACAGAAATACCCCCTACCCCTAAACCCTAGAGTCCTGGCATAATTATGCAATATTTTCAAAATATTTTTATTGTGCTAGGTGCACTAAATGTAAAGGTTTGATTTAAGCCCAAAACTATAGTTGTCAGTTATGCATTATCCTAACCTTAGGCTGTCAAAATTTGCGCAGATTGAATAGGAAACTGTCAGAGGTCCTTAAGCAAAGCAACCATTTCTCTCTTCCCTATCAAGATGATTGCAATACTAGAATGGACATAAAGTAACGTACAGCAAAACATAGAACAATTACAGACTCCCACAATGGGAGTAACAATAAACAAAAATTCAACAACAACAGAACCACCACCTTAGATGGACAGCAGCCTAAGCCAACGGGTGGGCTTAAATGCGTTTTACTGGTACCAAATCTTCGCCCTAGAATCTGCTGTTGTTGAAGTAAAAGAAATGTTCTGCTCGCATGGAGGCCATCTAACTAATGCAATGTATCATCATGGAGAAACACTCTAATCAAATTAACACACCATGATGAAACAAAGAAAAGGGCTCATGACTCACAGATAGTCAGAGCTAAAGAAAACCTTAAGTTTAGCCACAGTGGGTCCAGCTACAGATAAGCATCAGGCACCAACCCACCGATTAAAGCTTTACGTCAGAGCCGTCATAGAGTCTGAGGCCTTACCCACCGTCGTGCAATTAAAGAGGAAACCGTAGCTATAAACCGTGATTGGGTTAAAACTAGACATGCAGACCCCGCCAAAGCCTGTGGTTCTGACCTACTTCCAGCTAGGATCCTGAAGGAACTGGCCCATGATATAGGACCATACTTTATGTATAAACTAAACCTCGCCATCATTTCCCAGAAGAGTATTGATACAGGAAGAGTACCAAAAGACTGGAGGAGTGCCAACGTCACAGCCATATTCAAGAAAGGCAAAAAGTATCAACCGAGCAATTATCTACCGGTTTCTCTGACTTGTAAATAATGCAAGATCCAAGAATATATCCTTACCAGCAATATCCTGAAACATCTTGACGAGCACAACATCTTGACAGACTGCCAGCACCGGTTCATGGCAAGAAGAATCTGTGAAGCACAACTCCTTACACTAGCCAATGAACTAGTATCAGGCTTAGATAAGAGACAGCAACACGACTTAATAGTGTTTGACTTCTCTAAGGCATTAGACCGTGTACCACATGAACGAAAGATGGATCACTACGGTGTAAGAAGGAGTACTCTAGAATGAATCAGGGCATTTCTCACAGATAGAGTTCAGCAAGCGTCAAGGTCAAGGTCGCAATGGCGGCAAGATGCGGTTTTTACAGCGCTCTTTTGTTTTATGGATTTTTACAATATTTTTATATGAAACATGTCTCCTTTAACATCAACTATGAAGGGGACTGGACTAGTGATCGGTTTGACGTATTCCTTACCAAGATCAACACAGCGGAGAGGTCAGTTTTCTATGTTGAATGTTTGAGCAAACTGACACAAAGAACTGTCATGGCGAAATGGCGGTCTTTCGAGACCTGTAAAACCTCAACCAGAAACAACTATTTTCTTATTCTCGCTCTGTTATTGAGCGGAGACATCTCTCTCAATCCCGGACCTGTCAAATATCCGTGTATCGGATGCAAGAAACCTGTGAAATCCAACCAACAATGTGACTTTTGTGACCAGTGGATACATCGAAAGTGTACAAATCCGCTGATGGCCGAACCCAACTACAAACGATTGGGACAATCTACCGATAATTATTATTGTTATAATTGTATACACAGACTCCCAATACTATCAGATTCTTTCTTCAATCACTCTGACATTGACGATGAGACATTTTCTACAACCTCGTCAATGAACAATTCAACAGTCAATTCGAGTTTCCTCCCTTACACCGAAACAACAACATTCCTGTCACATGACCATGATCCAACGGAGTCAGGTGACACCCGATCACATGACATAAACAGTGATCAAAATGGCGGCTCGAATGATGTTTTTGACGAACTGAGGAAGGCGAGACGCAAAAACAGGGACAACGTCTTCATAACTTATCTAAACGTGAACAGCTTAAGGTAAAAATTCATTGAACTAGGTGATATACTTTATGACAAGCTGTCAGATATCTGCTTTTTTGCTGAAACCAAGTTGGATGATACTTTCAATCAACAAAATTTCAATGTTCCAGGCTACAAAGCCTTCAGAAATGATAGAAACAGCTCTGGTGGCGGGATTATCGCGTACGTCCTCTCAAACCTGCCAGCTAGACGTAGGCCTGATTTGGAACTTGATCTCCCCATAGAAACGATAGTCCTTGATGTTACCATAAATAAACGCAAGTGGGCTATCATCGGGGCATACAGACCCCCCTCCATGGACAATAAACTTTTCACTGACTTATTTACAAAGGGCATGGACCATATTTCAACTAAATTTGATAACATTCTACTAACCGGTGATTTAAACTATGACACCCTAGACAAAACTAAGGGTGCTACACTACTAGACCTGTGTGACATTTTTGATCTCAGCAACCTTATAAAGGCTGCTACTTGTTTTATGAAAAACTGTGTGCCTTCCTTGGTCGATGTTATTTTAACGAATCAACCGCGATTTTGCTTTAACACTCTTAACTTTGGCTGCGGCATCAGTGATTGGCACAACATGATTGGTGTGGCAATCAGGGGAGCAGCTGCCAAAGTTGAAACACAGAGTACAAAATACAGAAGTTATAAGAACTTTGACCAGGGGGCTTTTAACGACGACGTTGGACGGATTCCCTTCCATGCGGCTTATGCATTTGAGGATATCGATGATATCTACTGGGCCCATGAGAGACTCCTGTCCAAGGTTGTCGATATACATGCACCAATTAAAGAACGTAAAAACAAAACTAAAAAACCATCCTACATGAATGGTGAATTGCGGCGTGCTGTTTATAAAAAGCACATGCTTTTTAACAAATATAAAAAGTGCAGAACCTCTTTGAACTGGGACAATTATAGGAAACAGCGAAACCTTGTGACAAAAATTAAGAAACAATCTATGAGAGTCTATTTTTACAAACGCTGTGCAGGAGGCCCAAAATCAAAGGACTTCTGGCCCACCATCAAGCCTTTCTTATCCAAGAAGGGCTCTGATGGGGGGAACGAAGTGATCTTATGTGAAAATGAGAAAATTGTCTCAGACCAAACAGAGGTTTGCAACATTTTTAACAAATATTTTGTAAATGTTGCAAAAGATATAGGTAATAATTCTCCCCAATACAACCAGGATTTCTCAGACCACCCCAGCATTGAAAAAATAATGGAAAATAACCCACCAAAAGATCAGTTTTCTTTTAAACCAACCACTGAAACATATGTACACAAAGTGATTTCAAATTTTAATATTAAAAAGTCAACGGGGGTTGACAAAATCTCTGCAAAGATTCTCAAGGCATGTGTTTCAACAGTTAGTGGTACAATCTCGAACCTTATAAATACCACATACAATTTTGGAAAATTCCCTTTAAGGCTGAAACAGGCGCAGGTTTTACCTCTGTTTAAGAAAAAAGACCCTCTAAACAAGGAAAACTTTCGCCCTGTTAGCATATTACCAATTATTTCAAAAATCTTTGAGAGAAATATGCATGATCAGCTGTCCGAGTATCTTGACTCAAGTTTTAACCCTTTCTTAGCAGCTTTTAGAAAAGGTTTTGGTTGCCAGTCTACTATGCTGAGACTACTGGAAGACTGGCGCAAGGCTTTAGACAACCATGAATGCATTGCAGCAATATTGATGGACCTGTCCAATGCGTTTGACTGTCTCCCCCATGGGCTTTTGATTGCAAAGTGAAAGGCTTATGGACTTTAAGAGGAGGCGGTCAAACTCTTGGACAGTTACCTCAACGACAGGTCTCAGCAGATTAAACTGGGACCATATGCCAGCTCATGGGAAAAGCTTTTTAAAGGGGTCCCCCAAGGCTCCATCTTGGGACCTCTCTTATTCAATGTTTTTATAAATGACATATTTTATTTTATTGTTCAAAGTATTTTATACAATTATGCAGATGACAATACTCTCTCTTTTATACATAAGGACCTTTTACACCTTAAATCAGTTTTAGAACAAGAGAGTCAAATTCTCATATCATGGTTTGACCAAAATTTAATGAAAGCAAACCCTGACAAATTCCAGGCCATTTGTATTGGTAAAAAGACTCATGACAACATCGAGTCTTTTCAAATTGGCCAAACAAATATCAAATGTGATGACAGTGTTACCTTGCTAGGTATCAATATTGACTATATGCTTAAATTTGATGCCCATGTTTCTGAAATTTGCAAAAAAGCCTCGAAACAGTTAGCAGTTTTAAAACGTTTGGGTGGATTTTTAACAAAGCAAGGAAAACTTGTAATTTATAACTCTTTTATAGCCTCAAATTTTAGCTACTGTCCCCTTGCTTGGCATTTTTGTAGTGCATCAAGCACTAACAAACTCGAAAAAGTTCAAGAGAGGGCATTGAGATTCATAAATAATAACCATACATCAAGTCTCAATGACCTGCTCAAATCAACAAACACACAGCCTCTTCATGTACGTAGGATAAAGCAAATGGCATGTGAGGTTTTCAAAATTATAAACAAGATGTCACCAGAATATATAAATGACCTTGTAGAAATTAAAACATCAACTTATAATTTCAGGGCAGAGAAACAGGCAGAAGTCCCAAGGGTAAATACAACCAGGTATGGGCTGAGGTCCTTCAGGTCAGAGGCGGCCCGGGTATGGAACAGCCTTCCAAATGAGATGCGGGTTGCAGAATCATACCCCCAGTTCCGAAGGCTGATCCATAGCTGGGACAGCCCCATATGCGGATGACCTCTATGCTTGATCTGATTGAGGTTATTTTTTCTGTTCAGTTTCTGCTTATTTTTAGTTTATCTGCTGTTCTTATGTTATTTTTGACCGTTTGTGTATTCCTTATTTTTCGCTTAGGTAAGCCAGTTGTCTTGCCTTTTTCGCTTTTCGCTTAAGGTTTACAGCCACAGGTCCCGATCAGCGGCTATATATGCATATGATCCAGATGCACCTTGATATCCTTGAGATAATCTCAAGGATGTCATTTAGTGCAGTAAATGTGATAGTTTTTAACTCGGACCCAGTAATCTATTGGGTCCGAGTTTTTAAATATCTACTGAAAATATTTTTATTTTTCTAAATTTAAATTCTATTTTTCAAACCTAGTCAAAATACATATTTTATTAAATTTTATGTATACATAAGTCCTTTCCATATCTATAGTCTTAATCAAACATTTATGGTTTTTCCATATATATATATATTTTAAATCTTTAACCTAAAAATGTGTATATAATGTTAATGATGACTTTAAATTTGTTTTTATGTTGCATGCACTGTGATATTTGTTATATCTTTTTCATATGTTTGTCGAAGTAAAAGCCCTACAGGGCTTATGTTTGATGTTTATCATATTCGACGTTAAATAAATCTTCTATGTCTATGTCTATGTCTATGTCTAAGCCATAGTAGAAGGGAACACTTAAGATAGCGTCCAAGTCCTCAGCAGAGTGCCCCAGAGCACAGTCTTGGGACCTCTACTTTTCCCTGTTTTCATTAACGACTTCCCAGACTGCATAGAATCCAAAATCCGACTCTTTGCTGATGACTGCATATTATAGCTGATTTCATAGGCCTTCTGTACTTTTCCTGATTTCCATCGGGACTCAAGTCACATGTACTTATATCACATGCCTTTCTCATCCAATCGAAATTTGTTCCATTACCACGAGACCGAGCTGCCATGTGCTCGAGGCCAGCATCAAAACAACATAAGAAATTTTGTTTTGTATGCAAACAGGCTGGTATTTATTGCATACGAAGTGAGGATTAGTTGTAAGAGGCCAATTAGAGCCGCTTTGTATGTTTATTGTTATCTCGAAAACCAATTTTATGTTTTTTCAAAAGCACCCGTGGTTGTTTACAGGCTGATGACGTCAGTATCTAGTGCGTCGCAGCACCGGTTTTACTTACTGAGTCGGTGTTTATGTAAACATTTCACTATTTGAAGAATGACTCAAAATATCGTCAAAAACATCATTGGTAATGTGGCATCGAGCTATCAAGTCAATCTAGCGATAGTAATTCCTAATAAAGCCGAAAACTAACATAAATTCACACGTTTTCACTTGTCGACATTGGGTATCTGCAATGCGTATTTAAATATGCGTCACGTTGTTGGGAAGTTTTTTTGATTGGCCAGATATTTTTCTAATCGGAAGAGCTCGGAGCTAATCGGAACATGTTGGGAAAACTCGGTATGAAATTAGCTATACAGATGCATCACACACAACAAAGACTGTGAAACCCTTCAAAAAGGTACCATGTGGTGTCAAGTTTCAGGTTTGGTACTTGATTGTATCGGTTCCTGATCTTTGCCTTCTTTACTTTAAACAACCTGTCAGCATTGGAAAAGATATGGGGAATGGCATTTCATCCTACAAAGTGTAACGCCATCAGAGTCACCCAAGCAAGGAAACCAAAGCGATCAGCATATACCCTGAAAGGACACACTCTCAACATGGAGGACTCCAAAAGGTACCTTGGAGTGGAATTACTATCCTATATGTCTTTGAATCATCACATGGACCAGGCTGTCAAGAAAGCTAACAGCACTCTTGGATTTCTCCACCGTAACCTGAGAATTTCAAATGAACAGAAAAAATCAGCTGCCTATTTTTCCATGGTGAGGCCTATCATAGAGTACTGCTCAACAGTCTGGAACCTTCATACCAAGGAATATGTCAGCAAAATGGTGCAACGACGTACAGCCAGAGATGTCATCAATTAATACCGCAACACAAGTAGTGTGACTTCAGTGCTAGATCACTCAGAATGGGAGTCCTTGGAAGCTAACGTGCAAAGAACCAGTTCACCATGCTTTTTCAAAATCATACACATAGTGGATATACCAGCAGATGACTATCTTGTACCAGCTTCAACCAGAACTCGTTCTCCACTCGTTTAAGATTTGATAACCACATATTAAACTGTGTCAATAAGGCAAACAGAATGCTAGGTTGATCAAACGTTCTTTTTCATTCATGGACAAAGAAATGCCACCCCCCTCTATAAGGCACCGATTCGTCCTCATCTTGAGTATGCCACTGTAGTATGGACGTCATTTTTGAAAATGGACATATTTATAATAGAGAATGTACAACACAAAGCCCCAAAGATAGTAGAACCAAAAAGAAATGTAAGCTACGAGGAGAAGTTTACAAAATACTAAATGGCATTGATAAGTTGGATGTGAAGACCTTTTTTTTTCAAAATGTCAACGGATACACGAACCAAAGGTCATAACTTCTAGATAACAATACAACAAAAAAGAACAGTGCAGAGAGCTAGTGTGTTTTCACAACGTTTAATCACTCCATGGAATGCATTATCAAAGAAATGTGTTAACAGTGACTCTCTAAATAAGTTCAAGTCTTCGCTTAACGACGCTTGGAAAGACCACCCAGAAAAGTTCAGGTGTTTAAAGACAATTTACTGCGCACCACCCCACACGTTTGCATATATGTATATATAATGAAGATTGTTCAGTAGCTGTGATACTCTTACAAGCAGACTGCTTAGAAGAAGGTCTCGGGAAGCAGACTGCTTAGAAAAATGTCTTGGGAAACATGAATTAACCGTAAGAAAGTAAGTCAAACCTCATTGAATCTGTCTCCAGCGACTATTACAAGTTCAGCTTTTTTCATCGAACCGTTTTTCGTTGGAACTCTACCAGCCAATGTGGCTGAGGCTCCCAGTTTGGTATCCATCAAACGGGAGCATTTAAGTCTATCAATTTAAATAGGCTGGCCTGGCCATGTACGACTACACTCTTGTGATACCCCAACCTATGTTGTCGGGGACTTGGTGTGCCCTGGTACCATCAGGGGAGGCAGTTTGGTTGAGGATTGAAAAGGCAAAATGCATTGGCCAATGCTTCCCTTTTCTGGCCTTCTATCAACTATACTTCTAACTTTCCTCTCTCTCTCTCTCTCTCTCTCTCTCTCTCTCTCTCTCTCTCTCTCTATCTATCTATCTATTTTCCAGTACGCCTTAACCGCCGTTGGGGACGTCAGACGGGTATTTTGCAATACCAAGTGCTGAGGGGGTTAGCTGAAACAAAGTGATAGAAAATGTGGTGAGATGAGTTTGTACAGTGCGAGAAGGAGTGTTATATAGAAAAAAAAGATAAAACCAGAAGTTGGTATTTTAGGGGGACACATGGATTTCCCGGCAGACAGCACCGCTATACTGTGCCAGGGTGGGAAGTGTCGGTATGTTTGCAGGGAGGGCGTTCCAATGGATAATGGTTCTGGGGGAAATGTGAACCTGTAATAGCCTTTGAGAGTCTGGATCTGTCTGTATGCCAAAGCGTATATGTGTCTTGATGCTCTGGTGTTTCAAACAAGGTAACATGATGCAGGGATAGCTAAAAGGTCATATGTGACCTTAAACATCATCACAAGGTAAATAAGGTTGCAAAGATCAGGAATCGATACAATCAAGTACCACACCTGACCCAGGATACCAATGGGAAAGTGACAAACTCACAGAAGACACCACAAACGAGAGCCAAGCGGCCAGCCCCCCCCCCCCCCCAGCAGGTGACCACGAAGCACACATAAACAGATGCGCACAAAACACAGCAAACACAAGACAGAACAAAAACATAAAAGATCCACAAAAGAAGCACCGCCTTGGAACGGTCAGTAAAATATTTTACTGGAGGGCCTAAACCGGTCCAACGGCGCCAACCTCACCCTTAATTCAGATGCGGACCAAGACACACAGATATTTGGTTTGCATGAAAGACCCCCAACTTATCAATGCGTCATCTCCCAAAACACACAAACCAAGATATAACAAGGAGATAAAGCAAGGATAAGGACTCAACAGTAAATTAAACCGAATACCGGAGCAAAAGAAATCCAACAGGTAAACCCCGGTGGGCCCGACAAACAGCCAAAGCATCAGGCCCCTACCATCTCATCAATAGATAAGTCTTTAAGTCGGAACCATCATAGAGTCTGAAGTCCGACCCACCGGCGTGCAATTAAAGAGGAAAGCAAAGTTGCCAACTGTGATTGGGTTGACCACCAAGCATGCAGTCTGTTGCAATACATTAATGTTATAGCCAATCTTTTTATAATGGGAAATTATTTTAATGAACTGCGCTGAAAAATTATTAGAGCCAACAATCTTCTTCAACTTATACACCAAGTCACCATAGAAATCAGGTTCCGAAAGTCCTTGGCGCAAGAGAGATTTAAGTCCAACTTGGAATTTAGAAATCAAATCAAAGTATCGTCTATAAAATTTTGAAAATGTTTTGCGAAGTTTATGATACCGATAGCCCTGTTTAAGAAGTTTCTGAGTTAACAATTTATTGCGAGTGTTGAAGTCAGTAACATAGCTAGATGCTCTAGCAAAACGAATGTGTTGAGAGATATAGACTCCATAGGATGAAGAACGAGGAACATCACCATCTAACAAGTCGACTATCAATGCTCCAGTTTAGGTCCTTCAGCATGGCAGTGACACGAGAGGTGTATCTGTAGTCTCTTGTAGCCCACCTTGCAGCCCTACTTTGGACTGCTTCAACTTTATTTATATCTGCTGTGGTGTTGGGGTACCATACTGTTGAAGCATACTCCAACTGAGGCCTTACAAAAGTTTTGTATGCTACTGATTTAAGGTCCTTACAATGTTAGCTTTTAAAAAAGCTTAGAACCATCGCATAGCGTATAAAAGTTACTAGACTAGAAAACATTTTAGAGTTTTAATTTTGCATTTGCTGACATCACTCTTTTTCTTTTTTTCATGCATTTCAAACTCTGAGTATTTTTGTTTATAGTTAACTATTTGTATGCACTAAGTTCTGAATAGGTGATCCATTGGACGCAATTAAAAAGGGAAATATGCACATTCCAATAAAACTCTAATATAGGTAGAGTTCACCCTAGCCTCCCCAAGCAGACATTTTAGCAGTACATATATGTATCCCTATTCCTAAATCTAAATCTCATTAAGGAGGCATGCGCATAAAACCTTGGGGCATATTGAAACTGATCTGTCTAAATCTAAGAATTACGTCACACTTTGCGGAGAGTATCCAAAGGCCCCATGTTTTTAGGGTTAATTGTTGTAAAAAAGCTTAGAACTATCGCATTATTGTTACTAGACAACACTTTTAATAGTGTAAATTTTGCATTTTATATAGCCACTTTAATCACGCATTTCTTTGACTTGGGGGGACAAAACAACTCGTCGACAAAACAACTCGTCGACACATTTTTTGAGACGACTCGTTGACAGATCGTGAGACAACTCGTCAATACTTTATAAAACAACTCGTCGACACCTTTATTCGAATTTCAATTTACAAGTAAACGATAATTGCTATAATTTTAATGAGTTCACGTGTAATTTCAAGAAATTTTAAGAAATGTAAATTTATATACATAAATGACCATTTTTCATCAAATGAATATGAACTAAAATACATTAAAATGAAATAAATAAAATAACTCTCTTTAAATACGCATCGAACGCAAAGCCTAAAAAAGAAAAAAAATAACTATTTAGAATCACTGGTCATTTTAAAGTATTTTACATACATAAATGATGCTATCTTTAAAGCTGCATACTCTGTAACTATGAACATTTTTCGAAAAAAAAATTCTTTTTAAATCATTTACAAAAGTAGAATAAAGCTATGTTGTCACAATAAGTCTAATTTCTACAGCTGAAAACTGCATCGAAAAGTGAATTATCTTATAAAAACAGGTGTTTTTTCTCTTGTTTGCAATTATTTGTGTCCCTCCAATAATTCTAGACAGTTAATTTCTAACATAAATGCTGTTGTTTTGGCGCTAATGATTTGTTAATTATTACGAAAAAGGTAAAATGTATACCTGAATTTTAGTATTTTTACTGTGTTCTTGAAAAATAGAAACATTATTTCTAAAATGAAAAGATCAAAAGTTACAGACTATGTAGCTTTGTAGCTTTAAAAGGGAATAATCATAGATTTTTAATGTCTTGATTGAGTCAACGCTTAAAGTCCAAGTCAACACTTTCAGTCATAACTGGACTCCTCGTAGAGAGAGAGAGAGAGAGAGAGAACCAGAGAGAGAAAAAGAGAGAGAAAAAGAAACAAGAATGGGGTAGACTTAACCTCGTTCCTAGATCCAATCCCCACCAAACTAGCATTAAATGAAGCAATTATATGCTGTCAACAACCAACTCCGATTTCGGTACACGTAAATCACCAATATAATGAAGCATCCAAGCCGTCATATGCAGAATTGTTACTTATTGGCTGCATTCAATATACATATACTATAACCCTTACCTATAATTGTCAGTCACAGGTCAAAAGTGTCGACGAGTTGTTTCATACAGCGTCGACGAGTTGTCTCATAAATGTGTCGACGAATTGTTCTGTCGACGAGTTGTCTCGATTCCGACTTGGGGACGTTTTTGAAGTACACATGGATTGAAGGCAGAACCGGAAGTACACCCCTGTGGGGAGTTTCATTTCGTCAAGCCAAGAAATATCCGAATTTGCTCCAGTGGGGAATTTTGGTTTCGGTGTTAGGTACACAATTACAGTCTTCCGGTTTGGTAGCCCACGAAAATAGTACCTTTAGAAATTTAGCACTTGCCGTTTCTGGGCCCTTTATGGCGTAAATGGGTGCTTTATTCGACTTCAAATGTACATGTGATTCAACATTGGTCTATGTTTGTCAGGCTGATGCAGAAAAATGCATCTTTGTGTGGACTATTTTGTCACAGACTCCCCGACGCACTCCCCAGGTAACGTATGACGCCGGTCGGATTTCAGCCCGAATTTTTTTACTGTTTCTCAAGGAACGGAGAATGCTGAGAAAACGAGATTATCAAGGTAGGTTGTCTTTTCACTTTTTTGATAGGTGAATGACATATCTTGCCACTCACAGGCAGAAAAAAAGTCCAAGCAATGTCCTGGAAAAATTTGTAGATGCTCGAATTATGCCTTTTTACATAGAGTTGAATGGGACCGATTAATTGTGCACCGAACCCAGAATAGACAGTCAGTGTATCTTTTTGTGCGCATAACGAACAGTAGTACACTCAATTAAAAGTTTAACTGCCATAGTTCGCACCTAATGCATAACCGTAGAATCATTTTCTGCGTTTGATTAACCTAACATACCATCGCCTTTCCCAATTGTTATTAGCTGAACGTCCAGCTGGAGAGAGCCTTTAAAAATGGACCTCCAGCTGGATAGGGACACCTTGAAAAAGAAAAGGACAAAGGGAAATAGTAAAAAAAACTTAAAAAAAAGGAAATTAAAAAAAAGGCCTTTCCTTACGAATCCTCCATCGGAGAAATTCGTTTGATGACAAGACCTAGCATCAGGTCTCGTCATTAAACCGTCCAAATGAGTTTTGGACAGTCTAGGTAAACACATAAATTTAACAAGCTGTGTTTCACTTGACTTAAATACAGAGAAATTATTAGTTTATTTTGGTAAAATAAAAAGCTGTTTTAGATCAATCAGATATCAGCTTAAATTTTATGTATTCTTCAATTAGGAAAATAAGACAAAGTGCATGTTTTTAAATCATGTTTCATTAGAAAGATTTGTTTGCTTGTAACTAGTTTGAGTTTGGGTTTGAAAATCACACATGAGTAATGCCCCTTAACACTTTAACAATTTGTATTTAGATGTATTGTA
Organism: Loripinus fragilis; assembly: GCA_964019695.1. Classification (NCBI taxonomy): domain Eukaryota; kingdom Metazoa; phylum Mollusca; class Bivalvia; order Lucinida; family Lucinidae; genus Loripinus; species Loripinus fragilis. Next base: position 73,381,131 of record OZ026527.1, on the reverse strand, counting down.
TACCTATGGTTTAATGAGCCCAGATAGCTGAGGGGTTTAGTGAGCCAGCCTAATGCATATAGAATACTAGAATACCCTGATGGTACAGGTTCGAATCCTGTGAAAAAGAAAAACAAAAAAAATAATATTTTTTATAGATTTTTTTATTCATTGCTTTACTTTCCATTTCTTTTGTTGTTGTATCTGAGCTTAATATCACTATGAACATTTTTTAGTCATATATCTATGGTCAATCATCATATAACAGAATACTTGGACAGGTTTCTTTGAAATGGTTTAGCAGGCCTTAGTGTATGCGTACTATCACATTCATATTCAATGACACTTCAATGAGCATACACAGATGCACATCAATATCTTCATTGGTTATCTTTGTGATCAATACCAACTTTCCATGAGCTGGTTCATTTGTTTTCTTTTCATATGCACAATATGTCAACTTGCCACGAAGCAGATTCATAATTGAAACAAAAGCCCATGATAAGACAGGTATCCAGATTGGCACGTGTTTTAGTTGGCATATTCTATCAGTGAATTCTCTGACTTTCTTTCTTTCTTTATATACTGCAACACCCCCTCGCGAGGAGAGGATTACGTATCTGAGCGTGCACGCAGTCTCGCCAAAGCCTTTGCTATTGGCACATGCACTAAATGGGTGTAGGTGAAACCTCAGGCCAAATTTAAGCCCTTTTAAACTAATAGTTAGCTGGTGGCTGCATATGATTGCTAGCAAATACATTAAGTAAAACACCACGTGCACTGGCTCAAATAGAATGCAAATAGCAAATGGTATCAGTCAATGCTCAGACGCACCTGAGCATGCGTGCAGTCTCACCAGAGCCTTCACTGCTCTCGCACATGCACAGAAATGGGCGTATATATGGCATATTCTTTCAGTCAATGCCCAGACTAGAAGTAGCACAAATGTAGTCATGTCGTAGCCTTCACTGCTCTCGCACATGCACAAAATGGATGTTTATATGGCATATTATATCAGTCAATGCTCAAACTAGCATTAGCATGCGTGCAGTCTCGCCAGAGCCTACACTGCTCTCGCACATGCACAAAATGGGTGTTTATATGGCACATTCTATCAGTGAATGCTCAAGCTAGCATTAGCATGCGTGCAGTCTCGCCAGAGCCTTCACTGCTCTCGCGCATGCACAAAATGGGCGCACATATGGCATATTCCATCAGTGAATGCTCAGACGCGCCTGAGCGTACATGCAGTCTCACCAGATCCTTCACTGCTCTCGCACATGCACAAAATGGGCGTACACATGGCATATTCCATCAGTAAATGCTCAGACGCGCCTGAACATACATGCAGTCTCGCCAGAGCCTTCACTGCTCTCGCGCATGCTAAAAATGGGCGTACATATGGCATATTTCATCAGTGAATGCTAAGACGTGCCTGAGTATACATGCAGTCTCGCCAGAGCCTTCACTGCTCTCGCACATGCACATTAATGGGTGTACATATGGCATATTCTTTCAGCCAATGCTCAGACTAGAAGAAGCATGCATGCAGTCTTGTCAGAGCCTTTACTGCTCTCGCACATGCACAAAATGGGCATACATTTGGCATATTCCATCATTTAATGCTCAGACGCACCTGACCATACATGCAGTCTCACCAGAGCCTTCACTGCTCTCGCACATGCACAAAATGGGCATACATTTGGCATATTCCATCAGTAAATGCTCAGACGCGCCTGAGCAGACATGCAGTCTCACCAGAGCCTTCACTGCTCTCGAACATGCACATAAATGGGCGTATATATGACATATTCTTTCAGCCAATGCTTAGACTAGAAGTTGCATGCATGCAGTCTTGTCGGTGCCTTCACTACTCTCGCACATGCACAATATTGGCGTACATATGGCATATTCTACCAGTAAATGCTCAGACGCGCATGCGCATGTGTGCAGTCCCACCAGAGCCTTCACTGCTTTCGCATATGCACAAAATGGACATATATATGGGGTTTTCTTTCGGTGAATTCTCAGACGAGCCTTAGCATGCTTGCAGTCTCGCCAGCACATTCACTGCTCTCAAACATGTACAAAATGGGCGTACATATGGCCATATTCAGTGAATTCTCAGAAAAGCCTTAGCATGCATGCACTCTTGTCAGAACCTTCACTGCTCTGGCACATGCACAAAAATACGGGTGTGTATATGCCTTATTTTATCAGTCAATGCTCAGACAAGACTTAGTTTGCGTTCAGTCTCGCCAGAGCAGTCACTGCTCTTCGCCCATGCACAAAATGGGCGTACATATGGCATATTCTTTCAGTGAATGCTCATATGCGCCTGAGCATTGGCGCAGCCTCATCAGACCCTTTGCTGCCCGTACATTGACAAAACGTATGTAGACAAATAATCAGGCCAACATTAAAATCTCTAAAGCCACTTAGTAGCTGTCTATAATGCATGTTAACAGGTCGAATTTAAACATATGCAATAAGTACCAAAATGGTGTGCGATGGCTCAAATATAGTACATATTTAAGGGTATGTTAACGTTTAATCATACGTACATAACAACGTTGAATACACGTTATTTAAGCGATGATTAACTGGCCTCACGGATATATGACAAATGCCAAAGATATAACACGTGTTACTTAGTGTGCATTTCGTCCATAATTTGGTCGTGAAGCTGCGATATGTGACACCCATAATGTTTTGCTGCACATATGTCCTTCACCTCATGCAGAGTTATAATTGGCAAAGGAGATCCAAATGTCTTATGAAGTAACCGCTAGTTTCGCATTTAATTTCTTCTTGTAGAAACAGCTGTCACCCTACAAGTCATTTGGTTCAAAATGTGTTCATATGTCAAACTTTTAAAGGCCAAATATAACATTTTTGACCCATGTACAAGAATAACATAATATTCATCCACTCCCAAATTCGAACCTGTGTGGCCAAATGCATTATTAGCTATGTGTAACATGCTGGGCCAGCACATGAGATTGTGATATTTTTACTGCAGTTTTGAGCAATGGAAGGCTCAATCTCGCCTGTGCATCAGTTCAGACTGGCTTGAGCCTTCATTGCTCACACCCACAAAAGTGGACGTAGATGAAGGCTTATGTAAAAAAAAATAAAGGCTTCTAGCTCCACTAGGTAGCTGTACATGCATATTTATGGAACAACAACGCATATGCGATATGTAGCCAGATCTCATGTGCTGACTCAAATATTGTACGTAGGTGTACGTTAATCATTAACTTAACGACAGTGTTGAATCCACGTTGTTTGGATAGTGATTTATTTTCTCACCAATATGAGATCAATAACAAAGGTGTACACATCACTCATTAGGTGAGTGGGCACTTTGTCCAAGTCACTAGATTGCATGCAACATTGACATGGCATTATTTCACCGTTGGGCTCAGAAGGTGTTAGTACACAAATACAGTCTTCCAGTTTGGTAGCCCACGAAAATAGTACCTTTAGAAATTTAGCACTTGCCGTTTCTGGGCCCTTTATGGCGTAAATGGGTGCTTTATTCGACTTCAAATGTACATGTGATTCAACATTGGTCTATGTTTGTCAGGCTGATGCAGAAAAATGCATCTTTGTGTGGACTATTTTGTCACAGACTCCCCGACGCACTCCCCAGGTAACGTATGACGCCGGTCGGATTTCAGCCCGGATTTTTTTACTGTTTCTCAAGGAACGGAGAATGCTGAGAAAACGAGATTATCAAGGTAGGTTGTCTTTTCACTTTTTTGATAGGTGAATGACATATCTTGCCACTCACAGGCAGAAAAAAAGTCCAAGCAATGTCCTGGAAAAATTTGTAGATGCTCGAATTATGCCTTTTTACATAGAGTTGAATGGGACCGATTAATTGTGCACCGAACCCAGAATAGACAGTCAGTGTATCTTTTTGTGCGCATAACGAACAGTAGTACACTCAATTAAAAGTTTAACTGCCATAGTTCGCACCTAATGCATAACCGTAGAATCATTTTCTGCGTTTGATTAACCTAACATACCATCGCCTTTCCCAATTGTTATTAGCTGAACGTCCAGCTGGAGAGAGCCTTTAAAAATGGACCTCCAGCTGGATAGGGACACCTTGAAAAAGAAAAGGACAAAGGGAAATAGTAAAAAAAACTTAAAAAAAAGGAAATTAAAAAAAAGGCCTTTCCTTACGAATCCTCCATCGGAGAAATTCGTTTGATGACAAGACCTAGCATCAGGTCTCGTCATTAAACCGTCCAAATGAGTTTTGGACAGTCTAGGTAAACACATAAATTTAACAAGCTGTGTTTCACTTGACTTAAATACAGAGAAATTATTAGTTTATTTTGGTAAAATAAAAAGCTGTTTTAGATCAATCAGATATCAGCTTAAATTTTATGTATTCTTCAATTAGGAAAATAAGACAAAGTGCATGTTTTTAAATCATGTTTCATTAGAAAGATTTGTTTGCTTGTAACTAGTTTGAGTTTGGGTTTGAAAATCACACATGAGTAATGCCCCTTAACACTTTAACAATTTGTATTTAGATGTATTGTATACCTATGGTTTAATGAGCCCAGATAGCTGAGGGGTTTAGTGAGCCAGCCTAATGCATATAGAATACTAGAATACCCTGATGGTACAGGTTCGAATCCTGTGAAAAAGAAAAACAAAAAAAATAATATTTTTTATAGATTTTTTTATTCATTGCTTTACTTTCCATTTCTTTTGTTGTTGTATCTGAGCTTAATATCACTATGAACAATTTTTAGTCATATATCTATGGTCAATCATCATATAACAGAATACTTGGACAGGTTTCTTTGAAATGGTTTAGCAGGCCTTAGTGTATGCGTACTATCACATTCATATTCAATGACACTTCAATGAGCATACACAGATGCACATCAATATCTTCATTGGTTATCTTTGTGATCAATACCAACTTTCCATGAGCTGGTTCATTTGTTTTCTTTTCATATGCACAATATGTCAACTTGCCACGAAGCAGATTCATAATTGAAACAAAAGCCCATGATAAGACAGGTATCCAGATTGGCACGTGTTTTAGTTGGCATATTCTATCAGTGAATTCTCTGACTTTCTTTCTTTCTTTATATACTGCAACACCCCCTCGCGAGGAGAGGATTACGTATCTGAGCGTGCACGCAGTCTCGCCAAAGCCTTTGCTATTGGCACATGCACTAAATGGGTGTAGGTGAAACCTCAGGCCAAATTTAACCCTTTTAAACTAATAGTTAGCTGGTGGCTGCATATGATTGCTAGCAAATACATTAAGTAAAACACCACGTGCACTGGCTCAAATAGAATGCAAATAGCAAATGGTATCAGTCAATGCTCAGACGCACCTGAGCATGCGTGCAGTCTCACCAGAGCCTTCACTGCTCTCGCACATGCACAGAAATGGGCGTATATATGGCATATTCTTTCAGTCAATGCCCAGACTAGAAGTAGCACAAATGTAGTCATGTCGTAGCCTTCACTGCTCTCGCACATGCACAAAATGGATGTTTATATGGCATATTATATCAGTCAATGCTCAAACTAGCATTAGCATGCGTGCAGTCTCGCCAGAGCCTACACTGCTCTCGCACATGCACAAAATGGGTGTTTATATGGCACATTCTATCAGTGAATGCTCAAGCTAGCATTAGCATGCGTGCAGTCTCGCCAGAGCCTTCACTGCTCTCGCGCATGCACAAAATGGGCGCACATATGGCATATTCCATCAGTGAATGCTCAGACGCGCCTGAGCGTACATGCAGTCTCACCAGATCCTTCACTGCTCTCGCACATGCACAAAATGGGCGTACACATGGCATATTCCATCAGTAAATGCTCAGACGCGCCTGAACATACATGCAGTCTCGCCAGAGCCTTCACTGCTCTCGCGCATGCTAAAAATGGGCGTACATATGGCATATTTCATCAGTGAATGCTAAGACGTGCCTGAGTATACATGCAGTCTCGCCAGAGCCTTCACTGCTCTCGCACATGCACATTAATGGGTGTACATATGGCATATTCTTTCAGCCAATGCTCAGACTAGAAGAAGCATGCATGCAGTCTTGTCAGAGCCTTTACTGCTCTCGCACATGCACAAAATGGGCATACATTTGGCATATTCCATCATTTAATGCTCAGACGCACCTGACCATACATGCAGTCTCACCAGAGCCTTCACTGCTCTCGCACATGCACAAAAAGGGCATACATTTGGCATATTCCATCAGTAAATGCTCAGACGCGCCTGAGCAGACATGCAGTCTCACCAGAGCCTTCACTGCTCTCGAACATGCACATAAATGGGCGTATATATGACATATTCTTTCAGCCAATGCTTAGACTAGAAGTTGCATGCATGCAGTCTTGTCGGTGCCTTCACTACTCTCGCACATGCACAATATTGGCGTACATATGGCATATTCTACCAGTAAATGCTCAGACGCGCATGCGCATGTGTGCAGTCCCACCAGAGCCTTCACTGCTTTCGCATATGCACAAAATGGACATATATATGGGGTTTTCTTTCGGTGAATTCTCAGACGAGCCTTAGCATGCTTGCAGTCTCGCCAGCACATTCACTGCTCTCAAACATGTACAAAATGGGCGTACATATGGCCATATTCAGTGAATTCTCAGAAAAGCCTTAGCATGCATGCACTCTTGTCAGAACCTTCACTGCTCTGGCACATGCACAAAAATACGGGTGTGTATATGCCTTATTTTATCAGTCAATGCTCAGACAAGACTTAGTTTGCGTTCAGTCTCGCCAGAGCAGTCACTGCTCTTCGCCCATGCACAAAATGGGCGTACATATGGCATATTCTTTCAGTGAATGCTCATATGCGCCTGAGCATTGGCGCAGCCTCATCAGACCCTTTGCTGCCCGTACATTGACAAAACGTATGTAGACAAATAATCAGGCCAACATTAAAATCTCTAAAGCCACTTAGTAGCTGTCTATAATGCATGTTAACAGGTCGAATTTAAACATATGCAATAAGTACCAAAATGGTGTGCGATGGCTCAAATATAGTACATATTTAAGGGTATGTTAACGTTTAATCATACGTACATAACAACGTTGAATACACGTTATTTAAGCGATGATTAACTGGCCTCACGGATATATGACAAATGCCAAAGATATAACACGTGTTACTTAGTGTGCATTTCGTCCATAATTTGGTCGTGAAGCTGCGATATGTGACACCCATAATGTTTTGCTGCACATATGTCCTTCACCTCATGCAGAGTTATAATTGGCAAAGGAGATCCAAATGTCTTATGAAGTAACCGCTAGTTTCGCATTTAATTTCTTCTTGTAGAAACAGCTGTCACCCTACAAGTCATTTGGTTCAAAATGTGTTCATATGTCAAACTTTTAAAGGCCAAATATAACATTTTTGACCCATGTACAAGAATAACATAATATTCATCCACTCCCAAATTCGAACCTGTGTGGCCAAATGCATTATTAGCTATGTGTAACATGCTGGGCCAGCACATGAGATTGTGATATTTTTACTGCAGTTTTGAGCAATGGAAGGCTCAATCTCGCCTGTGCATCAGTTCAGACTGGCTTGAGCCTTCATTGCTCACACCCACAAAAGTGGACGTAGATGAAGGCTTATGTAAAAAAAAATAAAGGCTTCTAGCTCCACTAGGTAGCTGTACATGCATATTTATGGAACAACAACGCATATGCGATATGTAGCCAGATCTCATGTGCTGACTCAAATATTGTACGTAGGTGTACGTTAATCATTAACTTAACGACAGTGTTGAATCCACGTTGTTTGGATAGTGATTTATTTTCTCACCAATATGAGATCAATAACAAAGGTGTACACATCACTCATTAGGTGAGTGGGCACTTTGTCCAAGTCACTAGATTGCATGCAACATTGACATGGCATTATTTCACCGTTGGGCTCAGAAGGTGTTAGTACACAAATACAGTCTTCCAGTTTGGTAGCCCACGAAAATAGTACCTTTAGAAATTTAGCACTTGCCGTTTCTGGGCCCTTTATGGCGTAAATGGGTGCTTTATTCGACTTCAAATGTACATGTGATTCAACATTGGTCTATGTTTGTCAGGCTGATGCAGAAAAATGCATCTTTGTGTGGACTATTTTGTCACAGACTCCCCGACGCACTCCCCAGGTAACGTATGACGCCGGTCGGATTTCAGCCCGGATTTTTTTACTGTTTCTCAAGGAACGGAGAATGCTGAGAAAACGAGATTATCAAGGTAGGTTGTCTTTTCACTTTTTTGATAGGTGAATGACATATCTTGCCACTCACAGGCAGAAAAAAAGTCCAAGCAATGTCCTGGAAAAATTTGTAGATGCTCGAATTATGCCTTTTTACATAGAGTTGAATGGGACCGATTAATTGTGCACCGAACCCAGAATAGACAGTCAGTGTATCTTTTTGTGCGCATAACGAACAGTAGTACACTCAATTAAAAGTTTAACTGCCATAGTTCGCACCTAATGCATAACCGTAGAATCATTTTCTGCGTTTGATTAACCTAACATACCATCGCCTTTCCCAATTGTTATTAGCTGAACGTCCAGCTGGAGAGAGCCTTTAAAAATGGACCTCCAGCTGGATAGGGACACCTTGAAAAAGAAAAGGACAAAGGGAAATAGTAAAAAAAACTTAAAAAAAAGGAAATTAAAAAAAAGGCCTTTCCTTACGAATCCTCCATCGGAGAAATTCGTTTGATGACAAGACCTAGCATCAGGTCTCGTCATTAAACCGTCCAAATGAGTTTTGGACAGTCTAGGTAAACACATAAATTTAACAAGCTGTGTTTCACTTGACTTAAATACAGAGAAATTATTAGTTTATTTTGGTAAAATAAAAAGCTGTTTTAGATCAATCAGATATCAGCTTAAATTTTATGTATTCTTCAATTAGGAAAATAAGACAAAGTGCATGTTTTTAAATCATGTTTCATTAGAAAGATTTGTTTGCTTGTAACTAGTTTGAGTTTGGGTTTGAAAATCACACATGAGTAATGCCCCTTAACACTTTAACAATTTGTATTTAGATGTATTGTATACCTATGGTTTAATGAGCCCAGATAGCTGAGGGGTTTAGTGAGCCAGCCTAATGCATATAGAATACTAGAATACCCTGATGGTACAGGTTCGAATCCTGTGAAAAAGAAAAACAAAAAAAATAATATTTTTTATAGATTTTTTTATTCATTGCTTTACTTTCCATTTCTTTTGTTGTTGTATCTGAGCTTAATATCACTATGAACAATTTTTAGTCATATATCTATGGTCAATCATCATATAACAGAATACTTGGACAGGTTTCTTTGAAATGGTTTAGCAGGCCTTAGTGTATGCGTACTATCACATTCATATTCAATGACACTTCAATGAGCATACACAGATGCACATCAATATCTTCATTGGTTATCTTTGTGATCAATACCAACTTTCCATGAGCTGGTTCATTTGTTTTCTTTTCATATGCACAATATGTCAACTTGCCACGAAGCAGATTCATAATTGAAACAAAAGCCCATGATAAGACAGGTATCCAGATTGGCACGTGTTTTAGTTGGCATATTCTATCAGTGAATTCTCTGACTTTCTTTCTTTCTTTATATACTGCAACACCCCCTCGCGAGGAGAGGATTACGTATCTGAGCGTGCACGCAGTCTCGCCAAAGCCTTTGCTATTGGCACATGCACTAAATGGGTGTAGGTGAAACCTCAGGCCAAATTTAAGCCCTTTTAAACTAATAGTTAGCTGGTGGCTGCATATGATTGCTAGCAAATACATTAAGTAAAACACCACGTGCACTGGCTCAAATAGAATGCAAATAGCAAATGGTATCAGTCAATGCTCAGACGCACCTGAGCATGCGTGCAGTCTCACCAGAGCCTTCACTGCTCTCGCACATGCACAGAAATGGGCGTATATATGGCATATTCTTTCAGTCAATGCCCAGACTAGAAGTAGCACAAATGTAGTCATGTCGTAGCCTTCACTGCTCTCGCACATGCACAAAATGGATGTTTATATGGCATATTATATCAGTCAATGCTCAAACTAGCATTAGCATGCGTGCAGTCTCGCCAGAGCCTACACTGCTCTCGCACATGCACAAAATGGGTGTTTATATGGCACATTCTATCAGTGAATGCTCAAGCTAGCATTAGCATGCGTGCAGTCTCGCCAGAGCCTTCACTGCTCTCGCGCATGCACAAAATGGGCGCACATATGGCATATTCCATCAGTGAATGCTCAGACGCGCCTGAGCGTACATGCAGTCTCACCAGATCCTTCACTGCTCTCGCACATGCACAAAATGGGCGTACACATGGCATATTCCATCAGTAAATGCTCAGACGCGCCTGAACATACATGCAGTCTCGCCAGAGCCTTCACTGCTCTCGCGCATGCTAACAATGGGCGTACATATGGCATATTTCATCAGTGAATGCTAAGACGTGCCTGAGTATACATGCAGTCTCGCCAGAGCCTTCACTGCTCTCGCACATGCACATTAATGGGCGTACATATGGCATATTCTTTCAGCCAATGCTCAGACTAGAAGAAGCATGCATGCAGTCTTGTCAGAGCCTTTACTGCTCTCGCACATGCACAAAATGGGCATACATTTGGCATATTCCATCATTTAATGCTCAGACGCACCTGACCATACATGCAGTCTCACCAGAGCCTTCACTGGTCTCGCACATGCACAAAATGGGCATACATTTGGCATATTCCATCAGTAAATGCTCAGACGCGCCTGAGCAGACATGCAGTCTCACCAGAGCCTTCACTGCTCTCGAACATGCACATAAATGGGCGTATATATGACATATTCTTTCAGCCAATGCTTAGACTAGAAGTTGCATGCATGCAGTCTTGTCGGTGCCTTCACTACTCTCGCACATGCACAATATTGGCGTACATATGGCATATTCTACCAGTAAATGCTCAGACGCGCATGCGCATGTGTGCAGTCCCACCAGAGCCTTCACTGCTTTCGCATATGCACAAAATGGACATATATATGGGGTTTTCTTTCCGTGAATTCTCAGACGAGCCTTAGCATGCTTGCAGTCTCGCCAGCGCATTCACTGCTCTCAAACATGTACAAAATGGGCGTACATATGGCCTTATTCAGTGAATTCTCAGAAAAGCCTTAGCATGCATGCACTCTTGTCAGAACCTTCACTGCTCTGGCACATGCACAAAAATACGGGTGTGTATATGCCTTATTTTATCAGTCAATGCTCAGACAAGACTTAGTTTGCGTTCAGTCTCGCCAGAGCAGTCACTGCTCTTCGCCCATGCACAAAATGGGCGTACATATGGCATATTCTTTCAGTGAATGCTCATATGCGCCTGAGCATTGGCGCAGCCTCATCAGACCCTTTGCTGCCCGTACATTGACAAAACGTATGTAGACAAATAATCAGGCCAACATTAAAATCTCTAAAGCCACTTAGTAGCTGTCTATAATGCATGTTAACAGGTCGAATTTAAACATATGCAATAAGTACCAAAATGGTGTGCGATGGCTCAAATATAGTACATATTTAAGGGTATGTTAACGTCCAATCATACGTACATAACAACGTTGAATACACGTTATTTAAGCGATGATTAGCTGGCCTCACGGATATATGACAAATGCCAAAGATATAACACGTGTTACTTAGTGTGCATTTCGTCCATAATTTGGTCGTGAAGCTGCGATATGTGACACCCATAATGTTTTGCTGCACATATGTCCTTCACCTCATGCAGAGTTATAATTGGCAAAGGAGATCCGAATGTCTTATGAAGTAACCGCTAGTTTCGCATTTAATTTCTTCTTGTAGAAACAGCTGTCACCCTACAAGTCATTTGGTTCAAAATGTGTTCATATGTCAAACTTTTAAAGGCCAAATATAACATTTTTGACCCATGTACAAGAATAACATAATATTCGTCCACTCCCAAATTCGAACCTGTGTGGCCAAATGCATTATTAGCTATGTGTAACATGCTGGGCCAGCACATGAGATTGTGATATTTTTACTGCAGTTTTGAGCAATGGAAGGCTCAATCTCGCCTGTGCATCAGTTCAGACTGGCTTGAGCCTTCATTGCTCACACCCACAAAAGTGGACGTAGATGAAGGCTTATGTAAAAAAATAAAGGCTTCTAGCTCCACTAGGTAGCTGTACATGCATATTTATGGAACAACAACGCATATGCGATATGTAGCCAGATCTCATGTGCTGACTCAAATATTGTACGTAGGTGTACGTTAATCATTAACTTAACGACAGTGTTGAATCCACGTTGTTTGAATAGTGATTTATTTTCTCACCAATATGAGATCAATAACAAAGGTGTACACATCACTCATTAGGTGAGTGGGCACTTTGTCCAAGTCACTAGATTGCATGTAACATTGACATGGCATTATTTCACCGTTGGGCTCAGAAGGTGTTAGTACACAAATACAGTCTTCCAGTTTGGTAGCCCACGAAAATAGTACCTTTAGAAATTTAGCACTTGCCGTTTCTGGGCCCTTTATGGCGTAAATGGGTGCTTTATTCGACTTCAAATGTACATGTGATTCAACATTGGTCTATGTTTGTCAGGCTGATGCAGAAAAATGCATCTTTGTGTGGACTATTTTGTCACAGACTCCCCGACGCACTCCCCAGGTAACGTATGACGCCGGTCGGATTTCAGCCCGGATTTTTTTACTGTTTCTCAAGGAACGGAGAATGCTGAGAAAACGAGATTATCAAGGTAGGTTGTCTTTTCACTTTTTTGATAGGTGAATGACATATCTTGCCACTCACAGGCAGAAAAAAAAGTCCAAGCAATGTCCTGGAAAAATTTGTAGATGCTCGAATTATGCCTTTTTACATAGAGTTGAATGGGACCGATTAATTGTGCACCCAACCCAGAATAGACAGTCAGTGTATCTTTTTGTGCGCATAACGAACAGTAGTACACTCAATTAAAAGTTTAACTGCCATAGTTCGCACCTAATGCATAACCGTAGAATCATTTTCTGCGTTTGATTAACCTAACATACCATCACCTTTCCCAATTGTTATTAGCTGAACGTCCAGCTGGAGAGAGCCTTTAAAAATGGACCTCCAGCTGGATAGGGACACCTTGAAAAAGAAAAGGACAAAGGGAAATAGTAAAAAAAAACTTAAAAAAAAGGAAATTAAAAAAAAGGCCTTTCCTTACGAATCCTCCATCGGAGAAATTCGTTTGATGACAAGACCTAGCATCAGGTCTCGTCATTAAACCGTCCAAATGAGTTTTGGACAGTCTAGGTAAACACATAAATTTAACAAGCTGTGTTTCACTTGACTTAAATACAGAGAAATTATTAGTTTATTTTGGTAAAATAAAAAGCTGTTTTAGATCAATCAGATATCAGCTTAAATTTTATGTATTCTTCAATTAGGAAAATAAGACAAAGTGCATGTTTTTAAATCATGTTTCATTAGAAAGATTTGTTTGCTTGTAACTAGTTTGAGTTTGGGTTTGAAAATCACACATGAGTAATGCCCCTTAACACTTTAACAATTTGTATTTAGATGTATTGTATACCTATGGTTTAATGAGCCCAGATAGCTGAGGGGTTTAGTGAGCCAGCCTAATGCATATAGAATACTAGAATACCCTGATGGTACAGGTTCGAATCCTGTGAAAAAGAAAAACAAAAAAAAATAATATTTTTTATAGATTTTTTTATTCATTGCTTTACTTTCCATTTCTTTTGTTGTTGTATCTGAGCTTAATATCACTATGAACAATTTTTAGTCATATATCTATGGTCAATCATCATATAACAGAATACTTGGACAGGTTTCTTTGAAATGGTTTAGCAGGCCTTAGTGTATGCGTACTATCACATTCATATTCAATGACACTTCAATGAGCATACACAGATGCACATCAATATCTTCATTGGTTATCTTTGTGATCAATACCAACTTTCCATAAGCTGGTTCATTTGTTTTCTTTTCATATGCACAATATGTCAACTTGCCACGAAGCAGATTCATAATTGAAACAAAAGCCCATGATAAGACAGGTATCCAGATTGGCACGTGTTTTAGTTGGCATATTCTATCAGTGAATTCTCTGACTTTCTTTCTTTCTTTATATACTGCAACACCCCCTCGCGAGGAGAGGAGTACGTATCTGAGCGTGCACGCAGTCTCGCCAAAGCCTTTGCTATTGGCACATGCACTAAATGGGTGTAGGTGAAACCTCAGGCCAAATTTAAGCCCTTTTAAACTAATAGTTAGCTGGTGGCTGCATATGATTGCTAGCAAATACATTAAGTGAAACACCACGTGCACTGGCTCAAATAGAATGCAAATAGCAAATGGTATCAGTCAATGCTCAGACGCACCTGAGCATGCGTGCAGTCTCACCAGAGCCTTCACTGCTCTCGCACATGCACAGAAATGGGCGTATATATGGCATATTCTTTCAGTCAATGCTCAGACTAGAAGTAGCACAAATGTAGTCATGTCGTAGCCTTCACTGCTCTCGCACATGCACAAAATGGATGTTTATATGGCATATTATATCAGTCAATGCTCAAACTAGCATTAGCATGCGTGCAGTCTCGCCAGAGCCTACACTGCTCTCGCACGTGCACAAAATGGGTGTTTATATGGCACATTCTATCAGTGAATGCTCAAGCTAGCATTAGCATGCGTGCAGTCTCGCCAGAGCCTTCACTGCTCTCGCGCATGCACAAAATGGGCGCACATATGGCATATTCCATCAGTGAATGCTCAGACGCGCCTGAGCGTACATGCAGTCTCACCAGATCCTTCACTGCTCTCGCACATGCACAAAATGGGCGTACACATGGCATATTCCATCAGTAAATGCTCAGACGCGCCTGAACATACATGCAGTCTCGCCAGAGCCTTCACTGCTCTCGCGCATGCTAAAAATGGGCGTACATATGGCATATTTCATCAGTGAATGCTAAGACGTGCCTGAGTATACATGCAGTCTCGCCAGAGCCTTCACTGCTCTCGCACATGCACATTAATGGGTGTACATATGGCATATTCTTTCAGCCAATGCTCAGACTAGAAGAAGCATGCATGCAGTCTTGTCAGAGCCTTTACTGCTCTCGCACATGCACAAAATGGGCATACATTTGGCATATTCCATCATTTAATGCTCAGACGCACCTGACCATACATGCAGTCTCACCAGAGCCTTCACTGCTCTCGCACATGCACAAAATGGGCATACATTTGGCATATTCCATCAGTAAATGCTCAGACGCGCCTGAGCAGACATGCAGTCTCACCAGAGCCTTCACTGCTCTCGAACATGCACATAAATGGGCGTATATATGACATATTCTTTCAGCCAATGCTTAGACTAGAAGTTGCATGCATGCAGTCTTGTCGGTGCCTTCACTACTCTCGCACATGCACAATATTGGCGTACATATGGCATATTCTACCAGTAAATGCTCAGACGCGCATGCGCATGTGTGCAGTCCCACCAGAGCCTTCACTGCTTTCGCATATGCACAAAATGGACATATATATGGGGTTTTCTTTCGGTGAATTCTCAGACGAGCCTTAGCATGCTTGCAGTCTCGCCAGCGCATTCACTGCTCTCAAACATGTACAAAATGGGCGTACATATGGCCATATTCAGTGAATTCTCAGAAAAGCCTTAGCATGCATGCACTCTTGTCAGAACCTTCACTGCTCTGGCACATGCACAAAAATACGGGTGTGTATATGCCTTATTTTATCAGTCAATGCTCAGACAAGACTTAGTTTGCGTTCAGTCTCGCCAGAGCAGTCACTGCTCTTCGCCCATGCACAAAATGGGCGTACATATGGCATATTCTTTCAGTGAATGCTCATATGCGCTTGAGCATTGGCGCAGCCTCATCAGACCCTTTGCTGCCCGTACATTGACAAAACGTATGTAGACAAATAATCAGGCCAACATTAAAATCTCTAAAGCCACTTGGTAGCTGTCTATAATGCATGTTAACAGGTCGAATTTAAACATATGCAATAAGTACCAAAATGGTGTGCGATGGCTCAAATATAGTACATATTTAAGGGTATGTTAACGTCCAATCATACGTACATAACAACGTTGAATACACGTTATTTAAGCGATGATTAACTGGCCTCACGGATATGAGACAAATGCCAAAGATATAACACATGTTACTTAGTGTGCATTTCGTCCATAATTTGGTCGTGAAGCTGCGATATGTGACACCCATAATGTTTTGCTGCACATATGTCCTTCACCTCATGCAGAGTTATAATTGGCAAAGGAGATCCGAATGTCTTATGAAGTAACCGCTAGTTTCGCATTTAATTTCTTCTTGTAGAAACAGCTGTCACCCTACAAGTCATTTGGTTCAAAATGTGTTCATATGTCAAACTTTTAAAGGCCAAATATAACATTTTTGACCCATGTACAAGAATAACATAATATTCGTCCACTCCCAAATTCGAACCTGTGTGGCCAAATGCATTATTAGCTATGTGTAACATGCTTGGCCAGCACATGAAATTGTGATATTTTTACTGCAGTTTTGAGCAATGGAAGGCTCAATCTCGCCTGTGCATCAGTTCAGACTGGCTTGAGCCTTCATTGCTCACACCCACAAAAGTGGACGTAGATGAAGGCTTATGTAAAAAAAATAAAGGCTTCTAGCTCCACTAGGTAGCTGTACATGCATATTTATGGAACAACAACGCATATGCGATATGTAGCCAGATCTCATGTGCTGACTCAAATATTGTACGTAGGTGTACGTTAATCATTAACTTAACGGCAGTGTTGAATCCACGTTGTTTGGATAGTGATTTATTTTCTCACCAATATGAGATCAATAACAAAGGTGTACACATCACTCATTAGGTGAGTGGGCACTTTGTCCAAGTCACTAGATTGCATGCAACATTGACATGGCATTATTTCACCGTTGGGCTCAGAAGGTGTTAGTACACAAATACAGTCTTCCAGTTTGGTAGCCCACGAAAATAGTACCTTTAGAAATTTAGCACTTGCCGTTTCTGGGCCCTTTATGGCGTAAATGGGTGCTTTATTCGACTTCAAATGTACATGTGATTCATCATTGGTCTATGTTTGTCAGGCTGATGCAGAAAAATGCATCTTTGTGTGGACTATTTTGTCACAGACTCCCCGACGCACTCCCCAGGTAACGTATGACGCCGGTCGGATTTCAGCCCGGATTTTTTTACTGTTTCTCAAGGAACGGAGAATGCTGAGAAAACGAGGTTATCAAGGTAGGTTGTCTTTTCACTTTTTTGATAGGTGAATGACATATCTTGCCACTCACAGGCAGAAAAAAAGTCCAAGCAATGTCCTGGAAAAATTTGTAGATGCTCGAATTATGCCTTTTTACATAGAGTTGAATGGGACCGATTAATTGTGCACCGAACCCAGAATAGACAGTCAGTGTATCTTTTTGTGCGCATAACGAACAGTAGTACACTCAATTAAAAGTTTAACTGCCATAGTTCGCACCTAATGCATAACCGTAGAATCATTTTCTGCGTTTGATAAACCTAACATACCATCGCCTTTCCCAATTGTTATTAGCTGAACGTCCAGCTGGAGAGAGCCTTTAAAAATGGACCTCCAGCTGGATAGGGACACCTTGAAAAAGAAAAGGACAAAGGGAAATAGTAAAAAAAACTTAAAAAAAAGGAAATAAAAAAAGGCCTTTCCTTACGAATCCTCCATCGGAGAAATTCGTTTGATGACAAGACCTAGCATCAGGTCTCGTCATTAAACCGTCCAAATGAGTTTTGGACAGTCTAGGTAAAACACATAAATTTAACAAGCTGTGTTTCACTTGACTTAAATACAGAGAAATTATTAGTTTATTTTGGTAAAATAAAAAGCTGTTTTAGATCAATCAGATATCAGCTTAAATTTTATGTATTCTTCAATTAGGAAAATAAGACAAAGTGCATGTTTTTAAATCATGTTTCATTAGAAAGATTTGTTTGCTTGTAACTAGTTTGAGTTTGGGTTTGAAAATCACACATGAGTAATGCCCCTTAACACTTTAACAATTTGTATTTAGATGTATTGTATACCTATGGTTTAATGAGCCCAGATAGCTGAGGGGTTTAGTGAGCCAGCCTAATGCATATAGAATACTAGAATACCCTGATGGTACAGGTTCGAATCCTGTGAAAAAGAAAAACAAAAAAAATAATATTTTTTATAGATTTTTTTATTCATTGCTTTACTTTCCATTTCTTTTGTTGTTGTATCTGAGCTTAATATCACTATGAACAATTTTTTAGTCATATATCTATGGTCAATCATCATATAACAGAATACTTGGACAGGTTTCTTTGAAATGGTTTAGCAGGCCTTAGTGTATGCGTACTATCACATTCATATTCAATGACACTTCAATGAGCATACACAGATGCACATCAATATCTTCATTGGGTATCTTTGTGATCAATACCAACTTTCCATGAGCTGGTTCATTTGTTTTCTTTTCATATGCACAATATGTCAACTTGCCACGAAGCAGATTCATAATTGAAACAAAAGCCCATGATAAGACAGGTATCCAGATTGGCACGTGTTTTAGTTGGCATATTCTATCAGTGAATTCTCTGACTTTCTTTCTTTCTTTATATACTGCAACACCCCCTCGCGAGGAGAGGATTACGTATC
Source organism: Loripinus fragilis (assembly GCA_964019695.1). Classification (NCBI taxonomy): domain Eukaryota; kingdom Metazoa; phylum Mollusca; class Bivalvia; order Lucinida; family Lucinidae; genus Loripinus; species Loripinus fragilis. Next base: position 73,362,376 of record OZ026527.1, on the reverse strand, counting down.
TGAGCGTGCACGCAGTCTCGCCAAAGCCTTTGCTATTGGCACATGCACTAAATGGGTGTAGGTGAAACCTCAGGCCAAATTTAAGCCCTTTTAAACTAATAGTTAGCTGGTGGCTGCATATGATTGCTAGCAAATACATTAAGTAAAACACCACGTGCACTGGCTCAAATAGAATGCAAATAGCAAATGGTATAAGTCAATGCTCAGACGCACCTGAGCATGCGTGCAGTCTCACCAGAGCCTTCACTGCTCTCGCACATGCACAGAAATGGGCGTATATATGGCATATTCTTTCAGTCAATGCCCAGACTAGAAGTAGCACAAATGTAGTCATGTCGTAGCCTTCACTGCTCTCGCACATGCACAAAATGGATGTTTATATGGCATATTATATCAGTCAATGCTCAAACTAGCATTAGCATGCGTGCAGTCTCGCCAGAGCCTACACTGCTCTCGCACATGCACAAAATGGGTGTTTATATGGCACATTCTATCAGTGAATGCTCAAGCTAGCATTAGCATGCGTGCAGTCTCGCCAGAGCCTTCACTGCTCTCGCGCATGCACAAAATGGGCGCACATATGGCATATTCCATCAGTGAATGCTCAGACGCGCCTGAGCGTACATGCAGTCTCACCAGATCCTTCACTGCTCTCGCACATGCACAAAATGGGCGTACACATGGCATATTCCATCAGTAAATGCTCAGACGCGCCTGAACATACATGCAGTCTCGCCAGAGCCTTCACTGCTCTCGCGCATGCTAAAAATGGGCGTACATATGGCATATTTCATCAGTGAATGCTAAGACGTGCCTGAGTATACATGCAGTCTCGCCAGAGCCTTCACTGCTCTCGCACATGCACATTAATGGGTGTACATATGGCATATTCTTTCAGCCAATGCTCAGACTAGAAGAAGCATGCATGCAGTCTTGTCAGAGCCTTTACTGCTCTCGCACATGCACAAAATGGGCATACATTTGGCATATTCCATCATTTAATGCTCAGACGCACCTGACCATACATGCAGTCTCACCAGAGCCTTCACTGCTCTCGCACATGCACAAAATGGGCATTCATTTGGCATATTCCATCAGTAAATGCTCAGACGCGCCTGAGCAGACATGCAGTCTCACCAGAGCCTTCACTGCTCTCGAACATGCACATAAATGGGCGTATATATGACATATTCTTTCAGCCAATGCTTAGACTAGAAGTTGCATGCAAGCAGTCTTGTCGGTGCCTTCACTACTCTCGCACATGCACAATATAGGCGTACATATGGCATATTCTACCAGTAAATGCTCAGACGCGCATGCGCATGTGTGCAGTCCCACCAGAGCCTTCACTGCTTTCGCATATGCACAAAATGGACATATATATGGGGTTTTCTTTCGGTGAATTCTCAGACGAGCCTTAGCATGCTTGCAGTCTCGCCAGCGCATTCACTGCTCTCAAACATGTACAAAATGGGCGTACATATGGCCATATTCAGTGAATTCTCAGAAAAGCCTTAGCATGCATGCACTCTTGTCAGAACCTTCACTGCTCTGGCACATGCACAAAAATACGGGTGTGTATATGCCTTATTTTATCAGTCAATGCTCAGACAAGACTTAGTTTGCGTTCAGTCTCGCCAGAGCAGTCACTGCTCTTCGCCCATGCACAAAATGGGCGTACATATGGCATATTCTTTCAGTGAATGCTCATATGCGCCTGAGCATTGGCGCAGCCTCATCAGACCCTTTGCTGCCCGTACATTGACAAAACGTATGTAGACAAATAATCAGGCCAACATTAAAATCTCTAAAGCCACTTGGTAGCTGTCTATAATGCATGTTAACAGGTCGAATTTAAACATATGCAATAAGTACCAAAATGGTGTGCGATGGCTCAAATATAGTACATATTTAAGGGTATGTTAACGTCCAATCATACGTACATAACAACGTTGAATACACGTTATTTAAGCGATGATTAACTGGCCTCACGGATATGAGACAAATGCCAAAGATATAACACGTGTTACTTAGTGTGCATTTCGTCCATAATTTGGTCGTGAAGCTGCGATATGTGACACCCATAATGTTTTGCTGCACATATGTCCTTCACCTCATGCAGAGTTATAATTGGCAAAGGAGATCCGAATGTCTTATGAAGTAACCGCTAGTTTCGCATTTAATTTCTTCTTGTAGAAACAGCTGTCACCCTACAAGTCATTTGGTTCAAAATGTGTTCATATGTCAAACTTTTAAAGGCCAAATATAACATTTTTGACCCATGTACAAGAATAACATAATATTCGTCCACTCCCAAATTCGAACCTGTGTGGCCAAATGCATTATTAGCTATGTGTAACATGCTGGGCCAGCACATGAGATTGTGATATTTTTACTGCAGTTTTGAGCAATGGAAGGCTCAATCTCGCCTGTGCATCAGTTCAGACTGGCTTGAGCCTTCATTGCTCACACCCACAAAAGTGGACGTAGATGAAGGCTTATGTAAAAAAAAAAAAAGGCTTCTAGCTCCACTAGGTAGCTGTACATGCATATTTATGGAACAACAACGCATATGCGATATGTAGCCAGATCTCATGTGCTGACTCAAATATTGTACGTAGGTGTACGTTAATCATTAACTTAACGACAGTGTTGAATCCACGTTGTTTGGATAGTGATTTATTTTCTCACCAATATGAGATCAATAACAAAGGTGTACACATCACTCATTAGGTGAGTGGGCACTTTGTCCAAGTCACTAGATTGCATGCAACATTGACATGGCATTATTTCACCGTTGGGCTCAGAAGGTGTTAGTACACAAATACAGTCTTCCAGTTTGGTAGCCCACGAAAATAGTACCTTTAGAAATTTAGCACTTGCCGTTTCTGGGCCCTTTATGGCGTAAATGGGTGCTTTATTCGACTTCAAATGTACATGTGATTCAACATTGGTCTATGTTTGTCAGGCTGATGCAGAAAAATGCATCTTTGTGTGGACTATTTTGTCACAGACTCCCCGACGCACTCCCCAGGTAACGTATGACGCCGGTCGGATTTCAGCCCGGATTTTTTTACTGTTTCTCAAGGAACGGAGAATGCTGAGAAAACGAGATTATCAAGGTAGGTTGTCTTTTCACTTTTTTGATAGGTGAATGACATATCTTGCCACTCACAGGCAGAAAAAAAGTCCAAGCAATGTCCTGGAAAAATTTGTAGATGCTCGAATTATGCCTTTTTACATAGAGTTGAATGGGACCGATTAATTGTGCACCGAACCCAGAATAGACAGTCAGTGTATCTTTTTGTGCGCATAACGAACAGTAGTACACTCAATTAAAAGTTTAACTGCCATAGTTCGCACCTAATGCATAACCGTAGAATCATTTTCTGCGTTTGATTAACCTAACATACCATCGCCTTTCCCAATTGTTATTAGCTGAACGTCCAGCTGGAGAGAGCCTTTAAAAATGGACCTCCAGCTGGATAGGGACACCTTGAAAAAGAAAAGGACAAAGGGAAATAGTAAAAAAAACTTAAAAAAAAGGAAATTAAAAAAAAGGCCTTTCCTTACGAATCCTCCATCGGAGAAATTCGTTTGATGACAAGACCTAGCATCAGGTCTCGTCATTAAACCGTCCAAATGAGTTTTGGACAGTCTAGGTAAACACATAAATTTAACAAGCTGTGTTTCACTTGACTTAAATACAGAGAAATTATTAGTTTATTTTGGTAAAATAAAAAGCTGTTTTAGATCAATCAGATATCAGCTTAAATTTTATGTATTCTTCAATTAGGAAAATAAGACAAAGTGCATGTTTTTAAATCATGTTTCATTAGAAAGATTTGTTTGCTTGTAACTAGTTTGAGTTTGGGTTTGAAAATCACACATGAGTAATGCCCCTTAACACTTTAACAATTTGTATTTAGATGTATTGTATACCTATGGTTTAATGAGCCCAGATAGCTGAGGGGTTTAGTGAGCCAGCCTAATGCATATAGAATACTAGAATACCCTGATGGTACAGGTTCGAATCCTGTGAAAAAGAAAAACAAAAAAAATAATATTTTTTATAGATTTTTTTATTCATTGCTTTACTTTCCATTTCTTTTGTTGTTGTATCTGAGCTTAATATCACTATGAACAATTTTTAGTCATATATCTATGGTCAATCATCATATAACAGAATACTTGGACAGGTTTCTTTGAAATGGTTTAGCAGGCCTTAGTGTATGCGTACTATCACATTCATATTCAATGACACTTCAATGAGCATACACAGATGCACATCAATATCTTCATTGGTTATCTTTGTGATCAATACCAACTTTCCATGAGCTGGTTCATTTGTTTTCTTTTCATATGCACAATATGTCAACTTGCCACGAAGCAGATTCATAATTGAAACAAAAGCCCATGATAAGACAGGTATCCAGATTGGCACGTGTTTTAGTTGGCATATTCTATCAGTGAATTCTCTGACTTTCTTTCTTTCTTTATATACTGCAACACCCCCTCGCGAGGAGAGGATTACGTATCTGAGCGTGCACGCAGTCTCGCCAAAGCCTTTGCTATTGGCACATGCACTAAATGGGTGTAGGTGAAACCTCAGGCCAAATTTAAGCCCTTTTAAACTAATAGTTAGCTGGTGGCTGCATATGATTGCTAGCAAATACATTAAGTAAAACACCACGTGCACTGGCTCAAATAGAATGCAAATAGCAAATGGTATCAGTCAATGCTCAGACGCACCTGAGCATGCGTGCAGTCTCACCAGAGCCTTCACTGCTCTCGCACATGCACAGAAATGGGCGTATATATGGCATATTCTTTCAGTCAATGCCCAGACTAGAAGTAGCACAAATGTAGTCATGTCGTAGCCTTCACTGCTCTCGCACATGCACAAAATGGATGTTTATATGGCATATTATATCAGTCAATGCTCAAACTAGCATTAGCATGCGTGCAGTCTCGCCAGAGCCTACACTGCTCTCGCACATGCACAAAATGGGTGTTTATATGGCACATTCTATCAGTGAATGCTCAAGCTAGCATTAGCATGCGTGCAGTCTCGCCAGAGCCTTCACTGCTCTCGCGCATGCACAAAATGGGCGCACATATGGCATATTCCATCAGTGAATGCTCAGACGCGCCTGAGCGTACATGCAGTCTCACCAGATCCTTCACTGCTCTCGCACATGCACAAAATGGGCGTACACATGGCATATTCCATCAGTAAATGCTCAGACGCGCCTGAACATACATGCAGTCTCGCCAGAGCCTTCACTGCTCTCGCGCATGCTAAAAATGGGCGTACATATGGCATATTTCATCAGTGAATGCTAAGACGTGCCTGAGTATACATGCAGTCTCGCCAGAGCCTTCACTGCTCTCGCACATGCACATTAATGGGTGTACATATGGCATATTCTTTCAGCCAATGCTCAGACTAGAAGAAGCATGCATGCAGTCTTGTCAGAGCCTTTACTGCTCTCGCACATGCACAAAATGGGCATACATTTGGCATATTCCATCATTTAATGCTCAGACGCACCTGACCATACATGCAGTCTCACCAGAGCCTTCACTGCTCTCGCACATGCACAAAATGGGCATACATTTGGCATATTCCATCAGTAAATGCTCAGACGCGCCTGAGCAGACATGCAGTCTCACCAGAGCCTTCACTGCTCTCCAACATGCACATAAATGGGCGTATATATGACATATTCTTTCAGCCAATGCTTAGACTAGAAGTTGCATGCATGCAGTCTTGTCGGTGCCTTCACTACTCTCGCACATGCACAATATTGGCGTACATATGGCATATTCTACCAGTAAATGCTCAGACGCGCATGCGCATGTGTGCAGTCCCACCAGAGCCTTCACTGCTTTCGCATATGCACAAAATGGACATATATATGGGGTTTTCTTTCGGTGAATTCTCAGACGAGCCTTAGCATGCTTGCAGTCTCGCCAGCACATTCACTGCTCTCAAACATGTACAAAATGGGCGTACATATGGCCATATTCAGTGAATTCTCAGAAAAGCCTTAGCATGCATGCACTCTTGTCAGAACCTTCACTGCTCTGGCACATGCACAAAAATACGGGTGTGTATATGCCTTATTTTATCAGTCAATGCTCAGACAAGACTTAGTTTGCGTTCAGTCTCGCCAGAGCAGTCACTGCTCTTCGCCCATGCACAAAATGGGCGTACATATGGCATATTCTTTCAGTGAATGCTCATATGCGCTTGAGCATTGGCGCAGCCTCATCAGACCCTTTGCTGCCCGTACATTGACAAAACGTATGTAGACAAATAATCAGGCCAACATTAAAATCTCTAAAGCCACTTGGTAGCTGTCTATAATGCATGTTAACAGGTCGAATTTAAACATATGCAATAAGTACCAAAATGGTGTGCGATGGCTCAAATATAGTACATATTTAAGGGTATGTTAACGTCCAATCATACGTACATAACAACGTTGAATACACGTTATTTAAGCGATGATTAACTGGCCTCACGGATATGAGACAAATGCCAAAGATATAACACATGTTACTTAGTGTGCATTTCGTCCATAATTTGGTCGTGAAGCTGCGATATGTGACACCCATAATGTTTTGCTGCACATATGTCCTTCACCTCATGCAGAGTTATAATTGGCAAAGGAGATCCGAATGTCTTATGAAGTAACCGCTAGTTTCGCATTTAATTTCTTCTTGTAGAAACAGCTGTCACCCTACAAGTCATTTGGTTCAAAATGTGTTCATATGTCAAACTTTTAAAGGCCAAATATAACATTTTTGACCCATGTACAAGAATAACATAATATTCGTCCACTCCCAAATTCGAGCCTGTGTGGCCAAATGCATTATTAGCTATGTGTAACATGCTGGGCCAGCACATGAGATTGTGATATTTTTACTGCAGTTTTGAGCAATGGAAGGCTCAATCTCGCCTGTGCATCAGTTCAGACTGGCTTGAGCCTTCATTGCTCACACCCACAAAAGTGGACGTAGATGAAGGCTTATGTAAAAAAAAAAAGGGGCTTCTAGCTCCACTAGGTAGCTGTACATGTATATTTATGGAACAACAACGCATATGCGATATGTAGCCAGATCTCATGTGCTGACTCAAATATTGTACGTAGGTGTACGTTAATCATTAACTTAACGACAGTGTTGAATCCACGTTGTTTGGATAGTGATTTATTTTCTCACCAATATGAGATCAATAACAAAGGTGTACACATCACTCATTAGGTGAGTGGGCACTTTGTCCAAGTCACTAGATTGCATGCAACATTGACATGGCATTATTTCACCGTTGGGCTCAGAAGGTGTTAGTACACAAATACAGTCTTCCAGTTTGGTAGCCCACGAAAATAGTACCTTTAGAAATTTAGCACTTGCCGTTTCTGGGCCCTTTATGGCGTAAATGGGTGCTTTATTCGACTTCAAATGTGCATGTGATTCAACATTGGTCTATGTTTGTCAGGCTGATGCAGAAAAATGCATCTTTGTGTGGACTATTTTGTCACAGACTCCCCGATGCACTCCCCAGGTAACGTATGACGCCGGTCGGATTTCAGCCCGGATTTTTTTACTGTTTCTCAAGGAACGGAGAATGCTGAGAAAACGAGATTATCACGGTAGGTTGTCTTTTCACTTTTTTGATAGGTGAATGACATATCTTGCCACTCACAGGCAGAAAAAAAGTCCAAGCAATGTCGTGGAAAAATTTGTAGATGCTCGAATTATGCCTTTTTACATAGAGTTGAATGGGACCGATTAATTGTGCACCGAACCTAGAATAGACAGTCAGTGTATCTTTTTGTGCGCATAACGAACAGTAGTACACTCAATTAAAAGTTTAACTGCCATAGTTAGCACCTAATGCATAACCGTAGAATCATTTTCTGCGTTTGATTAACCTAACATACCATCGCCTTTCCCAATTGTTATAAGCTGAACGTCCAGCTGGAGAGAGCCTTTAAAAATGGACCTCCAGCTGGATAGGGACACCTTGAAAAAGAAAAGGACAAAGGGAAATAGTAAAAAAAACTTAAAAAAAAGGAAATAAAAAAAAAAGGCCTTTCCTTACGAATCCTCCATCGGAGAAATTCGTTTGATGACAAGACCTAGCATCAGGTCTCGTCATTAAACCGTCCAAATGAGTTTTGGACAGTCTAGGTAAACACATAAATTTAACAAGCTGTGTTTCACATGACTTAAATACAGAGAAATTATTAGTTTATTTTGGTAAAATAAAAAGCTGTTTTAGATCAATCAGATATCAGCTTAAATTTTATGTATTCTTCAATAGGAAAATAAGACAAAGTGCATGTTTTTAAATCATGTTTCATTAGAAAGATTTGTTTGCTTGTAACTAGTTTGAGTTTGGGTTTGAAAATCACACATGAGTAATGCCCCTTAACACTTTAACAATTTGTATTTAGATGTATTGTATACCTATGGTTTAATGAGCCCAGATAGATGAGGGGTTTAGTGAGCCAGCCTAATGCATATAGAATACTAGAATACCCTGATGGTACAGGTTCGAATCCTGTGAAAAAGAAAAACAAAAAAAATAATATTTTTTATAGATTTTTTTATTCATTGCTTTACTTTCCATTTCTTTTGTTGTTGTATCTGAGCTTAATATCACTATGAAAAATTTTTTAGTCATATATCTATGGTCAATCATCATATAACAGAATACTTGGACAGGTTTCTTTGAAATGGTTTAGCAGGCCTTAGTGTATGCGTACTATCACATTCATATTCAATGACACTTCAATGAGCATACAGAGATGCACATCAATATCTTCATTGGTTATCTTTGTGATCAATACCAACTTTCCATGAGCTGGTTCATTTGTTTTCTTTTCATATGCACAATATGTCAACTTGCCACGAAGCAGATTCATAATTGAAACAAAAGCCCATGATAAGACAGGTATCCAGATTGGCACGTGTTTTAGTTGGCATATTCTATCAGTGAATTCTCTGACTTTCTTTCTTTCTTTATATACTGCAACACCCCCTCGCGAGGAGAGGATTACGTATCTGAGCGTGCACGCAGTCTCGCCAAAGCCTTTGCTATTGGCACATGCACTAAATGGGTGTAGGTGAAACCTCAGGCCAAATTTAAGCCCTTTTAAACTAATAGTTAGCTGGTGGCTGCATATGATTGCTAGCAAATACATTAAGTAAAACACCACGTGCACTGGCTCAAATAGAATGCAAATAGCAAATGGTATCAGTCAATGCTCAGACGCACCTGAGCATGCGTGCAGTCTCACCAGAGCCTTCACTGCTCTCGCACATGCACAGAAATGGGCGTATATATGGCATATTCTTTCAGTCAATGCTCAGACTAGAAGTAGCACAAATGTAGTCATGTCGTAGCCTTCACTGCTCTCGCACATGCACAAAATGGATGTTTATATGGCATATTATATCAGTCAATGCTCAAACTAGCATTAGCATGCGTGCAGTCTCGCCAGAGCCTACACTGCTCTCGCACATGCACAAAATGGGTGTTTATATGGCACATTCTATCAGTGAATGCTCAAGCTAGCATTAGCATGCGTGCAGTCTCGCCAGAGCCTTCACTGCTCTCGCGCATGCACAAAATGGGCGCACATATGGCATATTCCATCAGTGAATGCTCAGACGCGCCTGAGCGTACATGCAGTCTCACCAGATCCTTCACTGCTCTCGCACATGCACAAAATGGGCGTACACATGGCATATTCCATCAGTAAATGCTCAGACGCGCCTGAACATACATGCAGTCTCGCCAGAGCCTTCACTGCTCTCGCGCATGCTAAAAATGGGCGTACATATGGCATATTTCATCAGTGAATGCTAAGACGTGCCTGAGTATACATGCAGTCTCGCCAGAGCCTTCACTGCTCTCGCACATGCACATTAATGGGTGTACATATGGCATATTCTTTCAGCCAATGCTCAGACTAGAAGAAGCATGCATGCAGTCTTGTCAGAGCCTTTACTGCTCTCGCACATGCACAAAATGGGCATACATTTGGCATATTCCATCATTTAATGCTCAGACGCACCTGACCATACATGCAGTCTCACCAGAGCCTTCACTGCTCTCGCACATGCACATTAATGGGTGTACATATGGCATATTCTTTCAGCCAATGCTCAGACTAGAAGAAGCATGCATGCAGTCTTGTCAGAGCCTTTACTGCTCTCGCACATGCACAAATGGGCATACATTTGGCATATTCCATCATTTAATGCTCAGACGCACCTGACCATACATGCAGTCTCACCAGAGCCTTCACTGCTCTCGCACATGCACAAAATGGGCATACATTTGGCATATTCCATTAGTAAATGCTCAGACGCGCCTGAGCAGACATGCAGTCTCACCAGAGCCTTCACTGCTCTCGAACATGCACATAAATGGGCGTATATATGACATATTCTTTCAGCCAATGCTTAGACTAGAAGTTGCATGCATGCAGTCTTGTCGGTGCCTTCACTACTCTCGCACATGCACAATATTGGCGTACATATGGCATATTCTACCAGTAAATGCTCAGACGCGCATGCGCATGTGTGCAGTCCCACCAGAGCCTTCACTGCTTTCGCATATGCACAAAATGGACATATATATGGGGTTTTCTTTCGGTGAATTCTCAGACGAGCCTTAGCATGCTTGCAGTCTCCCCAGCGCATTCACTGCTCTCTAACATGTACAAAATGGGCGTACATATGGCCATATTCAGTGAATTCTCAGAAAAGCCTTAGCATGCATGCACTCTTGTCAGAACCTTCACTGCTCTGGCACAGGCACAAAAATACGGGTGTGTATATGCCTTATTTTATCAGTCAATGCTCAGACAAGACTTAGTTTGCGTTCAGTCTCGCCAGAGCAGTCACTGCTCTTCGCCCATGCACAAAATGGGCGTACATATGGCATATTCTTTCAGTGAATGCTCATATGCGCTTGAGCATTGGCGCAGCCTCATCAGACCCTTTGCTGCCCGTACATTGACAAAACTTATGTAGACAAATAATCAGGCCAACATTAAAATCTCTAAAGCCACTTGGTAGCTGTCTATAATGCATGTTAACAGGTCGAATTTAAACATATGCAATAAGTACCAAAATGGTGTGCGATGGCTCAAATATAGTACATATTTAAGGGTATGTTAACGTCCAATCATACGTACATAACAACGTTGAATACACGTTATTTAAGCGATGATTAACTGGCCTCACGGATATGAGACAAATGCCAAAGATATAACACGTGTTACTTAGTGTGCATTTCGTCCATAATTTGGTCGTGAAGCTGCGATATGTGACACCCATAATGTTTTGCTGCACATATGTCCTTCACCTCATGCAGAGTTATAATTGGCAAAGGAGATCCGAATGTCTTATGAAGTAACCGCTAGTTTCGCATTTAATTTCTTCTTGTAGAAACAGCTGTCACCCTACAAGTCATTTGGTTCAAAATGTGTTCATATGTCAAACTTTTAAAGGCCAAATATAACATTTTTGACCCATGTACAAGAATAGCATAATATTCGTCCACTCCCAAATTCGAACCTGTGTGGCCAAATGCATTATTAGCTATGTGTAATATGCTGGGCCAGCACATGAGATTGTGATATTTTTACTGCAGTTTTGAGCAATGGAAGGCTCAATCTCGCCTGTGCATCAGTTCAGACTGGCTTGAGCCTTCATTGCTCACACCCACAAAAGTGGACGTAGATGAAGGCTTATGTAAAAAAATAAAGGCTTCTAGCTCCACTAGGTAGCTGTACATGCATATTTATGGAACAACAACGCATATGCGATATGTAGCCAGATCTCATGTGCTGACTCAAATATTGTACGTAGGTGTACGTTAATCATTAACTTAACGACAGTGTTGAATCCACGTTGTTTGGATAGTGATTTATTTTCTCACCAATATGAGATCAATAACAAAGGTGTACACATCACTCATTAGGTGAGTGGGCACTTTGTTCAAGTCACTAGATTGCATGCAACATTGACATGGCATTATTTCACCGTTGGGCTCAGAAGGTGTTAGTACACAAATACAGTCTTCCAGTTTGGTAGCCCACGAAAATAGTACCTTTAGAAATTTAGCACTTGCCGTTTCTGGGCCCTTTATGGCGTAAATGGGTGCTTTATTCGACTTCAAATGTACATGTGATTCAACATTGGTCTATGTTTGTCAGGCTGATGCAGAAAAATGCATCTTTGTGTGGACTATTTTGTCACAGACTCCCCGACGCACTCCCCAGGTAACGTATGACGCCGGTCGGATTTCAGCCCGGATTTTTTTACTGTTTCTCAAGGAACGGAGAATGCTGAGAAAACGAGATTATCAAGGTAGGTTGTCTTTTCACTTTTTTGATAGGTGAATGACATATCTTGCCACTCACAGGCAGAAAAAAAGTCCAAGTAATGTCCTGGAAAAATTTGTAGATGCTCGAATTATGCCTTTTTACATAGAGTTGAATGGGACCGATTAATTGTGCACCGAACCCAGAATAGACAGTCAGTGTATCTTTTTGTGCGCATAACGAACAGTAGTACACTCAATTAAAAGTTTAACTGCCATAGTTAGCACCTAATGCATAACCGTAGAATCATTTTCTGCGTTTGATTAACCTAACATACCATCGCCTTTCCCAATTGTTATAAGCTGAACGTCCAGCTGGAGAGAGCCTTTAAAAATGGACCTCCAGCTGGATAGGGACACCTTGAAAAAGAAAAGGACAAAGGGAAATAGTAAAAAAAACTTAAAAAAAAGGAAATAAAAAAGGCCTTTCCTTACGAATCCTCCATCGGAGAAATTCATTTGATGACAAGACCTAGCATCAGGTCTCGTCATTAAACCGTCCAAATGAGTTTTGGACAGTCTAGGTAAACACATAAATTTAACAAGCTGTGTTTCACTTGACTTAAATACAGAGAAATTATTAGTTTATTTTGGTAAAATAAAAAGCTGTTTTAGATCAATCAGATATCAGCTTAAATTTTATGTATTCTTCAATAGGAAAATAAGACAAAGTGCATGTTTTTAAATCATGTTTCATTAGAAAGATTTGTTTGCTTGTAACTAGTTTGAGTTTGGGTCTGAAAATCACACATGAGTAATGCCCCTTAACACTTTAACAATTTGTATTTAGATGTATTGTATACCTATGGTTTAATGAGCCCAGATAGCTGAGGGGTTTAGTGAGCCAGCCTAATGCATATAGAATACTAGAATACCCTGATGGTACAGGTTCGAATCCTGTGAAAAAGAAAAACAAAAAAAATAATATTTTTTATAGATTTTTTTATTCATTGCTTTACTTTCCATTTCTTTTGTTGATGTATCTGAGCTTAATATCACTATGAACAATTTTTTAGTCATATATCTATGGTCAATCATCATATAACAGAATACTTGGACAGGTTTCTTTGAAATGGTTTAGCAGGCCTTAGTGTATGCGTACTATCACATTCATATTCAATGACACTTCAATGAGCATACAGAGATGCACATCAATATCTTCATTGGTTATCTTTGTGATCAATACCAACTTTCCATGAGCTGGTTCATTTGTTTTCTTTTCATATGCACAATATGTCAACTTGCCACGAAGCAGATTCATAATTGAAACAAAAGCCCATGATAAGACAGGTATCCAGATTGGCACGTGTTTTAGTTGGCATATTCTATCAGTGAATTCTCTGACTTTCTTTCTTTCTTTATATACTGCAACACCCCCTCGCGAGGAGAGGATTACGTATCTGAGCGTGCACGCAGTCTCGCCAAAGCCTTTGCTATTGGCACATGCACTAAATGGGTGTAGGTGAAACCTCAGGCCAAATTTAAGCCCTTTTAAACTAATAGTTAGCTGGTGGCTGCATATGATTGCTAGCAAATACATTAAGTAAAACACCACGTGCACTGGCTCAAATAGAATGCAAATAGCAAATGGTATCAGTCAATGCTCAGACGCACCTGAGCATGCGTGCAGTCTCACCAGAGCCTTCACTGCTCTCGCACATGCACAGAAATGGGCGTACATATGGCATATTCTTTCAGTCAATGCTCAGACTAGAAGTAGCACAAATGTAGTCATGTCGTAGCCTTCACTGCTCTCGCACATGCACAAAATGGATGTTTATATGGCATATTAGATCAGTCAATGCTCAAACTAGCATTAGCATGCGTGCAGTCTCGCCAGAGCCTACACTGCTCTCGCACATGCACAAAATGGGTGTTTATATGGCACATTCTATCAGTGAATGCTCAAGCTAGCATTAGCATGCGTGCAGTCTCGCCAGGGCCTTCACTGCTCTCGCGCATGCACAAAATGGGCGCACATATGGCATATTCCATCAGTGAATGCTCAGACGCGCCTGAGCGTACATGCAGTCTCACCAGATCCTTCACTGCTCTCGCACATGCACAAAATGGGCGTACACATGGCATATTCCATCAGTAAATGCTCAGACGCGCCTGAACATACATGCAGTCTCGCCAGAGCCTTCACTGCTCTCGCGCATGCTAAAAATGGGCGTACATATGGCATATTTCATCAGTGAATGCTAAGACGTGCCTGAGTATACATGCAGTCTCGCCAGAGCCTTCACTGCTCTCGCACATGCACATTAATGGGTGTACATATGGCATATTCTTTCAGCCAATGCTCAGACTAGAAGAAGCATGCATGCAGTCTTGTCAGAGCCTTTACTGCTCTCGCACATGCACAAATGGGCATACATTTGGCATATTCCATCATTTAATGCTCAGACGCACCTGACCATACATGCAGTCTCACCAGAGCCTTCACTGCTCTCGCACATGCACAAAATGAGCATACATTTGGCATATTCCATTAGTAAATGCTCAGACGCGCCTGAGCAGACATGCAGTCTCACCAGAGCCTTCACTGCTCTCGAACATGCACATAAATGGGCGTATATATGACATATTCTTTCAGCCAATGCTTAGACTAGAAGTTGCATGCATGCAGTCTTGTCGGTGCCTTCACTACTCTCGCACATGCACAATATTGGCGTACATATGGCATATTCTACCAGTAAATGCTCAGACGCGCATGCGCATGTGTGCAGTCCCACCAGAGCCTTCACTGCTTTCGCATATGCACAAAATGGACATATATATGGGGTTTTCTTTCGGTGAATTCTCAGACGAGCCTTAGCATGCTTGCAGTCTCGCCAGCGCATTCACTGCTCTCAAACATGTACAAAATGGGCGTACATATGGCCATATTCAGTGAATTCTCAGAAAAGCCTTAGCATGCATGCACTCTTGTCAGAACCTTCACTGCTCTGGCACAGGCACAAAAATACGGGTGTGTATATGCCTTATTTTATCAGTCAATGCTCAGACAAGACTTAGTTTGCGTTCAGTCTCGCCAGAGCAGTCACTGCTCTTCGCCCATGCACAAAATGGGCGTACATATGGCATATTCTTTCAGTGAATGCTCATATGCGCTTGAGCATTGGCGCAGCCTCATCAGACCCTTTGCTGCCCGTACATTGACAAAACTTATGTAGACAAATAATCAGGCCAACATTAAAATCTCTAAAGCCACTTGGTAGCTGTCTATAATGCATGTTAACAGGTCGAATTTAAACATATGCAATAAGTACCAAAATGGTGTGCGATGGCTCAAATATAGTACATATTTAAGGGTATGTTAACGTCCAATCATACGTACATAACAACGTTGAATACACGTTATTTAAGCGATGATTAACTGGCCTCACGGATATGAGACAAATGCCAAAGATATAACACGTGTTACTTAGTGTGCATTTCGTCCATAATTTGGTCGTGAAGCTGCGATATGTGACACCCATAATGTTTTGCTGCACATATGTCCTTCACCTCATGCAGAGTTATAATTGGCAAAGGAGATCCGAATGTCTTATGAAGTAACCGCTAGTTTCGCATTTAATTTCTTCTTGTAGAAACAGCTGTCACCCTACAAGTCATTTGGTTCAAAATGTGTTCATATGTCAAACTTTTAAAGGCCAAATATAACATTTTTGACCCATGTACAAGAATAACATAATATTCGTCCACTCCCGAATTCGAACCTGTGTGGCCAAATGCATTATTAGCTATGTGTAACATGCTGGGCCAGCACATGAGATTGTGATATTTTTACTGCAGTTTTGAGCAATGGAAGGCTCAATCTCGCCTGTGCATCAGTTCAGACTGGCTTGAGCCTTCATTGCTCACACCCACAAAAGTGGACGTAGATGAAGGCTTATGTAAAAAGAAAGGCTTCTAGCTCCACTAGGTAGCTGTACATGCATATTTATGGAACAACAACGCATATGCGATATGTAGCCAGATCTCATGTGCTGACTCAAATATTGTACGTAGGTGTACGTTAATCATTAACTTAACGACAGTGTTGAATCCACGTTGTTTGGATAGTGATGTATTTTCTCACTAATATGAGATCAATAACAAAGGTGTACACATCACTCATTAGGTGAGTGGGCACTTTGTCCAAGTCACTAGATTGCATGCAACATTGACATGGCATTATTTCACCGTTGGGCTCAGAAGGTGTTAGTACACAAATACAGTCTTCCAGTTTGGTAGCCCACGAAAATAGTACCTTTAGAAATTTAGCACTTGCCGTTTCTGGGCCCTTTATGGCGTAAATGGGTGCTTTATTCGACTTCAAATGTACATGTGATTCAACATTGGTCTATGTTTGTCAGGCTGATGCAGAAAAATGCATCTTTGTGTGGACTATTTTGTCACAGACTCCCTGACGCACTCCCCAGGTAACGTATGACGCCGGTCGGATTTCAGCCCGGATTTTTTTACTGTTTCTCAAGGAACGGAGAATGCTGAGAAAACGAGATTATTAAGGTAGGTTGTCTTTTCACTTTTTTGATAGGTGAATGACATATCTTGCCACTCACAGGCAGAAAAAAAGTCCAAGCAATGTCCTGGAAAAATTTGTAGATGCTCGAATTATGCCTTTTTACATAGAGTTGAATGGGACCGATTAATTGTGCACCGAACCCAGAATAGACAGTCAGTGTATCTTTTTGTGCGCATAACGAACAGTAGTACACTCAATTAAAAGTTTAACTGCCATAGTTCGCACCTAATGCATAACCGTAGAATCATTTTCTGCGTTTGATTAACCTAACATACCATCGCCTTTCCCAATTGTTATTAGCTGAACGTCCAGCTGGAGAGAGCCTTTAAAAATGGACCTCCAGCTGGATAGGGACACCTTGAAAAAGAAAAGGACAAAGGGAAATAGTAAAAAAAACTTAAAAAAAAAGGAAATTAAAAAAAGGCCTTTCCTTACGAATCCTCCATCGGAGAAATTCGTTTGATGACAAGACCTAGCATCAGGTCTCGTCATTAAACCGTCCAAATGAGTTTTGGACAGTCTAGGTAAACACATAAATTTAACAAGCTGTGTTTCACTTGACTTAAATACAGAGAAATTATTAGTTTATTTTGGTAAAATAAAAAGCTGTTTTAGATCAATCAGATATCAGCTTAAATTTTATGTATTCTTCAATTAGGAAAATAAGACAAAGTGCATGTTTTTAAATCATGTTTCATTAGAAAGATTTGTTTGCTTGTAACTAGTTTGAGTTTGGGTTTGAAAATCACACATGAGTAATGCCCCTTAACACTTTAACAATTTGTATTTAGATGTATTGTATACCTATGGTTTAATGAGCCCAGATAGCTGAGGGGTTTAGTGAGCCAGCCTAATGCATATAGAATACTAGAATACCCTGATGGTACAGGTTCGAATCCTGTGAAAAAGAAAAACAAAAAAAATAATATTTTTTTATAGATTTTTTTATTCATTGCTTTACTTTCCATTTCTTTTGTTGTTGTATCTGAGCTTAATATCACTATGAACAATTTTTTAGTCATATATCTATGGTCAATCATCATATAACAGAATACTTGGACAGGTTTCTTTGAAATGGTTTAGCAGGCCTTAGTGTATGCGTACTATCACATTCATATTCAATGACACTTCAATGAGCATACACAGATGCACATCAATATCTTCATTGGTTATCTTTGTGATCAATACCAACTTTCCATGAGCTGGTTCATTTGTTTTCTTTTCATATGCACAATATGTCAACTTGCCACGAAGCAGATTCATAATTGAAACAAAAGCCCATGATAAGACAGGTATCCAGATTGGCACGTGTTTTAGTTGGCATATTCTATCAGTGAATTCTCTGACTTTCTTTCTTTCTTTATATACTGCAACAACCCCTCGCGAGGAGAGGATTACGTATCTGAGCGTGCACGCAGTCTCGCCAAAGCCTTTGCTATTGGCACATGCACTAAATGGGTTTAGGTGAAACCTCAGGCCAAATTTAAGCCCTTTTAAACTAATAGTTAGCTGGTGGCTGCATATGATTGCTAGCAAATACATTAAGTAAAACACCACGTGCACTGGCTCAAATAGAATGCAAATAGCAAATGGTATCAGTCAATGCTCAGACGCACCTGAGCATGCGTGCAGTCTCACCAGAGCCTTCACTGCTCTCGCACATGCACAGAAATGGGCGTATATATGGCATATTCTTTCAGTCAATGCTCAGACTAGAAGTAGCACAAATGTAGTCATGTCGTAGCCTTCACTGCTCTCGCACATGCACAAAATGGATGTTTATATGGCATATTATATCAGTCAATGCTCAAACTAGCATTAGCATGCGTGCAGTCTCGCAACAGCCTACACTGCTCTCGCACATGCACAAAATGGGTGTTTATATGGCACATTCTATCAGTGAATGCTCAAGCTAGCATTAGCATGCGTGCAGTCTCGCCAGAGCCTTCACTGCTCTCGCGCATGCACAAAATGGGCGCACATATGGCATATTCCATCAGTGAATGCTCAGACGCGCCTGAGCGTACATGCAGTCTCACCAGATCCTTCACTGCTCTCGCACATGCACAAAATGGGCGTACATATGGCATATTCCATCAGTAAATGCTCAGACGCGCCTGAACATACATGCAGTCTCGCCAGAGCCTTCACTGCTCTCGCGCATGCTAAAAATGGGCGTACATATGGCATATTTCATCAGTGAATGCTAAGACGTGCCTGAGTATACATGCAGTCTCGCCAGAGCCTTCACTGCTCTCGCACATGCACATTAATGGGTGTACATATGGCATATTCTTTCAGCCAATGCTCAGACTAGAAGAAGCATGCATGCAGTCTTGTCAGAGCCTTTACTGCTCTCGCACATGCACAAAATGGGCATACATTTGGCATATTCCATCATTTAATGCTCAGACGCACCTGACCATACATGCAGTCTCACCAGAGCCTTCACTGCTCTCGCACATGCACAAAATGGGCATACATTTGGCATATTCCATCAGTAAATGCTCAGACGCGCCTGAGCAGACATGCAGTCTCACCAGAGCCTTCACTGCTCTCGAACATGCACATAAATGGGCGTATATATGACATATTCTTTCAGCAAATGCTTAGACTAGAAGTTGCATGCATGCAGTCTTGTCGGTGCCTTCACTACTCTCGCACATGCACAATATTGGCGTACATATGGCATATTCTACCAGTAAATGCTCAGACGCGCATGCGCATGTGTGCAGTCCCACCAGAGCCTTCACTGCTTTCGCATATGCACAAAATGGACATATATATGGGGTTTTCTTTCGGTGAATTCTCAGACGAGCCTTAGCATGCTTGCAGTCTCGCCAGCGCATTCACTGCTCTCAAACATGTACAAAATGGGCGTACATATGGCCATATTCAGTGAATTCTCAGAAAAGCCTTAGCATGCATGCACTCTTGTCAGAACCTTCACTGCTCTGGCACATGCACAAAAATACGGGTGTGTATATGCCTTATTTTATCAGTCAATGCTCAGACAAGACTTAGTTTGCGTTCAGTCTCGCCAGAGCAGTCACTGCTCTTCGCCCATGCACAAAATGGGCGTACATATGGCATATTCTTTCAGTGAATGCTCATATGCGCCTGAGCATTGGCGCAGCCTCATCAGACCCTTTGCTGCCCGTACATTGACAAAACGTATGTAGACAAATAATCAGGCCAACATTAAAATCTCTAAAGCCACTTGGTAGCTGTCTATAATGCATGTTAACAGGTCGAATTTAAACATATGCAATAAGTACCAAAATGGTGTGCGATGGCTCAAATATAGTACATATTTAAGGGTATGTTAACGTCCAATCATACGTACATAACAACGTTGAATACACGTTATTTAAGCGATGATTAACTGGCCTCACGGATATGAGACAAATGCCAAAGATATAACACGTGTTACTTAGTGTGCATTTCGTCCATAATTTGGTCGTGAAGCTGCGATATGTGACACCCATAATGTTTTGCTGCACATATGTCCTTCACCTCATGCAGAGTTATAATTGGCAAAGGAGATCCGAATGTCTTATGAAGTAACCGCTAGTTTCGCATTTAATTTCTTCTTGTAGAAACAGCTGTCACCCTACAAGTCATTTGGTTCAAAATGTGTTCATATGTCAAACTTTTAAAGGCCAAATATAACATTTTTGACCCATGTACAAGAATAACATAATATTCGCCCACTCCCAAATTCGAACCTGTGTGGCCAAATGCATTATTAGCTATGTGTAACATGCTGGGCCAGCACATGAGATTGTGATATTTTTACTGCAGTTTTGAGCAATGGAAGGCTTAATCTCGCCTGTGCATCAGTTCAGACTGGCTTGAGCCTTCATTGCTCACACCCACAAAAGTGGACGTAGATGAAGGCTTATGTAAAAAAAATTAAGGGTTCTAGCTCCACTAGGTAGCTGTACATGCATATTTATGGAACAACAACGCATATGCGATATGTAGCCAGATCTCATGTGCTGACTCAAATATTGTACGTAGGTGTACGTTAATCATTAACTTAACGACAGTGTTGAACCCACGTTGTTTGGATAGTGATTTATTTTCTCACCAATATGAGATCAATAACAAAGGTGTACACATCACTCATTAGGTGAGTGGGCACTTTGTCCAAGTCACTAGATTGCATGCAACATTGACATGGCATTATTTCACCGTTGGGCTCAGAAGGTGTTAGTACACAAATACAGTCTTCCAGTTTGGTAGCCCACGAAAATAGTACCTTTAGAAATTTAGCACTTGCCGTTTCTGGGCCCTTTATGGCGTAAATGGGTGCTTTATTCGACTTCAAATGTACATGTGATTCAACATTGGTCTATGTTTGTCAGGCTGATGCAGAAAAATGCATCTTTGTGTGGACTATTTTGTCACAGACTCCCCGACGCACTCCCCAGGTAACGTATGACGCCGGTCGGATTTCAGCCCGGATTTTTTTACTGTTTCTCAAGGAACGGAGAATGCTGAGAAAACGAGATTATCAAGGTAGGTTGTCTTTTCACTTTTTTGATAGGTGAATGACATATCTTGCCACTCACAGGCAGAAAAAATTCCAAGCAATGTCCTGGAAAAATTTGTAGATGCTCGAATTATGCCTTTTTACATAGAGTTGAATGGGACCGATTAATTGTGCACCGAACCCAGAATAGACAGTCAGTGTATCTTTTTGTGCGCATAACGAACAGTAGTACACTCAATTAAAAGTTTAACTGCCATAGTTAGCACCTAATGCATAACCGTAGAATCATTTTCTGCGTTTGATTAACCTAACATACCATCGCCTTTCCCAATTGTTATAAGCTGAACGTCCAGCTGGAGAGAGCCTTTAAAAATGGACCTCCAGCTGGATAGGGACACCTTGAAAAAGAAAAGGACAAAGGGAAATAGTAAAAAAAACTTAAAAAAAAGGAAATAAAAAAGGCCTTTCCTTACGAATCCTCCATCGGAGAAATTCATTTGATGACAAGACCTAGCATCAGGTCTCGTCATTAAACCGTCCAAATGAGTTTTGGACAGTCTAGGTAAACACATAAATTTAACAAGCTGTGTTTCACTTGACTTAAATACAGAGAAATTATTAGTTTATTTTGGTAAAATAAAAAGCTGTTTTAGATCAATCAGATATCAGCTTAAATTTTATGTATTCTTCAATAGGAAAATAAGACAAAGTGCATGTTTTTAAATCATGTTTCATTAGAAAGATTTGTTTGCTTGTAACTAGTTTGAGTTTGGGTCTGAAAATCACACATGAGTAATGCCCCTTAACACTTTAACAATTTGTATTTAGATGTTTTGTATACCTATGGTTTAATGAGCCCAGATAGCTGAGGGGTTTAGTGAGCCAGCCTAATGCATATAGAATACTAGAATACCCTGATGGTACAGGTTCGAAACCTGTGAAAAAGAAAAACAAAAAAAATAATATTTTTTATAGATTTTTTTATTCATTGCTTTACTTTCCATTTCTTTTGTTGTTGTATCTGAGCTTAATATCACTATGAACAATTTTTTAGTCATATATCTATGGTCAATCATCATATAACAGAATACTTGGACAGGTTTCTTTGAAATGGTTTAGCAGGCCTTAGTGTATGCATACTATCACATTCATATTCAATGACACTTCAATGAGCATACAGAGATGCACATCAATATCTTCATTGGTTATCTTTGTGATCAATACCAACTTTCCATGAGCTGGTTCATTTGTTTTCTTTTCATATGCACAATATGTCAACTTGCCACGAAGCAGATTCATAATTGAAACAAAAGCCCATGATAAGACAGGTATCCAGATTGGCACGTGTTTTAGTTGGCATATTCTATCAGTGAATTCTCTGACTTTCTTTCTTTCTTTATATACTGCAACACCCCCTCTCGAGGAGAGGATTACGTATCTGAGCGTGCACGCAGTCTCGCCAAAGCCTTTGCTATTGGCACATGCACTAAATGGGTGTAGGTGAAACCTCAGGCCAAATTTAAGCCCTTTTAAACTAATAGTTAGCTGGTGGCTGCATATGATTGCTAGCAAATACATTAAGTAAAACACCACGTGCACTGGCTCAAATAGAATGCAAATAGCAAATGGTATCAGTCAATGCTCAGACGCACCTGAGCATGCGTGCAGTCTCACCAGAGCCTTCACTGCTCTCGCACATGCACAGAAATGGGCGTACATATGGCATATTCTTTCAGTCAATGCTCAGACTAGAAGTAGCACAAATGTAGTCATGTCGTAGCCTTCACTGCTCTCGCACATGCACAAAATGGATGTTTATATGGCATATTAGATCAGTCAATGCTCAAACTAGCATTAGCATGCGTGCAGTCTCGCCAGAGCCTACACTGCTCTCGCACATGCACAAAATGGGTGTTTATATGGCACATTCTATCAGTGAATGCTCAAGCTAGCATTAGCATGCGTGCAGTCTCGCCAGGGCCTTCACTGCTCTCGCGCATGCACAAAATGGGCGCACATATGGCATATTCCATCAGTGAATGCTCAGACGCGCCTGAGCGTACATGCAGTCTCACCAGATCCTTCACTGCTCTCGCACATGCACAAAATGGGCGTACACATGGCATATTCCATCAGTAAATTCTCAGACGCGCCTGAACATACATGCAGTCTCGCCAGAGCCTTCACTGCTCTCGCGCATGCTAAAAATGGGCGTACATATGGCATATTTCATCAGTGAATGCTAAGACGTGCCTGAGTATACATGCAGTCTCGCCAGAGCCTTCACTGCTCTCGCACATGCACATTAATGGGTGTACATATGGCATATTCTTTCAGCCAATGCTCAGACTAGAAGAAGCATGCATGCAGTCTTGTCAGAGCCTTTACTGCTCTCGCACATGCACAAATGGGCATACATTTGGCATATTCCATCATTTAATGCTCAGACGCACCTGACCATACATGCAGTCTCACCAGAGCCTTCACTGCTCTCGCACATGCACAAAATGAGCATACATTTGGCATATTCCATTAGTAAATGCTCAGACGCGCCTGAGCAGACATGCAGTCTCACCAGAGCCTTCACTGCTCTCGAACATGCACATAAATGGGCGTATATATGACATATTCTTTCAGCCAATGCTTAGACTAGAAGTTGCATGCATGCAGTCTTGTCGGTGCCTTCACTACTCTCGCACATGCACAATATTGGCGTACATATGGCATATTCTACCAGTAAATGCTCAGACGCGCATGCGCATGTGTGCAGTCCCACCAGAGCCTTCACTGCTTTCGCATATGCACAAAATGGACATATATATGGGGTTTTCTTTCGGTGAATTCTCAGACGAGCCTTAGCATGCTTGCAGTCTCGCCAGCGCATTCACTGCTCTCAAACATGTACAAAATGGGCGTACATATGGCCATATTCAGTGAATTCTCAGAAAAGCCTTAGCATGCATGCACTCTTGTCAGAACCTTCACTGCTCTGGCACATGCACAAAAATACGGGTGTGTATATGCCTTATTTTATCAGTCAATGCTCAGACAAGACTTAGTTTGCGTTCAGTCTCGCCAGAGCAGTCACTGCTCTTCGCCCATGCACAAAATGGGCGTACATATGGCATATTCTTTCAGTGAATGCTCATATGCGCTTGAGCATTGGCGCAGCCTCATCAGACCCTTTGCTGCCCGTACATTGACAAAACTTATGTAGACAAATAATCAGGCCAACATTAAAATCTCTAAAGCCACTTGGTAGCTGTCTATAATGCATGTTAACAGGTCGAATTTAAACATATGCAATAAGTACCAAAATGGTGTGCGATGGCTCAAATATAGTACATATTTAAGGGTATGTTAACGTCCAATCATACGTACATAACAACGTTGAATACACGTTATTTAAGCGATGATTAACTGGCCTCACGGATATGAGACAAATGCCAAAGATATAACACGTGTTACTTAGTGTGCATTTCGTCCATAATTTGGTCGTGAAGCTGCGATATGTGACACCCATAATGTTTTGCTGCACATATGTCCTTCACCTCATGCAGAGTTATAATTGGCAAAGGAGATCCGAATGTCTTATGAAGTAACCGCTAGTTTCGCATTTAATTTCTTCTTGTAGAAACAGCTGTCACCCTACAAGTCATTTGGTTCAAAATGTGTTCATATGTCAAACTTTTAAAGGCCAAATATAACATTTTTGACCCATGTACAAGAATAACATAATATTCGTCCACTCCCAAATTCGAACCTGTGTGGCCAAATGCATTATTAGCTATGTGTAACATGCTGGGCCAGCACATGAGATTGTGATATTTTTACTGTAGTTTTGAGCAATGGAAGGCTCAATCTCGCCTGTGCATCAGTTCAGACTGGCTTGAGCCTTCATTGCTCACACCCACAAAAGTGGACGTAGATGAAGGCTTATGTAAAAAAAAAGGCTTCTAGCTCCACTAGGTAGCTGTACATGCATATTTATGGAACAACAACGCATATGCCATATGTAGCCAGATCTCATGTGCTGACTCAAATATTGTACGTAGGTGTACGTTAATCATTAACTTAACGACAGTGTTGAATCCACGTTGTTTGGATAGTGATGTATTTTCTCACCAATATGAGATCAATAACAAAGGTGTACACATCACTCATTAGGTGAGTGGGCACTTTGTCCAAGTCACTAGATTGCATGCAACATTGACATGGCATTATTTCACCGTTGGGCTCAGAAGGTGTTAGTACACAAATACAGTCTTCCAGTTTGGTAGCCCACGAAAATAGTACCTTTAGAAATTTAGCACTTGCCGTTTCTGGGCCCTTTATGGCGTAAATGGGTGCTTTATTCGACTTCAAATGTACATGTGATTCAACATTGGTCTATGTTTGTCAGGCTGATGCAGAAAAATGCATCTTTGTGTGGACTATTTTGTCACAGACTCCCCGACGCACTCCCCAGGTAACGTATGACGCCGGTCGGATTTCAGCCCGGATTTTTTTACTGTTTCTCAAGGAACGGAGAATGCTGAGAAAACGAGATTATTAAGGTAGGTTGTCTTTTCACTTTTTTGATAGGTGAATGACATATCTTGCCACTCACAGGCAGAAAAAAAGTCCAAGCAATGTCCTGGAAAAATTTGTAGATGCTCGAATTATGCCTTTTTACATAGAGTTGAATGGGACCGATTAATTGTGCACCGAACCCAGAATAGACAGTCAGTGTATCTTTTTGTGCGCATAACGAACAGTAGTACACTCAATTAAAAGTTTAACTGCCATAGTTCGCACCTAATGCATAACCGTAGAATCATTTTCTGCGTTTGATTAACCTAACATACCATCGCCTTTCCCAATTGTTATTAGCTGAACGTCCAGCTGGAGAGAGCCTTTAAAAATGGACCTCCAGCTGGATAGGGACACCTTGAAAAAGAAAAGGACAAAGGGAAATAGTAAAAAAAACTTAAAAAAAAAGGAAATAAAAAAAGGCCTTTCCTTACGAATCCTCCATCGGAGAAATTCGTTTGATGACAAGACCTAGCATCAGGTCTCGTCATTAAACCGTCCAAATGAGTTTTGGACAGTCTAGGTAAACACATAAATTTAACAAGCTGTGTTTCACTTGACTTAAATACAGAGAAATTATTAGTTTATTTTGGTAAAATAAAAAGCTGTTTTAGATCAATCAGATATCAGCTTAAATTTTATGTATTCTTCAATTAGGAAAATAAGACAAAGTGCATGTTTTTAAATCATGTTTCATTAGAAAGATTTGTTTGCTTGTAACTAGTTTGAGTTTGGGTTTGAAAATCACACATGAGTAATGCCCCTTAACACTTTAACAATTTGTATTTAGATGTATTGTATACCTATGGTTTAATGAGCCCAGATAGCTGAGGGGTTTAGTGAGCCAGCCTAATGCATATAGAATACTAGAATACCCTGATGGTACAGGTTCGAATCCTGTGAAAAAGAAAAACAAAAAAAATAATATTTTTTATAGATTTTTTTATTCATTGCTTTACTTTCCATTTCTTTTGTTGTTGTATCTGAGCTTAATATCACTATGAACAATTTTTTAGTCATATATCTATGGTCAATCATCATATAACAGAATACTTGGACAGGTTTCTTTGAAATGGTTTAGCAGGCCTTAGTGTATGCGTACTATCACATTCATATTCAATGACACTTCAATGAGCATACAGAGATGCACATCAATATCTTCATTGGTTATCTTTGTGATCAATACCAACTTTCCATGAGCTGGTTCATTTGTTTTCTTTTCATATGCACAATATGTCAACTTGCCACGAAGCAGATTCATAATTGAAACAAAAGCCCATGATAAGACAGGTATCCAGATTGGCACGTGTTTTAGTTGGCATATTCTATCAGTGAATTCTCTGACTTTCTTTCTTTCTTTATATACTGCAACACCCCCTCGCGAGGAGAGGATTACGTATCTGAGCGTGCACGCAGTCTCGCCAAAGCCTTTGCTATTGGCACATGCACTAAATGGGTGTAGGTGAAACCTCAGGCCAAATTTAAGCCCTTTTAAACTAATAGTTAGCTGGTGGCTGCATATGATTGCTAGCAAATACATTAAGTAAAACACCACGTGCACTGGCTCAAATAGAATGCAAATAGCAAATGGTATCAGTCAATGCTCAGACGCACCTGAGCATGCGTGCAGTCTCACCAGAGCCTTCACTGCTCTCGCACATGCACAGAAATGGGCGTATATATGGCATATTCTTTCAGTCAATGCTCAGACTAGAAGTAGCACAAATGTAGTCATGTCGTAGCCTTCACTGCTCTCGCACATGCACAAAATGGATGTTTATATGGCATATTATATCAGTCAATGCTCAAACTAGCATTAGCATGCGTGCAGTCTCGCCAGAGCCTACACTGCTCTCGCACATGCACAAAATGGGTGTATATATGGCACATTCTATCAGTGAATGCTCAAGCTAGCATTAGCATGCGTGCAGTCTCGCCAGAGCCTTCACTGCCCTCGCGCATGCACAAAATGGGCGCACATATGGCATATTCCATCAGTGAATGCTCAGACGCGCCTGAGCGTACATGCAGTCTCACCAGATCCTTCACTGCTCTCGCACATGCACAAAATGGGCGTACATATGGCATATTCCATCAGTAAATGCTCAGACGCGCCTGAACATACATGCAGTCTCGCCAGAGCCTTCACTGCTCTCGCGCATGCTAAAAATGGGCGTACATATGGCATATTTCATCAGTGAATGCTAAGACGTGCCTGAGTATACATGCAGTCTCGCCAGAGCCTTCACTGCTCTCGCACATGCACATTAATGGGTGTACATATGGCATATTCTTTCAGCCAATGCTCAGACTAAAAGGAGCATGCATGCAGTCTTGTCAGAGCCTTTACTGCTCTCGCACATGCACAAAATGGGCATACATTTGGCATATTCCATCATTTAATGCTCAGACGCACCTGACCATACATGCAGTCTCACCAGAGCCTTCACTGCTCTCGCACATGCACAAAATGGGCATACATTTGGCATATTCCATCAGTAAATGCTCAGACGCGCCTGAGCAGACATGCAGTCTCACCAGAGCCTTCACTGCTCTCGAACATGCACATAAATGGGCGTATATATGACATATTCTTTCAGCAAATGCTTAGACTAGAAGTTGCATGCATGCAGTCTTGTCGGTGCCTTCACTACTCTCGCACATGCACAATATTGGCGTACATATGGCATATTCTACCAGTAAATGCTCAGACGCGCATGCGCATGTGTGCAGTCCCACCAGAGCCTTCACTGCTTTCGCATATGCACAAAATGGACATATATATGGGGTTTTCTTTCGGTGAATTCTCAGACGAGCCTTAGCATGCTTGCAGTCTCGCCAGCGCATTCACTGCTCTCAAACATGTACAAAATGGGCGTACATATGGCCATATTCAGTGAATTCTCAGAAAAGCCTTAGCATGCATGCACTCTTGTCAGAACCTTCACTGCTCTGGCACATGCACAAAAATACGGGTGTGTATATGCCTTATTTTATCAGTCAATGCTCAGACAAGACTTAGTTTGCGTTCAGTCTCGCCAGAGCAGTCACTGCTCTTCGCCCATGCACAAAATGGGCGTACATATGGCATATTCTTTCAGTGAATGCTCATATGCGCCTGAGCATTGGCGCAGCCTCATCAGACCCTTTGCTGCCCGTACATTGACAAAACGTATGTAGACAAATAATCAGGCCAACATTAAAATCTCTAAAGCCACTTGGTAGCTGTCTATAATGCATGTTAACAGGTCGAATTTAAACATATGCAATAAGTACCAAAATGGTGTGCGATGGCTCAAATATAGTACATATTTAAGGGTATGTTAACGTCCAATCATACGTACATAACAACGTTGAATACACGTTATTTAAGCGATGATTAACTGGCCTCACGGATATGAGACAAATGCCAAAAATATAACACGTGTTACTTAGTGTGCATGTCGTCAATAATTTGGTCGTGAAGCTGCGATATGTGACACCCATAATGTTTTGCTGCACATATGTCCTTCACCTCATGCAGAGTTATAATTGGCAAAGGAGATCCGAATGTCTTATGAAGTAACCGCTAGTTTCGCATTTAATTTCTTCTTGTAGAAACAGCTGTCACCCTACAAGTCATTTGGTTCAAAATGTGTTCATATGTCAAACTTTTAAAGGCCAAATATAACATTTTTGACCCATGTACAAGAATAACATAATATTCGTCCACTCCCAAATTCGAACCTGTGCTGCCAAATGCATTATTAGCTATGTGTAACATGCTGGGCCAGCACATGAGATTGTGATATTTTTACTGCAGTTTTGAGCAATGGAAGGCTCAATCTCGCCTGTGCATCAGTTCAGACTGGCTTGAGCCTTCATTGCTCACACCCACAAAAGTGGACGTAGATGAAGGCTTATGTAAAAAAAATAAAGGCTTCTAGCTCCACTAGGTAGCTGTACATGCATATTTATGGAACAACAACGCATATGCGATATGTAGCCAGATCTCATGTGCTGACTCAAATATTGTACGTAGGTGTACGTTAATCATTAACTTAACGACAGTGTTGAACCCACGTTGTTTGGATAGTGATTTATTTTCTCACCAATATGAGATCAATAACAAAGGTGTACACATCACTCATTAGGTGAGTGGGCACTTTGTTCAAGTCACTAGATTGCATGCAACATTGACATGGCATTATTTCACCGTTGGGCTCAGAAGGTGTTAGTACACAAATACAGTCTTCCAGTTTGGTAGCCCACGAAAATAGTACCTTTAAAAATTTAGCACTTGCCGTTTCTGGGCCCTTTATGGCGTAAATGGGTGCTTTATTCGACTTCAAATGTACATGTGATTCAACATTGGTCTATGTTTGTCAGGCTGATGCAGAAAAATGCATCTTTGTGTGGACTATTTTGTCACAGACTCCCCGACGCACTCCCCAGGTAACGTATGACGCCGGTCGGATTTCAGCCCGGATTTTTTTACTGTTTCTCAAGGAACGGAGAATGCTGAGAAAACGAGATTATCAAGGTAGGTTGTCTTTTCACTTTTTTGATAGGTGAATTACATATCTTGCCACTCACAGGCAGAAAAAAAGTCCAAGCAATGTCCTGGAAAAATTTGTAGATGCTCGAATTATGCCTTTTTACATAGAGTTGAATGGGACCGATTAATTGTGCACCGAACCCAGAATAGACAGTCAGTGTATCTTTTTGTGCGCATAACGAACAGTAGTACACTCAATTAAAAGTTTAACTGCCATAGTTAGCACCTAATGCATAACCGTAGAATCATTTTCTGCGTTTGATTAACCTAACATACCATCGCCTTTCCCAATTGTTATAAGCTGAACGTCCAGCTGGAGAGAGCCTTTAAAAATGGACCTCCAGCTGGATAGGGACACCTTGAAAAAGAAAAGGACAAAGGGAAATAGTAAAAAAAACTTAAAAAAAAGGAAATAAAAAAAAGGCCTTTCCTTACGAATCCTCCATCGGAGAAATTCATTTGATGACAAGACCTAGCATCAGGTCTCGTCATTAAACCGTCCAAATGAGTTTTGGACAGTCTAGGTAAACACATAAATTTAACAAGCTGTGTTTCACTTGACTTAAATACAGAGAAATTATTAGTTTATTTTGGTAAAATAAAAAGCTGTTTTAGATCAATCAGATATCAGCTTAAATTTTATGTATTCTTCAATAGGAAAATAAGACAAAGTGCATGTTTTTAAATCATGTTTCATTAGAAAGATTTGTTTGCTTGTAACTAGTTTGAGTTTGGGTTTGAAAATCACACATGAGTAATGCCCCTTAACACTTTAACAATTTGTATTTAGATGTATTGTATACCTATGGTTTAATGAGCCCAGATAGCTGAGGGGTTTAGTGAGCCAGCCTAATGCATATAGAATACTAGAATACCCTGATGGTACAGGTTCGAATCCTGTGAAAAAGAAAAACAAAAAAAATAATATTTTTTTATAGATTTTTTTATTCATTGCTTTACTTTCCATTTCTTTTGTTGTTGTATCTGAGCTTAATATCACTATGAACAATTTTTTAGTCATATATCTATGGTCAATCATCATATAACAGAATACTTGGACAGGTTTCTTTGAAATGGTTTAGCAGGCCTTAGTGTATGCGTACTATCACATTCATATTCAATGACACTTCAATGAGCATACACAGATGCACATCAATATCTTCATTGGTTATCTTTGTGATCAATACCAACTTTCCATGAGCTGGTTCATTTGTTTTCTTTTCATATGCACAATATGTCAACTTGCCACGAAGCAGATTCATAATTGAAACAAAAGCCCATGATAAGACAGGTATCCAGATTGGCACGTGTTTTAGTTGGTATATTCTATCAGTGAATTCTCTGACTTTCTTTCTTTCTTTATATACTGCAACACCCCCTCGCGAGGAGAGGATTACGTATCTGAGCGTGCACGCAGTCTCGCCAAAGCCTTTGCTATTGGCACGTGCACTAAATGGGTGTAGGTGAAACCTCAGGCCAAATTTAAGCCCTTTTAAACTAATAGTTAGCTGGTGGCTGCATATGATTGCTAGCAAATACATTAAGTAAAACACCACGTGCACTGGCTCAAATAGAATGCAAATAGCAAATGGTATCAGTCAATGCTCAGACGCACCTGAGCATGCGTGCAGTCTCACCAGAGCCTTCACTGCTCTCGCACGTGCACAGAAATGGGCGTATATATGGCATATTCTTTCAGTCAATGCTCAGACTAGAAGTAGCACAAATGTAGTCATGTCGTAGCCTTCACTGCTCTCGCACATGCACAAAATGGATGTTTATATGGCAAATTATATCAGTCAATGCTCAAACTAGCATTAGCATGCGTGCAGTCTCGCCAGAGCCTACACTGCTCTCGCACATGCACAAAATGGGTGTTTATATGGCACATTCTATCAGTGAATGCTCAAGCTAGCATTAGCATGCGTGCAGTCTCGCCAGAGCCTTCACTGCTCTCGCGCATGCACAAAATGGGCGCACATATGGCATATTCCATCAGTGAATGCTCAGACGCGCCTGAGCGTACATGCAGTCTCACCAGATCCTTCACTGCTCTCGCACATGCACAAAATGGGCGTACATATGGCATATTCCATCAGTAAATGCTCAGACGCGCCTGAACATACATGCAGTCTCGCCAGAGCCTTCACTGCTCTCGCGCATGCTAAAAATGGGCGTACATATGGCATATTTCATCAGTGAATGCTAAGACGTGCCTGAGTATACATGCAGTCTCGCCAGAGCCTTCACTGCTCTCGCACATGCACATTAATGGGTGTACATATGGCATATTCTTTCAGCCAATGCTCAGACTAGAAGAAGCATGCATGCAGTCTTGTCAGAGCCTTTACTGCTCTCGCACATGCACAAAATGGGCATACATTTGGCATATTCCATCATTTAATGCTCAGACGCACCTGACCATACATGCAGTCTCACCAGAGCCTTCACTGCTCTCGCACATGCACAAAATGAGCATACATTTGGCATGTTCCATCAGTAAATGCTCAGACGCGCCTGAGCAGACATGCAGTCTCACCAGAGCCTTCACTGCTCTCGAACATGCACATAAATGGGCGTATATATGACATATTCTTTCAGCAAATGCTTAGACTAGAAGTTGCATGCATGCAGTCTTGTCGGTGCCTTCACTACTCTCGCACATGCACAATATTGGCGTACATATGGCATATTCTACCAGTAAATGCTCAGACGCGCATGCGCATGTGTGCAGTCCCACCAGAGCCTTCACTGCTTTCGCATATGCACAAAATGGACATATATATGGGGTTTTCTTTCGGTGAATTCTCAGACGAGCCTTAGCATGCTTGCAGTCTCGCCAGCGCATTCACTGCTCTCAAACATGTACAAAATGGGCGTACATATGGCCATATTCAGTGAATTCTCAGAAAAGCCTTAGCATGCATGCACTCTTGTCAGAACCTTCACTGCTCTGGCACATGCACAAAAATACGGGTGTGTATATGCCTTATTTTATCAGTCAATGCTCAGACAAGACTTAGTTTGCGTTCAGTCTCGCCAGAGCAGTCACTGCTCTTCGCCCATGCACAAAATGGGCGTACATATGGCATATTCTTTCAGTGAATGCTCATATGCGCCTGAGCATTGGCGCAGCCTCATCAGACCCTTTGCTGCCCGTACATTGACAAAACGTATGTAGACAAATAATCAGGCCAACATTAAAATCTCTAAAGCCACTTGGTAGCTGTCTATAATGCATGTTAACAGGTCGAATTTAAACATATGCAATAAGTACCAAAATGGTGTGCGATGGCTCAAATATAGTACATATTTAAGGGTATGTTAACGTCCAATCATACGTACATAACAACGTTGAATACACGTTATTTAAGCGATGATTAACTGGCCTCACGGATATGAGACAAATGCCAAAGATATAACACGTGTTACTTAGTGTGCATTTCGTCCATAATTTGGTCGTGAAGCTGCGATATGTGACACCCATAATGTTTTGCTGCACATATGTCCTTCACCTCATGCAGAGTTATAATTGGCAAAGGAGATCCGAATGTCTTATGAAGTAACCGCTAGTTTCGCATTTAATTTCTTCTTGTAGAAACAGCTGTCACCCTACAAGTCATTTGGTTCAAAATGTGTTCATATGTCAAACTTTTAAAGGCCAAATATAACATTTTTGACCCATGTACAAGAATAACATAATATTCGTCCACTCCCAAATTCGAACCTGTGTGGCCAAATGCATTATTAGCTATGTGTAACATGCTGGGCCAGCACATGAGATTGTGATATTTTTACTGCAGTTTTGAGCAATGGAAGGCTCAATCTCGCCTGTGCATCAGTTCAGACTGGCTTGAGCCTTCATTGCTCACACCCACAAAAGTGGACGTAGATGAAGGCTTATGTAAAAAAAAATAAAGGCTTCTAGCTCCACTAGGTAGCTGTACATGCATATTTATGGAACAACAACGCATATGCGATATGTAGCCAGATCTCATGTGCTGACTCAAATATTGTACGTAGGTGTACGTTAATCATTAACTTAACGACAGTGTTGAATCCACGTTGTTTGGATAGTGATTTATTTTCTCACCAATATGAGATCAATAACAAAGGTGTACACATCACTCATTAGGTGAGTGGGCACTTTGTCCAAGTCACTAGATTGCATGCAACATTGACATGGCATTATTTCACCGTTGGGCTCAGAAGGTGTTAGTACACAAATACAGTCTTCCAGTTTGGAAGCCCACGAAAATAGTACCTTTAGAAATTTAGCACTTGCCGTTTCTGGGCCCTTTATGGCGTAAATGGGTGCTTTATTCGACTTCAAATGTACATGTGATTCAACATTGGTCTATGTTTGTCAGGCTGATGCAGAAAAATGCATCTTTGTGTGGACTATTTTGTCACAGACTCCCCGACGCACTCCCCAGGTAACGTATGACGCCGGTCGGATTTCAGCCCGGATTTTTTTACTGTTTCTCAAGGAACGGAGAATGCTGAGAAAACGAGATTATCAAGGTAGGTTGTCTTTTCACTTTTTTGATAGGTGAATGACATATCTTGCCACTCACAGGCAGAAAAAAAGTCCAAGCAACGTCCTGGAAAAATTTGTAGATGCTCAAATTATGCCTTTTTACATAGAGTTGAATGGGACCGATTAATTGTGCACCGAACCCAGAATAGACAGTCAGTGTATCTTTTTGTGCGCATAACGAACAGTAGTACACTGAATTAAAAGTTTAACTGCCATAGTTCGCACCTAATGCATAACCGTAGAATCATTTTCTGCGTTTGATTAACCTAACATACCATCGCCTTTCCCAATTGTTATTAGCTGAACGTCCAGCTGGAGAGAGCCTTTAAAAATGGACCTCCAGCTGGATAGGGACACCTTGAAAAAGAAAAGGACAAAGGGAAATAGTAAAAAAAACTTAAAAAAAAGGAAATAAAAAAAAGGCCTTTCCTTACGAATCCTCCATCGGAGAAATTCGTTTGATGACAAGACCTAGCATCAGGTCTCGTCATTAAACCGTCCAAATGAGTTTTGGACAGTCTAGGTAAACACATAAATTTAACAAGCTGTGTTTCACTTGACTTAAATACAGAGAAATTATTAGTTTATTTTGGTAAAATAAAAAGCTGTTTTAGATCAATCAGATATCAGCTTA
Source organism: Loripinus fragilis (assembly GCA_964019695.1). Classification (NCBI taxonomy): domain Eukaryota; kingdom Metazoa; phylum Mollusca; class Bivalvia; order Lucinida; family Lucinidae; genus Loripinus; species Loripinus fragilis. Next base: position 73,326,649 of record OZ026527.1, on the reverse strand, counting down.
AATTTTATGTATTCTTCAATAGGAAAATAAGACAAAGTGCATGTTTTTAAATCATGTTTCATTAGAAAGATTTGTTTGCTTGTAACTAGTTTGAGTTTGGGTTTGAAAATCACACATGAGTAATGCCCCTTAACACTTTAACAATTTGTATTTAGATGTATTGTATACCTATGGTTTAATGAGCCCAGATAGCTGAGGGGTTTAGTGAGCCAGCCTAATGCATATAGAATACTAGAATACCCTGATGGTACAGGTTCGAATCCTGTGAAAAAGAAAAACAAAAAAAAATAATATTTTTTATAGATTTTTTTATTCATTGCTTTACTTTCCATTTCTTTTGTTGTTGTATCTGAGCTTAATATCACTATGAACAATTTTTTAGTCATATATCTATGGTCAATTATCATATAACAGAATACTTGGACAGGTTTCTTTGAAATGGTTTAGCAGGCCTTAGTGTATGCGTACTATCACATTCATATTCAATGACACTTCAATGAGCATACACAGATGCACATCAATATCTTCATTGGTTATCTTTGTGATCAATACCAACTTTCCATGAGCTGGTTCATTTGTTTTCTTTTCATATGCACAATATGTCAACTTGCCACGAAGCAGATTCATAATTGAAACAAAAGTCCATGATAAGACAGGTATCCAGATTGGCACGTGTTTTAGTTGGCATATTCTATCAGTGAATTCTCTGACTTTCTTTCTTTCTTTATATACTGCAACACCCCCTCGCGAGGAGAGGATTACGTATCTGAGCGTGCACGCAGTCTCGCCAAAGCCTTTGCTATTGGCACATGCACTAAATGGGTGTAGGTGAAACCTCAGGCCAAATTTAAGCCCTTTTAAACTAATAGTTAGCTGGTGGCTGCATATGATTGCTAGCAAATACATTAAGTAAAACACCACGTGCACTGGCTCAAATAGAATGCAAATAGCAAATGGTATCAGTCAATGCTCAGACGCACCTGAGCATGCGTGCAGTCTCACCAGAGCCTTCACTGCTCTCGCACGTGCACAGAAATGGGCGTATATATGGCATATTCTTTCAGTCAATGCTCAGACTAGAAGTAGCACAAATGTAGTCATGTCGTAGCCTTCACTGCTCTCGCACATGCACAAAATGGATGTTTATATGGCATATTATATCAGTCAATGCTCAAACTAGCATTAGCATGCGTGCAGTCTCGCCAGAGCCTACACTGCTCTCGCACATGCACAAAATGGGTGTTTATATGGCACATTCTATCAGTGAATGCTCAAGCTAGCATTAGCATGCGTGCAGTCTCGCCAGAGCCTTCACTGCTCTCGCGCATGCACAAAATGGGCGCACATATGGCATATTCCATCAGTGAATGCTCAGACGCGCCTGAGCGTACATGCAGTCTCACCAGATCCTTCACTGCTCTCGCACATGCACAAAATGGGCGTACACATGGCATATTCCATCAGTAAATGCTCAGACGCGCCTGAACATACATGCAGTCTCGCCAGAGCCTTCACTGCTCTCGCGCATGCTAAAAATGGGCGTACATATGGCATATTTCATCAGTGAATGCTAAGACGTGCCTGAGTATACATGCAGTCTCGCCAGAGCCTTCACTGCTCTCGCACATGCACATTAATGGGTGTACATATGGCATATTCTTTCAGCCAATGCTCAGACTAGAAGAAGCATGCATGCAGTCTTGTCAGAGCCTTTACTGCTCTCGCACATGCACAAAATGTGCATACATTTGGCATATTCCATCATTTAATGCTCAGACGCACCTGACCATACATGCAGTCTCACCAGAGCCTTCACTGCTCTCGCACATGCACAAAATGGGCATACATTTGGCATATTCCATCAGTAAATGCTCAGACGCGCCTGAGCAGACATGCAGTCTCACCAGAGCCTTCACTGCTCTCGAACATGCACATAAATGGGCGTATATATGACATATTCTTTCAGCCAATGCTTAGACTAGAAGTTGCATGCATGCAGTCTTGTCGGTGCCTTCACTACTCTCGCACATGCACAATATTGGCGTACATATGGCATATTCTACCAGTAAATGCTCAGACGCGCATGCGCATGTGTGCAGTCCCACCAGAGCCTTCACTGCTTTCGCATATGCACAAAATGGACATATATATGGGGTTTTCTTTCGGTGAATTCTCAGACGAGCCTTAGCATGCTTGCAGTCTCGCCAGCGCATTCACTGCTCTCAAATATGTACAAAATGGGCGTACATATGGCCATATTCAGTGAATTCTCAGAAAAGCCTTAGCATGCATGCACTCTTGTCAGAACCTTCACTGCTCTGGCACATGCACAAAAATACGGGTGTGTATATGCCTTATTTTATCAGTCAATGCTCAGACAAGACTTAGTTTGCGTTCAGTCTCGCCAGAGCAGTCACTGCTCTTCGCCCATGCACAAAATGGGCGTACATATGGCATATTCTTTCAGTGAATGCTCATATGCGCCTGAGCATTGGCGCAGCCTCATCAGACCCTTTGCTGCCCGTACATTGACAAAACGTATGTAGACAAATAATCAGGCCAACATTAAAATCTCTAAAGCCACTTGGTAGCTGTCTATAATGCATGTTAACAGGTTGAATTTAAACATATGCAATAAGTACCAAAATGGTGTGCGATGGCTCAAATATAGTACATATTTAAGGGTATGTTAACGTCCAATCATACGTACATAACAACGTTGAATACATGTTATTTAAGCGATGATTAACTGGCCTCACGGATATGAGACAAATGCCAAAAATATAACACGTGTTACTTAGTGTGCATGTCGTCAATAATTTGGTCGTGAAGCTGCGATATGTGACACCCATAATGTTTTGCTGCACATATGTCCTTCACCTCATGCAGAGTTATAATTGGCAAAGGAGATCCGAATGTCTTATGAAGTAACCGCTAGTTTCGCATTTAATTTCTTCTTGTAGAAACAGCTGTCACCCTACAAGTCATTTGGTTCAAAATGTGTTCATATGTCAAACTTTTAAAGGCCAAATATAACATTTTTGACCCATGTACAAGAATAACATAATATTCGTCCACTCCCAAATTCGAACCTGTGCTGCCAAATGCATTATTAGCTATGTGTAACATGCTGGGCCAGCACATGAGATTGTGATATTTTTACTGCAGTTTTGAGCAATGGAAGGCTCAATCTCGCCTGTGCATCAGTTCAGACTGGCTTGAGCCTTCATTGCTCACACCCACAAAAGTGGACGTAGATGAAGGCTTATGTAAAAAAAATAAAGGCTTCTAGCTCCACTAGGTAGCTGTACATGCATATTTATGGAACAACAACGCATATGCGATATGTAGCCAGATCTCATGTGCTGACTCAAATATTGTACGTAGGTGTACGTTAATCATTAACTTAACGACAGTGTTGAATCCACGTTGTTTGGATAGTGATTTATTTTCTCACCAATATGAGATCAATAACAAAGGTGTACACATCACTCATTAGGTGAGTGGGCACTTTGTTCAAGTCACTAGATTGCATGCAACATTGACATGGCATTATTTCACCGTTGGGCTCAGAAGGTGTTAGTACACAAATACAGTCTTCCAGTTTGGTAGCCCACGAAAATAGTACCTTTAAAAATTTAGCACTTGCCGTTTCTGGGCCCTTTATGGCGTAAATGGGTGCTTTATTCGACTTCAAATGTACATGTGATTCAACATTGGTCTATGTTTGTCAGGCTGATGCAGAAAAATGCATCTTTGTGTGGACTATTTTGTCACAGACTCCCCGACGCACTCCCCAGGTAACGTATGACGCCGGTCGGATTTCAGCCCGGATTTTTTTACTGTTTCTCAAGGAACGGAGAATGCTGAGAAAACGAGATTATCAAGGTAGGTTGTCTTTTCACTTTTTTGATAGGTGAATGACATATCTTGCCACTCACAGGCAGAAAAAAAGTCCAAGCAATGTCCTGGAAAAATTTGTAGATGCTCGAATTATGCCTTTTTACATAGAGTTGAATGGGACCGATTAATTGTGCACCGAACCCAGAATAGACAGTCAGTGTATCTTTTTGTGCGCATAACGAACAGTAGTACACTCAATTAAAAGTTTAACTGCCATAGTTCGCACCTAATGCATAACCGTAGAATCATTTTCTGCGTTTGATTAACCTAACATACCATCGCCTTTCCCAATTGTTATAAGCTGAACGTCCAGCTGGAGAGAGCCTTTAAAAATGGACCTCCAGCTGGATAGGGACACCTTGAAAAAGAAAAGGACAAAGGGAAATAGTAAAAAAAACTTAAAAAAAAGGAAATAAAAAAAGGCCTTTCCTTACGAATCCTCCATCGGAGAAATTCGTTTGATGACAAGACCTAGCATCAGGTCTCGTCATTAAACCGTCCAAATGAGTTTTGGACAGTCTAGGTAAACACATAAATTTAACAAGCTGTGTTTCACTTGACTTAAATACAGAGAAATTATTAGTTTATTTTGGTAAAATAAAAAGCTGTTTTAGATCAATCAGATATCAGCTTAAATTTTATGTATTCTTCAATAGGAAAATAAGACAAAGTGCATGTTTTTAAATCATGTTTCATTAGAAAGATTTGTTTGCTTGTAACTAGTTTGAGTTTGGGTTTGAAAATCACACATGAGTAATGCCCCTTAACACTTTAACAATTTGTATTTAGATGTATTGTATACCTATGGTTTAATGAGCCCAGATAGCTGAGGGGTTTAGTGAGCCAGCCTAATGCATATAGAATACTAGAATACCCTGATGGTACAGGTTCGAATCCTGTGAAAAAGAAAAACAAAAAAAATAATATTTTTTATAGATTTTTTTATTCATTGCTTTACTTTCCATTTCTTTTGTTGTTGTATCTGAGCTTAATATCACTATGAACAATTTTTTAGTCATATATCTATGGTCAATCATCATATAACAGAATACTTGGACAGGTTTCTTTGAAATGGTTTAGCAGGCCTTAGTGTATGCGTACTATCACATTCATATTCAATGACACTTCAATGAGCATACACAGATGCACATCAATATCTTCATTGGTTATCTTTGTGATCAATACCAACTTTCCATGAGCTGGTTCATTTGTTTTCTTTTCATATGCACAATATGTCAACTTGCCACGAAGCAGATTCATAATTGAAACAAAAGTCCATGATAAGACAGGTATCCAGATTGGCACGTGTTTTAGTTGGCATATTCTATCAGTGAATTCTCTGACTTTCTTTCTTTCTTTATATACTGCAACACCCCCTCGCAAGGAGAGGATTACGTATCTGAGCGTGCACGCAGTCTCGCCAAAGCCTTTGCTATTGGCACATGCACTAAATGGGTGTAGGTGAAACCTCAGGCCAAATTTAAGCCCTTTTAAACTAATAGTTAGCTGGTGGCTGCATATGATTGCTAGCAAATACATTAAGTAAAACACCACGTGCACTGGCTCAAATAGAATGCAAATAGCAAATGGTATCAGTCAATGCTCAGACGCACCTGAGCATGCGTGCAGTCTCACCAGAGCCTTCACTGCTCTCGCACATGCACAGAAATGGGCGTATATATGGCATATTCTTTCAGTCAATGCTCAGACTAGAAGTAGCACAAATGTAGTCATGTCGTAGCCTTCACTGCTCTCGCACATGCACAAAATGGATGTTTATATGGCATATTATATCAGTCAATGCTCAAACTAGCATTAGCATGCGTGCAGTCTCGCCAGAGCCTACACTGCTCTCGCACATGCACAAAATGGGTGTTTATATGGCACATTCTATCAGTGAATGCTCAAGCTAGCATTAGCATGCGTGCAGTCTCGCCAGAGCCTTCACTGCTCTCGCGCATGCACAAAATGGGCGCACATATGGCATATTCCATCAGTGAATGCTCAGACGCGCCTGAGCGTACATGCAGTCTCGCCAGATCCTTCACTGCTCTCGCACATGCACAAAATGGGTGTACACATGGCATATTCCATCAGTAAATGCTCAGACGCGCCTGAACATACATGCAGTCTCGCCAGAGCCTTCACTGCTCTCGCGCATGCTAAAAATGGGCGTACATATGGCATATTTCATCAGTGAATGCTAAGACGTGCCTGAGTATACATGCAGTCTCGCCAGAGCCTTCACTGCTCTCGCACATGCACATTAATGGGTGTACATATGGCATATTCTTTCAGCCAATGCTCAGACTAGAAGAAGCATGCATGCAGTCTTGTCAGAGCCTTTACTGCTCTCGCACATGCACAAAATGGGCATACATTTGGCATATTCCATCATTTAATGCTCAGACGCACCTGACCATACATGCAGTCTCACCAGAGTCTTCACTGCTCTCGCACATGCACATTAATGGGTGTACATATGGCATATTCTTTCAGCCAATGCTCGGACTAGAAGAAGCATGCATGCAGTCTTGTCAGAGCCTTTACTGCTCTCGCACATGCACAAAATGGGCATACATTTGGCATATTCCATCATTTAATGCTCAGACGCACCTGACCATACATGCAGTCTCACCAGAGTCTTCACTGCTCTCGCACATGCACAAAATGGGCATACATTTGGCATATTCCATCAGTAAATGCTCAGACGCGCCTGAGCAGACATGCAGTCTCGCCAGAGCCTACACTGCTCTCGCACATGCACAAAATGGGTGTTTATATGGCACATTCTATCAGTGAATGCTCAAGCTAGCATTAGCATGCGTGCAGTCTCGCCAGAGCCTTCACTGCTCTCGCGCATGCACAAAATGGGCGCACATATGGCATATTCCTTCAGTGAATGCTCAGACACGCCTGAGCGTACATGCAGTCTCACCAGATCCTTCACTGCTCTCGCACATGCACAAAATGGGCGTACACATGGCATATTCCATCAGTAAATGCTCAGACGCGCCTGAACATACATGCAGTCTCGCCAGAGCCTTCACTGCTCTCGCGCATGCTAAAAATGGGCGTACATATGGCATATTTCATCAGTGAATGCTAAGACGTGCCTGAGTATACATGCAGTCTCGCCAGAGCCTTCACTGCTCTCGCACATGCACATTAATGGGTGTACATATGGCATATTCTTTCAGCCAATGCTCAGACTAGAAGAAGCATGCATGCAGTCTTGTCAGAGCCTTTACTGCTCTCGCACATGCACAAAATGGGCATACATTTGGCATATTCCATCATTTAATGCTCAGACGCACCTGACCATACATGCAGTCTCACCAGAGCCTTCACTGCTCTCGCACATGCACAAAATGGGCATACATTTGGCATATTCCATCAGTAAATGCTCAGACGCGCCTGAGCAGACATGCAGTCTCACCAGAGCCTTCACTGCTCTCGAACATGCACATAAATGGGCGTATATATGACATATTCTTTCAGCCAATGCTTAGACTAGAAGTTGCATGCATGCAGTCTTGTCGGTGCCTTCACTACTCTCGCACATGCACAATATTGGCGAACATATGGCATATTCTACCAGTAAATGCTCAGACGCGCATGCGCATGTGTGCAGTCCCACCAGAGCCTTCACTGCTTTCGCATATGCACAAAATGGACATATATATGGGGTTTTCTTTCGGTGAATTCTCAGACGAGCCTTAGCATGCTTGCAGTCTCGCCAGCGCATTCACTGCTCTCAAACATGTACAAAATGGGTGTACATATGGCCATATTCAGTGAATTCTCAGAAAAGCCTTAGCATGCATGCACTCTTGTCAGAACCTTCACTGCTCTGGCACATGCACAAAAATACGGGTGTGAATATGCCTTATTTTATCAGTCAATGCTCAGACAAGACTTAGTTTGCGTTCAGTCTCGCCAGAGCAGTCACTGCTCTTCGCCCCTGCACAAAATGGGCGTACATATGGCATATTCTTTCAGTGAATGCTCATATGCGCCTGAGCATTGGCGCAGCCTCATCAGACCCTTTGCTGCCCGTACATTGACAAAACGTATGTAGACAAATAATCAGGCCAACATTAAAATCTCTAAAGCCACTTGGTAGCTGTCTATAATGCATGTTAACGTATGTATGTTAACGTCCAATCATACGTACATAACAACGTTGAATACACGTTATTTAAGCGATGATTAACTGGCCTCACGGATATGAGACAAATGCCAAAGATATAACACGTGTTACTTAGTGTGCATTTCGTCCATAATTTGGTCGTGAAGCTGCGATATGTGACACCCATAATGTTTTGCTGCACATATGTCCTTCACCTCATGCAGAATTATAATTGGCAAAGGAGATCCGAATGTCTTATGAAGTAACCGCTAGTTTCGCATTTAATTTCTTCTTGTAGAAACAGCTGTCACCCTACAAGTCATTTGGTTCAAAATGTGTTCATATGTCAAACTTTTAAAGGCCAAATATAACATTTTTGACCCATGTACAAGAATAACATAATATTCGTCCACTCCCAAATTCGAACCTGTGTGGCCAAATGCATTATTAGCTATGTGTAACATGCTGGGCCAGCACATGAGATTGTGATATTTTTACTGCAGTTTTGAGCAATGGAAGGCTCAATCTCGCCTGTGCATCAGTTCAGACTGGCTTGAGCCTTCATTGCTCACACCCACAAAAGTGGACGTAGATAAAGGCTTATGTAAAAAAAATAAAGGCTTCTAGCTCCACTAGGTAGCTGTACATGCATATTTATGGAACAACAACGCATATGCGATATGTAGCCAGATCTCATGTGCTGACTCAAATATTGTACGTAGGTGTACGTTAATCATTAACTTAACGACAGTGTTGAATCCACGTTGTTTGGATAGTGATTTATTTTCTCACCAATATGAGATCAATAACAAAGGTGTACACATCACTCATTAGGTGAGTGGGCACTTTGTCCAAGTCACTAGATTGCATGCAACATTGACATGGCATTATTTCACCGTTGGGCTCAGAAGGTGTTAGTACACAAATACAGTCTTCCAGTTTGGTAGCCCACGAAAATAGTACCTTTAGAAATTTAGCACTTGCCGTTTCTGGGCCCTTTATGGCGTAAATGGGTGCTTTATTCGACTTCAAATGTACATGTGATTCAACATTGGTCTATGTTTGTCAGGCTGATGCAGAAAAATGCATCTTTGTGTGGACTATTTTGTCACAGACTCCCCGACGCACTCCCCAGGTAACGTATGACGCCGGTCGGATTTCAGCCCGGATTTTTTTACTGTTCCTCAAGGAACGGAGAATGCTGAGAAAACGAGATTATCAAGGTAGGTTGTCTTTTCACTTTTTTGATAGGTGAATGACATATCTTGCCACTCACAGGCAGAAAAAAGTCCAAGCAATGTCCTGGAAAAATTTGTAGATGCTCGAATTATGCCTTTTTACATGGAGTTGAATGGGACCGATTAATTGTGCACCGAACCCAGAATAGACAGTCAGTGTATCTTTTTGTGCGCATAACGAACAGTAGTACACTCAATTAAAAGTTTAACTGCCATAGTTCGCACCTAATGCATAACCGTAGAATCATTTTCTGCGTTTGATTAACCTAACATACCATCGCCTTTCCCAATTGTTATTAGCTGAACGTCCAGCTGGAGAGAGCCTTTAAAAATGGACCTCCAGCTGGATAGGGACACCTTGAAAAAGAAAAGGACAAAGGGAAATAGTAAAAAAAAACTTTAAAAAAAGGAAATAAAAAAAAGGCCTTTCCTTACGAATCCTCCATCGGAGAAATTCGTTTGATGACAAGACCTAGCATCAGGTCTCGTCATTAAACCGTCCAAATGAGTTTTGGACAGTCTAGGTAAACACATAAATTTAACAAGCTGTGTTTCACTTGACTTAAATACAGAGAAATTATTAGTTTATTTTGGTAAAATAAAAAGCTGTTTTAGATCAATCAGATATCAGCTTAAATTTTATGTATTCTTCAATAGGAAAATAAGACAAAGTGCATGTTTTTAAATCATGTTTCATTAGAAAGATTTGTTTGCTTGTAACTATTTTGAGTTTGGGGTTGAAAATCACACATGAGTAATGCCCCTTAACACTTTAACAATTTGTATTTAGATGTATTGTATACCTATGGTTTAATGAGCCCAGATAGCTGAGGGGTTTAGTGAGCCAGCCTAATGCATATAGAATACTAGAATACCCTGATGGTACAGGTTCGAATCCTGTGATAAAGAAAAACAAAAAAAATATATTTTTTATAGATTTTTTTAATCATTGCTTTACTTTCCATTTCTTTTGTTGTTGTATCTGAGCTTAATATCACTATGAACAATTTTTTAGTCATATATCTATGGTCAATCATCATATAACAGAATACTTGGACAGGTTTCTTTGAAATGGTTTAGCAGGCCTTAGTGTATGCGTACTATCACATTCATATTCAATGACACTTCAATGAGCATACACAGATGCACATCAATATCTTCATTGGTTATCTTTGTGATCAATACCAACTTTCCATGAGCTGGTTCATTTGTTTTCTTTTCATATGCACAATATGTCAACTTGCCACGAAGCAGATTCATAATTGAAACAAAAGCCCATGATAAGACAGGTATCCAGATTGGCACGTGTTTTAGTTGGCATATTCTATCAGTGAATTCTCAGACTTTCTTTTTTTATATACTGCAACACCCCCTCGCGAGGAGAGGATTACGTATCTGAGCGTGCACGCAGTCTCGCCAAAGCCTTTGCTATTGGCACATGCACTAAATGGGTGTAGGTGAAACCTCAGGCCAAATTTAAGCCCTTTTAAACTAATAGTTAGCTGGTGGCTGCATATGATTGCTAGCAAATACATTAAGTAAAACACCACGTGCACTGGCTCAAATAGAATGCAAATAGCAAATGGTATCAGTCAATGCTCAGACGCACCTGAGCATGCGTGCAGTCTCACCAGAGCCTTCACTGCTCTCGCACATGCACAGAAATGGGCGTACATATGGCATATTCTTTCAGTCAATCCTCAGACTAGAAGTAGCACACATGTAGTCATGTCGTAGCCTTCACTGCTCTCGCACATGCACAAAATGGATGTTTATATGGCATATTATATCAGTCAATGCTCAAACTAGCATTAGCATGCGTGCAGTCTCGCCAGAGCCTACACTGCTCTCGCACATGCACAAAATGGGTGTTTATATGGCACATTCTATCAGTGAATGCTCAAGCTAGCATAAGCATGCGTGCAGTCTCGCCAGAGCCTTCACTGCTCTCGCGCATGCACAAAATGGGCGCACATATGGCATATTCCATCAGTGAATGCTCAGACGCGCCTGAGCGTACATGCAGTCTCACCAAATCCTTCACTGCCCTCGCACATGCACAAAATGGGCGTACACATGGCATATTCCATCAGTAAATGCTCAGACGCGCCTGAACATTCATGCAGTCTCGCCAGAGCCTTCACTGCTCGTGCGCATGCTAAAAATGGGCGTACATATGGCGTATTTCATCAGTGAATGCTAAGACGTGCCTGAGTATACATGCAGTCTCGCCAGAGCCTTCACTGCTCTCGCACATGCACATTAATGGGTGTACATATGGCATATTCTTTCAGCCAATGCTCAGACTAGAAGAAGCATGCATGCAGTCTTGTCAGAGCCTTTACTGCTCTCGCACATGCACAAAATGGGCATACATTTGGCATATTCCATCATTTAATGCTCAGACGCACCTGACCATACATGCAGTCTCACCAGAGCCTTCGCTGCTCTCGCACATGCACAAAATGGGCATACATTTGGCATATTCCATCAGTAAATGCTCAGACGCGCCTGAGCAGACATGCAGTCTCACCAGAGCCTTCACTGCTCTCGAACATGCACATAAATTGGCGTATATATGACATATTCTTTCAGCCAATGCTTAGACTAGAAGTAGCATGCATGCAGTCTTGTCGGTGCCTTCTCTACTCTCGCACATGCACAATATTGGCGTACATATGGCATATTCTACCAGTAAATGCTCAGACGCGCATGCGCATGTGTGCAGTCCCACCAGAGCTTTCACTGCTTTCGCATATGCACAAAATGGACATATATATGGGGTTTTCTTTCGGTGAATTCTCAGACGAGCCTTAGCATGCTTGCAGTCTCGCCAGCGCATTCACTGCTCTCAAACATGTACAAAATGGGCGTACATATGGCCATATTCAGTGAATTCTCAGAAAAGCCTTAGCATGCATGCACTCTCTTCAGAACCTTCACTGCTCTGGCACATGCACAAAAATACGGGTGTGTATATGCCTCATTTTATCAGTCAATGCTCAGACAAGACTTAGTTTGCGTTCAGTCTCGCCAGAGCAGTCACTGCTCTTCGCCCCTGCACAAAATGGGCGTACATATGGCATATTCTTTCAGTGAATGCTCATATGCGCCTGAGCATTGGCGCAGCCTCATCAGACCCTTTGCTGCCCGTACATTGACAAAACGTATGTAGACAAATAATCAGGCCAACATTAAAATCTCTAAAGCCACTTGGTAGCTGTCTATAATGCATGTTAACGTATGTATGTTAACGTCCAATCATACGTACATAACAACGTTGAATACACGTTATTTAAGCGATGATTAACTGGCCTCACGGATATGAGACAAATGCCAAAGATATAACACGTGTTACTTAGTGTGCATTTCGTCCATAATTTGGTCATGAAGCTGCGATATGTGACACCCATAATGTTTTGCTGCACATATGTCCTTCACCTCATGCAGAATTATAATTGGCAAAGGAGATCCGAATGTCTTATGAAGTAACCGCTAGTTTCGCATTTAATTTCTTCTTGTAGAAACAGCTGTCACCCTACAAGTCATTTGGTTCAAAATGTGTTCATATGTCAAACTTTTAAAGGCCAAATATAACATTTTTGACCCATGTACAAGAATAACATAATATTCGTCCACTCCCAAATTCGAACCTGTGTGGCCAAATGCATTATTAGCTATGTGTAACATGCTGGGCCAGCACATGAGATTGTGATATTTTTACTGCAGTTTTGAGCAATGGAAGGCTCAATCTCGCCTGTGCATCAGTTCAGACTGGCTTGAGCCTTCATTGCTCACACCCACAAAAGTGGACGTAGATGAAGGCTTATGTAAAAAAAATAAAGGCTTCTAGCTCCACTAGGTAGCTGTACATGCATATTTATGGAACAACAACGCATATGCGATATGTAGCCAGATCTCATGTGCTGACTCAAATATTGTACGTAGGTGTACGTTAATCATTAACTTAACGACAGTGTTGAATCCACGTTGTTTGGATAGTGATTTATTTTCTCACCAATATGAGATCAATAACAAAGGTGTACACATCACTCATTAGGTGAGTGGGCACTTTGTCCAAGTCACTAGATTGCATGCAACATTGACATGGCATTATTTCACCGTTGGGCTCAGAAGGTGTTAGTACACAAATACAGTCTTCCAGTTTGGTAGCCCACGAAAATAGTACCTTTAGAAATTTAGCACTTGCCGTTTCTGGGCCCTTTATGGCGTAAATGGGTGCTTTATTCGACTTCAAATGTACATGTGATTCAACATTGGTCTATGTTTGTCAGGCTGATGCAGAAAAATGCATCTTTGTGTGGACTATTTTGTCACAGACTCCCCGACGCACTCCCCAGGTAACGTATGACGCCGGTCGGATTTCAGCCTGGATTTTTTTACTGTTCCTCAAGGAACGGAGAATGCTGAGAAAACGAGATTATCAAAGTAGGTTGTCTTTTCACTTTTTTGATAGGTGAATGACATATCTTGCCACTCACAGGCAGAAAAAAGTCCAAGCAATGTCCTGGAAAAATTTGTAGATGCTCGAATTATGCCTTTTTACATAGAGTTGAATGGGACCGATTAATTGTGCACCGAACCCAGAATAGACAGTCATTGTATCTTTTTGTGCGCATAACAAACAGTAGTACACTCAATTAAAAGTTTAACTGCCATTTTCGCACCTAATGCATAACCGTAGAATCATTTTCTGCGTTTGATTAACCTAACATACCATCGCCTTTCCCAATTGTTATTAGCTGAACGTCCAGCTGGAGAGAGCCTTTAAAAATCGACCTCCAGCTGGATAGGGACACCTTGAAAAAGAAAAGGACAAAGGGAAATAGTAAAAAAAAACTTTAAAAAAAGGAAATAAAAAGGCCTTTCCTTACGAATCCTCCATCAGAGAAATTCGTTTGATGACAAGACCTAGCATCAGGTCTCGTCATTAAACCGTCCAAATGAGTTTTGGACAGTCTAGGTAAACACATAAATTTAACAAGCTGTGTTTCACTTGACTTAAATACAGAGAAATTATTAGTTTATTTTGGTAAAATAAAAAGCTGTTTTAGTTCAATCAGATATCAGCTTAAATTTTATGTATTCTTCAATAGGAAAATAAGACAAAGTGCATGTTTTTAAATCATGTTTCATTAGAAAGATTTGTTTGCTTGTAACTATTTTGAGTTTGGGTTTGAAAATCACACATGAGTAATGCCCCTTAACACTTTAACAATTTGTATTTAGATGTATTGTATACCTATGGTTTAATGAGCCCAGATAGCTGAGGGGTTTAGTGAGCCAGCCTAATGCATATAGAATACTAGAATACCCTGATGGTACAGGTTCGAATCCTGTGATAAAGAAAAACAAAAAAAATAATATTTTTTATAGATTTTTTTATTCATTGCTTTACTTTCCATTTCTTTTGTTGTTGTATCTGAGCTTGATATCACTATGAACAATTTTTTAGTCATATATCTATGGTCAATCATCATATAACAGAATACTTGGACAGGTTTCTTTGAAATGGTTTAGCAGGCCTTAGTGTATGCGTACTATCACATTCATATTCAATGACACTTCAATGAGCATACACAGATGCACATCAATATCTTCATTGGTTATCTTTGTGATCAATACCAACTTTCCATGAGCTGGTTCATTTGTTTTCTTTTCATATGCACAATATGTCAACTTGCCACGAAGCAGATTCATAATTGAAACAAAAGCCCATGATAAGACAGGTATCCAGATTGGCACGTGTTTTAGTTGGCATATTCTATCAGTGAATTCTCAGACTTTCTTTCTTTATATACTGCAACACCCCCTCGCGAGGAGAGGATTACGTATCTGAGCGTGCACGCAGTCTCGCCAAAGCCTTTGCTATTGGCACATGCACTAAATGGGTGTAGGTGAAACCTCAGGCCAAATTTAAGCCCTTTTAAACTAATAGTTAGCTGGTGGCTGCATATGATTGCTAGCAAATACATTAAGTAAAACACCACGTGCACTGGCTTAAATAGAAAGCAAATAGCAAATGGTATCAGTCAATGCTCAGACGCACCTGAGCATGCGTGCAGTCTCACCAGAGCCTTCACTGCTCTCGCACATGCACAGAAATGGGCGTATATATGGCATATTCTTTCAGTCAATGCTCAGACTAGAAGTAGCACAAATGTAGTCATGTCGTAGCCTTCACTGCTCTCGCACATGCACAAAATGGATGTTTATATGGCATATTATATCAGTCAATGCTCAAACTAGCATTAGCATGCGTGCAGTCTCGCCAGAGCCTACACTGCTCTCGCACATGCACAAAATGGGTGTTTATATGGCACATTCTATCAGTGAATGCTCAAGCTAGCATTAGCATGCGTGCAGTCTCGCCAGAGCCTTCACTGCTCTCGCGCATGCACAAAATGGGCGCACATATGGCATATTCCATCAGTGAATGCTCAGACGCGCCTGAGCGTACATGCAGTCTCACCAGATCCTTCACTGCTCTCGCACATGCACAAAATGGGCGTACACATGGCATATTCCATCAGTAAATGCTCAGACGCGCCTGAACATACATGCAGTCTCGCCAGAGCCTTCACTGCTCTCGCGCATGCTAAAAATGGGCGTACATATGGCATATTTCATCAGTGAATGCTTAGACGTGCCTGAGTATACATGCAGTCTCGCCAGAGCCTTCACTGCTCTCGCACATGCACATTAATGGGTGTACATATGGCATATTCTTTCAGCCAATGCTCAGACTAGAAGAAGCATGCATGCAGTCTTGTCAGAGCCTTTACTGCTCTCGCACATGCACAAAATGGGCATACATTTGGCATATTCCATCATTTAATGCTCAGACGCACCTGACCATACATGCAGTCTCACCAGAGCCTTCACTGCTCTCGCACATGCACAAAATGGGCATACATTTGGCATATTCCATCAGTAAATGCTCAGACGCGCCTGAGCAGACATGCAGTCTCACCAGAGCCTTCACTGCTCTCGAACATGCACATAAATTGGCGTATATATGACATATTCTTTCAGCCAATGCTTAGACTAGAAGTAGCATGCATGCAGTCTTGTCGGTGCCTTCTCTACTCTCGCACATGCACAATATTGGCGTACATATGGCATATTCTACCAGTAAATGCTCAGACGCGCATGCGCATGTGTGCAGTCCCACCAGAGCTTTCACTGCTTTCGCATATGCACAAAATGGACATATATATGGGGTTTTCTTTCGGTGAATTCTCAGACGAGCCTTAGCATGCTTGCAGTCTCGCCAGCGCATTCACTGCTCTCAAACATGTACAAAATGGGCGTACATATGGCCATATTCAGTGAATTCTCAGAAAAGCCTTAGCATGCATGCACTCTCGTCAGAACCTTCACTGCTCTGGCACATGCACAAAAATACGGGTGTGTATATGCCTCATTTTATCAGTCAATGCTCAGACAAGACTTAGTTTGCGTTCAGTCTCGCCAGAGCAGTCACTGCTCTTCGCCCCTGCACAAAATGGGCGTACATATGGCATATTCTTTCAGTGAATGCTCATATGCGCCTGAGCATTGGCGCAGCCTCATCAGACCCTTTGCTGCCCGTACATTGACAAAACGTATGTAGACAAATAATCAGGCCAACATTAAAATCTCTAAAGCCACTTGGTAGCTGTCTATAATGCATGTTAACAGGTCGAATTTAAACATATGCAATAAGTACCAAAATGGTGTGCGATGGCTCAAATATAGTACATATTTAAGGGTATGTTAACGTCCAATCATACGTACATAACAACGTTGAATACACGTTATTTAAGCGATGATTAACTGGCCTCACGGATATGAGACAAATGCCAAAGATATAACACGTGTTACTTAGTGTGCATTTCGTCCATAATTTGGTCATGAAGCTGCGATATGTGACACCCATAATGTTTTGCTGCACATATGTCCTTCACCTCATGCAGAATTATAATTGGCAAAGGAGATCCGAATGTCTTATGAAGTAACCGCTAGTTTCGCATTTAATTTCTTCTTGTAGAAACAGCTGTCACCCTACAAGTCATTTGGTTCAAAATGTGTTCATATGTCAAACTTTTAAAGGCCAAATATAACATTTTTGACCCATGTACAAGAATAACATAATATTCGTCCACTCCCAAATTCGAACCTGTGTGGCCAAATGCATTATTAGCTATGTGTAACATGCTGGGCCAGCACATGAGATTGTGATATTTTTACTGCAGTTTTGAGCAATGGAAGGCTCAATCTCGCCTGTGCATCAGTTCAGACTGGCTTGAGCCTTCATTGCTCACACCCACAAAAGTGGACGTAGATGAAGGCTTATGTAAAAAAAATAAAGGCTTCTAGCTCCACTAGGTAGCTGTACATGCATATTTATGGAACAACAACGCATATGCGATATGTAGCCAGATCTCATGTGCTGACTCAAATATTGTACGTAGGTGTACGTTAATCATTAACTTAACGACAGTGTTGAATCCACGTTGTTTGGATAGTGATTTATTTTCTCACCAATATGAGATCAATAACAAAGGTGTACACATCACTCATTAGGTGAGTGGGCACTTTGTCCAAGTCACTAGATTGCATGCAACATTGACATGGCATTATTTCACCGTTGGGCTCAGAAGGTGTTAGTACACAAATACAGTCTTCCAGTTTGGTAGCCCACGAAAATAGTACCTTTAGAAATTTAGCACTTGCCGTTTCTGGGCCCTTTATGGCGTAAATGGGTGCTTTATTCGACTTCAAATGTACATGTGATTCAACATTGGTCTATGTTTGTCAGGCTGATGCAGAAAAATGCATCTTTGTGTGGACTATTTTGTCACAGACTCCCCGACGCACTCCCCAGGTAACGTATGACGCCGGTCAGATTTCAGCCTGGATTTTTTTACTGTTCCTCAAGGAACGGAGAATGCTGAGAAAACGAGATTATCAAAGTAGGTTGTCTTTTCACTTTTTTGATAGGTGAATGACATATCTTGCCACTCACAGGCAGAAAAAAGTCCAAGCAATGTCCTGGAAAAATTTGTAGATGCTCGAATTATGCCTTTTTACATAGAGTTGAATGGGACCGATTAATTGTGCACCGAACCCAGAATAGACAGTCATTGTATCTTTTTGTGCGCATAACAAACAGTAGTACACTCAATTAAAAGTTTAACTGCCATTTTCGCACCTAATGCATAACCGTAGAATCATTTTCTGCGTTTGATTAACCTAACATACCATCGCCTTTCCCAATTGTTATTAGCTGAACGTCCAGCTGGAGAGAGCCTTTAAAAATCGACCTCCAGCTGGATAGGGACACCTTGAAAAAGAAAAGGACAAAGGGAAATAGTAAAAAAAAACTTTAAAAAAAGGAAATAAAAAGGCCTTTCCTTACGAATCCTCCATCAGAGAAATTCGTTTGATGACAAGACCTAGCATCAGGTCTCGTCATTAAACCGTCCAAATGAGTTTTGGACAGTCTAGGTAAACACATAAATTTAACAAGCTGTGTTTCACTTGACTTAAATACAGAGAAATTATTAGTTTATTTTGGTAAAATAAAAAGCTGTTTTAGTTCAATCAGATATCAGCTTAAATTTTATGTATTCTTCAATAGGAAAATAAGACAAAGTGCATGTTTTTAAATCATGTTTCATTAGAAAGATTTGTTTGCTTGTAACTATTTTGAGTTTGGGTTTGAAAATCACACATGAGTAATGCCCCTTAACACTTTAACAATTTGTATTTAGATGTATTGTATACCTATGGTTTAATGAGCCCAGATAGCTGAGGGGTTTAGTGAGCCAGCCTAATGCATATAGAATACTAGAATACCCTGATGGTACAGGTTCGAATCCTGTGATAAAGAAAAACAAAAAAAATAATATTTTTTATAGATTTTTTTATTCATTGCTTTACTTTCCATTTCTTTTGTTGTTGTATCTGAGCTTGATATCACTATGAACAATTTTTTAGTCATATATCTATGGTCAATCATCATATAACAGAATACTTGGACAGGTTTCTTTGAAATGGTTTAGCAGGCCTTAGTGTATGCGTACTATCACATTCATATTCAATGACACTTCAATGAGCATACACAGATGCACATCAATATCTTCATTGGTTATCTTTGTGATCAATACCAACTTTCCATGAGCTGGTTCATTTGTTTTCTTTTCATATGCACAATATGTCAACTTGCCACGAAGCAGATTCATAATTGAAACAAAAGCCCATGATAAGACAGGTATCCAGATTGGCACGTGTTTTAGTTGGCATATTCTATCAGTGAATTCTCAGACTTTCTTTCTTTATATACTGCAACACCCCCTCGCGAGGAGAGGATTACGTATCTGAGCGTGCACGCAGTCTCGCCAAAGCCTTTGCTATTGGCACATGCACTAAATGGGTGTAGGTGAAACCTCAGGCCAAATTTAAGCCCTTTTAAACTAATAGTTAGCTGGTGGCTGCATATGATTGCTAGCAAATACATTAAGTAAAACACCACGTGCACTGGCTTAAATAGAAAGCAAATAGCAAATGGTATCAGTCAATGCTCAGACGCACCTGAGCATGCGTGCAGTCTCACCAGAGCCTTCACTGCTCTCGCACATGCACAGAAATGGGCGTATATATGGCATATTCTTTCAGTCAATGCTCAGACTAGAAGTAGCACAAATGTAGTCATGTCGTAGCCTTCACTGCTCTCGCACATGCACAAAATGGATGTTTATATGGCATATTATATCAGTCAATGCTCAAACTAGCATTAGCATGCGTGCAGTCTCGCCAGAGCCTACACTGCTCTCGCACATGCACAAAATGGGTGTTTATATGGCACATTCTATCAGTGAATGCTCAAGCTAGCATTAGCATGCGTGCAGTCTCGCCAGAGCCTTCACTGCTCTCGCGCATGCACAAAATGGGCGCACATATGGCATATTCCATCAGTGAATGCTCAGACGCGCCTGAGCGTACATGCAGTCTCACCAGATCCTTCACTGCTCTCGCACATGCACAAAATGGGCGTACACATGGCATATTCCATCAGTAAATGCTCAGACGCGCCTGAACATACATGCAGTCTCGCCAGAGCCTTCACTGCTCTCGCGCATGCTAAAAATGGGCGTACATATGGCATATTTCATCAGTGAATGCTTAGACGTGCCTGAGTATACATGCAGTCTCGCCAGAGCCTTCACTGCTCTCGCACATGCACATTAATGGGTGTACATATGGCATATTCTTTCAGCCAATGCTCAGACTAGAAGAAGCATGCATGCAGTCTTGTCAGAGCCTTTACTGCTCTCGCACATGCACAAAATGGGCATACATTTGGCATATTCCATCATTTAATGCTCAGACGCACCTGACCATACATGCAGTCTCACCAGAGCCTTCACTGCTCTCGCACATGCACAAAATGGGCATACATTTGGCATATTCCATCAGTAAATGCTCAGACGCGCCTGAGCAGACATGCAGTCTCACCAGAGCCTTCACTGCTCTCGAACATGCACATAAATGGGTGTATATATGACATATTCTTTCAGCCAATGCTTAGACTAGAAGTTGCATGCATGCAGTCTTGTCGGTGCCTTCACTACTCTCGCACATGCACAATATTGGCGTACATATGGCATATTCTACCAGTAAATGCTCAGACGCGCATGCGCATGTGTGCAGTCCCACCAGAGCCTTCACTGCTCTCGCATATGCACAAAATGGACATATATATGGGGTTTTCTTTCGGTGAATTCTCAGACGAGCCTTAGCATGCTTGCAGTCTCGCCAGCGCATTCACTGCTCTCAAACATGTACAAAATGGGCGTACATATGGCCATATTCAGTGAATTCTCAGAAAAGCCTTAGCATGCATGCACTCTTGTCAGAACCTTCACTGCTCTGGCACATGCACAAAAATACGGGTGTGTATATGCCTTATTTTATCAGTCAATGCTCAGACAAGACTTAGTTTGCGTTCAGTCTCGCCAGAGCAGTCACTGCTCTTCGCCCCTGCACAAAATGGGCGTACATATGGCATATTCTTTCTGTGATTGCTCATATGCGCCTGAGCATTGGCGCAGCCTCATCAGACCCTTTGCTGCCCGTACATTGACAAAACGTATGTCGACAAATAATCAGGCCAACATTAAAATCTCTAAAGCCACTTGGTAGCTGTCTATAATGCATGTTAACAGGTCGAATTTAAACATATGCAATAAGTACCAAAATGGTGTGCGATGGCTCAAATATAGTACATATTTAAGGGTATGTTAACGTCCAATCATACGTACATAACAACGTTGAATACACGTTATTTAAGCGATGATTAACTGGCCTCACGGATATGAGACAAATGCCAAAGATATAACACATGTTACTTAGTGTGCATTTCGTCCATAATTTGGTCTTGAAGCTGCGATATGTGACACCCATAATGTTTTGCTGCACATATGTCCTTCACCTCATGCAGAGTTATAATTGGCAAAGGAGATCCGAATGTCTTATGAAGTAACCGCTAGTTTCGCATTTAATTTCTTCTTGTAGAAACAGCTGTCACCCTACAAGTCATTTGGTTCAAAATGTGTTCATATGTCAAACTTTTAAAGGCCAAATATAACATTTTTGACCCATGTACAAGAATAACATAATATTCGTCCACTCCCAAATTCGAACCTGTGTGGCCAAATGCATTATTAGCTATGTGTAACATGCTGGGCCAGCACATGAGATTGTGATATTTTTACTGCAGTTTTGAGCAATGGAAGGCTCAATCTCGCCTGTGCATCAGTTCAGACTGGCTTGAGCCTTCATTGCTCACACCCATAAAAGTGGACGTAGATGAAAGCATATGTAAAAAAAAATAAAGGCTTCTAGCTCCACTAGGTAGCTGTACATGCATATTTATGGAACAACAACGCATATGCGATATGTAGCCAGATCTCATGTGCTGACTCAAATATTGTACGTAGGTGTACGTTAATCATTAACTTAACGACAGTGTTGAATCCACGTTGTTTGGATAGTGATTTATTTTCTCACCAATATGAGATCAATAACAAAGGTGTACACATCACTCATTAGGTGAGTGGGCACCTTTGTCCAAGTCACTAGATTGCATGCAACATTGTCATGGCATTATTTCATCGTTGGGCTCAGAAGGTGTTAGTACACAAATACAGTCTTCCGGTTTGGTAGCCCACGAAAATAGTACCTTTAGAAATTTAGCACTAGCCGTTTCTGGGCCCTTTATGGCGTAAATGGGTGCTTTATTCGACTTCAAATGTACATGTGATTCAACATTGGTCTATGTTTGTCAGGCTGATGCAGAAAAATGCATCTTTGTGTGGACTATTTTGTCACAGACTCCCCGAAGCACTCCCCAGGTAACGTATGACGCCGGTCGGATTTCAGCCCGGATTTTTTGACTGTTCCTCCAAGAACGGAGAATGCTGAGAAAACGAGATTATCAAGGTAGGTTGTCTTTTCACTTTTTTGATAGGTGAATGACATATCTTGCCCCTCACAGGCAGAAAAAAGTCCAAGCAATGTCCTGGAAAAATTTGTAGATGCTCGAATTATGCCTTTTTACATAGAGTTGAATGGGACCGATTAATTGTGCACCGAACCCTTTCGGCTCAGAGGAGTAGATCTATTTACGACCTTTCATTTTCAGAAGCAAGCCGGTATCCAGGGAAGTGTACTAACGTATATCACCATCGCTGACGCGATGGTGAATTATGGACCCGGGTCTTTCTTTTTATGAAACCAAGAGTTTGGTTTGCCTTTTTGTAGTGATGTCGATATCTTTGGACCATGAGAGGTCGTCCGCAAGAATTCGGGTCATTTCACCCCAGATCCAGTTCGCCCCCTAGACGTTTCGCCCCAGCGGCGTTTCGCCCCAAGTCGTTTCGCCCCTGGTCGTTTCGCCCCCTGGTCGTTTAGCCCTTGGTCGATTCGCCCCAAGAAGAAAAATCAACCTTTTTTGTTGAAATCTATGTGGATAGTTAGTGCAAATATATTTGCAATGCTTTATGCCAGTAGTAATGTTGTTTAACAGTTACAATCTTCAACACTTTTGACTGAATGAAGATTATTTGCACTTTTTTTCGTATAAAGCTATTGTGCCAGTTCATGAGAATTTAATACTTATCGCATATGCGATTAGACCTAAAATAGTATCAATAATAACACCTCTCATGACAAAGATGTTCAGCTTGGCTATATAAAGCTAGGTCTAATTTTTGGCCTATGTCTCCATCTCAAGTTAATACATACGTTTTATGTGCGATCACATGTGCTCTGTAGACGAGTCTATATTATTCGGCAATAAACTTTAGCAAATGCTCATGTTATGGTTTAGTAACAATTTTATGCCAGGTAGAATTTCCTAGGGTTTTGAGGTCTGAAAATTGTGAGTTCTCGTCATGTAGACTATTATAACTATCGCACATGCCAATTATCGCACAATCCGTTTTCCCCATTACGAAGATAGTGCAAACATATTTGAAATTAATCACATTCATTTCATCTAACGTCTCTGCAACGTAAAGCAATATTATATCTTGCAATTATGACAAATTATGCTGAAGACATTTGCAGAATCTTACACGTGGCAAAAGTGTTTCCATGTTTGTTTCCAATGGGTAAACGGATAACCATAATTATACACGAAATAATGACAAGTCAGTTTAATTCACTAATTGCAAACAATCAAACAAACAAACATCAATGGCAAAAATTAGGCCGTCTATCTTTTGACCTACGTTGGTCATTAATTTCGACAAGACTACAATTTTTTTACCGGCGGGCAGATAGTGGCACGAGATTGGATCCTGGCTGGGTTACCCAGTGCCTGCCCACTTCCCAGTAAGCACGTAAAATCGTGCCACTATCGGTCGGTCCGATAATCGCATGAGATTGGATGCTGGCTGGGTTCCTGATGTTTTCAGCCAATGCGTGGTATATTTCCAGTACCAAACACTTATTGAGATTATAACTTGATGAGCGGAAATTGCAGTCCGAATTTAATCAAAATTAGAACCCTAAAGAGGACTATGATAAGCATATTTACACAAAATGATGCCAAATTTCAAATATAAATGAGTCTCCACTGTTTGCGCATCAGAGTAGATTGCACAAACGGCGGCGACTGATCTGCAACGTTTGATCCCAAAATGCTCGGTAATGGAATCCATTTGTTCCATGTCTAAAAAAGAAGTGACCGACTCGTAAAATGCTACATAATGTTGATATTAATATGAAACCTGCTTGGAGCTAAGTGGGTTATGTATTTCAATGTTTTGTGTTGGTTATGGAATATATACGAGTGAGCCCAAGTGTATATTCATAACAAACACAAAACATTATGTTGGGCGAAGTGGGCGAAGGCTCCGTCCAGCCTGCGCGTGTGCACAGGTTGGTCAAAGCCTTCGTTGATCATGTATGATCAGATAAACAAACATACGATCACCGACGAAGTCAAAGCACGCCACCGACAAATTGAAGCTTAATTGATCAATCAAATTTTAATTGAAGCTGATCGATTGGCGTGTGTTTTCAACACCCTAGTCTTATTCCCGTTAATGACTCACAGATTAAAGATTATCCTGCCGCACACTTTAGTAAGAGACAATTAACATTTAATTACTTTAACTGATCAGTCCATTTTCTTAATGCAATGAGCAGATCAGTGCCACCCTTCGTATTGGTGCAGGGATGAAGGAAATATAAAATTATTTTTTATGATATATTTTATTAGTATTTTTTGTAAGCATTGCATTTTGCTATCACGGTTTTTATCCTAGTCAAGCTTATAACATTTATGCACTACTCTCCTGAGTCCTCTCAAACTTTTTTCATGGACACCTGCCCCCTCGGGTCTGCACCATACCAATAAGCAAATAATTTATAGCAGAGTGGATCACGATCAGATGGCTTTTGATATACAAAAAGAGATAAATCTGGGTTCCACAAGGCTTAATTGCTATCATTATTACCGAAGCGTGTTCATAGTTAAAATTAAATTATTATCATATAATAATGCTTAAAATATCTTAATGAAGTGTATAACAGTTTAAAGGGGTTAAAAAAGTGGGGCGAAATGACTAAGGTAAAAAAGAGTGGGGCGAAACGACTAGGGTCTTGGGGCGAAACGACCAGGGTGTAGGGGCGAAACGTCTAGGCATCAAATTTGGGGCGAAACGACTAGGGGCGAAACGACTAGGGTGCGAACTGGTCTTGGGGCGAAACGACTTGTTACCGTCCGCAATGGTGACCCCTAAGTACTTTGCTGCTGGAACACTTTCCAGCTCTACATTATATTGAATGTACTTAGTGCTGAGTGTTTTTGCCCATTTGTATTTTGAAGGACCTGACATTTAGAGGGGTTTAATTGCGTATCCCACATCTTTTCCCATTATTCGAGGGTCTGTTTTTAGAACCTGGTTTTCTGTAGTTGAGCTGATTGCGAGGTGCAAGGCAGTGTCGTCTGTGAAAAGTCTGACTCTGG